>CM076848.1:143256645-143856645 GCA_039519185.1 Astragalus membranaceus | reverse complement strand
ATTCATCTGCTAACTTGGAAACTTTATAAGTCGAGCGAACGGGAATAAAGTGAGCGGATTTTGTCAATCGGTCCACTACTACCCAAATAGAATCATTGCCGGCCTGTGACCTCGGTAAACCCATGACGAAGTCCATTGAGATATCTTCCCATTTCCAAACTGGCACATCTAGCGGTTGTAACTGACCGCCCGGTCTTCGGTGTTCCGCCTTAACCTTCTGACAAGTTAAGCACCGAGAAACAAATTCTGCAACCTCGGCCACCAATACATTAACTTCAAGTCTCGGTACATCTTGGTGGATCCTGGATGTACAGAGTATTGACTCCTATGAGCTTCTTCCAATACTTGCCTTTTAATATCATCATCATCGGGAACACAAATCCTCCCAATAAAGCAAATCATGCCGTCACTATCCTTAGTAAAATCTGGCGATCCCCTCCGAGACTGTAACTTCACATCAACTTCTTGAGCTACACGGATTTGTTTCCTTAATACACTGGCTATCTGAATATGCTGCAACACTATTCGGTCCCTCTTTCTTGCTACCTTGAGCTTCAAGTCTCTGAACAACTCTATCAAAGCCATCTCGTGAACCATTAACCTTACCGTGTGGATAGACTTCTGTTAACAATTCAGCAAGTGTACTGAAAACGTTGCAAGTAATAAAATTACGGTAAGTACCGGTCGTATCCACAGGGATTGTGATTTATTATCAATAGGCAAGTTACTTAATTCTTAGAAGTGACAATGGGACTAAAAGTGAGTTAACGGTAACAGTGAAACAAAACATTTGTAAAACAAAGTAAGATAAAAGCGATTAGGGATTGACTCCTCTCCCCTATGCTACCACATGACCTTCAATCAATCTCGAATTATCATTTAATTTACCAGATTCAATTCACTAAGGTAGATTAAGGACAATTCCTTGCCTCAAAACCCCTTTTACCTAATTGAGTTACCCTAATTCCTTAGGTGAATCATGCCAATTGGTAAAGCAATAAACTTAAGAACTGGAGAATTCATGCATCCAACCCCATATTCCTATGGTGATCACAAGTACATGATCTAAAACCCCATATCAAACATGCAACCCATATCCCTATGTGATCACATACCCTAAATCATTATAATTATCATATGTAACTATAAAGCATTATATTCTGAGGCAGAGACTACTGGTAAATTAAACAAAAACTGAGTTGATCATAGCAAAGAATTCATATGAGAGTTTTGGGGAGAGTCATCTCTCCCTCATCAAAAGAAACTAAATAGACAACATATTAAGAGTAGAAATCAAGAGTAGGAGAAGATTACATAAGTAGGAATCCATCAAAACCTTCAAACCCTTGTTCCCAAGGTGTAGGAAAGCCTCCAAATTCGCCCCCAACTGCTGCTCCAAACCTAGCACTGCTCCCAAGACGAAGTCCCTGAACAATTCGCTGAAAACTGCTTAAAAACCCTAATTTTTGCCGCACCATCGCGACGCGACACGAGGCCGCCGCGACACGAATTCATCCAGAAGCAAATCCTGCGAAATAAATCATCTGCATTGCGACGCGACGCCTCCTGGTCGCGACGTAATATCTTCCAGAAACCACTTCTTCCAAGTCCTGCTGCGTCCCTAGGCAAGTGTCTGGTTCGCTAGATGACGCCACAACACTCGGAGGTCTTCAAGTACAGAATAACACCAAAAATGCTGGAATTGCTTACAATTGACTTCCTAATACATTTGATCTAAACTATGCTTATTCCTCTGATAATGACAGAATTACAATCAAACTCATGCAGTTTTGGTCCTAAAATTGAGCAACTTATATCATATAACAGAGAGTCAGCACAACCCCAAACTTAAACTTTTGCTTGTCCTCAAGCAAACATTCAATTCAGGCTGTGGCTACTTTTTTATTTAGCTATCACACATTCTACGCAAACCAGTTCACCACACAGCATATCAAAAATCATCATTAACCTACTACAGTAGCAAGACAACTGAATTGTAAAATACAAGATCATAAGCAGGCAAGCGTTCTCAAGTTCTTTCTTTTTCACACATCTCACCAATCTCTCTTTGAAGTGTCTAAGGTGGTCACTCAATTCACAATACCTGCATCATCGTTTCATAGGCTTGAACAAGTTCTATACACATCTATACACATGATACACATACACACTATTTGAGGACTTTAAGGTTGTAACGGGGCTTAGGTAAGGGTGGATAACATTTGGATAAGTAGGTTACAACTTGGAGTTAGACCTACTTCTCTCTTTGTCAATTTCAACAATCCCACTTCTTTACCCATTTCCCCAAAGCATTCTACAAGAGAGGGAATTTCACATATCTAAAATTTTTGAAATTTGTGTTCTTTTTTTTTGTATATGTAGATATATTTTTTTTTCTTTTTTTCTTTGTATGTTCCCTTCTCTTGTATACCACCCCAAACTTAGAATGTTGCTATTCCATGAGCAACCCCAAACTTAGAATTTTTCCCACTCACATACGTTTGTCTACCTAACTCCAAGTTAAGAAACAACTAGGCATATGATTTGTAGAAAAAAGATAAAAATAACAATTAGGCTCAAAGGGGCTAACAAAGGATAAACAATTATTAGGTGGCTTGAAAGGCTCAAGGGTTCCAAAAAATTGCCTCAGTGTGTATGTAAATCACATGCATGATAGTTAAGTACAAGTTCAAGTTCTGCAGACTAATGCAAGCAAGGAATATACACACAATCATGATATAAGTGTTTGGGCTCACCTCACGGTTGGGATTTGAAGAGATGAAACTTGAGATGACTTGCCCACAAATGCTTTCGATCTTCCTCAACTTTTGTCTGGACCACTGACAATACCTGATGATAAAATTTGACACACTAGCAATCACAAGGTAAATGTAAAACATGATAAGCTAAACACCACAATTCATCATAATTGAAGCTGCTTCCAAAAAAAAGTTCAGGGAGGTGGTGCCTCAATATCACAGAATAAGTTGTCACTATAGTGCAGACCAAATGCAAAATAAAGTCAAATGCAAAAAGCTAAAAGCTGAAAAAAAATAATGTCTGAAAAAGCAGTAAATGATAGGGTGAGCCTCTTGATCAAAGGAAGGAGAAGTGGCGCTCACCAGTGGGTTGCCTCCCACTAAGCGCTTCTTTAACGTCATTAGCTTGACGTTTGCAATTCCACTATCAAGGTGGCTGATATGACATAAAGAATACATCATCCTTCTTCTTTCGCTTATGGGGCAAGAACATCATGAATTTGAAGTGTAGTTGCAAATGCTCCCATACCCTCTCAAGGTGAAGGATGACGAACAAGGTATAGAAGGAATCTAGATATCTATCAAGCTCTTCACTTCTTTCCTTGTTGCTCGAAAGATTAGTAGGGCAAATGATTTGTTGGGTTATTTCTTGTTGGATGTTCACACCTTCCCAACATTTGGAATTTTTAGCTTGCCTCCAAACTATGTGATCCCCCGTTCAATCTCTTTTTGGCTAGACTTCACAACTCCCTCACTTTTTTTCTTTAACTCATTTTCGACTCCTCCCTTTTTCTGTTTCACTTTCTCCCTCAACACCTCAGTTTCACTACTCTCCTTTCCGAACTTGGGTTTGGTCACTTCAACGGGATTCAGCTCTCTACCACTTCTCCATGAAATAGCATTACAACTGGCATACCTGAAGTGATGATTAGTACTAGCATGAGCGCCACCGTTAGATGTTTCTGCAAGCTATCTTGATAACTCCCTAATTTGAGCCTCCAAGTTCTTCATCGAAGTTTCATGGTTTTTCTCCATAATTTTCATTGCTTGCTCTTGAGAGTGAAAAGTGGTCAGAGTCATTTGCAGGCATTGTTTCAGAGCATCTTCCAAATGAGTTCCATGGTCATGAAGTTGCATTACTTGAGCAGTTGTTGGAGTGTGAGATCTAACTTCAAAAGCAGCAGCCACTTGTTTGGTGAGAGATTCCATTTGGAGAGACATTAGCTTTTGTTGAGCCAATATTGCACTATTAGAGTCCAACTCCAACATACCTTTCTTAGCTACAGCTCCACGGTCATTTTGCGATCTGTACTAATTTGAAGTCATATCCTCTACCAGCTGTTTAGCTTCCTCCCAAGTTTTAGTACCTAAGGACCCTCCTGCTGAGGCATCTAGCATCATCCTGGTTTGAGGTATCAATCCATAACAGAAGGTTTGCAACTGCAGGAAATCATCAACACCATGCCCTGGACATTTTTTCAATAACAACTTAAATCTTTCCCAGGAATCATATAGGGACTCTGAATCCCATTGTGCAAAATTGTAGATTTCTGCTCTCTTTTTTATAAGCTTGGAGATTGGGAAGAACCTCTCTAGGAAATTGTTTTCAAGGTCGCTCCAAGCATTGACAGTTCCTGGAGGGGGAGTGTTCAACCAGTCTTTTGCCCCGCCTGTTAGAGTGAATTGAAACAGGCGCACTTTCTTGGAGTTTTCATCAACCCCCTTAGGATATGTGGTTCCACAAATCTCATGGAACTGGGATAAGTGTTGGTTGGGGTCTTCAGCATCTGACCCTGAAAACTGCTCTGATTTCAGTGCGGTGAGAATGGATGACTTTATGTCAAAGGTGGCAGCCCACACTGGTTGGAAGGTGTAAGCCTGAATGCCCTGATTTCTCCTCCCAAAGTCACTAAGAGTCCGCCGGGGAGGTGGATCTTCAGCCATCACTTCTTCTTGTTAATTTGGCTTTCCATTTTTTTTGAATAACAACTCACTGAAACACTAAACAAACCGTCAAAAGGTCCACACAATAACTAAAGATCTAAATATATCAAACAAAAATAAAATACTGAATTAAATAAAATTAAAACAACTAAGAAATAACTCAATTGCCTTGTCAATAATGAAATCAACAATCCCCGGCAACGGCGCCATAAACTTGTTAACAATTCAGCAAGTGTACTGAAAACGTTGCAAGTAATAAAATTACGGTAAGTACCGGTCGTATCCACAGGGATTGTGATTTATTATCAATAGGCAAGTTACTTAATTCTTAGAAGTGACAATGGGACTAAAAGTGAGTTAACGGTAACAAAGAAACAAAAGGTTTGTAAAACAAAGTAAGATAAAAGCGATTAGGGATTGACTCCTCTCCCCTATGCTACCACATGACCTTCAATCAATCCCGAATTATCATTTAATTTACCAGATTCAATTCACTAAGGTAGATTAAGGACAATTCTTTGCCTCAAAACCCCTTTTACCTAATTGAGTTACCTTAATTCCTTAGGTGAATCATGCCAATTGGTAAAGCATTAAACTTAAGAACTAGAGAATTCATGCATCCAACCCCATATTCCTATGGTGATCACAAGTACATGATCTAAAACCCCATATCAAACATGCAACCCATATCCCTATGTGATCACATACCCTAAATCATTATAATTATCATATGTAGCTATAAAGCATTATATTCAGAGGCATAGACTATTGGTAAATTAAACAAAAACTGAGTTGATCATAGCAAAGAATTCATATGAGAGTTTTGGGGAGAGTCATCTCTCCCTCATCAAAAGAAACTAAATAGACAACATATTAAGAGTAGAAATCAAGAGTAGGAGAAGATTACATAAGTAGGAATCCATCAAAACCTTCAAACCCTTGTTCCCAAGGTGTAGGAAAGCCTCCAAATTCGCCCCCAGCTGCTGCTCCAAACACTGCTCCCAAGACGAAGTCCCTGAACAATTCACTGAAAACTGCTTAAAAACCCTAATTTTTGCCGCACCATCGCGACGCGACACGAGGCCGTCGCGACGTGAAATCATCCAGAAGCAAATCCCGCGAAATAAATCATCTGTATTGCGACGCGACGCCTCCTGGTCGCGACGCGATATCTTCCAGAAACCACTCCTTCCAAGTCCTGCTACGTCCCTAGGCAAGTGTCTGGTTCGCTAGATGATATTTCAATTCGAAGTCGTAGCCCTTCAAAAATTCAGTCCATCTTCTTTGCCTATTATTCAACTCTTTTTGGTCAAACAGATACTTCAAGCTCTTGTGATCACTAAAAACTTCGAAACGAGAACCATAAAGATAGTGTCTCCAAATCTTTAGCGCAAACACGATGGCTGCTAATTCCAAATCATGAGTTGGGTAATTCCGCTCATGAGTCTCCAACTTCCTAGATGCATAGGCCACAAGATGTTGATTCTGCATGAGAACACATCCTAAACCCTTTCCAGAGGCGTCACTGTAGATTTGAAACCCCAGAGACGGATCCAGAAGAACCAGGATCGGAGCAGAAGTTAACTTTTCTTTCAATCCGAGAAAACACTCTTCACAATCGGCATCCCAAGTAAATGGTTGACCCTTGCGAGTCAATCGAGTAAGCGGAAGTACCAATTGTGAAAAACCTTCAATGAATCTTCTATACTAACCAGCTAAACCCAGAAAGCTTCTGATCTCAGTCACTAACATCGGTCGTTCCCAATTCAACACTGCTTCCACCTTGCTAGGATCGACTGCAACCCCCTCCTGGGAAATCACATGACCCAAGAATTTCACTTCGGACATCCAAAAGTCACACTTCGACGGTTTAGCATAAAGTTTCTTCTCACGGAGTACTCCTAGGACAAAGCGGAGATGTTGGGCATGCTCCTCAACTGACTTTGACTAAACCAAGATATCATCAATAAAGACGACCACAAACTGATCTAGGTAGGAATGAAATACTCTATTCATGTAATCCATGAATACGGCCGAAGCGTTAGTCAATCTGAAGGGCATCACCACAAACTCGTAGTGTCCGTACCTCGTACGAAAAGCGGTCTTCGGAATGTCTAAGGCTCTTACCCTGATTTGATGGTACCCTGATCTTAGTTCAATTTTGGAGAAAACTTTAAAACACCTCGAAGTTGGTCAAGTAGATCATCTATCCTTGGTAATGTATACTTGTTCTTGATAGTTATCTTGTTGAGCTGACGATAGTCGATGCATAACCTCATGCTTCCGTCTTTCTTCTTGACTAGCAATACCGGAGCACCCCAGGGGAGAAGCACTCGGTCGGACAAACTTCTTGGAGATTAATTCTTCAAGTTGGGACTTCAATTCCTTCAGTTCGAGAGGATACATCCTATACGGGGCTATAGATATTGGCCCTGCACCAGGCGCCAAATCTATAGAGAATTCTACCTCTCATTCCGGAGGCAAAGAGGAAACTTCCTCGGGAAAAACATCTAAGAATTCATTGACAACTTGAACAGATGATAAATCCAAACCAGTTTCGGTTGACGCAGATAAAATAACAACGAAAGCTTCCGCACCATGGAATAGAGACTGGCTGGCTGAAGCGAATGAAATAACGCCATCATCTGCAGGCGGTGAGTGTTCCGTTACTTCGGAAGGAAACTCAATTGCACGATTGAAACAGTCAATAGTAATGTGATTGGAAGTCATCCAATTCATTCCCAAGATAATTTCCATCCCCCTCATAGGCAAACAGATAAAGTCAACAACAAAATCCCTGCTTCCTATGGTAAGTAGACAGTTCAGACACAACGACTGGGTTCGCACACGACCCTTTGCAGCAGTAAGGATAGTTATTGGCTCGGATATAGGAGATACTGTTAATCCTAACCGTTCCACACATGTTTCTGAGATAAAACAATGAGTAGCACCAGAATCATACAGAATATTAACAGTTTGATTAAAGAGAGAACCTGTACCCCTTATGAGATTATCATCTGGCTTGTTGGTCTTGGCATCTAGGGTATTGACTCGAGCCTGCCTCGGAGCATCTGGAGTCTCTAAGAAAGCTCTCCTTGAGGGGCAATTATTTGCATAATGGCCCACCTCCTTGCAATGGTAACATTGGTTTGGCCCGACTTGACATTTTCCTCGATGATTCTTTTTGCACACATCACACTTGCCAAACCCTGCAGCGTTGCTTGACTGTACTTGCTTCCCTTTACTTGAATTTCCCTTATACCTAGGGTTTGATGTAGTTGACTCATTACTCTTTCGTTTATCCATGCAGAAATCTTTCTTTTCTGCATACATTCTTTTAAGATCGGTTTCAGCTGAATGAGCTTGTTGAACCAAAGCAGGATAAGTGGTCATGGAATAAGAACTGAGACCTTGATTCACATCGCCTCTAAGACCTTGTCTGAACATCCCCATTTTCCACTTATCATCAGGAGCGGTGGTCCCCAATTCATAGAATTGTGACAACCTCTCAAATTTTGCGGCATATTCCCCAACTGTCATTTCTCCCTGTTTCAAATTCAGAAATTCCATCTGTTTGGCAAGTCTTTGAGTGTCGGGGAAATAATGACCCAAAAATAATTCCTTGAAAGTATTCCACTCAAGAGGAGTTCCTTGAATTTGTAGCATTCTACGAGCATTAACCCACCAGGTGTGAGCATCCTCGTCCAGAGCGTTAGCAGCACATATTACTTTCTCTTCTTCATTGCATTGCAAAGTAACAAAGATCCGTTCCATGGCATCTACCCAGAAATGGGCCTTCATTGCATCGGATCCTCCTTTGAAGGTTGGGGGTTTCATCTTCAGAAACCGAAAATACACCCTGTTGGGATCCTCAAGTGTTGGCACATTGACTGGCTCAGCTGGTTGTGGTTGAGGCACTTGATGCATCTGCTGCATTTGAGCCATCTGGGCCATCTGTTGCTGTTGCATTAGCATCATGTCATTCATCATCTTCTGCTGAGTCTCGATGACATTCTGCATCCATTCTTGATGAGGATCAACAGGTGGGTTTCTCCTACCTCTTCCAGCCATGATTCTGCGAAATATGCACAAAGTATTAAGTTGATCAGGCTCAATGTCTAATAGCATACTAAGAAGAATCAGACTTAGAAGACGTAAAAGACTCTTAACATCTAAGTCCGACTAGGTCGAAACGCTCTGATACCAAATGTAACACCCCGGTATTTCCAATGTGTAGAGACACCGAAGATACACAGATGCGGAAGTTCAGAGGACACAGTTCTTGTTTAAGTATTGGATATACAAACTTTTTCCGAAATAACGCATATTCGGAAATAACATTACTTCATAAAATAGAAGTTCATCGATTCCATACCGAGCGGAATACAATATCCAGGTCCAAATACCGAACAGAAACATAAAGCGGTTCGTAAAACTCATAACCAATACAAGTTTATACAACCAGATAGAACAACAAAAGAACAAAGGATAAATATGACTAAGTCTTCAGCACCTCCGAGAGTATACCAACTACTCGTGCACAATAGTCTTCCTTTTTTCCCGCTTCTCTGAAAAAAACCACAAATATGGATTGGGTGAGATAACATTATCTCAGTGAGTCCTACCGTGCCCCCTCACCGACACCCGGTTCAATTTATTAAACCGTCATCAAATATAGATGATTAGCTATCATAAGCTACAAATCAAAATGCCAAGCAAATCGTGTTCTCAAATAAGTTTTCTTTAGTTTAACACAACCCGAGATATAATGCCAGACAACTTGATTGCCCAATATCTACGGTAATCCCCGAGATATAATGCCAGACAATCTAGTTTGCCCAATATCTACGGTAATCCCCAAATCGAAATTCTATCCGAATAATGCCAGGGTTCTAGTTTAGCATAAATCGGCCGTACAACGACTACGAATCCCGATAACCCACGAATTGACCACGCCAAAACGTTTACAGGGCCTAGGTAAGGGGTCATGACTACCCTCCCTAGTATGCTACTTGTCGGATCGTCACCCAACGCGATACATATGACAATACGTATCAATTCTCGAGAGTTAGATAATTTATATCTTTTTGATCACCAAAGGATCAATCACATAAGCTTATTAGATAATTTATATCTATTTCGATCTATAACCCGTTTAGATGAATTCAATAGTTAGACATCCGGCGTTATAATCATACACAATGACATATATAGTTATATATATATATAGTCAATCCATTATTCGGTGTACCCACACGTATACTAGGGTTTCGGTTTTTCAATCAAATAGGCTTTCAAAGCTCTTTTTCAAAATCATGAGCTGAACAAGTTCAAAACAAGGTTTTCAGTAAGGCAATATCCTTAAAATTGGTTGGTAAGAAGATTAGAAGTGATGTGGGATCTAAAGGAGCGAAGAAATGAGAAATCGGGGATCGGTAACAGAATCTCACGCACGGTCCGTGCCCAGGGCGCGCACGACCCGTGCGTGATTTACCAAAATCACACAACCAACCCGAAGAGGGCGCACGATCCGTGCCCAGGGGCGCACGATCCGTGCGTCCTGTTTTATTCCTTAATTCAGCCAATTGCGAAGCAGACGCACGGTCCGTGCCCAGGGGCGCACGACCCGTGCGGTCTGTTCTGTTTCTCTATTTTCCAATCCGATTCTCATTCCGCTTTTCCGTTTCTCGCCCAAATCGAATTCCGATCATAATCCAACCTAAAAACAGATTTACTAAACCACATTCCAGTGAAAGCATTTAAATCACAATTTCGTAAATTGTTCAACAATTCAATAAAAACCGTAAAAACGCGATATTGCTCAAAAACGGTTTTCGGTTCCAAAATCTTTCGAAAACAAGATAAATGCCTTATGACTCAAAACCGACATATTTTCAGGACACACAAAAACATCCCTATCCGTGAGTAGAACTCACCGTTACACCGAAGTCTGAGAGTTGACCCGAAAAGCGAAGTCACCGAACCGAAGTCAACGAACTATCCCCGCTAGAGCTCAAACCGATTCCCAAGATTGCTATCTCCTCCACTTTACACTGAATCAACAACCCTCTCTGCCAAACTCCTCTTCAATTCGAAGTATAGGACTGAGATGTCCCTTTCCTCAGCTGGTACAACACATGCAAGCCACCACAAACTCAGAATTTCATTGTCTTCAACCTTGAAGGTTCAAATCCGAAAATGGGATATAGAGGAAGAGTGAGAATCAGTTCCTGACTTTGGTACCATTGGATTCAGAATCGAAAATCGAATGGGAATGTGAAGAGAGAACTTACATGCAAGGACAATTGGAGAAGCCCTCCTCCCTTCTCCTTCCTCCTCCCTTCGCCCCACTCTCCTCTCTCTCACTTTCTGTTTTTGCTTTTCTTTTCTTTGTTTTCAGCTGAGTTCACATGAGAGTAGATGGGAGCTGTTTTGTTTAAGTTGGGGCTGAAGGTGTGGTGGTTGGGAAAAGGCCATAATGCCCTCAGCTCATTTAATCAAGGTTTTTAGGCCAAGACCCCCACTAACTTTTACGGTTATTTATTCGATAAATAATTTCTCGACTCGACCGATTCCAAATTGCGAATTATTAATTCCTTCGACTAGCAGTTTTATAAAATCCACTTATAATATTATTTTAAAAATTAGGGATGTTACAAATTGAACCTTTAGTTCCTTAAACTTACACGATACATGTTCGCACACGTGTACTAGCTAGGTTTACGATTTTTCAAAGCAATTTAACTAGTTCCGGAACAGGACAGCATTTGTACCCTAGTTTGTAACATTAATAACTCTAGGTATACTCACTTAAAATCAACAAAACCAGTGCCAAAACAAAGGAAGTCAAGTCTAGTTTCTAACAAAACAATAATCGTTCAAAACGGATTTCAATTGAGAGTACAAAGCCAAAAACACTGAACCTATACCCAGTTTAACTTCAAAAATTTGACCTAACTTGGGATACTCATCACTCGAGCTACACAACTCCAATTTTGATGAAACCAGTGTCAAAATGACCAGTATAAAAATATAGTTTCTAACAAAATAAGCCCCATAATTTTTGGACTAACAGAACATTCCCAGTTTCAACAAGACGGCACCTATGTCCAGAATGCTTCCATAATATTACCCTAACTTGTAAAATCTATATACTGAACTATACAACTCCAAATTCAACCAAACTAGAGCCAAATTAACGATCATTCAATGTAGTTTCGAAAATGACAAACCACCTGATTTTTCAATCAGTAATTCGTTCCCAGTCACTGAAATACCGAACCTACCCCAGAACATCTAAAAACAGCGAAACTAACAACACAATTAACACCAAGCAAGCACCAAATCCAACAATCAAGGCAAGAAATCATCTTAGAACAGTAATACACTTATTTTACTGAAGCAAAACACAATAAAAACGCAGAACTCACCTTGAATATGTAGGAATCACAACAATCAAGCAAGAGAAACAAGATTTCAAACACAAATCCCACTCCCAAGCTCCAAAGTGAAACCCAATCTTCATATCCCCAAATTTGAGCTTCTAAAAACCCTAATGTAACATCCCCAATTTAGCTAATTTTATTTATTGAAATTAGCAAGAGGTCATGAGACAACTGGTTAGCTAAGTTAAATAAGTTAGCATGATTAATTATATATATGATGATTGTCATAAGTTAAATGATTTATTGTGTGCTTATTGCTACATTATGTTAAATATATGAGTTATTGGTAATTGTTGAGTTAAAATTTGAGTTTAAGTGAGAAATTAGAAGAGAGTTAAGTAGAGGGGTATATGGGTCATTTCGCATTCCTTTTCTCCTTCAGCTGAGTCATTAACTAACACTTACTTTCACAAAGGACAAAAAAACACACACACACACACACACTTTGTTCATTTCGCTGAAAACAGAAACTAGAAACTTGAGAGAAAGAGAGGATTTGCGAGAGAGAGAGAGAGAGAGAGAGAGAGAGAGAGAGAGAGAGAGAGAGGAGAAGAGGAGAGAATTTCTTCACCTCTTGATGCATGTCTGAATTCTTGACACCATTGTGATCCTTGCTATAACACCCCGATAATTTCTAACTTGTAGAAACTACCGAAATGCACTATTGGCATACATCAGAGTGACTTTCCTTTCAAAATATTGAACACATACTAAACTTCGATGAATTACTCATCAAACGTACTTACATAACTGAACAGAATATAAATAAAGTCGGTCCTTACACCCTCAACTTGTGTTCAATACTCAAAAACCGAAAGTCTGCGGAAGCGATTTACAACTTGAAAGACATAAGTCGTACAATCGAATAGTCTTAAGATACTGAATAGAAATACAGAAATACAAAGGAAACTGAAATACAAGACATAATGAAATAAAGATAGCGGCCGCTCCTCAAGCGTCTCCATAGCCGTGCCTCACGGTCTTCAACTTTCCCTGCTTAACTGAAAAACAACAACAATGGATTGGGTGAGACAACTTGTCTCAGTGAGTTCTATCGCGACCCCTTACTAATTCTCTCGGTTCAATTATGCTTAATTCATTATACTTAACTCATAAATCATAGTCCTCAAAATTGACTATGTGGCTATCTAACTAAACGTTGTCCTCATAACCCTCAAGCCGGTTACAAGACACAACACTAACTAAAGTTATAGCGTGTCACCGGTCACTTGGCATAATAAGCTTCCGATGAACCCGTCCCCACTAATCGACTGGGTCCCTAACGGGGCCTAGGTTCATAAGGCTCATGACTGCCTCTCCCCTAGCACACTAAACTAAATAGGGTCGTCACCCCGGCTAAAAGATATATATGAAGATATACCTGAACTGAACTCAACAATGAACTTAAACATAACAATAACATAACAATAAACTGAACTGAACATAATCTTATTATTAACATTAGGTGATCTAATTACTAACGTAATCTTATAATTAAGTGATCTCACATGGCTTACTATGGCTTACTAACCTAACTTATCATGATGCTGATCCAGTCAGTCCAGCACAAATACACCAATCACACTTAGCATAACCACAACAAGATAATCGGTCTCATAACATGAACTTAGCTTAGGCATAACAATCTCATAACATCAACTAACATCATTCACAATCTCAATTACACCCAAACAGATAATAGCACTACTTTTATTACATATTCAGTTAGGCCTTTTTATTATCTTTCCAACGCATCTGAGAACATTGAAATCGGACCACCGGATCAAAAAATATTGCGAAAACAAGTTCAGGGACTTTTTAGTGAAAACTGCAAGCCGTCGCGACGCGAACACATACCGTCGCGACGCGAAAAGTGACAGAAAGTTTTGCGTTGCAAAAATTAAGGGAGGTCGCGACGCGATGGCCATGGGTCGCGACGCGAAACTAAACAAAATTTTACCCTAACTTGTGATGCTCATATCTTGAGCTACACAATTCCAAATTCAACCAAATCAGGACCAAATTGACTAGAATTCAGTCTAGTTTCTAAAACAATTGACCACATAATTTTTGGATACCTATATCATCCCCAGATGCTCAGAAACCGAACCTATTCTCAAACTGTCTCCAGAATTCTACTCTAACTTGTGATGCTCATATCTTGAGCTACACAAGTCCAAATGTCACCATTCCAAAGCCAAAATGACAAGTATTCAATCTAGTTTCTAAAAAGGTAAGTTATATAATTTTTGGATGCCCAAATCATTCCCAGTTATAGAATTACTGAACCTATTCTAGAACATTCAGAAACAGTGAAATTGGCTAAACAATCAACACCAAGCAAATCACCAAATTAATTCCATTGACTCGATTCAGATTATATAACATATGAAACTCAATCCTAGTGAGTATAGAACTCACCTCTTCGGTGACGACAAAACAATCCGCACCGAGACTTTGCAAACACGAGCGACGGTAACTCACGAACTTCTCCGGATTGCTCCAAAAGCTCCCAACCAAAAACCCAGCTTCTAATTGGTTGCACCCTGAACCCAGATTCTGAAACGCTCCTAAGTTGCTCCAACTCGAAATTTGGTTGTTGATCTTGGTTCTAATGTTCACAAGGACAACATGCAAGGTTCAATTTCTGGTTTTGGCCAAGGTGAGCTGAAGGTGTTCTTCAAGGGGGGTTTTTATGGAGGAGGAGATTCAGTGTTTAAAAGAAATACCAATGGGAAGAGAATTGCAACAGGAATTCTGGGCAAGTCTTGGATCCTACATGCATCAAGGATTTGGCTGCCCCTCCCTACTCCTCTTCCTCTCTCACTCTCTTCCCTTCACTCCCTCCCAATCTTGCTGTTTCAGAAATTCTTTTAAATGAAGGGGGTTCTCTTTGGTTTCAGCTGGAGGGTACATATATATACTACATGTGAAAGGACACTCTTACCCTTCACTTAAACATTTCCTACCCTATGACTCCTTCCAGCCCAACTTAATCCCACTTGACACAATTAAACTTAATTAAACACTAAAATCTTCACAATAAGTAAATCAAACAAATTCATTTTCAAATCATGGTATTTTCAATCAACTCAAATAAATCACTAATTATTATTTCATGCCAAATAATTAAAATAGAAAAATAGGGGATGTTACACTTGCCTCTTCCTCTCCATTCTGATACTAGTTTCATCAATTTCATCACCAAAGAACCATCCATTCTTTTCTCACCATTTTCGAAATCAAGTACCATTTGGAGAGAAGTTTGCATGTGATAACTTGAGCTCAACAATCAATTGTTAGAACTTGAGGCTAGTTGTTAGAGCACTTCCAGGACCTACATTGTAGTTTCAAAGCATTTTAGTGAAGATTGGTTGCTGAAGTTCGAGTTTAGTTGCTGACTTTGAGTTTTGGTGTTTGGGGATAGTTCGAGAGTTACGGTTTTCGGTTCGAGATTCATAGATTGGTTGTTGTGTGCGATTTTCATCGCAATAAGGTGAGTTTTACTCACGTTTAGGGATTTATATGTATTCTGTGCTTATTTTAATTTGATAGTTGCAAAAAATTAGAAAAATTGATGATAAAGTTTCACTGTTGAAAGTTTCTGGATATATGTTCAGTGTTTTGGCTGTTGCGTGAGTTCTGTTAACCATAAAATTCTGTTTCCAACATTTTTGAAAACTAGACTTAAGGAGCTTTAGTTTGGCACTGATTTCATCAAAATTGGAGTTGTATAGCTCAATATATAGGTTTCACAAGTTAGGGTAATATTCTGGAAGCCTTCTGGACATAGGTGCCGTCTTTTCGAAACTGGGAACGTTCTGTTAATCCAAAAATTGTGGGGCTTCTTTTTTTAGAAACTAGACTTAATTCTGGTCATTTTGGCACTGGTTTCATCAAAATCGGAGTTGTGTAGCTCAAGTTATGAGTATCCCAAGTTAGTTAAACTGAGTATAGGTTCAGTGTTTTGGGTTTTGTTCTCTCAATTGGACTCCTTTTTGAACGATTTTTATTTCTTTGAAATCTAGACATAATGTGCTATGGTTTAGGCTTAAATTTCATGTTAATTGGTTCAGTTTTGGTCATTTTAGAAGTGCTAGAAGTTAGGAAACCGATTCTGTCTAACCCAGGAACCATTAGGACCATTTTTGAGAACTGTACCAATTGGTTCATTATTTTGCCAATCTCAGAATGTAGTTAAAAACTAGACATCAGTAGCTTTCCAACAAGTGGTCTTTTGCAATTTTTCGACATCGTTTGATATGTTAAAAGTTATTTTTTTACATTTAAGTAAGATTTGTTGTAGTACACGTGTGAGGACATGTATTTTTGAAAATAAAATGAACTATATGTTCAATTTAACATTGTATGACTGAATTGAGATGATTATATATTTCATCTAAGACTGATTGAGGTTCACGATATATATATATATATATATATATATATATATATATATATATATATATATATATATATATATATATATATATATGGCTAAATAGCACTTTTGGTCCTTTATGTTTGCTTCAGATTTCACTTTGGTCCTTTATCTTTTTTTTGGTCCGTTTTGGTCCCTCATGTTTCGTTTTTGTTTCATTTTGGTCCCTCACGTTAGTTTTGACTAACGGACGCCACGCTGGCAGTTAACTACTGACGTGGCGTCCGTTATTCATTAAATGACGTGGCATTTTCTATTATTTAATTCCAATTAAAATATTAAAACAATTAATTCCTTTTTTTTTCCAAAAAATTATCTCTTTTTTTTCCAGAAAATTAATATGTTCTCAATTCTTTGTTGCCACTGTTGCCGGTTGAATCTTCAAGTGACACAAACTCTCAATTCTTTACAAGATGCAAAGTTGGAATACCCAGATGCAAAGCCATCACCTTCAGAAACATAGATGTTCAATTGTTTCCAAATCTCCAAATTTGCCATGAACAAAAGAAATATTTTTTTCCAGATGAGAAGAGAGAAAACGAGATCCACCACAGATCCACGCACCCTCTGTCTCTCCCCTCGCCACGCACCCTCTGTCTCTTCGCGCAACCACCGTTTCAGATAAAGCGTTTCAGATCTTCGTTTCAAGTCTTCGTTCCAGCGTTTCATCTTCGTTTTCAGATCTTCTTCATCTTCGCTTCTGGGTTTCGTTTCTTCATCTTCACTACTGTGTTTTTGTTGCTGGTTGAAGAAAATAGGTGATTTTCCAGATCTGATGAGGAAGGAAGCAGAGGAAGGAAGCAGATCTGATGAGGAAGGAAGCAAAGGAAGCAGATTTAATGTTGTTGAGGAATGGAACCTTCGTTGATTTAATTTGGTTTTTCTATTTTGTTTGATTTAGTTTTAATTGATTTAGGAATGAAACACGTCAGTTGCTGTTCTTCATTTGATTTAGTTTTGATTGTTTGATTTAATTTGGTTTTTCTATTTTGTTTTAATTTTAAAATCCTATGTGTTATTATGATTTGGAATTAAATAATAGAAAATGCCACGTCATTTAATGAATAACGGACGCCACGTCAGCAGTTAACTGCCAGCGTGGCGTCAGTTAGTCAAAACTAACGTCAGGGACCAAAATGAAACAAAAACGAAACATGAGAGACCAAAACGGACCAAAAAAAAGATAAAGGACCAAAGTGAAATCTGGAGCAAACATAAAGGACCAAAAGTGCTATTTAGCCTATATATATATATATATATATATATTATATCGAGTCAGAGTGACGACCCCTAGGAATTAACATGCTAGGTGAGGGAAGTCATGAGCCCTTAACCTAGGCCCCTAGAATTATTATTTTGCCTTTAGGGAATGTACTATTGGCCAGCTGGGGTTCACTTAAGCTACTTCGGGTTGGTGGTGATGTGCTAAAAATTAAAAAGGATTATCATGTAATTCATAATATCGAATTACCATTAAATGTTTGTAATTCATTAATTGAATTACCAGGTAAAGGTAATTCATATTGTAACACCCTGGTATTTTTATTTGTTAAAAACACCCAAGTGCACATTAAACATACATCAGAGATATTATTTCCTGTTCAGACACTGAATACCATTATAAATTTTTCGCTGAATAAAACAAAACAGTCTTATATACAAACAAGACCATAACCTGTCAGCAACTATGGTAGTCAGAGTCATACAAGAAAGCGGAATGAAAGATAACATAATACTAATGCCATAGTATTGTGATACACAGACAACAGAAGGGAAATAAACTTAAACGTAAAACTAAGTCATCATCCATCACTCGGGGCCACCTACTCGTGCCTCTGAGGTTTCTTCTGTCCCTGTTTATCTGTAAAACAACAACATTTAAACAGTGAGATACAATCTCAGTGAGTTCTACCGAGACCCCTACTAACTCTCTCGGTTCAATTAATAATCCTTTTTAAAACCAACACGACACCGACTGCAAATCCAGTGCTAATCCCGGTGAACGTGAACAAACAAAGTGCGGCACCGACTGCAAATCCAGTGCTAATCCCGGTGTATCGCACAGTACGACACCGACTGCAAATCCAGTGCTAATCCCGGTGTACGTACAACAAACTCATGACATAACACCGACTGCAAATCCAGTGCTAATCCCGGTGAACCCCCTTACCAATAGTACATTCTCCTATTGGCACGGAGCCTAGGTTGGGGGAGCATGACTGCCCCGCCTAGTATGTCAAAACATGGGTCGTCACCCAACTCGATATACATATAAACATATATATCTACAGTACTATGAACCCACGGTCCATCAAATCAGACAATCCATGACACACTTTAATCCACAATTTTATAAATTCGAAGTTCACACTCGCACTCTAGTTGACCACTTTTTGACACAATTTTCAATATCAAAAACAGTTCATTTTGCCTTAAAACTAGAATATTCAGTTAGGCCTCTGAATAAGCTTTCCAACGCATCTTAGAACACCTCAATCGGGTTCCCGGATCAAAAGTTATCGCGAAACGAAAAACAGTGAAAAACTGTTGAAATTCTGTCAAACTGCGCTGAAGTCGCGCCTGGCGCGCGAGTTACGCGCGAACTGGCAGAAAGTTCTGTCCAATTGCGCTGAAGTCGCGCCTGGAGCGCAGGTGAGGCGCGAACAGGCAGAACGGGGGTCTGTTAAGACAGATTTTGCGATTTTCGCGAAATCCGCTATTCCGCTCAATTCCGATCTTTGTTCCGATCAAAAACAGATTTGACAACCAGTAAAATGAGTCCAATTCAAACCACAAAATCACTCAATCCAATCAAAAACTTAATCAAAACGAATTGTATTAAAACGCGACATATTTTCAAATAACGGTTTTCGTTCCAAAAATCTTTCGAAACCAATTGACGTAAAAACTAATGAGACACAAAAATATCCTAAGCGTGAGTAAAACTCACCCTTGAAGCGAGAGCCGATATCGAACCGAATTTGCCGAGACGTCGAAATCACCGAATCGAACCCAAACAACAACGAACCGCTCCTAACTTCGTTCCGAGCTTCCAATCGCGTTCAATCCGCTCCTAGCTTCGATCCTAAGCATAACCCAATCACCAACACAACCTATTAATCCTTGATTTCAACAAATTCTCCCCACAAACCCTCAATTTTCGAAGTCAAATAGAAGGGGAAAAATGGAAGGGAGGCTTACCAAAGTTATGGGTTTTGATGAGGGAGAGGAGGTGATGAAGATGATGGAGTTTGGAGCTTGGAGGTTGAGGATTCTTCTTCTTCTCTTCCCTTTTTCCTTCTTCTTTTCCTTCTTCTTTTCTCTTCTTCCTTTCTCTGTTTCAGCGCTTCCTTTCTCTTTTCTTTCTTTCCTTTCTTTTTCTTTTATTTAACACACACACACATATTTATTTAATTAATAAATAAGTGGTGGCGTGGTCCAATTACCATATTGACCCAAATTCCTTATTTCGATTCCAAAACTTCCTTGGTCCGTATTATTCGGTCAACGACCCTGTGACAGCCAATAATTAATTTTAGCACTCAATAATTTTACCAATTAAGTACCAAATTAATTCAATTGGGTTTACTTCCAAATAATTCGATTAATTATTTTGGGGATGTTACACATATATTGTTGTTTTATAGAGAAACAGGGAAAGAAGAAGGCTAAGCGGCACGAGTAGGAGAGGTGCCTAAGGAGTTGACTGAGACATTGTGTCTTTGTCCATGTTTATGTTTTCCTTGTTGATTCTGTATTCGGTTATGTAACTTGTACTTATGATAAGTTGTATAAACCGTTTCCGCTTTTTTTGTGAAGATATTGAACATTAGGAATTTAATGTCCTTTGAGATTATGAAATATTTTGAGTTCCATGAAGTAATGACAGGTTGTGATGATGTGATATTTTGTAATATCGCAAAAATTTTAGTCATGTTCAATATCTAAACCGGAATTATGATCTCTGATGAATGTTGAGTTGTGCATTTTAATATGTTTACCTGATAGAGATATTAGGGTGTTACACCTAATCTCCACCAAACTTGATGATTAGAAAGGGGATTTTGTTGAACAAACAATATGAAAGGAGAAGATCAACACAAGGGAAGAGGTTAGGTTTTGGGTGTGAAGATTTTCCTCCTTCTCTTCTTCTCATCTTTGACTTCTCTCTCTCTCAACTCACTCTTCTTTCTTTCTTCTCTTCCTTCGACTCTCCCTTCTCTTCTCTCACTTTCTTTCTTTTCTTTTCTTTTTATAAAATGTGTGTGTATGTGTGTGTGGGTTTGACCTAATAGAATAGGGTGAATTCCCTAAAATACCCTTACTATCTATTCCTCACTTAAAACCCCACACCAATCAATATTTAATTTAGAAATCAATTAATAAAATTATCAACCAAGCACCATAAAAATAATTAAATGGTTCAAGTATCAAAATAATTAATTTAATTATTTTGGGATATTACAATCAGCGGTTGGGGCTGATCCTCCCTTAGCCAAGGGTTGGGGGTCTGATCCCCGCCTTGGGTACGGAGCAGCGTTAAAACTCTGGGCCAGCTGTCCTGCCCCTCGAGGCACCTACAATGAGCGAGGGATTAGTCACTGCTGTCCGTGCGGTGGATACCCGGGTTTACCCAAAAAATGAATAAGGGATAAAATTTTTAAAAACTTTAAATTACAAATTATGAGATTCATTGTGGAGGCTCCATTGGCACTTCCTTTACATATAGTGTATACATACATACACTAATCCAAGAAGAGATAGTTGCTTCTGATTACACACTATAAAAATATGATGAATACATTAAACTTGGAACGTATAACAAACCCAATACTTAATCAACAATCCTTAAAAGCTTACGAATAAAAGACAAATTTACAGAATTTTTTTTTTGGAATTCCAACTACTACGATGACTTTCTTCAACCCAGAATATTAGTGATTGAAAAGCCAAAACATTTACAAAAGTGATGTAACAACCAAATAAAAGTGACGTGAAAAATGAAAAGATATGTGGTGACCTCTCTTCTTAGGTATTTATAGTATTTCTTAAAGAAGACTTAAATGAAGGAAAATGAAAAGATTGTAACTATATCTCTATTAAAACACAATTATAATAATTAGTACTAATTATAATAATAATTTAGAGACACCAAAAGGTAACCAAAACCAAAACATCAAGTAATGAATTAAGAGTAATCAATAAGAGCGGAAGTTTTTAAAATAAAAAAAGGAGGAAAATTCATAATTCAAGAGTCAAGCTTCTTTTATAAAAACGTAATAATAATGTTGCAACATGTTTATAATATAAATAATAATATTATTTTCATTAAAAAATCCAATAATACCTTTTAATAGATTAAAACTAATAAATTCTAAACTAATAATATTTTTTAAAAACTAATATTATCAATTACAGTTAAATTGAAATTTACAATTATGATATGCCATTAATATGATGTATATGCAATACAAAATAAATCAAATAAATATCTCATAAAATTAGACACTAATAATAACCTGATAAAAAAACACTAATAACTATTACCAATTCACATATGTATTTCAAATCCATAAATCTTACTATAGTAATAACAACATGGGTAAGGTATATTAAAACGTAATCTTAGAAGGCTAAAAAATAGAAAATTTAAAACATTTCAATTTAAAAACTAATGCAACTTCATTACAAATTAAGTAATAATATTATTATTGTTAAAAAAGTAATAATATATTTTTAATAAATACAAATTAATAATGGTAAAAGTAATAATATTTTTAAAGGATAAAAGTAATAAATTACTGATAAACTTAAAATTTAACAATAATAATACATATTCAAGTGAAATAGATATATAATAATAAAAAATCGAAGGAACAAAAAACCCTTGGATTTCTTTTTGTTATATATATATATATATATATATATATATATATATATTATACTTAAACTATTTTTAGTTATTATTATCAACTTCTATATTTTAATTAGAAAATATCATTTCAATGTAGATATAAAATAGTTATTTAATATTCCCCTATGAGAATCATTTAATTAGTTAGTGGTAATTATTAGCTTTCATTACCTCTTCATGTCTAAATTATTAATAAACTAGTATGTAATCTGTACGATGCACGGGATACTATACTATGTTTTCTGTAACATCCTCAATTTTAGATGTCATAAAATTAGAATGTTAACCATTTCAATAAAATTCAAAGTTGTAAACCTATTTCAGAATTGGACATAACACAAAAACTAAAGCCAACCGGCATAACCGATACTCATCTATTACAGTTATATATAACTGAAGATGTGCAAAATCCAAAATAGAGTTCACAAGATACATAAAACTTTGAGTACATAATCCAACGTTTCTAATATTAGAGCAAAACTCTTATATACATCTAGGGTGAAAGCTAAACAACCTAACACTTTAGTCCATAAGATCTATCAATAACTAAGTAACTACTCCAGCAGCTACTTTTCTTCCTTTTGCTTCGCTTTTCCCTGTTGATCTGAAAACAACAACATAAAGGGTGAGATTACAAATCTCAGTGAGTTCTTTCGTGACCCCTCACAACTCAACTCGCGGTGTTTTATTTATCTTTTACTCGTAGCCCAAGTCTGGATAGCTACGTTCATCATGGCATAAGCACAACACCGGACAACCACTGCACGCTTCCCCAAGTGAACCCCCTCGCTAATATCTAATTAACGAGCAAACATGGAACGGGCCTAGGTTCTGGGCTCATGACTTCCCTCCCCTAGTATGCTAACATCTCGAGGTTGTCACCCCATATTTTCATTATTAATTTGGTTACCAAAACCTCTAATGGAACACCAAGTCCATCATATGACATTATATTATGTATTCTCTCATGTTAGTAAACTATACGGTTTATAACAACGAATATAATTCAACCGTCAATCAATTTACATCTCAAACATGGGTATAAGTGGAGTATTATTGTTCATATGCTCTCTCAATACCAAACTACTTGGTTTATCAATAAACCATAACATCATATACTCGTTTTGCATCATCAAAATACACAATTCGGGTCATAAAACTATTTCATCAATATCATTGGGAAGGGTTAAGAAATGGATTAGGAAGGGATTAGAGGCCAAAGGAATAGCATTGGGAACAATTAAAAATGGTGGACAGAGGGTCAGATCCGGACCGGGCTCAATTGCGCATGGACCAGGCTTGTTAAAATGCTCAAAAGCGTCCAGTACTGAGGCAAACGCACGGGTCGTGCGCTTGAGCACACGGACTGGGCTCCTGCACCAGATTTTCAAAAACTGAATTTTCGTGTCGTTTTCGCTATTCCGATGGTTCCGATCCTTATCCTAATATATTCTTAACTCATTAACAATACAAAAACCACATTTTAACACTTCCAAACAACCAATTAGACCACAATTAATCAAGCAAATTAGGCAATCATTATGACACTTAGTTCAATCAACATTTCATCAAAATTAAACACAATGTGAGCTTCCCAATGACCAAACTTCAGTTTTCCTCACCATACACTCATATGCATGTCTGAATATACTCAATCAACCACATGCAAATCATCAAGCATAATTTTAAACTCAATTTAGTGAAGAACTCACCTTTGATTTCGTGGAAGCACAACAACAAGCAAGAAACCAAGAAGATGAAGTAACAACCAAGTCCCTAGCACCCCAAACTCGCAAGTCAGCACCCAAACTCTCTTCTAAAAGACTCTTATCAACAATGTGGCATCCAACTTCAACAAATCAGCCTCCTAAGCATGCATGCAACCAGAACTTCCCCACCTTGTAGCTATAAACCCACATGCAAAGCCCCAAAAATGCTAAAGAAGATGAAGATGGAAGGGTGGAAACTTGTGTTGCTTTAGGCTCACTATGAAAAACTCAAGGTATGGGTTATGAAGAAATCAAAGTCTCAGTTTGTACGATGGAGATTGATAACCCATACTTATATGAGTTATTTGTGCTCTTCTCACTTAAATCTAAGCAAGTTCTCTAGTAATTCTAGTACTTTAATATGTAAATTTGTAATTAAAAGTATAGATGTAGGTTCAGAGTTGATTTCCTAAATATTGGGCATAATAGGTGCCTTTGTGAATATATTGATGTTTTGCTTGAGTGCTGCAGCGGTAGACGCTATGCAGCGGTAAGCGCTACAGCGCTATGGAGCGGTTGGCCAATTAGATATTTATGAAGCCACTTGCTGATTGATGAGTCATCACTCTGATCTTCTTCTTCTCAGCCTGACATAGGGACTTCCAAGTGGCTTCAAAAAGACACCTGGTGTTTCCTAATTGGAGATTAAGTGATAGTTGGTGATAACTCTAATCATTGCTTTTTTTTTTGTAAAGCCACTTTATGGATTTGGAGATAATATCTAAGTATTATCTTCTTCTAATCATAGATAGATATTCATTCGTAGAGAGAGAGAGTTTTTTGGAGAAAAAGAAAAGAAGAATTAACTTGACAATTTTAAGACTTCCTCCATTGTTGCTCTACTCTTAAGCTTTATCTTCTAGTTTACTTTTTATATCTCACCTACGGTTTGCTCACGCCATAGCATCATCCATCGTGTATGACTTGGGATTGTTGGAGTGCATCTTTTGTAACCATTCTTCTCTTGCTCACATACGGTAACATAATCTTTTCAGTTTATGTTGTTTTGATGAAGCTTGTTATGAGCTAAACACTTGTAGTTGGATTGTTCTAGTGTTTGTAATGAACCTTGAGTAAAGTATATATAATGTTATGACGTTTGTGTTTCAATCCTTGCGTTATAATGCTTTCAAACTTATTTTGGTATTGATCAACTAAAATAAGGGGCTTCGTAGGCACAAACATGGTTTACGAAGAGAACTCAAGGATTGATATGAATGAAAGGTCATTTAAAGACATTTAAATGACTTGTACTTAACCCTAGACATAGGAGAGTAATAGTTCATAAGGTAAAAGCTGTAAGTTCTTCATTATACAGAGGTGAACTTATTTAGAGCCTAGACATAGGAGTCTTGTAACAAAACCCTGGCGACCGTGACTGAAAGGCACGCTTTCATACCGCTACAGTGCTTAACGCTACAGTGTCTAACGCTATAGCGCTTTGCTCTTGGGAATTTACATAACATATGAGCTATCCAACTTACTCATTACACTTTAATTTCACTACTGTTTTATCACAACTTATTATGTTTGCAATTTCACGTTTGTTATTGTGAATTAACTTGTTTCACTAAATTGCTAATCTCTTAAACTCTTAAATTAATTCCAATCCTTGTGGGAACGATCTCTACTTATCATTGTATTACTTGTTGCGATTGTGTATACTTGCACAAACTACTTTTCGCATACAACAAGTTTTTGGCGCCGTTGCCGGGGATTGCATTTAATTTTTATTGTTTAAAGTTTTTAGCAATATTAGTGAAGATTTTATGTAACACCCCCTTTTCTACCCTTATATTACACGTCATTTTTCTTTCAAAATATTATTTTAATTGATAGAAAAGAAATGCTACCGCTTCATTAAAACAACTCATCAATTGCACTCTTCAACTTGTGCAACAAAATATTCGTTAGGGGAAACCAAATCCTCATAAACCACATCACAGCGGAATAAACAATACCTCGCTAATAACTTGCAAACACGTCTCAATATATCAACAAAATCATTATTCAACTAATTAAGCAATTTGTCAAATTTCACCCACGCCCCCTAGGTGTTACAGTATCAGAGAGCGACACAAAATACATCCCAAGAGCTACTAAGGAAGGCAGCAGGTCCTTCACTCGCGATTACCTGCAGCGTTGCCACAATAGAGCAACATTCCAAGCAGAAGGGGTGAGAATTTTAACAAAACATAATCAAGCATATGATAGAGAAATGGAGACAAACAATTCTACAACATCATTATTAACATCACATCATCGTCACCAAACACCAATTCACAACACAGTTTGGCAACAAGCCACAATCATGATCATGTATGTATATGCAACCCCCACCAGGGCATATGCATGATGGTACCATATTCATCACAATCAAGAGGCCGAAGCCTATTCTTCACAAGAGGCCGAAGCCTATTCTTCACATTATGCACATGCCATGAGACTCTATATACACATGTGCATTTCATCAAAACACTCACCTGGAGTACTCATCATCATCATCATCATCAAACACTCATAGAGTGTATTCGTCGCAATCATCGAAATCATATATATCACATCATCATAATCACTCATAGAGTGAACTCGTCATGTTCATCAAATTATTTTGCAACATCATCATAGTTTTAATTGGAAAAACTTCACATTTTAAATGAGGGAATATCCCTTTTAATTTTAGAAAAGCTCCACATTTTTAGTTGGGAAAACTTCACATTTGTAGAGAAACATCACATTTTAAATTTGAGATAGACCCCACATTTTAATAGTGAAAACATCATATTTCCATTGGGAAAGTATCACATTTTAATTGGAGAAAACAGTGTGAAAAACAGCAAGAAAAACAGTGGAGAAACAGTGAGAACTAGTGGAAAAACAATGGCTCGCGCGCGGGGCGCGAGCGGCGCGCGAACGGTGCGCCAATGGACAGCAACAACACGCCCAGCACAGCGCGCCTTGCGCCTGGGGCGCGACTCGAGCGCGAGTGGCGCGCAGAACAATAGCAGCAACAGCGCCCAGCGCTTCACGCTTGCGCTTGAGGCGCGACCTGAGCGCGAGTCAGGCGCGATTGGCCAGAAACAGTTTTACGTGCAGAATTGTTCAGATTTCGAAATCTTCATCCAGGCATCATCCAATTCATCAAAACATAATTTCGTCACACATTGTTCATTACACGAATCAACACAATTTCATCAAGACATCATCAAATTCATCAATGAACAATCATCAAAAATTCATCAATTAATCCCTCAAATCGTTCATCAAAGCAAACATCGAAATTTCCCGAAGGAAAACGTCAACAACTCATCAAACGAAACCCCAACATTTCAATTACGCTACTACACCCAAGGATCCCACAAAACCCCAATCACATACACGATTTTGTTGAATTAAAACGCTCACCCTTACCTCGAATTTGAAGAGTAGAAGCCTTGGGGATAGTCACGGACAGAACCCAGCAACAAGATCTCGCTCCTCTTCTCTCCTTGGTGGCGCGACTTTCCTCTTTCTCTACGGCGCTCCCTCTCCTCTCCTTTCTCTCTTCTCAATTTCGCAAATGCTCCCAAAAAACCTAACCTCAATTCGACCTGCCCCCTTCGCATATGATCTTGGATCATGGGCTTGGGCTTTCCACTTAAGCCCAAGTCTAGCTAATTGGCGCCCTCCTCCCCTAATACCACCTACTGATTAATAAACATAACCCAATTTATTTTAATATTATTATTATTACTTCTCTTACCCAAATCCTAATTAATTAAATAAATAAATACAAAATAAATATTTAATCACTTTGGGGTGTTACAACTCTCCCCCACTTGGAATATTTCGTCCTCGAAATTTTTTCCCTGCCAATGCTAACACTCCCCCACTAGCCAACTGCGACCATCTAGACAACTAGTGCCATCTAACACGTTGATTATTATTCCTTTGATTACCGGCGATAAGTGACTGGGCGGCCGTCCCTCCTACTGGTTCAGCCAGGTAACTTCAAGCAGTAGTAATCGGCTCACTCTCTACTCCGATGTGCCACTCTGGTAAACTGGCTTGCATTCTACCTCACTCATCCATCCTCACGGGTTCGCACACTAACCTACTGCTAACGGTTTGGTTTCTATGACAATGTCATTACAACAGACAACATATAGCATGCCACAACAATCAACGTCATCACAACAACAGACATCGTCAACACAGTCAAACCCCGGGACCAAATATCCCTTTTTAAACAATGGCCATAGGCCCACAACAACAATCAGCAATAATAACAACAACAAGACCATGTGGGCCATTCGGCGGTACCCTCAACAAGACAATGTGGCCATTCGGCGATACCCACAACAACAACAACATAATGACTTGGGCCATTCGGCGATACCCAAGACAACAACAAAACAACAACATAACTTGGGCCATTCGGCGGTACCCAAGACAACAACAAAACATCAACATCATTAATACCAACATAATCGTCAACACATCATTAACAACCATCAACGTCAACATAATCACGACAATGGGCGCTAATGCGCCAACAACCAACTGAACTTGTCACTCAGGCACATCAACGACGACAACAAAAACATTGCTATCATAACGACCACACAGCACGACCACAACCAAATTAGGCACAACTCATAACAATAGGAGCAGTGCATAAAATTAGGGACTGTAACAGTAAGCTTCAGAATACAGCAACAATTATTCTCAGAAACAACGGCAGTAGTTTTCAGAAAAACACTAACAATAATTTTCGAAGAACAGCAACAATGATTTTCTGAAAACAGCAACAATAATTTTTAGAGAAACAGCAACACGAGATGTACATATTATTATTCATCAATCATACGAATTCAACAAGGCATCATGGTATGATTGTCAACTTAAGAAAGAATCATGGCCAGCACGTAGCAGTTACTAATCACAAAAGAAAGTGGCCTTTTAGAGTTAATGATAACCATCCATATAGTTCGGTGTAGGAAAAATAATTTATCTCGTGGAAACAGCAGTTAAAACATTAAAACAGCTAGAAGGGCCAATCCATGGAAACATCATTTCACAGCTAAAGGCAAATATACGAAAGGTTCAATCACAAACATGCACAACATACTTATTTAGGATTCTTTCGTCACGGGAGATAAAACATGTTATAGAAATTGATTTTTTTCCTTACCAGACTGAACATCGGCTTAAACATTTCGGGATAAGACATCCTTAAGAACATACGGTAACAAAAGGTAACTCAAAGAAAGGCACAAACAGTGCAAATGCACATTTTAAATCCTACGGTTCAAACGTTTTTGCTAATCTTCACAAACTCGGGTGCAGAAAATTCTGTAACTATGCGTCTACTTTGGCGAATCAATTAAAATAGTAAACGGTGTCGGATTTCGACAAATAAATACTTGTTGGAAAGCTCTCCGAGTGTAGTTTCTACCTATGGTTTTCGTCTTTTAAAATAAGTAGCCAATTGGTACAGTTTTTCAAAATACTACACGGAGGTACCAACTTGGACAGAACTTCTTACTCAACTTTCAACCAAATTATCTTTCTCATCTCTTAATGAAACTTTACGAAACCAGTGTCTAATTCGTAGAGAATTAAGTCTACCTTTCAAAGAAACAAGAATCATTCAAAACGGAGTTCATTTGATGACACAAAAACTACAAAACCGAACATTACTCACAGTTTGATTCCTAAAACTTGACCTAACCCGAACAATCATAACTTGAGCCACACAGCTCCAAATTGAACGAAACCAGTGGCAAAACGACCGGCGTTAAATCTATTTTCAAAAACAATCAACCACATAATTTTTGGATCGACTAAACGGTGCCAGTTTTTTGAAAAACGAAGCAGTGTCCAGAAATGCACCAAACCGTAAACAAGTAAAATTCATCATGTTTAGTCACGAAACAGTAATCTCAAACAACGCTCAAATTCAACAATTCATGTCATCAAACAACACTCGGGCATTCAATCAACATATTGACATTTGGTCATACACCTATGTGCACACTTTGACTACAACCCGATTAAACCATCAAGACATCCCAAATTCACCTACCCACCAAAAATATCAATTTTCAACGTCAAATACTACTTAAGCATAGAAATTTCACCTTCAAAACTCTTAGGGTAATATCATCAAAACAACTTGTAGGCAACATATGTTCATAGTTCACCTCAACACCACAATTTCATCATTTAATACACCATCATTAGATACACAGTCATTTAATTCACAAATACATCATTAATTAGCCCAACAACAACAACATCCACACTTGGTCTTATTCGACTTAACACATCAACAACAATGCTTTGGTCACATTGACTCAACAACAACAATAAAAAGTCATGGACCAGATTCAAGTCAAATAACAATCACACAATCGACATATCCATAAATACGACATCTCTACTTCAAAAAAATATTTATAATTGGAAGTGCGAAAATGAGTAAAAATTGTTTCTCAACACAATCAACAATTCATTTTTTGGAAATGATTTTCGCAAGTGAAAGGTGTCATTAGTTCTTCAAATCATAAATTTTTTTTATTTATAAGAACATCAAAGCCTAGAGCGGCAAAATATTTCTTTTGATATGATGACTAGGATGACCTGAAATACCATATTGAAAAATTCTTCCTAATCCCGATAACATTTTCCTTCGGTTTCAAAAGGAGTAGCTAATGCATCTTTCGAAAACCAAGCATTTTCCAAACCAGCAGAGACATCAAAATACAAAGACACAGAGTTCACACATTGGAAACACAATACAACACACATCATCAGCAGGGGTATCTCCCCCACTTATTCACTTACCATCAGCAGTACTCGGTTTGTCCTCCACCTGCAGGAACATCACTTACTACACAGACAATGGTTAGAACTAATTTAGCACTACTCAATCATCAAAGGACACTACGACTATACGACTTGGCCGGACAGACCGAACTGCTCTGATACCACTAATGTAACACCCCTTTTCTACCCTTATATTACACGTCATTTTTCTTTCAAAATATTATTTTAATTGATAGAAAAGAAATGCTACCGCTTCATTAAAACAACTCATCAATTGCACTCTTCAACTTGTGCAACAAAATATTCGTTAGGGGAAACCAAATCCTCATAAACCACATCACAGCGGAATAAACAACACCTCGCTAATAACTTGCAAACACGTCTCAATATATCAACAAAATCATTATTCAACTAATTAAGCAATTTGTCAAATTTCACCCACGCCCCCTAGGTGTTACAGTATCAGAGAGCGACACAAAATACATCCCAAGAGCTACTAAGGAAGGCAGCAGGTCCTTCACTCGCGATTACCTGCAGCGTTGCCGCAATAGAGCAACATTCCAAGCAGAAGGGGTGAGAATTTTAACAAAACATAATCAAGCATATGATAGAGAAATGGAGACAAACAATTCTACAACATCATTATTAACATCACATCATCGTCACCAAACACCAATTCACAACACAGTTTGGCAACAAGCCACAATCATGATCATGTATGTATATGCAACCCCCACCAGGGCATATGCATGATGGTACCATATTCATCACAATCAAGAGGCCGAAGCCTATTCTTCACAAGAGGCCGAAGCCTATTCTTCACATTATGCACATGCTATGAGACTCTATATACACATGTGCATTTCATCAAAACACTCACCTGGAGTACTCATCATCATCATCATCATCAAACACTCATAGAGTGTATTCGTCGCAATCATCGAAATCATATATATCACATCATCATAATCACTCATAGAGTGAACTCGTCATGTTCATCAAATTATTTTGCAACATCATCATAGTTTTAATTGGAAAAACTTCACATTTTAAATGAGGGAATATCCCTTTTAATTTTAGAAAAGCTCCACATTTTTAGTTGGGAAAACTTCACATTTGTAGAGAAACATCACATTTTAAATTTGAGATAGACCCCACATTTTAATAGTGAAAACATCATATTTCCATTGGGAAAGTATCACATTTTAATTGGAGAAAACAGTGTGAAAAACAGCAAGAAAAACAGTGGAGAAACAGTGAGAACCAGTGGAAAAACAAAGGCTCGCGCGCGGGGCGCGCGAACGGTGCGCCAATGGACAGCAACAACACGCCCAGCACAGCGCGCCTTGCGCATGGGGCGCGACTCGAGCGCGAGTGGCGCGCATAACAATAGTAGCAACAGCGCCCAGCGCTTCACGCTTGCGCTTGAGGCGCGACCTGAGCGCAAGTCAGGCGCGGTTGGCCAGAAACAGTTTTACGTGCAGAATTGTTCAGATTTCGAAATCTTCATCCAGGCATCATCCAATTCATCAAAACATAATTTTGTCACACATTGTTCATTACACGAATCAACACAATTTCATCAAGACATCAACAAATTCATGAAAGAACAATCATCAAAAATTCAACAATTAATCCCTCAAATCGTTCATCAAAGCAAACATCAAAATTTCCCGAAGGAAAACGTCAACAACTCATCAAACAAAACCCCAACATTTCAATTACGCTACTACACCCAAGGATCCCACAAAACCCCAATCACATACACGATTTTGTTGAATTAAAACGCTCACCCTTACCTCGAATTCGAAGAGTAGAAGCCTTGGGGATAGTCACGGACAGAACCCAACAACAAGATCCCGCTCCTCTTCTCTCCTTGGTGGCGCGACTTTCCTCTTTCTCTACGGCGCTCCCTCTCCTCTCCTTTCTCTCTTCTCAATTTCGCAAATGCTCCCAAAAAACCTAACCTCAATTCGACCTGCCCCCTTCGCATATGATCTTGGATCATGGGCTTGGGCTTTCCACTTAAGCCCAAGTCTAGCTAATTGGCGCCCTCCTCCCCTAATACCACCTACTGATTAATAAACATAACCCAATTTATTTTAATATTATTATTATTATTACTTCTCTTACCCAAATCCTAATTAATTAAATAAATAAATACAAAATAAATATTTAATCACTTTGGGGTGTTACATTTTACGCTGGTGTGTTGTTTCTTGATGTTACAGCGGTAGACGCTGCAGCGCATGCCCAGGTCCCAACCACCAGAGTTCGAGATGGATCCAGAGCCAGAAAGAGGATTTAGGAGACTGAGACAACTTCAGAGACTAAGACAGCTTAGACCCACAATGTCTGAACACGGTGGCAGAACAAACTCAGGCAGAGGTACCACACTGGGTGGTAGATCTAATGCGGGTAGAGGCAGATCTGATCCAAGGGGTAGAGGTAGAGGACATCAACCACCCACTCCTACATTGCATAATGATGAAGACTGGTATAGGCAACAATTCATAAATCAAGGCCCTGCTGACATGGTAAATGACAAGGACAGACCCATGAGGGACTATGCTGTGTTTGATCCACTAACCATGGAGACAAGCATAGCTAGGCCTACTCTTCAAACAGCTCAATTTGAATTTAAACCCATGATGTTCCAGATGCTCCAAACAATAGGTCAGTTTGGTGGTTGTCCCCAAGAGGACCCATATCTACACTTACAACAATTTTTGGAGGTTTGCAGTAACTTTGTCATTCCAGGAGTCAGTGATGATGCATTTAGGTTAAAACTTTTTCCTTATTCCTTAAAGGATAGAACAAAGGCCTGGTTAATTTCTCTAGAGCCTAACTCTATCCATAGGAATGAAATGGCTGAGAAATTCTTGGCAAAATATTTTCCTCCTAGTAAAAATGCAAGAATGAGGAATGAAGTTACTGCATTCAAACAAAAAGATTCTGAAACACTGTTTGAAGCCTGGGAGAGATGGAAAGAACTGTTGAGAAGATGTCCCCATCATGGTACGCCAGTGATCATTCAGATGGAGACCTTTTACAATGTATTGGATCCACATACCAGACTAATGCTTGATGCTTCTTCTGGGGGAGTACTACTAAAAACTTCCTACAATGAAGCTTGTGACTTGATAGATGACATTGCCACCAATAGCTACCAGTGGCCCACAGAAAGGCTAGCTCTACAGAAAAAGGTAGCTGGTGTCCATGAAATTAGTGAAGTCTCAGCCCTGTCAGCTCAGGTCGCTTCTCTCACCAATATGATAAAGAGCATGAGTACCTCTAAGGCTGCAGCGGTTACCGCTACAGCGCCAGTTGAGCCAACTGTGGCTGTTGTAACCCCCCGAAATAATTGATTAATTATTTGACTAATTGTTTAGGAATTATTTAGTAGAAAATAACGGAATAACAATATGTTAGTGTATGTGGACCTATTATTAGTGTTAGGATTAGTAAAGGAGAGGTGTTAGGGAGAAAGCCCATGATTAAGTCGCATAAGCTATGGGAAAGCCCATGAAGTTAAATGAGTTGATAATTAGTAGGAAGCTAGTTAGGGTTTCATTATTAGAAAAACGAAAGTTGAGAGTGAGAGAGAGCTAGAGGCGCGACGGCCAACAGGAGAGAAGAAGGAGAGAGCGACGCCAAAAGGAGAGAGGAGGCTAGGGTTTCGTGGTCTTCTAAGGCTAGGGTTCGTGATCTTCTAAGGCCAAGGTAAGGGTGGGATTCAAGCCTTATAATGGGATATATGAATTACTTTATGTGGGGGTTAGGGTTTGATGATTGTCATAGGTATGATCATATATGTATTGGATGCCTTGTTGAATAATTGTGTTTGTGTGATTGATATTCCTATGCCCTAGAAATTTTATTGTATTTTACCATGACCATGAGAAATTGAATTGGGTGCTGAAAGTGGCGCCCTAGGCGCCCTGTCACTGTTTCCTGTTTTTGTTGTTGCTGAAACTGGCGCCCTTGGCGCCTTGCCCAGTCCCTGTTGTGTTGCTGAAACTGGCGCCCTAGGCGCCCAGTCCCTGTTGTGTTGCCGAAACTGGCGCCCTAGGCGCCCAGTCCCTGTTGTTGTTGCTGAAATTGGCGCCCTAGGCACCCCGTGCTTGGTGATTTGTTGCTTGCTGGTGTTGGCGCCCTGTCCCTAGGCGCCACACCCTGTTTCTGTGTTGCTGGTGTTGGTGCCCTGTCCCTAGGCGCCACACCCTGTGCTGTGTTGCTGCTGCTGTTGCTGTGCTGTGTTGCCGTGCTGTGTTGCTGCTGCTGTTGCTGTGCTGTGTTGCTGTTGCTGTTGCTGCTGCTATTGCTGTGCTGTGTTGCTGCTGCTGTTGCTGTGTGTTGCACCCGAAAAGGTCCCTGAGGGGATTTTTCTTCGTTTACAACTTTTTAAAACAATCAAGTCGCCACCAATATTTTTTATAAGGAAAATATTGAAGAAAAACCTTTTTGGAAAGCGGATGGCCTTTTGGAAAACCGGAGGATTTGGGTTCGGGGGTCGGTTAGGCATGGGGAAGGTATTAGCACCCCACACCTCCTTTCTACCGAAAGGGAACCTTTAATTAAACGTGTGGTTTTAAGCGTTGATTTGGAAAATACTTAAATTTGCCTTAAAGGGAATGAGACGACTTAATGAAAATTTCTATTTTTGGCGCTTGACGAGAGTTAGCCGCTCGCTCCTACGTATCTCCCGGTGCGATGGAGAATTCAAAGCTACGTAGTTCTTGTTTAGAAAACGTTTGTTGGTTGGTGTTTTTTAATATAGGGGTTTTAGGATTGTGTGATCTGTGTTGAAGGACCACTGGGGGTCGGAAGGGCCGCTGAGGGCTGAAGGAGCGCTGGGGCTCTGAAGGACCACAGTTCACTTATCCTAAAACGATGACTAACCCGGCCGTACGACCGACTTAATCCCCTACTTTGAAAATAAAATTTTTTGATTTTTGAAATGAAAGAGATGTGTTTGTATTTTTTAATTTAGAAATTGTTTATTTTAAATAGGGATTTTAGGACATGATCCGTAACGGTTCATTAGTGACCTAAAAAGCAGACTAACCCGACTGTACAGTAGACTTAGTCCCCTATTTATATTTTGTGGTTTTTTGTAAAAAATGAATTAAGAAAGAAAGGTAATGGAAATTGTTTATTTTTGCGCTTGACAGGGGCGTGACCCTGCTCCTACGTATCTCTTGGTAGAGAATCAAAGGCTACGTAGTTCTAGGGTCCTGAAAAAGGTTTTTGTCTTTTATCTTGTTTAGGTGAGTTTTCGCAATAGGAGTGAGGATTCGCGATTACCAAACAACAACGGTTTAGAGTGGTCACACACTAACTCTTTTGAAAATGAAATTAGCATTAACAACCAAACGGCAACGGCGCGAGTGATCATTAATGATAATCAGTTTTGCTTTTGATTCGAGTGTTCGCGATGACCAAACAACAATGGTTTAGAGTGGCCGCGCTACTAAGTCTTTTGAAAATGAAATCATCATTAACAACCAAACGGCAACGGCGCGAGTGATCATTAATGATAATCGGTTTTGTTTTGGAGTGTTCATGAAGGCCAAACAACAACGGTTTAGAGTGGTCACACTACTAATTCCTTTGAAAATGAAATTATCGTTAACAACCAAACGGCAACGGCGCGAGTGATCATTAATGATAATTGGTTCTTATTTTAGGTAATCAAAAGGGTTTTCGCAATCGAATTGATTTTTGGGTTTGTGAGATGGTTTTTTGATGTTTGAAAGTGTTCTTGGTTATGAAAAAGATTTGAAATTGTAAATGTTACTAACGAGTAACAAATTGTAGTATAATTTGAATGCGACATGGTTTTGAGGTGTTACAAGTAACAAAGGTTTTGAACTTTGAAGTCGGATTACAAAGTCAATGCGATCATCAAAACAAGCAAGCAAATCGTGAACACCAATTCAATACTTAATCACATAACAAGCACAAAAACAAGTATGAATGAATAAGAACACATGCATCAAGACTAGGGTTAGTCCATCCCTTGCCAAAACCTACACAAACTCCAAGAACCAACACCACAATTGCAAATGAGGATGCATGAAGTATGCGAAAGGTCTTCGGGTTTTTTAGGTAAATGATTCATGATTCAAAGTGGTAAAAAGCTAGATGAGTTATGGTAAAAAGCTTTGATGCAATGTAGTAAAAGAAAAGAATGCAAAGTGGTAAAAAGTTTAATGAAATAGGTGATAAAAAGTGAATGAGATGGTAAAAGTAAAAAGTTAATGAAATGGTAAAAAGTTAGAAACATAATGACACAACTTGCATTTACTCAACCACAATCAAAATGACAATCTTCAAACAATCAAAGGGGTAAAAACCCTAGTCATGGCCGAATGCAAGCAAGCATGGAATCATCAACTTATTTCATGCAAGAATTGACAATATTAACACACAAAACGACACAAAAGAAAAAGGACCTAATCTATCATGCAAATTCCTAAGACAAACATCAACCAAATCATGCATTTATTCACGCGAAATCAAAGGAAACAAAACAAGCAAAATGGGTATGAGAATGGGTTTTCATTTGATGAAAATTATGCCAACAAGGTTTAAAATACAAGAAAATGCAAGAAGACACAAGAACAACTCCTTCAAAGCCAAGGAGCCACTTCAAACACCCAAGCCTCCCTAAGTGCTTGTCAATAGTGTTTGAGATGGCTCCTCACAGCAACAACAACAATATATGAAGGAGTTGAGATGAGGAGAAGAGAGATTATGCAAAAATGAAGAAGATGCAAGAGTTTTGAAGTTTTACCTTGAATCCAAGCTAGGAAATGAATAATATGAAGAACAAGACCACAAACCAACTAAATCCTCAACAAACTTCAATGAAACTTGCGCACCTTGCCTTGATTTTTGAGATTAGATGATGAACAATTAGATTTTAGTAGAAGAGGAGGATGACATGTGAAGTAGGAGTGGATTTGAGATAGAAAATGGGAGTGAATTGAAGAAGAATGGAGGAGGAATTGGGGGAGGAGGCTACGGCCAAAAGAGAGGAAAGAGGGAGAGATTTTAGTGTAGGAAAAATGAGAAGCCAAAGATGCTCATGTGTGGAAATGAGAGGGTATTTATAGAGTTGTTTTAGGTCTAGGGGTAGTTAGGTCATTGTTCTTTACTAGGTGCTCTAGGATTGGGTTTTAAATTTGAATGAAGGGCTAGGATTAGAGATCACTTGGATTGTGGGTAGTGAGAAAACACAAAAATGAGAGTGAGGGAGTGAGGGGATTTCGTAAGGGAGAGGAGAGGAGAGCTTGTGTGACAAAAACCTGTCCTATTTTGGGAATGGAGGCTCATATGTGATGTGAGGTAAAAATAGGGTTAAGGGTATAATTGAGATGGGATGTTACCAAAGAAGTAATTTTGTATTTTCTTGTGAAGAGATGAGTGTGAGTGGGTGGGGTAATTTACAAAAGAGGGCATAAATCTATGTGGGAGTGAGTGATGGTCACCAACAGGGAAAAGTTAAGGATAGTACAAAGCATATTCTTAAGGAATAAGGAATAGAAGAGTGTGGAAGAAATTGTGGACAGAGAGAGAGAGAGAGAGAGAGAGAGGGAATTTCGAAATTGTGGGGGGGAGAGAGAGAGAGAGAATTTCGAAATTGTGGGGGGAGAGAGAGAGAGAGGAAAAAAACTTGTTTTTGGTCTTTTGTCTTATTGATGACACTTCCTTCTTTTTGAGTTTTTGAATTTTGGGCATGGAAGTGAAGGTGCACCTATTAAAAAGTGTCACATATTTTTGAGCACCATAAATATTCCCTCTAATTATTCTAGGCAATAAAAATTGTCATTTAGTAATTGGGGAATATTTAATGGTCTTTTTTGGGTTTTTTATGCACTAAAAATGGGGAAAATGCATTTTTAATTATTTTGGACTAGGACTTTCTTTCCAAAAATTATACAAAAATTACCCTTGGTAGAGTAACATGTATGCCACGTCCTTGACCCGGTCTTGGTCCAAAAATAATTAATTCGCTTTTATTTAAACGCCCAAAAATGCAAAAATATGCACTATTTTATTTCCTAAAATTCCTAAAAATTAAGAAAAATGTTTTTGGGTGCCAAAAATTAATAATGATCAATAAATGGCCTTTTTTTTATGAAAATACAGACACGTGCCAAATGACGAGGGCACAGGGCAGCTCACGCAGTTACTACTGGCGCGCGCGCGCGTAATTCAAATAAAAATGCGAAATAGGGGACGAACACACATAAATGCATCAATCCACTATTTTCCACACATTATGAATTACCTTATTGCTTCTATTTTTCTGAAAAATGTTTTTTGACTTGGGCGGACAAAATTGGGGTATTACAGCTGTCCTTCTTTATTTCACATTTCGCTAAGAAATATGAATTGGCCTTTTCATATTTGTTGGTGAAATGGAAATAAAGAGATATAGAAATAATACTAATTTTGTCCGCTTCAGAAAATTTCAAATTTTCTTTTTGTTATTTTCCTTTTAAGAAAGGGGGTTAACACTTGTCGCATTAACGGGAAAGCAGTAAATTGGGAAAAGCGGTAAATTGGGAATTCAGAGGTTTCCTAAAACCTTCTAACAGACTCTTGCCGAGTCCGAGCTCTGGGGGTGGCCTTTTCGAGCGGCCGATCAACATCAGGTCCGGAACTGATTCGATCAATGGATTTACGCTATGCCTTAGGCTGACACAACTAATCCGAAGGACTTAACGAAGTCGGATGGATCCATCGCGTGCTCGTACACGATGTTGTGATCTATGGAAGGAGTTCACTAACTCGGTGGGAGTTCACTAACTCGGTGGGAGTTCACTAACTCTGTGCTGATGGAGTTTACTAACTTGGGGTTGATGGAGTTTACTAACTCAGTGCTGATGGAGTTTACTAACTCGTGGTTGATGGAGTTTACTAACTCAGTGCTGATGGAGTTTACTAACTCGTGGTTGATGGAGTTTACTAACTCAGTGTCATGGTGATTTTCTAAAAATGAGATTTTTGGGACTCTCTGGTCCAAAGTAACTTTTCTCTTGGATGGTGCATGAAATGCATGCACTTGGGTATTTGGGTGCACATGAATGCAATGATTGATTTTGGTGGGATGCTTTTTCTGTTTGATTCTTCATTCTCTTCTTTTTCTTTTGTTATTTTTTCGCTCTTCTGAGATGCGAATTTGAAAGTGTAATGCACTACTGTTTGATGCCATGGAGTGACGAATGGCATGGACGATATGAGAATGATGAATGATATGAAGATGTTGTGTTTTTTTTATGTTCCGTCTTCTGTGATTTTCTTCTCTTTTGTTTTTGTTTATTCTGTTTGTTTTCTTTAAGCAGCTTTCTTTTTTCGGCTTATTTGTTTTTTTTTCGGCACTCTTTTTTGCTGGTTAAATCGATCTGCCGGACGGAGGCTGTTCCAGGACGATGATCACGCGAGGATTGCGCACTGGTTCGTCACGACTGTTTTTTGCAATTTTATTCACTCGGGAAATCATTTCTTTCTGTATTTTTCAAAGATTTCGCAATGATCCTGTAATGCTCTGAATGCGCACATTTTGCAATTCAATTTCATCAATCATAAAAGTTATTATTTTGAAAGAAACTGAATAGACGAAAGCAGAGACACGAAAAGCACACATATGAAAGAAAAGTTGGACTTTTATTGATATAGAAATTGGACGTGCAGAAAGTCACGCCAATTGAAAGTGTGTAACACCCCGGTAATTTTATCGACTAAAAATACCCAAGTGCACATTAGTAACACATCAGAGATATAATTCCTGCTTAGACACTGAATATCACTATAAATTTTTCGCTGAATATAACCCAAACAGTCTTATTTACAACAAGACAATATGGTTCTCAGACCATATACCATCAGCATCTATAGAATTCAGTATCATACAAGAAAGCGGAAGAAAGATATACATTAAATACATAATGTTTTAGTATACAGGCAACAAAGGGAAATATAAACTTAAACATAAAGCTAAGTCTTCAGTAGCCAGTCCGAGGGCAACCTGCTCGTGCCTCTGTGGATCTCCTCTTTCCCTGTTTCTCTGTAAAACAACAAAAATGGATTGGGTGAGACAACTTGTCTCAGTGAGTTCTACCGAGACCCCTACTCGCACTCTCGGTTCAATTATAAAATCATTTTAATTCAATACGGCATCGGCTGCGCGAACGCTACCCCCGATGGACCGCATAAAACATTTTAACAGATTACCGCTGACGCGAACGAAGAACCCGGTAACCTGTTAGTTTAGTACGATACCGCTGACGCGAACGAAGAACCCGGTATCGCATAAAAACAATCACACAAAAACAGATTACCGCTGACGCGAACGAAGAACCCGGTAACCTGTTAGTTTAGTACGATACCGCTGACGCGAACGAAGAACCCGGTAAACGTACTACAAACAACATAACACCGCTGACGCGAACGCTGCAAGCCGGTGAACCCCCTACCAATAGTACATTCTCCTATTGGCATGGAGCCTAGGTAAGAGGATCATGACTCCCTCCCCCTAGTATGTTACAACATAGGGTCGTCACCCAACTCGATATATAAACATATATCTACAGTACTATGAACCCACGGTCCATCAAATTAGACAATCAATGAAACACTTAATCCACATTTTCTTTTTATAAAAACCAAGTTCACACTCGCACTCTAGTTGACCACTTTTCGACACAATTTTCAATATCAAAAACAGTTCATTTTGCCTTAAAAATAGAATATTCAGTTAGGCCTCTGAATAAGCTTTCCAACGCATCTTAGAACACCTCAATCGGGTTCCCGGATCAAAAGTTATCGCGAAACGAAAAACAGTGTTTGGTTGCTGAAATTCTGCCAACTGGCGCGCGAGTGGCGCGTGGCGCGCAAACGGCGCGCGAGTTGACAGTCAAGTTCTGTCCAGTGGCGCGCGAGTGGCGCGCGGCGCGCAAACGGCGCGTGGACTGGCAGAAATGGGGCCTGTCAAGTGCAGAATTTTGCGATTTTCGCGAAATTCGCTATTCCGCTCAATTCCGATTTTTGTTCCGATCGAAAACAGATTTTACAACCATAAAAACAGTTTCAATCAATACCATACAATCAATCAATCAAATCAAAAACTCAATCAAAACGAATTTTATCAAAAACGACATAGTTTTCCGAATAACGGTTTTAAATCAAAATCTCTCGAATCAAATCACCAAAAATTCCATTTTTAACGCGACGCAACCCGAGACTCGCTCCGATCGATTCCTAATCCGAAACAGACAATATCCAGAAATATTCCAGTCCAGCGAAAGCGATAAAATAGTTAATTAATAATTCGAAACATAAAATCCTAAACGTGAGTAAAACTCACCCTTGAAGCGTGAACCACGTACGGCCGGATCCACCGAGTAACCACACGAACATTCCCCGCTCCGGCGACATCCAATCCGCTTCCAAAGCTTTCCACTCGATCGCGAAACCTCATTTTGACCGAAATACCGATTTCCCCGAAATTCTCCACGGACACTATTCATCATCTTCCTCCTCTAACCTCCATGACACTATTCACCAAAACCCCAAATCACCCAACTCGCTTCCAATCTTTCAATCGAACCTCAATCAGCGATCCATCATCCTTGGGCTCGCTCCTAACCGAACCTAAACCTTCAAAACCAACCCAAAATCGGATTTCCCACAAAAGCTCCAAAAAAACGAAAATGGCCAAGTGAGAGAGAGTGAGCTGATCGTCACGAAATTGGTACCAAAACGAAGAGGAAGTAGCGATGAACATTTTTCGTGTTGGACGGAAGTCGTTTCGGCGAAGTCTCTCACTCCCTCTTCTCTTCTCCCTCACGCCATCTCTCTCTTTTTCTCTTCTTTCTCTCTTTTCTTCTCTCTGTTTCTCAGTTTCCTTTCCTTTCTTTTCTCTTTTTAATTCTTTCTTCTCCTTTCACACGCACACACATACACATAATTATATATTTATTTAATATTTAAGTTGCAACGCGGTCAAATTACCATATCGATCGAAATCTCTTATTTCGATTCCAAAACTTCCTTGGTCCGTATTATCCGGTTAACGATCCGATGACAACAATTAAATAATTTTAGCACCCGATAAATTTACCAGTCGAGTACTAAATTGGTTTAATTGGGTTAACACCCAAATAATTCCATTAATTATTTTGGGGATGTTACATTCTCCCCAACTTGAAAGAATTTTGTCCTCAAAATTTTCGTCAAGTCTTACGATTGACTAACCGAGGATCGACATTCTCAGAAAGGTTTAAGTTGCTGGAAAACAATCTCGAACTAACGAAATAAGCGTAGGAACTCTTCCCAAGTTGGCACATCAATCTCCAAGTATGATCCACTACTACCTTGATACGAACTCTCTGGTCACGCATCTACACGAGAAACTCATCATTTGCCTACATCGGCTCGGCACCGCGTTTGAAAACACTTCCGAAGCTTCATTCCAATTATCCTCGTTTACTCCCCAACTTTGATTAATCCAAATCAAAGTACTCCTCGGTAGGCGTAAAAACAAATACGAATTCCTCGAAAGGTGTAAACACTTTCTCTACAATTCTTCTAATATTCTTAACGGTTCTCGTACATACCGACAATGTGACGAAAAAGTCACCTGTGAAACTTCTCGACTCGCTTCCAAGTCTTCGAGGTAAAACTTTTTCAAAAAGATGGGATTTGGGTTTTATCAAAAGCTCTGACCTTAAACATAGAATTAAACCACGGGGACAACAAATACATTCGAGTGTAATGAAAATCACCTCAGTTGTTCTCCAAACAACTATCAAACAGAACTCAGAGCTCCTTTCCGAATTAGTCAATAGCGTTGAGAGCTTCCTTTCAACCTAAGTAATCCTCCTAGGATTTTCCTCCTCAATCATAATCTATTTGCCTCTTAATTCGTTCCCAAAATTAACTTTAGCATGCGGTTTTCACAAAAACGATTTTTCAAAACTATTACACCGCACGCCAAGCTTTACTTCGGAAATTTCAGTCACCTACAAGTAGATCCATCAATTAATCCTTTGATGGTTATTCGCAACGTGACAACAATCAGCAGTTACCTCATTTACATAACCGTATTCACGTTCGACTTGTCAAACGGAATTTCGTAAGACAATCTCATTGTCAACCTTCACCAAGGAGAGGTTAATAAACTAATACCTCGCCACCAAAGTGGAAACTTATGGATGTACTCCAATTTAGATCTAAAAGACTCTAACAATCCCATTTCTTGCAGCATTAACTCTGCTATGTGAATGGATTTCCTATTACTCGCATCAGCTACAACATTGGGATTTCCTGGATAATACTTCAACCCGAAGTCATAATCCTTCAGAATTCTACACACTTCTCTGCCTGCTATTCAGTTCCTCTGATCAAACAGATACTTTAAACTTTTGTGATCACTAAAGACTTCGAAACGAGACACATACAGGTAACGTCTCCAAATCTTCAGTGCATACACAATCGATGCCAATTACAAATCATGAGTCGGATAACTCTCTTCATGAGTCTTCAATTATCTGGACGCATAAGCTACCTCTTGTTGATTCTGCACAAGAACACATCCTAAATCCTTCCCAGAAGCATCGCTGTAAATTTGGAATCTCAAAGACGGATCTGGAAGAATCAGGATTGGAGCAGAAGTCAACCAAACCTTCAATTCTTGAAAACATTCTTCACAATCAGCACCCTGCGTAAACGGTTGACCCTTACGAGTTAACCGTGTAAGTGGAAAACTAACTGTGAGAACCCTTGAACAAATCTCTTATAGTAACCGGCTAGACTTAGAAAACTTCTGATTTCAGTGACTGACGTTGGTCGTTCCCAGTTCAACACAGCTCTCTCCTTACTGGGATCCACCGCAACTCCCAATTGAGAAATCACGCATTCCAAAAACTTCACTTCCGACATCCAGAAGTCACTCTTCGACGGCTTAGAATACAATTTCTTCTCTTGGAGTACGTTCAGAATAACGCGGAGATGTTGGGCATGCTCCCCAATAGTCTTAGAGTACACCAAGATATCATAAATGAAAACTACCACAAACCGATCCAAGTAAGGGTGGGAAACCCTGTTCATGTAATCCATGAATACCGCTGGAGCATTAGTCAAACCGAAGGGCATCACTGCAAACTCGTAATGTCCATACCAAGTAAGGAAGGCTGTCTTCGGAATATCTAAGGCTCTAACTTTTATTTGATGATGTCCTGACCTCAGATCAATTTTAGAAACACTGCAGCACCTCAAATTGCTCAAGCAAATCGTCTATCCTTGGTAAGGGATATTTATTCCTGATCGTCACTTTGTTGAGTTGTCGATAATCAATGCACGATCTCATGCTACCATTTTTCCTTTTGACTAACCACACCAGAGCACTCCTTAGCGAAGTACTCGGTCGAATGAATTTCTTTAACATCGACTCTTCAAGTCGAGACTCCATTTCCTTTAATTCTAAAGAAACCTTCAATAAGAAACAGTAGATATTGATCCCGTGCCAGGAATCAATTCTGCAGTAAACTCTACTTCTCGCTCTGGAGGTCCAGAAGAAACTTCATCGTGAAGACATCCAGAAAGTCACTCACGACCTGAACGTTCGCCAAATCTAAACTAGTTTCAGCGGATGCAGATAACATACTAACGTGTGCTCCCGCACTTTGGAATGAAGATTGACCGTCTAAGGTGAACTAGGTAACCGCTTCCGAATTTGTCTTAGACAATTCAACTGATTCTGAAGCGAAGCTGATAGCTGATTAATACAGTCGATGGCAACATGATTTGCAGTCATCCAATTCATACCCAAAATGGTGTCCATACTTCTCACAGGCAAACAAATAATCCTTCTACGAAAGTTCTGTCTCCTATAACACGTAGACAATTCTGACACAAAGATTGGGTCTGGACACGACCCTTAGCCGCAGTTAAGATAGTTATCGGCTCGGATAGCGGAGACAATGCTAATCCTAACCGACCCACACATGATTGCGCTATAAAACAATGGGTTGCACCCGAATCGTATAATATACTGACGGAGTTATTGAAAACTGATCCCATACCCCTCAGTAACTCGTCAGCAGTGGTAACTGTCTGAGCATCCAAAGTGTTGACGCGTCCTTGCCTTGGAGCTGCTTATGACTCCTTGGAGCTTTTCCTGGCAGGGCACTTTTTACCATAGTGACCCTCTATATTACTGTAATAGCACCGATTAGATCTTCGCTTGCAATCACCTCTGTGATGCTTTCCCCAGTTAGAACATCTTCTGACCTTTGAAGAATCAAAGAATTGCATCTGCTTTTCCTTCGATGAAATTATCTTAGGACTTTGCATTCGGAGTTGATATTTCAACTACCTTCTTTCCTTTCCCATATTTCCTATGAGATTATCCTCGGTGACATAGGATGATTGCACCAAGGCGACATAATTGGTAGCAGTATAAGAACTGAGGCCATAAATCATAAAAGCACTTATGCCCGTCTTATACTTCTGCATTCTCCATTCGTCATCTGAAGCTTACTTTACCACTTGGTAAGACTGAGACAACTTCTCAAACTTAGCGGTGTATTTTTCCACCGTCATGTCACCTTTCCTGAGGATGCACCGGTTGGAGACTCCGGTCTTGGTCGAGGATTGCATCTTGATCATCCAGTCATAATTCCACTTATGATGCACTAAGTATTAAGTTGATCAGGCTCAATGTCTCTTAGCATCACAAGTGTAATTACAAAAAGGACTAACAAGGAATCGACTCAACCCTAAACTAAGTCCGACTAGGTCGAACTGCTCTGATACCAACTGTAACACCCCGGTAATTTTATCGACTAAAAATACCCAAGTGCACATTAGTAACACATCAGAGATATAATTCCTGCTTAGACACTGAATATCACTATAAATTTTTCGCTGAATATAACCCAAACAGTCTTATTTACAACAAGACAATATGGTTCTCAGACCATATACCATCAGCATCTATAGAATTCAGTATCATACAAGAAAGCGGAAGAAAGATATACATTAAATACATAATGTTTTAGTATACAGGCAACAAAGGGAAATATAAACTTAAACATAAAGCTAAGTCTTCAGTAGCCAGTCCGAGGGCAACCTGCTCGTGCCTCTGTGGATCTCCTCTTTCCCTGTTTCTCTGTAAAACAACAACAATGGATTGGGTGAGACAACTTGTCTCAGTGAGTTCTACCGAGACCCCTACTCGCACTCTCGGTTCAATTATAAAATCATTTTAATTCAATACGGCATCGGCTGCGCGAACGCTACCCCCGATGGACCGCATAAAACATTTTAACAGATTACCGCTGACGCGAACGAAGAACCCGGTAACCTGTTAGTTTAGTACGATACCGCTGACGCGAACGAAGAACCCGGTATCGCATAAAAACAATCACACAAAAACAGATTACCGCTGACGCGAACGAAGAACCCGGTAACCTGTTAGTTTAGTACGATACCGCTGACGCGAACGAAGAACCCGGTAAACGTACTACAAACAACATAACACCGCTGACGCGAACGCTGCAAGCCGGTGAACCCCCTACCAATAGTACATTCTCCTATTGGCATGGAGCCTAGGTAAGAGGATCATGACTCCCTCCCCCTAGTATGTTACAACATAGGGTCGTCACCCAACTCGATATATAAACATATATCTACAGTACTATGAACCCACGGTCCATCAAATTAGACAATCAATGAAACACTTAATCCACATTTTCTTTTTATAAAAACCAAGTTCACACTCGCACTCTAGTTGACCACTTTTCGACACAATTTTCAATATCAAAAACAGTTCATTTTGCCTTAAAAATAGAATATTCAGTTAGGCCTCTGAATAAGCTTTCCAACGCATCTTAGAACACCTCAATCGGGTTCCCGGATCAAAAGTTATCGCGAAACGAAAAACAGTGTTTGGTTGCTGAAATTCTGCCAACTGGCGCGCGAGTGGCGCGTGGCGCGCAAACGGCGCGCGAGTTGACAGTCAAGTTCTGTCCAGTGGCGCGCGAGTGGCGCGCGGCGCGCAAACGGCGCGTGGACTGGCAGAAATGGGGCCTGTCAAGTGCAGAATTTTGCGATTTTCGCGAAATTCGCTATTCCGCTCAATTCCGATTTTTGTTCCGATCGAAAACAGATTTTACAACCATAAAAACAGTTTCAATCAATACCATACAATCAATCAATCAAATCAAAAACTCAATCAAAACGAATTTTATCAAAAACGACATAGTTTTCCGAATAACGGTTTTAAATCAAAATCTCTCGAATCAAATCACCAAAAATTCCATTTTTAACGCGACGCAACCCGAGACTCGCTCCGATCGATTCCTAATCCGAAACAGACAATATCCAGAAATATTCCAGTCCAGCGAAAGCGATAAAACAGTTAATTAATAATTCGAAACATAAAATCCTAAACGTGAGTAAAACTCACCCTTGAAGCGTGAACCACGTACGGCCGGATCCACCGAGTAACCACACGAACATTCCCCGCTCCGGCGACATCCAATCCGCTTCCAAAGCTTTCCACTCGATCGCGAAACCTCATTTTGACCGAAATACCGATTTCCCCGAAATTCTCCACGGACACTATTCATCATCTTCCTCCTCTAACCTCCATGACACTATTCACCAAAACCCCAAATCACCCAACTCGCTTCCAATCTTTCAATCGAACCTCAATCAGCGATCCATCATCCTTGGGCTCGCTCCTAACCGAACCTAAACCTTCAAAACCAACCCAAAATCGGATTTCCCACAAAAGCTCCAAAAAAACGAAAATGGCCAAGTGAGAGAGAGTGAGCTGATCGTCACGAAATTGGTACCAAAACGAAGAGGAAGTAGCGATGAACATTTTTCGTGTTGGACGGAAGTCGTTTCGGCGAAGTCTCTCACTCCCTCTTCTCTTCTCCCTCACGCCATCTCTCTCTTTTTCTCTTCTTTCTCTCTTTTCTTCTCTCTGTTTCTCAGTTTCCTTTCCTTTCTTTTCTCTTTTTAATTCTTTCTTCTCCTTTCACACGCACACACATACACATAATTATATATTTATTTAATATTTAAGTTGCAACGCGGTCAAATTACCATATCGATCGAAATCTCTTATTTCGATTCCAAAACTTCCTTGGTCCGTATTATCCGATTAACGATCCGATGACAACAATTAAATAATTTTAGCACCCGATAAATTTACCAGTCGAGTACTAAATTGGTTTAATTGGGTTAACACCCAAATAATTCCATTAATTATTTTGGGGATGTTACAAAGTGCATTGCAATCTTTCTTTTAAACTAAGAAATACAAGAAAAAGGAACATATCTCGTGATTTCATCTCTGAAGGAACGGTGCCCACCGTCCATACTCATAACCCTGATCACCCCCTTATCCGAACCTTTGGGAGTGCTGATTGCCTTTTCTTTTCTCAAGTCCAAGTTTTCTGACCCTTATTTTTGCCTGGATTGCCCTTTGCGGGTTTTCAATCCACCGGGTCGCTCTGATTTTGCCTAGGACGCCCTTTGCGGGTTTTCAACCTAGCGAGCTGATTTTTCCTTGGCTTATCTTTCTCTTTTTTTTTGTCTATTTTTCTAGGCATAATACTTCTTGACCACATCTGAGTTCACTAGATTTGGAATCTCATCTCCGTCCATGTTCGCCAGAATTAAAGCTCCTCTTGAGAACGCCTTCTTCACCACATAAGGTCCTTCATATTTGGGAGCCCATTTGCCCCTGGGGTCCGTCTGGATCGGCAAGATCTGCTTGAGCACAAGATCTCCCTCTTGGAATTCACGAGGACGGACTCTCTTGTCAAAAGCCCTTATCATCCTCTGTTGGTACAACTGTCCATGACACATTGTGGCTACCCGTTTTTCGTCAACGAGGTTCAACTGGTCAAGACGGGACCGAACCCATTCTGCTTCATCAAGTTTTGTCTCCATTAACACCCGCAGGGATGGTATTTCAACTTCAATGGGGAGGACTGCCTCTGACCCATAAACCAGTGAGTAGGGGGTTGCCCCTGTTGAGGTGCGCACTGAGGTTCTGTAACCATGCAGGGCAAAGGGGAGCATCTCATGCCAGTCATTATAGGTCACAGCCATCTTTTGTATTATCTGCTTGACATTCTTGTTAGCTGCCTCAACTGCCCCATTCATCTTTGGGCGGTAGGGAGAAGAGTTGTGATGCTGTATCTTGAAGTCTTTACACAAGTCCTTCATCATTCTGCTGTTCAAATTACTGCCGTTGTCTATGATAATCTTGTTTGGAAGGCCGTAGCGGCAAACCAAATCTTTCTTGATGAACTTAGCAATCACTGAGCTCGTTACATTGGGATAAGAAGCAGCCTCCACCCACTTAGTGAAGTAGTCAATAGCAACCAGAATGAAACGGTGGCCATTTGAAGCTTTGGGTTCAATGGGACCAATGATGTCCATGCCCCACATTGAGAATGGCCATGGTGCACTCAAGACATTCAGAGAAGTTGGAGGTACATGAGTGTGATCTGCATAGATTTGACATTTATGGCATCTTCTCACAAAATTGTAATAGTCTGATTCCATCTGCAACCAGTAGTAACCAGCTCTCAGGATTTGTCTAGCCATTGCGTCCCCGCTGGAATCAACCCCAAATGAGCCCTCATGAACATCTCGCATAATCTTTACCGATTCTTCTCTTGTTACACACCTGAGGAGTACCAAGTCATGGTTTCTCTTGTAAAGGACGTCTCCACTCAAGAAGAAACCTGCTGATAGCCTCCTGAGTGTTCTCTTATCATTCTCTGTAGCTCCGGGAGGATACTCTCTGTTTGTGATGTACTGCTTGATGTCATGGTACCAAGGCTTACTATCTGATTCCTCTTCGACTGCCATGCAGTAGTGATAAGCAGGTTGACCTCATCCCTGATTTTCAAGGACATTTCAGGCTTCATTCGCCTTAACTTCTGTTTTACCGGGGGACATTCTGATTTCACCGGCAATCTGTGCTCGACAATATCTGTGCTCAACCTTGGCATGTCTTGATAAGTCCATGCGAATACGTCGGCATAGTCAAGCAAGAGCTGAATCAACTTTTTGCGCTCTCTATCCCCCATTGCAGTACCAACCTTGACCTCTTTTATGTCTTCCTTAGTACCCAAATTGACCATTTCTGTAGACTCCCCATGGGGCTCAATGACCTTTTCTTCTTGTTCTACCATTCTCATGATTTCTGGAGGAGTATCCCAATCATCCTCAACATCTTCCTCGGCTTGATTAACCGGGTAATCAAAGTCACAGTATGAGTTATGGGCATTATTACTTTCAGAGACTATTTTTGATCTGCATTAAAATGGAGCGGCGAATAAAAACAAAGAAAAGGCACACAAATAAGAGATGAAGACAGAAATTTTATTGAAAATTCAAAATAACACTTTATTGATTGATGAGTTTTGACGAAAACATGCGTGCCCGAATGAAATATTCCAAGGCCTTGGGCAGAGCCGAGGGGTCTATATTACAACGATAATTACTTTAAATTGAAAAATACGGGGAAATGCATGATCTCCCAGTTTTGCGGCTTCTCTCCAGCAGCACAGCAGCGCACCATGCTGACAGCACAGCCACTCGAGCTTGATCCTTCTTCAACCATATTAACCTGGTCAGGGTTCAGCATGCCGGCACTCCGGAAGTTGTTCTTAAGGTTAGCGACGACCATCCTTCCCTGATTGGGTGCCCTTCCTCTGAGTTTGGCCAGCCATTTCTCCCTCCTGTCAGATGCCAGCCTCTCCCGATCAGCAAGACTTGGGATGTACCCGATACCGAACCTTTCAATGTTTCCTCTCAACTGGACAGGTGTTACAATTCCTTGAGCAGCTTTTCCTAGGCCCTTACCGACCTGATACCCATATCCTAGCATCACCTTTGCAATCATCACGTCAGCCTTGGACCACTTAGGCTTCCACAGAGGCTCACTTTCAACGAAGACAGCGTTTGAGATCTCCAATCCTTGGAAGGCAGTCTCAAAGGACTCTTCCACTGCTTCCACATAATATTCAGGTGGTGATCGGTTTATCAATGTTTCTTCCTCTCCGTAGATCACTATCATCTTTCCCTCAGCCACAAACTTGAGTTTCTGATGAAGCGAGGATGGCACTGCCCCAGCAGCATGTATCCAAGGACGTCCTAGCAGGCAGCTGTAGGAGGAACTGATGTCCATCACTTGGAAGATGACATAAAACACTTTGGGGCCTACCTGCAGCGGCATTTCTACTTCTCCAAAAACTTCCTTCACTGACCCATCAAATGCTCTGACCAAGGTAGAGCTCGGCTTCAGATATGAGCAGTCTACATTCAGCTTATTCATTGTAGACTTAGGCAGCACATTCAAGGATGAGCCATTATCAATGAGCACCCTGGCAAGTATATAGTCCTCGCACTTGACTGAGATGTGAAGAGCTTGATTATGATCCTTTCCCGCCGGAGGAAGCTCAGTGTCTGAGAAAGTCAAGTAATTGGATGCTACAATGTTTCCAACAATACCATCAAGCTGGTTTACTGTAATGTCATGGGAGACGAGGGCTTCATTCAAGATCTTCAACAGAGCAGCACGATGTGCCTCTGAACTAAGCAACAAAGAGAGCATTGAGATCTTGGATGTTGTTTGACTCAGGTGATCTACCACCCGATACTCACTCTGTTTCATTACTTTCAGGAATTCTTGAGCTTCTTTGTCTGATACCCTTCTGACTTCTACAGTTTCGTTGTCTTTTCCCTTACGGGCCCTTTCTTCATCTGTTTTTGATTGCTCTCCCCTGAGGTTTTCAGGAGCATACAACCTTCCACTCCTTGTAATGCCGCTACTCCCAGCGATGTTAGTTATATCCAAAGTGCCCTTAGGGACCTCCGCTTGCATCTGCACATTGCAGCTCCATGGAATCATCCTAGTCTCTCTACTAGGGGTAACAACGAGTACTGGAATAACAACAGTCGAAGGTCTCGTCACAGCTGGGCTGGAATTCAGACTACAGGGGATTTCAATCGGTCTCCTGAAGCCTCCGTTGCCTGATTGCAAGGTAGATACACTTTCTTCCTTTTCCTGAATTCCCACTTGGACCAGGTGTCTATCTAAGAGATCTTGGAGAATTGGTTTAAAGCCTTCACATGTCCCAATACAGCGAGGATTATCACAGGTGTCTTTCCTAGCACACCCCTCTTTGATAACACCAAGACGGCATAATTCAGCATGGATGACATCCAGAGGCATCTGAATGCAATCAACCTCTCTAATCAAACACTGACCACCCTGATCGTCAATGGCATTGGCAGAAGATCCTCTGTGCCCTGGCAACGGATTGGTGGTTACATTGGTTTGCTGAAATGATATGCTCTTCGCATCAATCAAGTCTTGCACCACGTACTTGAATGCCTTACAATCCTCCACCACATGACCTACTGCTCCGGAATGAAAGGCGCAGGTAGCATTTGCAATATATCCTCTGGGATAGGGAGACTGGTACAACTTCATTTGATGAGTATTGATTACTTTATTGACGATGAGATAATTGAACAAGTCCGTGTAGGACATGGGAATAGGATCGAAGACAACAGGCTTCCTTTCACTGTAGTTCCGGTACTGGTGGTTTGACTGAAATGGCTGTGCAGGTGGTGCCTGAGAAGGAACTGGAATAGCTTGCAGAGGATTGCTGTGTGATGGACCACTGGCTCCGATAATTGCATTGGTTTCACCCTCTTTCTTCTTGTGGGATCCAGAAAAAGGCTTTTTCTGACTGGAAGGAGGTGTTGGGCCATGAGCTATTCTTCCGCTGCGCATGCCGTTCTCTACTCTTTCTCCTGTGACGACCATCTCAGAAAAATTCGAGGCTACGCTGCCAACCAACCTATCATAATACACTGCAGGAAGGGTTTCCATAAACATGTGGACCATTTCTTTGTCCAGTAGAGGGGGTTTTACTTGAGCAGCGAGGTTCCTCCTCCTCTGAGCGTACTCCTTGAACGACTCATTATCCTTCTTAGACATGCATTGTAGCTGAGTCCTATCCGGAGCCAAATCATTGTTGTACTGGTATTGACGAATAAAAGCATCTGCCATGTCTTTCCAGCAGCGGATATTGGTTGGCTCCAACTGCATGTACCAGTCAAGGGGAGCTCCAGCTAAACTTTCCTGAAAGCAATGCATCATCAGGTTATCATCACGGGCATGGGCAGTCATTTTCCGGCAGTACATTGTCACATGACTGACTGGGCAAGTCGTCCCTCTGTATTTGTCAAAAGTTGGTGCTTTGAACTTGGGAGGCAGAACTAGATTAGGGACCAAGCACAGCTCATGGGCATTTCTGGCCCGGGAACCTTCTCCTTCAACAGCTCTTAATCTCTCTTCTAGCATCTGATACTGACTTCTAGCTTCAGCAGGGTAATTCTGTGGGAAACCACCGGCACCATAGTGAGGGTTATTCATTGATACCACGGCCGGAGTCATGTGTGGGTGAGCAACATTCTGAGGAATTGGGCCCTGTACTTGTGGATGAACTGTTATTGGCGAATTGAAACCCGCCGGAGTTCCTGGAGCAGTAGCAGGGATTGGGATCTGAATTTGGGCTTGAGGCGTCCCCGTTCCAACTTCATTCACAACTATGTCAGGCTGAGCTTGCCCCGCGGTTCCTGAAGGATCTCCTCCAGGGTTTGCATCAGCAGCAGGAGGCGTATCGCCTAGTGGGAGACCATAGGGAGGCCATTGCACAGTTTGAAGGGCTTGAGAGATCCCAGACCCAGGAGGGGGAGGAGGATTGTTTACCCCAGCAGTAGTAGCTTCAGCCGTGCCAGCATCTCTTAAGGCACCCAGCACTCTTATGACCTCCGCCATTTGAGCCTTTATGACTTCCATCTCAGCTTGAATGACTTGATTCCCTTGATTCTGACCATGCTGACCCTGACCAATAGGATTCGGACCTCCTGGAATTCCATCATTCTGATGTGGCTGTGGATTGCCCTGATCAGCGTCGCCTTGATTGTTTTCCATGTTTCTTGCTTGCAGGCGCGTCCAATAGCGATGACTAACCAGTTTGCCTGACTTTCTGTTGACGGAACACGCTTATGAACACAATAATGAATAAATGAATGCAATGCGAATGAATGCATGTTTGACTTGTTTTGGGCCGAGAATCGCAGTGTATTATGTCTTGTCATAGATACGCAGGTAGATCTTTGATTATTTTTTATCATTATATTACTTTTTTGGATCATAATGAAATTGGAATCTGGAAGCGAAACAGGTGTATTCCATGCATTTGTAAAAATGCTTCAAATTCTGAATCCAAAAGTACAATATTCTGATACAACGATTGAAAAAGGAAAAGTACAATAAAAACAAGAATGGAAAATTACAATAAGGAAGCTCAAATACAAAGAGCTTTGAAATTTCCACTCCTTTTCCTTTTGTTGTTGGTAGAGGTACTTCTGGTTTTCTCTTTGGCTTCCTCAACTAGGGCTCTGCAGTACTCCACAAATTTGTACACCTCAAGCGGGGTGTTGAGGGGATGCATCTCAATTTCAGGTTTTCTTAACTTCTTGGGCACATCCGCAAGAGCCTGGTTGGCCAACTCTGATAGCTTGGAGAACCTTCAATGGCAAGCATGTGGGATTCTCTTTTTGACTTGGCAAGCAAGCTTTTTGCAGTTCTCCCTTCCATTTTTGCCTCATCGCATAATTCTTTCCACTGATTGGCTTCTTCAATGGCCTTATTCTCTTTCAAGCTTCGCCTCTTAATTTCCTCCTTGGCTCCTTGCAGATACCTTTGAACTTCTAACTTACTCTTCTCTTCCCCTTTTAGTTTCTGACTGAACTCCTCAATAGCAGCAGACTTGAGAGCACTCTCTTCTTCCAATATTTTGTTCTTCAGAGCCATCTTCTCTATCTCCGCTTGCAAAGATCTCTTCTCTTCCTCTGCCTTCATCAGAGCCAACTTGACCTCGCCTAACTCTTCGACAACAAGAACACTAGTGTCTTCCCTCTCAACTTGCAATGCTTTTTGGTAAGGCAACTGAACACTCTGATCCCTTTTTCCAAGCCACTGAGTGAAGGTAATACCACTAGTCCTCTGAGCAAGCTCTACTTTTCCCCTACGAATCACCGTACCCCATGCTTGCAAGACCTTTCTAAGCAAACTGTCATCTTTTGGACCTCCTTCAAAGATGTAAAATGGGAATAACATCTCTTCAGTAGGCGAATTCCTCATCGGATATCCCAATTGCCTCAGAGTCAGAGACGGGTTGTAGTTGATGCATCCTTTAGTGCCCATCAGTGGAATATTCTGAAAACCACCGCAACAGAAGACTACCTCAGGTCTATCCCCCCAGCATGATGGAAGATACCAACGGACTGAGTGCTCATCTAGGCCCCCTAAAATTTGGATCCACTCTTGAATACTCATAGCTTTCACCTCACAAGTTATAGCATAGTCAATCAACTTTTCCACTCGTATTGGATTGGTGAAAGCATGAATAAGAAGCCAAGCATACAACAGGTGAGAAGAGCAAGAGATTTTCTTCCTTCTCAAGTCACAATGATGAGTAAGAGCAGAATAGGTGTCAGCAATGATTGTAGGAATTGGATTGATAGGACTCTTCTCATTTTGAAAGGCTAAGAAGATGCCAATGACAGTCACATCCACATGTCTCTCGATCTGCGGGAAGAGAACAACCCCGAAGATTGTTAAGGCTAGGACTTGCTTGAAGACAACCCAATTTTTACTTCTGGCATAGGCTTCCATTAAACCCTCAAGGTAGCTCTGCGGGAAACCTATCACATTGTTTCTCTTCTGCTTTTGGAGTTTCAGATCCTTTACACTCACTTGTAACAATGCAGCAAACCTCTCATTTGTGCAGTACTGTTCTTGATACAGGTAAGGGACAGCTTCTGTCTGAGTAAACCCCAAAATCTGCTGATATTCTTCCAATGTGGGAGCCATTTGAAAATTTTTGAAAAGAAAGCACCTGATTTCAGAGTCATAGAATCTACTCAGAGCCACAATAGCCTCAGTCTGCACCTCAAGCAACAAAAACTTCCGGAGATTCCCAAAGGCACTATCAAAAGATCCCCGCTCAATCGGTCCCATCAATGCAACACACTTCTTCAGACTAGTCACATCTACCTTGCTTACAGCTGGGTACCTTGGAGTATACACCGTTTCTCTTCTGGATTCCATGTCGTATCTATGACAAGATTTCTTATTACTTATGATCCTCAGCAAGTAAACCATGATGAAATGCAAAGATGCATGCGAAAATTGTCGAAAATGTATGTTTTATGCAAAGGATGTATGCAAATGATGATGATGTTTTATGCCTATGCAACTTAGAGAAAAGTCCTTATTGGCAGTGATTCAAAAAAAAAATTGGAAAATGCGGGCCGTACGTTATTTCATATGGACCGGTAAGAGAAAGGCTACAGCGGTAACTCTTTCTCCTTTTTTTGAAAATAAAGTGGGCCATATGTCACTTCGTATGGACCGGCAAAAGAGATGCTACAACGGCAACTCTTTCTTCTTTTTCTCTTTTGAAAATCTTCTTCTTTTTTCTTTTAGGAAAGACATGCCTAAACTACAATGCAACATACAATTTGTATGCCCTTGTGTCCTACAAAAGGTGGGGGAACCTAGGCTCTAAGGCAACTCAAAAGGGATCCTCCCATGTAGTTCTAAACACTTCCTCACAATGGCTACCAGAGCTAAATCTCTCTCATGATAACACCCACAACGAAGGAATGCCATCTGGTGTGAGGTACCATAAAAGAGCATACTCTGGCTGAAACTTTCGTGAGAGTCAGAAGGACAATGGTCCAATTGCCAGTCATTACTCATTTCCACTCTCCTAAGTTTTGTCAGACCTTGGGTTTTAGGCCCCTCTCAAAGAACATAATCATAAGGGTATGAGTGTGTGTGGCAAGGACATACCACTTAAAACTACCCAACACATATCACCCCACCTGCAAATGAAAACCCAGAACAGTCCAGACAAAAGCAAGCAATAACATGTTGTCTACCCTAGGGTTTAATATCAAATAAGCTAGCCTAGGGTTTCAACAACAATCAAGTGCATTGCTTACCTCAAGAAAGGGAGCCAAGAAGAGGGGATCATGATAGAATTGGGGGAGAAATGCATGAGCTTACCTTGAAGAAAGGGAGCAAAGAAGAAGGGAACATGATTGGGATTGGGGAAATGCATGAGGGTACTAAGCACATAAGCAAGGAGGAGGAAGAAAAACCAAACATGGAAGAAAAGAAAACAAATGCACATGCATACAACATGATAAGGAAGAAAACGAAACTGAAAGGGATAGAAGCAAACAAGGTATCCAAATCAAATCAATAACACAAACCACACATTTAATTAATTAGGCTTGACCCACTTAAAAAAGGAAACGTCCCCAGTGGAGTCGCCAGCTGTTGCACCCGAAAAGGTCCCTGAGGGGATTTTTCTTCGTTTACAACTTTTTAAAACAATGAAGTCGCCACCAATATTTTTTATAAGGAAAATATTGAAGAAAAACCTTTTTGGAAAGCGGATGGCCTTTTGGAAAACCGGAGGATTTGGGTTCGGGGGTCGGTTAGGCATGGGGAAGGTATTAGCACCCCACACCTCCTTTCTACCGAAAGGGAACCTTTAATTAAACGTGTGGTTTTAAGTGTTGATTTGGAAAATACTTAAATTTTCCTCAAAGGGAATGAGAAGACTTAATGAAAATTTTTATTTTTGGCGCTTGACGAGAGTTAGCCGCTCGCTCCTACGTATCTCCCGGTGCGATGGAGAATTCAAAGCTACGTAGTTCTTGTTTAGAAAACGTTTGTTGGTTGGTGTTTTTTAATATAGGGGTTTTAGGATTGTGTGATCTGTGTTGAAGGACCACTGGGGGTCTGAAGGGCCGCTGAGGGCTGAAGGAGCGCTGGGGCTCTGAAGGACCACAGTTCACTTATCCTAAAACGATGACTAACCCGGCCGTACGACCGACTTAATCCCCTACTTTGAAAATAAGATTTTTTGATTTTTGAAATGAAAGAGATGTGTTTGTATTTTTTAATTTATAAATTTTTTATTTTGAATAGGGATTTTAGGACATGATCTGTAACGGTTCATTAGTGACCTAAAAAGCAGACTAACCCGACTGTACAGTCGACTTAGTCCCCTATTTATATTTTGTGGTTTTTTGTAAAAAATGAATTAAGAAAGAAAGGTAATGGAAATTGTTTATTTTTGCGCTTGACAGGGGCGTGACCCTGCTCCTACGTATCTCTTGGTAGAGAATCAAAGGCTACGTAGTTCTAGGGTCCTGAAAAATGTTTTTGTTTTTTATCTTGTTTAGGTGAGTTTTCGCAATAGGAGTGAGGATTCGCGATGACCAAACAACAACGGTTTAGAGTGGTCACACTACTAACTCTTTTGAAAATGAAATTATCATTAACAACCAAACGGCAACGGTGCGAGTGATCATTAATGATAATCGGTTTTGCTTTTGATTCGAGTGTTCGCGATGACCAAACAACAACGGTTTAGAGTGGCCGCGCTACTAACTCTTTTGAAAATGAAATCATCATTAACAACCAAACGGCAATGGCGCGAGTGATCATTAATGATAATCGGTTTTATTTTGGAGTGTTCATGAAGGCCAAACAACAACGGTTTAGAGTGGTCACACTACTAATTCCTTTGAAAATGAAATTATCGTTAACAACCAAACGGCAACGGCGCGAGTGATCATTAATGATAATTGGTTCTTATTTTAGGTAATCAAAAGGGTTTTCGCAATCGAATTGATTTTTGGGTTTGTGAGATGGTTTTTTGATGTTTGAAAGTGTTCTTGGTTATGAAAAAGATTTGAAATTGTAAATGTTACTAACGAGTAACAAATTGTAGTATAATTTGAATGCGACATGGTTTTGAGGTGTTACAAGTAACAAAGGTTTTGAACTTTGAAGTCGGATTACAAAGTCAATGCGATCATCAAAACAAGCAAGCAAATCGTGAACACCAATTCAATACTTAATCACATAACAAGCACAAAAACAAGTATGAATGAATAAGAACACATGCATCAAGACTAGGGTTAGTCCATCCCTTGCCAAAACCTACACAAACTCCAAGAACCAACACCACAATTGCAAATGAGGATGCATGAAGTATGCGAAAGGTCTTCGGGTTTTTTAGGTAAATGATTCATGATTCAAAGTGGTAAAAAGCTAGATGAGTTATGGTAAAAAGCTTTGATGCAATGTAGTAAAAGAAAAGAATGCAAAGTGGTAAAAAGTTTAATGAAATAGGTGATAAAAAGTGAATGAGATGGTAAAAGTAAAAAGTTAATGAAATGGTAAAAAGTTAGAAACATAATGACACAACTTGCATTTACTCAACCACAATCAAAATGACAATCTTCAAACAATCAAAGGGGTAAAAACCCTAGTCATGGCCGAATGCAAGCAAGCATGGAATCATCAACTTATTTCATGCAAGAATTGACAATATTAACACACAAAACGACACAAAAGAAAAAGGACCTAATCTATCATGCAAATTCCTAAGACAAACATCAACCAAATCATGCATTTATTCACGCGAAATCAAAGGAAACAAAACAAGCAAAATGGGTATGAGAATGGGTTTTCATTTGATGAAAATTATGCCAACAAGGTTTAAAATACAAGAAAATGCAAGAAGACACAAGAACAACTCCTTCAAAGCCAAGGAGCCACTTCAAACACCCAAGCCTCCCTAAGTGCTTGTCAATAGTGTTTGAGATGGCTCCTCACAGCAACAACAACAATATATGAAGGAGTTGAGATGAGGAGAAGAGAGATTATGCAAAAATGAAGAAGATGCAAGAGTTTTGAAGTTTTACCTTGAATCCAAGCTAGGAAATGAATAATATGAAGAACAAGACCACAAACCAACTAAATCCTCAACAAACTTCAATGAAACTTGCGCACCTTGCCTTGATTTTTGAGATTAGATGATGAACAATTAGATTTTAGTAGAAGAGGAGGATGACATGTGAAGTAGGAGTGGATTTGAGATAGAAAATGGAGTGAATTGAAGAAGAATGGAGGAGGAATTGGGGGAGGAGGCTACGGCCAAAAGAGAGGAAAGAGGGAGAGATTTTAGTGTAGGAAAAATGAGAAGCCAAAGATGCTCATGTGTGGAAATGAGAGGGTATTTATAGAGTTGTTTTAGGTCTAGGGGTAGTTAGGTCATTGTTCTTTACTAGGTGCTCTAGGATTGGGTTTTAAATTTGAATGAAGGGCTAGGATTAGAGATCACTTGGATTGTGGGTAGTGAGAAAACACAAAAATGAGAGTGAGGGAGTGAGGGGATTTCGTAAGGGAGAGGAGAGGAGAGCTTGTGTGACAAAAACCTGTCCTATTTTGGGAATGGAGGCTCATATGTGATGTGAGGTAAAAATAGGGTTAAGGGTATAATTGAGATGGGATGTTACCAAAGAAGTAATTTTGTATTTTCTTGTGAAGAGATGAGTGTGAGTGGGTGGGGTAATTTACAAAAGAGGGCATAAATCTATGTGGGAGTGAGTGATGGTCACCAACAGGGAAAAGTTAATGATAGTACAAAGCATATTCTTAAGGAATAAGGAATAGAAGAGTGTGGAAGAAATTGTGGATAGAGAGAGAGAGAGAGAGAGGGAATTTCGAAATTGTGGGGGGGAGAGAGAGAGAGAGAATTTCGAAATTGTGGGGGGAGAGAGAGAGAGAGGAAAAAAACTTGTTTTTGGTCTTTTGTCTTATTGATGACACTTCCTTCTTTTTGAGTTTTTGAATTTTGGGCATGGAAGTGAAGGTGCACCTATTAAAAAGTGTCACATATTTTTGAGCACCATAAATATTCCCTCTAATTATTCTAGGCAATAAAAATTGTCATTTAGTAATTGGGGAATATTTAATGGTCTTTTTTGGGTTTTTTATGCACTAAAAATGGGGAAAATGCATTTTTAATTATTTTGGACTAGGACTTTCTTTCCAAAAATTATACAAAAATTACCCTTGGTAGAGTAACATGTATGCCACGTCCTTGACCGGTCTTGGTCCAAAAATAATTAATTCGTTATTTTAAACGCCCAAAAATGCAAAAATATGCACTATTTTATTTCCTAAAATTCCTAAAAATTAAGAAAAATGTTTTTGGGTGCCAAAAATTAATAATGATCAATAAATGGCCTTTTTTTTATGAAAATACAGACACGTGCCAAATGACGAGGGCACAGGGCAGCTCACGCAGTTACTACTGGCGCGCGCGCGCGTAATTCAAATAAAAATGCGAAATAGGGGACGAACACACATAAATGCATCAATCCACTATTTTCCACACATTATGAATTACCTTATTGCTTCTATTTTTCTGAAAAATGTTTTTTGACTTGGGCGGACAAAATTGGGGTATTACAGCTGTCCTTCTTTATTTCACATTTCGCTAAGAAATATGAATTGGCCTTTTCATATTTGTTGGTGAAATGGAAATAAAGAGATATAGAAATAATACTAATTTTGTCCGCTTCAGAAAATTTCAAATTTTCTTTTTGTTATTTTCCTTTTAAGAAAGGGGGTTAACACTTGTCGCATTAACGGGAAAGCAGTAAATTGGGAAAAGCGGTAAATTGGGAATTCAGAGGTTTCCTAAAACCTTCTAACAGACTCTTGCCGAGTCCGAGCTCTGGGGGTGGCCTTTTCGAGCGGCCGATCAACATCAGGTCCGGAACTGATTCGATCAATGGATTTACGCTATGCCTTAGGCTGACACAACTAATCCGAAGGACTTAACGAAGTCGGATGGATCCATCGCGTGCTCGTACACGATGTTGTGATCTATGGAAGGAGTTCACTAACTCGGTGGGAGTTCACTAACTCGGTGGGAGTTCACTAACTCTGTGCTGATGGAGTTTACTAACTTGGGGTTGATGGAGTTTACTAACTCAGTGCTGATGGAGTTTACTAACTCGTGGTTGATGGAGTTTACTAACTCAGTGCTGATGGAGTTTACTAACTCGTGGTTGATGGAGTTTACTAACTCAGTGTCATGGTGATTTTCTAAAAATGAGATTTTTGGGACTCTCTGGTCCAAAGTAACTTTTCTCTTGGATGGTGCATGAAATGCATGCACTTGGGTATTTGGGTGCACATGAATGCAATGATTGATTTTGGTGGGATGCTTTTTCTGTTTGATTCTTCATTCTCTTCTTTTTCTTTTGTTATTTTTTCGCTCTTCTGAGATGCGAATTTGAAAGTGTAATGCACTACTGTTTGATGCCATGGAGTGACGAATGGCATGGACGATATGAGAATGATGAATGATATGAAGATGTTGTGTTTTTTTTATGTTCCGTCTTCTGTGATTTTCTTCTCTTTTGTTTTTGTTTATTCTGTTTGTTTTCTTTAAGCAGCTTTCTTTTTTCGGCTTATTTGTTTTTTTTTCGGCACTCTTTTTTGCTGGTTAAATCGATCTGCCGGACGGAGGCTGTTCCAGGACGATGATCACGCGAGGATTGCGCACTGGTTCGTCACGACTGTTTTTTGCAATTTTATTCACTCGGGAAATCATTTCTTTCTGTATTTTTCAAAGATTTCGCAATGATCCTGTAATGCTCTGAATGCGCACATTTTGCAATTCAATTTCATCAATCATAAAAGTTATTATTTTGAAAGAAACTGAATAGACGAAAGCAGAGACACGAAAAGCACACATATGAAAGAAAAGTTGGACTTTTATTGATATAGAAATTGGACGTGCAGAAAGTCACGCCAATTGAAAGTGTGTAACACCCCGGTAATTTTATCGACTAAAAATACCCAAGTGCACATTAGTAACACATCAGAGATATAATTCCTGCTTAGACACTGAATATCACTATAAATTTTTCGCTGAATATAACCCAAACAGTCTTATTTACAACAAGACAATATGGTTCTCAGACCATATACCATCAGCATCTATAGAATTCAGTATCATACAAGAAAGCGGAAGAAAGATATACATTAAATACATAATGTTTTAGTATACAGGCAACAAAGGGAAATATAAACTTAAACATAAAGCTAAGTCTTCAGTAGCCAGTCCGAGGGCAACCTGCTCGTGCCTCTGTGGATCTCCTCTTTCCCTGTTTCTCTGTAAAACAACAAAAATGGATTGGGTGAGACAACTTGTCTCAGTGAGTTCTACCGAGACCCCTACTCGCACTCTCGGTTCAATTATAAAATCATTTTAATTCAATACGGCATCGGCTGCGCGAACGCTACCCCCGATGGACCGCATAAAACATTTTAACAGATTACCGCTGACGCGAACGAAGAACCCGGTAACCTGTTAGTTTAGTACGATACCGCTGACGCGAACGAAGAACCCGGTATCGCATAAAAACAATCACACAAAAACAGATTACCGCTGACGCGAACGAAGAACCCGGTAACCTGTTAGTTTAGTACGATACCGCTGACGCGAACGAAGAACCCGGTAAACGTACTACAAACAACATAACACCGCTGACGCGAACGCTGCAAGCCGGTGAACCCCCTACCAATAGTACATTCTCCTATTGGCATGGAGCCTAGGTAAGAGGATCATGACTCCCTCCCCCTAGTATGTTACAACATAGGGTCGTCACCCAACTCGATATATAAACATATATCTACAGTACTATGAACCCACGGTCCATCAAATTAGACAATCAATGAAACACTTAATCCACATTTTCTTTTTATAAAAACCAAGTTCACACTCGCACTCTAGTTGACCACTTTTCGACACAATTTTCAATATCAAAAACAGTTCATTTTGCCTTAAAAATAGAATATTCAGTTAGGCCTCTGAATAAGCTTTCCAACGCATCTTAGAACACCTCAATCGGGTTCCCGGATCAAAAGTTATCGCGAAACGAAAAACAGTGTTTGGTTGCTGAAATTCTGCCAACTGGCGCGCGAGTGGCGCGTGGCGCGCAAACGGCGCGCGAGTTGACAGTCAAGTTCTGTCCAGTGGCGCGCGAGTGGCGCGCGGCGCGCAAACGGCGCGTGGACTGGCAGAAATGGGGCCTGTCAAGTGCAGAATTTTGCGATTTTCGCGAAATTCGCTATTCCGCTCAATTCCGATTTTTGTTCCGATCGAAAACAGATTTTACAACCATAAAAACAGTTTCAATCAATACCATACAATCAATCAATCAAATCAAAAACTCAATCAAAACGAATTTTATCAAAAACGACATAGTTTTCCGAATAACGGTTTTAAATCAAAATCTCTCGAATCAAATCACCAAAAATTCCATTTTTAACGCGACGCAACCGAGACTCGCTCCGATCGATCGATTCCTAATCCGAAACAGACAATATCCAGAAATATTCCAGTCCAGCGAAAGCGATAAAATAGTTAATTAATAATTCGAAACATAAAATCCTAAACGTGAGTAAAACTCACCCTTGAAGCGTGAACCACGTACGGCCGGATCCACCGAGTAACCACACGAACATTCCCCGCTCCGGCGACATCCAATCCGCTTCCAAAGCTTTCCACTCGATCGCGAAACCTCATTTGACCGAAATACCGATTTCCCCGAAATTCTCCACGGACACTATTCATCATCTTCCTCCTCTAACCTCCATGACACTATTCACCAAAACCCCAAATCACCCAACTCGCTTCCAATCTTTCAATCGAACCTCAATCAGCGATCCATCATCCTTGGGCTCGCTCCTAACCGAACCTAAACCTTCAAAACCAACCCAAAATCGGATTTCCCACAAAAGCTCCAAAAAAACGAAAATGGCCAAGTGAGAGAGAGTGAGCTGATCGTCACGAAATTGGTACCAAAACGAAGAGGAAGTAGCGATGAACATTTTTCGTGTTGGACGGAAGTCGTTTCGGCGAAGTCTCTCACTCCCTCTTCTCTTCTCCCTCACGCCATCTCTCTCTTTTTCTCTTCTTTCTCTCTTTTCTTCTCTCTGTTTCTCAGTTTCCTTTCCTTTCTTTTCTCTTTTAATTCTTTCTTCTCCTTTCACACGCACACACATACACATAATTATATATTTATTTAATATTTAAGTTGCAACGCGGTCAAATTACCATATCGATCGAAATCTCTTATTTCGATTCCAAAACTTCCTTGGTCCGTATTATCCGGTTAACGATCCGATGACAACAATTAAATAATTTTAGCACCCGATAAATTTACCAGTCGAGTACTAAATTGGTTTAATTGGGTTAACACCCAAATAATTCCATTAATTATTTTGGGGATGTTACATTCTCCCCAACTTGAAAGAATTTTGTCCTCAAAATTTTCGTCAAGTCTTACGATTGACTAACCGAGATCGACATTCTCAGAAAGGTTTAAGTTGCTGGAAAACAATCTCGAACTAACGAAATAAGCGTAGGAACTCTTCCCAAGTTGGCACATCAATCTCCAAGTATGATCCACTACTACCTTGATACGAACTCTCTGGTCACGCATCTACACGAGAAACTCATCATTTGCCTACATCGGCTCGGCACCGCGTTTGAAAACACTTCCGAAGCTTCATTCCAATTATCCTCGTTTACTCCCCAACTTTGATTAATCCAAATCAAAGTACTCCTCGGTAGGCGTAAAAACAAATACGAATTCCTCGAAAGGTGTAAACACTTTCTCTACAATTCTTCTAATATTCTTAACGGTTCTCGTACATACCGACAATGTGACGAAAAAGTCACCTGTGAAACTTCTTGACTCGCTTCCAAGTCTTCGAGGTAAAACTTTTTCAAAAAGATGGGATTTGGGTTTTATCAAAAGCTCTGACCTTAAACATAGAAATAAACCACGGGGACAACAAATACATTCGAGTGTAATGAAAATCACCTCAGTTGTTCTCCAAACAACTATCAAACAGAACTCAGAGCTCCTTTCCGAATTAGTCAATAGCGTTGAGAGCTTCCTTTCAACCTAAGTAATCCTCCTAGGATTTTCCTCCTCAATCATAATCTATTTGCCTCTTAATTCGTTCCCAAAATTAACTTTAGCATGCGGTTTTCACAAAAACGATTTTTCAAAACTATTACACCGCACGCCAAGCTTTACTTCGGAAATTTCAGTCACCTACAAGTAGATCCATCAATTAATCCTTTGATGGTTATTCGCAACGTGACAACAATCAGCAGTTACCTCATTTACATAACCGTATTCACGTTCGACTTGTCAAACGGAATTTCGTAAGACAATCTCATTGTCAACCTTCACCAAGGAGAGGTTAATAAACTAATACCTCGCCACCAAAGTGGAAACTTATGGATGTACTCCAATTTAGATCTAAAAGACTCTAACAATCCCATTTCTTGCAGCATCAACTCTGCTATGTGAATGGATTTCCTATTACTCGCATCAGCTACAACATTGGGATTTCCTGGATAATACTTCAACCCGAAGTCATAATCCTTCAGAATTCTACACACTTCTCTGCCTGCTATTCAGTTCCTCTGATCAAACAGATACTTTAAACTTTTGTGATCACTAAAGACTTCGAAACGAGACCATACAGGTAACGTCTCCAAATCTTCAGTGCATACACAATCGATGCCAATTACAAATCATGAGTCGGATAACTCTCTTCATGAGTCTTCAATTATCTGGACGCATAAGCTACCTCTTGTTGATTCTGCACAAGAACACATCCTAAATCCTTCCCAGAAGCATCGCTGTAAATTTGGAATCTCAAAGACGGATCTGGAAGAATCAGGATTGGAGCAGAAGTCAACCAAACCTTCAATTCTTGAAAACATTCTTCACAATCAGCACCCTGCGTAAACGGTTGACCCTTACGAGTTAACCGTGTAAGTGGAAAACTAACTGTGAGAACCCTTGAACAAATCTCTTATAGTAACCGGCTAGACTTAGAAAACTTCTGATTTCAGTGACTGACGTTGGTCGTTCCCAGTTCAACACAGCTCTCTCCTTACTGGGATCCACCGCAACTCCCAATTGGAAATCACGCATTCCAAAAACTTCACTTCCGACATCCAGAAGTCACTCTTCGACGGCTTAGAATACAATTTCTTCTCTTGGAGTACGTTCAGAATAACGCGGAGATGTTGGGCATGCTCCCCAATAGTCTTAGAGTACACCAAGATATCATAAATGAAAACTACCACAAACCGATCCAAGTAAGGGTGGGAAACCCTGTTCATGTAATCCATGAATACCGCTGGAGCATTAGTCAAACCGAAGGGCATCACTGCAAACTCGTAATGTCCATACCAAGTAAGGAAGGCTGTCTTCGGAATATCTAAGGCTCTAACTTTTATTTGATGATGTCCTGACCTCAGATCAATTTTAGAAACACTGCAGCACCTCAAATTGCTCAAGCAAATCGTCTATCCTTGGTAAGGGATATTTATTCCTGATCGTCACTTTGTTGAGTTGTCGATAATCAATGCACGATCTCATGCTACCATTTTTCCTTTTGACTAACCACACCAGAGCACTCCTTAGCGAAGTACTCGGTCGAATGAATTTCTTTAACATCGACTCTTCAAGTCGAGACTCCATTTCCTTTAATTCTAAAGAAACCTTCAATAAGAAACAGTAGATATTGATCCCGTGCCAGGAATCAATTCTGCAGTAAACTCTACTTCTCGCTCTGGAGGTCCAGAAGAAACTTCATCGTGAAGACATCCAGAAAGTCACTCACGACCTGAACGTTCGCCAAATCTAAACTAGTTTCAGCGGATGCAGATAACATACTAACGTGTGCTCCCGCACTTTGGAATGAAGATTGACCGTCTAAGGTGAACTAGGTAACCGCTTCCGAATTTGTCTTAGACAATTCAACTGATTCTGAAGCGAAGCTGATAGCTGATTAATACAGTCGATGGCAACATGATTTGCAGTCATCCAATTCATACCCAAAATGGTGTCCATACTTCTCACAGGCAAACAAATAATCCTTCTACGAAAGTTCTGTCTCCTATAACACGTAGACAATTCTGACACAAAGATTGGGTCTGGACACGACCCTTAGCCGCAGTTAAGATAGTTATCGGCTCGGATAGCGGAGACAATGCTAATCCTAACCGACCCACACATGATTGCGCTATAAAACAATGGGTTGCACCCGAATCGTATAATATACTGACGGAGTTATTGAAAACTGATCCCATACCCCCTCAGTAACTCGTCAGCAGTGGTAACTGTCTGAGCATCCAAAGTGTTGACGCGTCCTTGCCTTGGAGCTGCTTATGACTCCTTGGAGCTTTTCCTGGCAGGGCACTTTTTACCATAGTGACCCTCTATATTACTGTAATAGCACCGATTAGATCTTCGCTTGCAATCACCTCTGTGATGCTTTCCCCAGTTAGAACATCTTCTGACCTTTGAAGAATCAAAGAATTGCATCTGCTTTTCCTTCGATGAAATTATCTTAGGACTTTGCATTCGGAGTTGATATTTCAACTACCTTCTTTCCTTTCCCATATTTCCTATGAGATTATCCTCGGTGACATAGGATGATTGCACCAAGGCGACATAATTGGTAGCAGTATAAGAACTGAGGCCATAAATCATAAAAGCACTTATGCCCGTCTTATACTTCTGCATTCTCCATTCGTCATCTGAAGCTTACTTTACCACTTGGTAAGACTGAGACAACTTCTCAAACTTAGCGGTGTATTTTTCCACCGTCATGTCACCTTTCCTGAGGATGCACCGGTTGGAGACTCCGGTCTTGGTCGAGGATTGCATCTTGATCATCCAGTCATAATTCCACTTATGATGCACTAAGTATTAAGTTGATCAGGCTCAATGTCTCTTAGCATCACAAGTGTAATTACAAAAAGGACTAACAAGGAATCGACTCAACCCTAAACTAAGTCCGACTAGGTCGAACTGCTCTGATACCAACTGTAACACCCCGGTAATTTTATCGACTAAAAATACCCAAGTGCACATTAGTAACACATCAGAGATATAATTCCTGCTTAGACACTGAATATCACTATAAATTTTTCGCTGAATATAACCCAAACAGTCTTATTTACAACAAGACAATATGGTTCTCAGACCATATACCATCAGCATCTATAGAATTCAGTATCATACAAGAAAGCGGAAGAAAGATATACATTAAATACATAATGTTTTAGTATACAGGCAACAAAGGGAAATATAAACTTAAACATAAAGCTAAGTCTTCAGTAGCCAGTCCGAGGGCAACCTGCTCGTGCCTCTGTGGATCTCCTCTTTCCCTGTTTCTCTGTAAAACAACAACAATGGATTGGGTGAGACAACTTGTCTCAGTGAGTTCTACCGAGACCCCTACTCGCACTCTCGGTTCAATTATAAAATCATTTTAATTCAATACGGCATCGGCTGCGCGAACGCTACCCCCGATGGACCGCATAAAACATTTTAACAGATTACCGCTGACGCGAACGAAGAACCCGGTAACCTGTTAGTTTAGTACGATACCGCTGACGCGAACGAAGAACCCGGTATCGCATAAAAACAATCACACAAAAACAGATTACCGCTGACGCGAACGAAGAACCCGGTAACCTGTTAGTTTAGTACGATACCGCTGACGCGAACGAAGAACCCGGTAAACGTACTACAAACAACATAACACCGCTGACGCGAACGCTGCAAGCCGGTGAACCCCCTACCAATAGTACATTCTCCTATTGGCATGGAGCCTAGGTAAGAGGATCATGACTCCCTCCCCCTAGTATGTTACAACATAGGGTCGTCACCCAACTCGATATATAAACATATATCTACAGTACTATGAACCCACGGTCCATCAAATTAGACAATCAATGAAACACTTAATCCACATTTTCTTTTTATAAAAACCAAGTTCACACTCGCACTCTAGTTGACCACTTTTCGACACAATTTTCAATATCAAAAACAGTTCATTTTGCCTTAAAAATAGAATATTCAGTTAGGCCTCTGAATAAGCTTTCCAACGCATCTTAGAACACCTCAATCGGGTTCCCGGATCAAAAGTTATCGCGAAACGAAAAACAGTGTTTGGTTGCTGAAATTCTGCCAACTGGCGCGCGAGTGGCGCGTGGCGCGCAAACGGCGCGCGAGTTGACAGTCAAGTTCTGTCCAGTGGCGCGCGAGTGGCGCGCGGCGCGCAAACGGCGCGTGGACTGGCAGAAATGGGGCCTGTCAAGTGCAGAATTTTGCGATTTTCGCGAAATTCGCTATTCCGCTCAATTCCGATTTTTGTTCCGATCGAAAACAGATTTTACAACCATAAAAACAGTTTCAATCAATACCATACAATCAATCAATCAAATCAAAAACTCAATCAAAACGAATTTTATCAAAAACGACATAGTTTTCCGAATAACGGTTTTAAATCAAAATCTCTCGAATCAAATCACCAAAAATTCCATTTTTAACGCGACGCAACCCGAGACTCGCTCCGATCGATTCCTAATCCGAAACAGACAATATCCAGAAATATTCCAGTCCAGCGAAAGCGATAAAACAGTTAATTAATAATTCGAAACATAAAATCCTAAACGTGAGTAAAACTCACCCTTGAAGCGTGAACCACGTACGGCCGGATCCACCGAGTAACCACACGAACATTCCCCGCTCCGGCGACATCCAATCCGCTTCCAAAGCTTTCCACTCGATCGCGAAACCTCATTTTGACCGAAATACCGATTTCCCCGAAATTCTCCACGGACACTATTCATCATCTTCCTCCTCTAACCTCCATGACACTATTCACCAAAACCCCAAATCACCCAACTCGCTTCCAATCTTTCAATCGAACCTCAATCAGCGATCCATCATCCTTGGGCTCGCTCCTAACCGAACCTAAACCTTCAAAACCAACCCAAAATCGGATTTCCCACAAAAGCTCCAAAAAAACGAAAATGGCCAAGTGAGAGAGAGTGAGCTGATCGTCACGAAATTGGTACCAAAACGAAGAGGAAGTAGCGATGAACATTTTTCGTGTTGGACGGAAGTCGTTTCGGCGAAGTCTCTCACTCCCTCTTCTCTTCTCCCTCACGCCATCTCTCTCTTTTTCTCTTCTTTCTCTCTTTTCTTCTCTCTGTTTCTCAGTTTCCTTTCCTTTCTTTTCTCTTTTTAATTCTTTCTTCTCCTTTCACACGCACACACATACACATAATTATATATTTATTTAATATTTAAGTTGCAACGCGGTCAAATTACCATATCGATCGAAATCTCTTATTTCGATTCCAAAACTTCCTTGGTCCGTATTATCCGATTAACGATCCGATGACAACAATTAAATAATTTTAGCACCCGATAAATTTACCAGTCGAGTACTAAATTGGTTTAATTGGGTTAACACCCAAATAATTCCATTAATTATTTTGGGGATGTTACAAAGTGCATTGCAATCTTTCTTTTAAACTAAGAAATACAAGAAAAAGGAACATATCTCGTGATTTCATCTCTGAAGGAACGGTGCCCACCGTCCATACTCATAACCCTGATCACCCCCTTATCCGAACCTTTGGGAGTGCTGATTGCCTTTTCTTTTCTCAAGTCCAAGTTTTCTGACCCTTATTTTTGCCTGGATTGCCCTTTGCGGGTTTTCAATCCACCGGGTCGCTCTGATTTTGCCTAGGACGCCCTTTGCGGGTTTTCAACCTAGCGAGCTGATTTTTCCTTGGCTTATCTTTCTCTTTTTTTTTGTCTATTTTTCTAGGCATAATACTTCTTGACCACATCTGAGTTCACTAGATTTGGAATCTCATCTCCGTCCATGTTCGCCAGAATTAAAGCTCCTCTTGAGAACGCCTTCTTCACCACATAAGGTCCTTCATATTTGGGAGCCCATTTGCCCCTGGGGTCCGTCTGGATCGGCAAGATCTGCTTGAGCACAAGATCTCCCTCTTGGAATTCACGAGGACGGACTCTCTTGTCAAAAGCCCTTATCATCCTCTGTTGGTACAACTGTCCATGACACATTGTGGCTACCCGTTTTTCGTCAACGAGGTTCAACTGGTCAAGACGGGACCGAACCCATTCTGCTTCATCAAGTTTTGTCTCCATTAACACCCGCAGGGATGGTATTTCAACTTCAATGGGGAGGACTGCCTCTGACCCATAAACCAGTGAGTAGGGGGTTGCCCCTGTTGAGGTGCGCACTGAGGTTCTGTAACCATGCAGGGCAAAGGGGAGCATCTCATGCCAGTCATTATAGGTCACAGCCATCTTTTGTATTATCTGCTTGACATTCTTGTTAGCTGCCTCAACTGCCCCATTCATCTTTGGGCGGTAGGGAGAAGAGTTGTGATGCTGTATCTTGAAGTCTTTACACAAGTCCTTCATCATTCTGCTGTTCAAATTACTGCCGTTGTCTATGATAATCTTGTTTGGAAGGCCGTAGCGGCAAACCAAATCTTTCTTGATGAACTTAGCAATCACTGAGCTCGTTACATTGGGATAAGAAGCAGCCTCCACCCACTTAGTGAAGTAGTCAATAGCAACCAGAATGAAACGGTGGCCATTTGAAGCTTTGGGTTCAATGGGACCAATGATGTCCATGCCCCACATTGAGAATGGCCATGGTGCACTCAAGACATTCAGAGAAGTTGGAGGTACATGAGTGTGATCTGCATAGATTTGACATTTATGGCATCTTCTCACAAAATTGTAATAGTCTGATTCCATCTGCAACCAGTAGTAACCAGCTCTCAGGATTTGTCTAGCCATTGCGTCCCCGCTGGAATCAACCCCAAATGAGCCCTCATGAACATCTCGCATAATCTTTACCGATTCTTCTCTTGTTACACACCTGAGGAGTACCAAGTCATGGTTTCTCTTGTAAAGGACGTCTCCACTCAAGAAGAAACCTGCTGATAGCCTCCTGAGTGTTCTCTTATCATTCTCTGTAGCTCCGGGAGGATACTCTCTGTTTGTGATGTACTGCTTGATGTCATGGTACCAAGGCTTACTATCTGATTCCTCTTCGACTGCCATGCAGTAGTGATAAGCAGGTTGACCTCATCCCTGATTTTCAAGGACATTTCAGGCTTCATTCGCCTTAACTTCTGTTTTACCGGGGGACATTCTGATTTCACCGGCAATCTGTGCTCGACAATATCTGTGCTCAACCTTGGCATGTCTTGATAAGTCCATGCGAATACGTCGGCATAGTCAAGCAAGAGCTGAATCAACTTTTTGCGCTCTCTATCCCCCATTGCAGTACCAACCTTGACCTCTTTTATGTCTTCCTTAGTACCCAAATTGACCATTTCTGTAGACTCCCCATGGGGCTCAATGACCTTTTCTTCTTGTTCTACCATTCTCATGATTTCTGGAGGAGTATCCCAATCATCCTCAACATCTTCCTCGGCTTGATTAACCGGGTAATCAAAGTCACAGTATGAGTTATGGGCATTATTACTTTCAGAGACTATTTTTGATCTGCATTAAAATGGAGCGGCGAATAAAAACAAAGAAAAGGCACACAAATAAGAGATGAAGACAGAAATTTTATTGAAAATTCAAAATAACACTTTATTGATTGATGAGTTTTGACGAAAACATGCGTGCCCGAATGAAATATTCCAAGGCCTTGGGCAGAGCCGAGGGGTCTATATTACAACGATAATTACTTTAAATTGAAAAATACGGGGAAATGCATGATCTCCCAGTTTTGCGGCTTCTCTCCAGCAGCACAGCAGCGCACCATGCTGACAGCACAGCCACTCGAGCTTGATCCTTCTTCAACCATATTAACCTGGTCAGGGTTCAGCATGCCGGCACTCCGGAAGTTGTTCTTAAGGTTAGCGACGACCATCCTTCCCTGATTGGGTGCCCTTCCTCTGAGTTTGGCCAGCCATTTCTCCCTCCTGTCAGATGCCAGCCTCTCCCGATCAGCAAGACTTGGGATGTACCCGATACCGAACCTTTCAATGTTTCCTCTCAACTGGACAGGTGTTACAATTCCTTGAGCAGCTTTTCCTAGGCCCTTACCGACCTGATACCCATATCCTAGCATCACCTTTGCAATCATCACGTCAGCCTTGGACCACTTAGGCTTCCACAGAGGCTCACTTTCAACGAAGACAGCGTTTGAGATCTCCAATCCTTGGAAGGCAGTCTCAAAGGACTCTTCCACTGCTTCCACATAATATTCAGGTGGTGATCGGTTTATCAATGTTTCTTCCTCTCCGTAGATCACTATCATCTTTCCCTCAGCCACAAACTTGAGTTTCTGATGAAGCGAGGATGGCACTGCCCCAGCAGCATGTATCCAAGGACGTCCTAGCAGGCAGCTGTAGGAGGAACTGATGTCCATCACTTGGAAGATGACATAAAACACTTTGGGGCCTACCTGCAGCGGCATTTCTACTTCTCCAAAAACTTCCTTCACTGACCCATCAAATGCTCTGACCAAGGTAGAGCTCGGCTTCAGATATGAGCAGTCTACATTCAGCTTATTCATTGTAGACTTAGGCAGCACATTCAAGGATGAGCCATTATCAATGAGCACCCTGGCAAGTATATAGTCCTCGCACTTGACTGAGATGTGAAGAGCTTGATTATGATCCTTTCCCGCCGGAGGAAGCTCAGTGTCTGAGAAAGTCAAGTAATTGGATGCTACAATGTTTCCAACAATACCATCAAGCTGGTTTACTGTAATGTCATGGGAGACGAGGGCTTCATTCAAGATCTTCAACAGAGCAGCACGATGTGCCTCTGAACTAAGCAACAAAGAGAGCATTGAGATCTTGGATGTTGTTTGACTCAGGTGATCTACCACCCGATACTCACTCTGTTTCATTACTTTCAGGAATTCTTGAGCTTCTTTGTCTGATACCCTTCTGACTTCTACAGTTTCGTTGTCTTTTCCCTTACGGGCCCTTTCTTCATCTGTTTTTGATTGCTCTCCCCTGAGGTTTTCAGGAGCATACAACCTTCCACTCCTTGTAATGCCGCTACTCCCAGCGATGTTAGTTATATCCAAAGTGCCCTTAGGGACCTCCGCTTGCATCTGCACATTGCAGCTCCATGGAATCATCCTAGTCTCTCTACTAGGGGTAACAACGAGTACTGGAATAACAACAGTCGAAGGTCTCGTCACAGCTGGGCTGGAATTCAGACTACAGGGGATTTCAATCGGTCTCCTGAAGCCTCCGTTGCCTGATTGCAAGGTAGATACACTTTCTTCCTTTTCCTGAATTCCCACTTGGACCAGGTGTCTATCTAAGAGATCTTGGAGAATTGGTTTAAAGCCTTCACATGTCCCAATACAGCGAGGATTATCACAGGTGTCTTTCCTAGCACACCCCTCTTTGATAACACCAAGACGGCATAATTCAGCATGGATGACATCCAGAGGCATCTGAATGCAATCAACCTCTCTAATCAAACACTGACCACCCTGATCGTCAATGGCATTGGCAGAAGATCCTCTGTGCCCTGGCAACGGATTGGTGGTTACATTGGTTTGCTGAAATGATATGCTCTTCGCATCAATCAAGTCTTGCACCACGTACTTGAATGCCTTACAATCCTCCACCACATGACCTACTGCTCCGGAATGAAAGGCGCAGGTAGCATTTGCAATATATCCTCTGGGATAGGGAGACTGGTACAACTTCATTTGATGAGTATTGATTACTTTATTGACGATGAGATAATTGAACAAGTCCGTGTAGGACATGGGAATAGGATCGAAGACAACAGGCTTCCTTTCACTGTAGTTCCGGTACTGGTGGTTTGACTGAAATGGCTGTGCAGGTGGTGCCTGAGAAGGAACTGGAATAGCTTGCAGAGGATTGCTGTGTGATGGACCACTGGCTCCGATAATTGCATTGGTTTCACCCTCTTTCTTCTTGTGGGATCCAGAAAAAGGCTTTTTCTGACTGGAAGGAGGTGTTGGGCCATGAGCTATTCTTCCGCTGCGCATGCCGTTCTCTACTCTTTCTCCTGTGACGACCATCTCAGAAAAATTCGAGGCTACGCTGCCAACCAACCTATCATAATACACTGCAGGAAGGGTTTCCATAAACATGTGGACCATTTCTTTGTCCAGTAGAGGGGGTTTTACTTGAGCAGCGAGGTTCCTCCTCCTCTGAGCGTACTCCTTGAACGACTCATTATCCTTCTTAGACATGCATTGTAGCTGAGTCCTATCCGGAGCCAAATCATTGTTGTACTGGTATTGACGAATAAAAGCATCTGCCATGTCTTTCCAGCAGCGGATATTGGTTGGCTCCAACTGCATGTACCAGTCAAGGGGAGCTCCAGCTAAACTTTCCTGAAAGCAATGCATCATCAGGTTATCATCACGGGCATGGGCAGTCATTTTCCGGCAGTACATTGTCACATGACTGACTGGGCAAGTCGTCCCTCTGTATTTGTCAAAAGTTGGTGCTTTGAACTTGGGAGGCAGAACTAGATTAGGGACCAAGCACAGCTCATGGGCATTTCTGGCCCGGGAACCTTCTCCTTCAACAGCTCTTAATCTCTCTTCTAGCATCTGATACTGACTTCTAGCTTCAGCAGGGTAATTCTGTGGGAAACCACCGGCACCATAGTGAGGGTTATTCATTGATACCACGGCCGGAGTCATGTGTGGGTGAGCAACATTCTGAGGAATTGGGCCCTGTACTTGTGGATGAACTGTTATTGGCGAATTGAAACCCGCCGGAGTTCCTGGAGCAGTAGCAGGGATTGGGATCTGAATTTGGGCTTGAGGCGTCCCCGTTCCAACTTCATTCACAACTATGTCAGGCTGAGCTTGCCCCGCGGTTCCTGAAGGATCTCCTCCAGGGTTTGCATCAGCAGCAGGAGGCGTATCGCCTAGTGGGAGACCATAGGGAGGCCATTGCACAGTTTGAAGGGCTTGAGAGATCCCAGACCCAGGAGGGGGAGGAGGATTGTTTACCCCAGCAGTAGTAGCTTCAGCCGTGCCAGCATCTCTTAAGGCACCCAGCACTCTTATGACCTCCGCCATTTGAGCCTTTATGACTTCCATCTCAGCTTGAATGACTTGATTCCCTTGATTCTGACCATGCTGACCCTGACCAATAGGATTCGGACCTCCTGGAATTCCATCATTCTGATGTGGCTGTGGATTGCCCTGATCAGCGTCGCCTTGATTGTTTTCCATGTTTCTTGCTTGCAGGCGCGTCCAATAGCGATGACTAACCAGTTTGCCTGACTTTCTGTTGACGGAACACGCTTATGAACACAATAATGAATAAATGAATGCAATGCGAATGAATGCATGTTTGACTTGTTTTGGGCCGAGAATCGCAGTGTATTATGTCTTGTCATAGATACGCAGGTAGATCTTTGATTATTTTTTATCATTATATTACTTTTTTGGATCATAATGAAATTGGAATCTGGAAGCGAAACAGGTGTATTCCATGCATTTGTAAAAATGCTTCAAATTCTGAATCCAAAAGTACAATATTCTGATACAACGATTGAAAAAGGAAAAGTACAATAAAAACAAGAATGGAAAATTACAATAAGGAAGCTCAAATACAAAGAGCTTTGAAATTTCCACTCCTTTTCCTTTTGTTGTTGGTAGAGGTACTTCTGGTTTTCTCTTTGGCTTCCTCAACTAGGGCTCTGCAGTACTCCACAAATTTGTACACCTCAAGCGGGGTGTTGAGGGGATGCATCTCAATTTCAGGTTTTCTTAACTTCTTGGGCACATCCGCAAGAGCCTGGTTGGCCAACTCTGATAGCTTGGAGAACCTTCAATGGCAAGCATGTGGGATTCTCTTTTTGACTTGGCAAGCAAGCTTTTTGCAGTTCTCCCTTCCATTTTTGCCTCATCGCATAATTCTTTCCACTGATTGGCTTCTTCAATGGCCTTATTCTCTTTCAAGCTTCGCCTCTTAATTTCCTCCTTGGCTCCTTGCAGATACCTTTGAACTTCTAACTTACTCTTCTCTTCCCCTTTTAGTTTCTGACTGAACTCCTCAATAGCAGCAGACTTGAGAGCACTCTCTTCTTCCAATATTTTGTTCTTCAGAGCCATCTTCTCTATCTCCGCTTGCAAAGATCTCTTCTCTTCCTCTGCCTTCATCAGAGCCAACTTGACCTCGCCTAACTCTTCGACAACAAGAACACTAGTGTCTTCCCTCTCAACTTGCAATGCTTTTTGGTAAGGCAACTGAACACTCTGATCCCTTTTTCCAAGCCACTGAGTGAAGGTAATACCACTAGTCCTCTGAGCAAGCTCTACTTTTCCCCTACGAATCACCGTACCCCATGCTTGCAAGACCTTTCTAAGCAAACTGTCATCTTTTGGACCTCCTTCAAAGATGTAAAATGGGAATAACATCTCTTCAGTAGGCGAATTCCTCATCGGATATCCCAATTGCCTCAGAGTCAGAGACGGGTTGTAGTTGATGCATCCTTTAGTGCCCATCAGTGGAATATTCTGAAAACCACCGCAACAGAAGACTACCTCAGGTCTATCCCCCCAGCATGATGGAAGATACCAACGGACTGAGTGCTCATCTAGGCCCCCTAAAATTTGGATCCACTCTTGAATACTCATAGCTTTCACCTCACAAGTTATAGCATAGTCAATCAACTTTTCCACTCGTATTGGATTGGTGAAAGCATGAATAAGAAGCCAAGCATACAACAGGTGAGAAGAGCAAGAGATTTTCTTCCTTCTCAAGTCACAATGATGAGTAAGAGCAGAATAGGTGTCAGCAATGATTGTAGGAATTGGATTGATAGGACTCTTCTCATTTTGAAAGGCTAAGAAGATGCCAATGACAGTCACATCCACATGTCTCTCGATCTGCGGGAAGAGAACAACCCCGAAGATTGTTAAGGCTAGGACTTGCTTGAAGACAACCCAATTTTTACTTCTGGCATAGGCTTCCATTAAACCCTCAAGGTAGCTCTGCGGGAAACCTATCACATTGTTTCTCTTCTGCTTTTGGAGTTTCAGATCCTTTACACTCACTTGTAACAATGCAGCAAACCTCTCATTTGTGCAGTACTGTTCTTGATACAGGTAAGGGACAGCTTCTGTCTGAGTAAACCCCAAAATCTGCTGATATTCTTCCAATGTGGGAGCCATTTGAAAATTTTTGAAAAGAAAGCACCTGATTTCAGAGTCATAGAATCTACTCAGAGCCACAATAGCCTCAGTCTGCACCTCAAGCAACAAAAACTTCCGGAGATTCCCAAAGGCACTATCAAAAGATCCCCGCTCAATCGGTCCCATCAATGCAACACACTTCTTCAGACTAGTCACATCTACCTTGCTTACAGCTGGGTACCTTGGAGTATACACCGTTTCTCTTCTGGATTCCATGTCGTATCTATGACAAGATTTCTTATTACTTATGATCCTCAGCAAGTAAACCATGATGAAATGCAAAGATGCATGCGAAAATTGTCGAAAATGTATGTTTTATGCAAAGGATGTATGCAAATGATGATGATGTTTTATGCCTATGCAACTTAGAGAAAAGTCCTTATTGGCAGTGATTCAAAAAAAAATTTGGAAAATGCGGGCCGTACGTTATTTCATATGGACCGGTAAGAGAAAGGCTACAGCGGTAACTCTTTCTCCTTTTTTTGAAAATAAAGTGGGCCATATGTCACTTCGTATGGACCGGCAAAAGAGATGCTACAACGGCAACTCTTTCTTCTTTTTCTCTTTTGAGAATCTTCTTCTTTTTTCTTTTAGGAAAGACATGCCTAAACTACAATGCAACATACAATTTGTATGCCCTTGTGTCCTACAAAAGGTGGGGGAACCTAGGCTCTAAGGCAACTCAAAAGGGATCCTCCCATGTAGTTCTAAACACTTCCTCACAATGGCTACCAGAGCTAAATCTCTCTCATGATAACACCCACAACGATGGAATGCCATCTGGTGTGAGGTACCATAAAAGAGCATACTCTGGCTGAAACTTTCATGAGAGTCAGAAGGACAATGGTCCAATTGCCAGTCATTACTCATTTCCACTCTCCTAAGTTTTGTCAGACCTTGGGTTTTAGGCCCCTCTCAAAGAACATAATCATAAGGGTATGAGTGTGTGTGGCAAGGACATACCACTTAAAACTACCCAACACATATCACCCCACCTGCAAATGAAAACCCAGAACAGTCCAGACAAAAGCAAGCAATAACATGTTGTCTACCCTAGGGTTTAATATCAAATAAGCTAGCCTAGGGTTTCAACAACAATCAAGTGCATTGCTTACCTCAAGAAAGGGAGCCAAGAAGAGGGGATCATGATAGAATTGGGGGAGAAATGCATGAGCTTACCTTGAAGAAAGGGAGCAAAGAAGAAGGGAACATGATTGGGATTGGGGAAATGCATGAGGGTACTAAGCACATAAGCAAGGAGGAGGAAGAAAAACCAAACATGGAAGAAAAGAAAACAAATGCACATGCATACAACATGATAAGGAAGAAAACGAAACTGAAAGGGATAGAAGCAAACAAGGTATCCAAATCAAATCAATAACACAAACCACACATTTAATTAATTAGGCTTGACCCACTTAAAAAAGGAAACGTCCCCAGTGGAGTCGCCAGCTGTTGCACCCGAAAAGGTCCCTGAGGGGATTTTTCTTCGTTTACAACTTTTTAAAACAATGAAGTCGCCACCAATATTTTTTATAAGGAAAATATTGAAGAAAAACCTTTTTGGAAAGCGGATGGCCTTTTGGAAAACCGGAGGATTTGGGTTCGGGGGTCGGTTAGGCATGGGGAAGGTATTAGCACCCCACACCTCCTTTCTACCGAAAGGGAACCTTTAATTAAACGTGTGGTTTTAAGTGTTGATTTGGAAAATACTTAAATTTTCCTCAAAGGGAATGAGAAGACTTAATGGAAATTTTTATTTTTGGCGCTTGACGAGAGTTAGCCGCTCGCTCCTACGTATCTCCCGGTGCGATGGAGAATTCAAAGCTACGTAGTTCTTGTTTAGAAAACGTTTGTTGGTTGGTGTTTTTTAATATAGGGGTTTTAGGATTGTGTGATCTGTGTTGAAGGACCACTGGGGGTCTGAAGGGCCGCTGAGGGCTGAAGGAGCGCTGGGGCTCTGAAGGACCACAGTTCACTTATCCTAAAACGATGACTAACCCGGCCGTACGACCGACTTAATCCCCTACTTTGAAAATAAGATTTTTTGATTTTTGAAATGAAAGATATGTGTTTGTATTTTTTAATTTATAAATTTTTTATTTTGAATAGGGATTTTAGGACATGATCTGTAACGGTTCATTAGTGACCTAAAAAGCAGACTAACCCGACTGTACAGTCGACTTAGTCCCCTATTTATATTTTGTGGTTTTTTGTAAAAAATGAATTAAGAAAGAAAGGTAATGGAAATTGTTTATTTTTGCGCTTGACAGGGGCGTGACCCTGCTCCTACGTATCTCTTGGTAGAGAATCAAAGGCTACGTAGTTCTAGGGTCCTGAAAAATGTTTTTGTTTTTTATCTTGTTTAGGTGAGTTTTCGCAATAGGAGTGAGGATTCGCGATGACCAAACAACAACGGTTTAGAGTGGTCACACTACTAACTCTTTTGAAAATGAAATTATCATTAACAACCAAACGGCAACGGTGCGAGTGATCATTAATGATAATCGGTTTTGCTTTTGATTCGAGTGTTCGCGATGACCAAACAACAACGGTTTAGAGTGGCCGCGCTACTAACTCTTTTGAAAATGAAATCATCATTAACAACCAAACGGCAATGGCGCGAGTGATCATTAATGATAATCGGTTTTATTTTGGAGTGTTCATGAAGGCCAAACAACAACGGTTTAGAGTGGTCACACTACTAATTCCTTTGAAAATGAAATTATCGTTAACAACCAAACGGCAACGGCGCGAGTGATCATTAATGATAATTGGTTCTTATTTTAGGTAATCAAAAGGGTTTTCGCAATCGAATTGATTTTTGGGTTTGTGAGATGGTTTTTTGATGTTTGAAAGTGTTCTTGGTTATGAAAAAGATTTGAAATTGTAAATGTTACTAACGAGTAACAAATTGTAGTATAATTTGAATGCGACATGGTTTTGAGGTGTTACAAGTAACAAAGGTTTTGAACTTTGAAGTCGGATTACAAAGTCAATGCGATCATCAAAACAAGCAAGCAAATCGTGAACACCAATTCAATACTTAATCACATAACAAGCACAAAAACAAGTATGAATGAATAAGAACACATGCATCAAGACTAGGGTTAGTCCATCCCTTGCCAAAACCTACACAAACTCCAAGAACCAACACCACAATTGCAAATGAGGATGCATGAAGTATGCGAAAGGTCTTCGGGTTTTTTAGGTAAATGATTCATGATTCAAAGTGGTAAAAAGCTAGATGAGTTATGGTAAAAAGCTTTGATGCAATGTAGTAAAAGAAAAGAATGCAAAGTGGTAAAAAGTTTAATGAAATAGGTGATAAAAAGTGAATGAGATGGTAAAAGTAAAAAGTTAATGAAATGGTAAAAAGTTAGAAACATAATGACACAACTTGCATTTACTCAACCACAATCAAAATGACAATCTTCAAACAATCAAAGGGGTAAAAACCCTAGTCATGGCCGAATGCAAGCAAGCATGGAATCATCAACTTATTTCATGCAAGAATTGACAATATTAACACACAAAACGACACAAAAGAAAAAGGACCTAATCTATCATGCAAATTCCTAAGACAAACATCAACCAAATCATGCATTTATTCACGCGAAATCAAAGGAAACAAAACAAGCAAAATGGGTATGAGAATGGGTTTTCATTTGATGAAAATTATGCCAACAAGGTTTAAAATACAAGAAAATGCAAGAAGACACAAGAACAACTCCTTCAAAGCCAAGGAGCCACTTCAAACACCCAAGCCTCCCTAAGTGCTTGTCAATAGTGTTTGAGATGGCTCCTCACAGCAACAACAACAATATATGAAGGAGTTGAGATGAGGAGAAGAGAGATTATGCAAAAATGAAGAAGATGCAAGAGTTTTGAAGTTTTACCTTGAATCCAAGCTAGGAAATGAATAATATGAAGAACAAGACCACAAACCAACTAAATCCTCAACAAACTTCAATGAAACTTGCGCACCTTGCCTTGATTTTTGAGATTAGATGATGAACAATTAGATTTTAGTAGAAGAGGAGGATGACATGTGAAGTAGGAGTGGATTTGAGATAGAAAATGGGAGTGAATTGAAGAAGAATGGAGGAGGAATTGGGGGAGGAGGCTACGGCCAAAAGAGAGGAAAGAGGGAGAGATTTTAGTGTAGGAAAAATGAGAAGCCAAAGATGCTCATGTGTGGAAATGAGAGGGTATTTATAGAGTTGTTTTAGGTCTAGGGGTAGTTAGGTCATTGTTCTTTACTAGGTGCTCTAGGATTGGGTTTTAAATTTGAATGAAGGGCTAGGATTAGAGATCACTTGGATTGTGGGTAGTGAGAAAACACAAAAATGAGAGTGAGGGAGTGAGGGGATTTCGTAAGGGAGAGGAGAGGAGAGCTTGTGTGACAAAAACCTGTCCTATTTTGGGAATGGAGGCTCATATGTGATGTGAGGTAAAAATAGGGTTAAGGGTATAATTGAGATGGGATGTTACCAAAGAAGTAATTTTGTATTTTCTTGTGAAGAGATGAGTGTGAGTGGGTGGGGTAATTTACAAAAGAGGGCATAAATCTATGTGGGAGTGAGTGATGGTCACCAACAGGGAAAAGTTAATGATAGTACAAAGCATATTCTTAAGGAATAAGGAATAGAAGAGTGTGGAAGAAATTGTGGACAGAGAGAGAGAGAGAGAGAGAGGGAATTTCGAAATTGTGGGGGGGAGAGAGAGAGAGAGAATTTCGAAATTGTGGGGGGAGAGAGAGAGAGAGGAAAAAAACTTGTTTTTGGTCTTTTGTCTTATTGATGACACTTCCTTCTTTTTGAGTTTTTGAATTTTGGGCATGGAAGTGAAGGTGCACCTATTAAAAAGTGTCACATATTTTTGAGCACCATAAATATTCCCTCTAATTATTCTAGGCAATAAAAATTGTCATTTAGTAATTGGGGAATATTTAATGGTCTTTTTTGGGTTTTTTATGCACTAAAAATGGGGAAAATGCATTTTTAATTATTTTGGACTAGGACTTTCTTTCCAAAAATTATACAAAAATTACCCTTGGTAGAGTAACATGTATGCCACGTCCTTGACCCGGTCTTGGTCCAAAAATAATTAATTCGCTTTTATTTAAACGCCCAAAAATGCAAAAATATGCACTATTTTATTTCCTAAAATTCCTAAAAATTAAGAAAAATGTTTTTGGGTGCCAAAAATTAATAATGATCAATAAATGGCCTTTTTTTTATGAAAATACAGACACGTGCCAAATGACGAGGGCACAGGGCAGCTCACACAGTTACTACTGGCGCGCGCGTAATTCAAATAAAAATGCGAAATAGGGGACGAACACACATAAATGCAGCAATCCACTATTTTCCACACATTATGAATTACCTTATTGCTTCTATTTTTCTGAAAAATGTTTTTTGACTTGGGCGGACAAAATTGGGGTATTACACTGTGCTGTGTTGCTGTGCTGTGTCGCTGCTGTGTTGCTGTGTTGTGTCGCTGCTGCTGTTGCTGTGCTGTTGTTGCTGCTGCTGTTGCTGTGCTGTGTTGCTGCTGCTGTTGTTGTGCTGTGTTGCTGTTGCTGTGCTGTGTCGCTGCTGCTGTTGATGTGCTGTGTGGTTGTGCTGCTGTTGCCGCTGCTGTTGCTGTGCTGTGTTGCTGCTGCTGTTGTTGTGCTGTGTTGCTGCTTCTGTTGCTGTCCTGTGTGCTGTGTTGCTGTTCTTGTTGCTGTGTTGCTGTTGCTGCTGCTGCTGTGCTGTGTTGCTGCTGCTGTTGCCTGTGCTGTGTTACTGCTGCTGTTGCTGTGCTGTGTTGCTACGCTGTGTTGCTGCTGCTGTTGCTGTGCTGTGTTGCTGTTGCTATTGTCGTGTTCCTGTTGCTGTGCTGCTGTTGCTGTGTTGCTATTGCTGTGCTGCTGTTGCTATGCTGCTGTCGCTGTGTTGCTGTTGGTGTTGTTGCTGCTGCTGTCGCAGTGTTGCTGTGGCCGTTGTTGCTGTGGCTGCTGTTGCCGTTGTTGCTATTGCTGCTGTTGTTGCGGTGTTGCTGTTCCTGCTTGTTGTTGTTGCATGTTGGCACCTTAGCACCTATGGTTGTTGCTGCTGCTTGTTGGCGCCTTAGCGCCCATTGTTGTGGCTGAATTGTTGGTTCAGATGTTGTTAGTTGATGATGTTACACCAAGTTGAATTGCCTCTATTTATTGGCGAGTGGTATGTTGTAGGCCTATGGCCAACGATGATTTCCGATGTTGTTGCGTTGCTATGTAATCGTTGTTTATTGGTTGTGCATTTACATAGCGTCGCATACATAGCATATTTATACGATGGAGCTATGCTCAAAACACGATGGCCTGGACTGGCAAATTACGATGAAATGATGTTACGATGTTGATGCCTCTATTTATTGGCTGCATTATGGTACCACATGCATTATAGGGCGGTGGCCCTGAGTCGAGTTGCATTCCGCATTCATGTTGCATAGTTATGCGATTGAAAAGATTTTGACTGTTGTGACGTAATGACTTGACCGTTGTGATATGTTGATATTGACGGCTGTGAAATGATGATTTGATGCCCTGACCTGATATATATTGTCTTTCATATGATTCATTATATAGTTTGATATCTCACCCCTTCTGTTTGAATGTTACCCCGATGTTGGTAACGTGCAGGTAACCTTGAATGAATGACGTTGCACCTTCATTTGATCGAGTCGGTGTCGTCGCTCTGATATGTAACACTCGGAGGGGGATGAACGTTTATTTATGTTAATTAAGTTGTTTACTATTGAATCTTGAGTTATGAATCTTGCATAGTTGCCACGATTGTTTAGTTGAACCATTTGAATTTCCGCTGCGTAGTTAAAAGAAGTTTGACTTGTTTTGGAATGTTGTTTTGTCGGTTCATCCGAGTTAGGGCGTTATGTATCCGATTTTCAGAAAAGACTTATTTATGTCCGTTTATGGTTTTTAAGTTGATAAGTGTAGCGCTCCATTTATTTGTTGGAAATTTTTATAACTCTGACTTTCGTCTTATTTTACCGTGTAGAAATGGGGTGTTACAGCTGTTATAGAGCAAGCTGCTCCAGGTTCAACTAGCTGTGTTTATTGTGGAGGGGAGCATCTCTATGAAGAATGTCCAGGTAATCCTGTCTCTGTGAATTACGTGGGATTCAACAAGAATAATAATCCCTACTCAAATAGTTATAATCCTGGTTGGAAGAATCACCCCAACTTCAGATGGGGAGCCAACACTGCTACAGCACCAATTTACAGTGCTCTAGCTAATCCATCAGGATTTCCTACTCAAAACTATCAAAGGCAGAACACCCCTGTTATTGATAATTCCATGGAAGGTTTGTTAAAAGGCTTCCTGAGCGACTGTAAGACAACTCTGAAAACTCATGAAGCTTCCATTAAAAACCTAGAGATACAAATGGGGCAAATAGCTAATGTTCATACCCAAAGAGCAAGTGGATCATTGCTATCCACTACTAAAGCTTCAACTTCTAATACTCAAGGGAAGGAGCATGTCAAAGCTATATCTCTAAGGAGTGGGAAAGATTTGCAAGGGCCGTCACTTGTTTCAGGTGATGAAAAAAATACAAAATCTGATAAAGAAAAAAATTCTGCACCAGACGCTACAGCGCCTGTTGCTGCCCAGATACCACCACCCAAAATTATTCCAGCATATCCTGACCCTCCATATCCTCAGAGGCTTAGGAAGGCTCAGGAAGACAAATAATTCAACAAATTCCTGGAAGTCCTTAAACAACTGCACATTAATGTACCTTTGGTAGAGGCCCTCCAACAAATGCCAAACTATGCTAAGTTTATGAAGGATGTGCTCACCAAAAGGAGAAGGCTTGGGGAATTTGAAACAGTAGTAATGACAGGGGAGTGTAGCATGATTATGCAAAACAAACTACCCTTGAAGTCAAAGGACCCTGGCAGCTTTACTATACCTTGTTCCATTGGAAATTTCTACTCTGGCCGTGCCTTATGTGACTTGGGTGCTAGCATAAATCTAATGCCAAAGTCCATATACACACAGTTAGGAGTAGGAATTGCCAGACCTACATCAGTGACTCTGCAATTAGTTGACAGAACACTTGCTTATCTAGAAGGAATACTAGAAGATGTCCTAATAAAGGTAGATAAATTTGTATTCGCTGTGGACTTTGTGATTCTGGATTTTGAAGCAGACAAAGAAGTGACTATAATATTGGGAAGACCATTTCTAGCTACTGGAAGAACACTAATAGATGTGCAAAGAGGAGAATTGACCATGAGAGTCAATGACCAAGAAGTCAGATTTAATGCCCTTAATGCCATGAAGTTTCCAGACCCCAATACTGAAGAATGCTCATTTGTGGTCTCTCTAGACCAAGTGATTCAAAAACATTTTCAGAAAAGCCCTGATCACTTGGAACAGCTGCTAAACAACAGTGAAGATTCAGGTTCTGGGGCAGAAACTACAGAAGAAGTGGAACTAACAGTAAAAGAAGTTTGGGCCAGAAAGTATGAATCTCTTGAGCAAGAAAATTCTAACATAAGAGAGAATCTACCTTCCATTGAACAACCACCTACTTTAGAGCTGAAGGAGTTACCTACCCACCTCAAATATGCCTGTTTGGGGGAAGACAGAACCTTACCAGTTATAATAGCTTCTGATCTATCTGATGAGCAGGAACAGGATCTGATTGGTACACTGCAAAGACATAAAAAAGCAATTGGGTGGCAAATGTCGGATATTCAAGGTATAAGCCCCACCATCTGCATGCACAGAATTGTGTTAGAAGAAAACTCCAAGAACTGCATTGAAGGGCAGAGGAGACTGAATCCCATCATGAAAGAGGTGGTGAAGAAAGAGATTATCAAATGGTTGGATGCAGGTATTATTTACCCTATCTCTGACAGTGCATGGGTCAGTCTTGTGTAGTGTGTCCCAAAGAATGGAGGGGTAACAGTAATCACTAATGAAATGAATGAACTGCTGCCAACCAGAACAGTAACAGGATGGATGATTTGCATGGATTATAGGAGGCTAAACAAGGCTACAAGGAAAGATCATTTCCCCTTGCCTTTCATTGACCAAATGCTGGACAGGTTAGATGGGAAAGAATTCTATTGTTTTCTAGATGGCTATTCTGGTTATAACCAGATAGCAATAGTCCCCGAAGACCAGCAAAAGACCACATTCACATGTCCATATGGCACCTTTGCGTTTAGAAGGATGCCATTTGGTCTGTGCAATGCACCTGCCACCTTCCAGAGATGTATGATGGCAATCTTCTCAGACTTCATTGAAAGATCCATGGAGGTATTCATGGATGACTTCTGTGTTTGGGGAAACGTTCCATCTATGCTTGTCCAACTTGGAAGAAATTCTAATAAGGTGTGAGGAGACTAAGCCTAGTACTGAATTGGGAAAAATGCCATTTCATGGTACAAGAGGGTATTGTCTTGGGGCACAGAATCTCCAAGAAGGGGCTGGAAGTGGACAGCGCAAAGATAGAAGTCATAGAAAGGCTACCTCCTCCAACAAACATAAAAGGCATCAGAAGTTTTTTGGGACATGCTGGATTCTATAGGAGGTTCATTAAAAAATTTTCAAAAATCTCCAAGCCTCTGTGCCAACTGTTGCAGCATGATATCCCTTTCATATTTGAAGAAGATTGTATGCAAGCCTTCAAGAAACTGAAGAAAGCTTTAATAACTGCACCAGTTATTGTAGCACCTGACTGGAGTAAGACTTTTGAGCTTATGTGTGATGCAAGCGACTTTGCCATTGGAGCTGTACTAGGGCAAAGGTATGATAAAAAATTTCATTCAATTTATTATGCTAGCAGAACACTAATAGAAGCTCAATTGAATTACACAGTCACAGAAAAAGAACTTTTGGCTGTTGTCTTTGCATTTGACAAGTTTAGATCATACTTGGTGGGTACTAAAGTGATTGTCTTCACAGACCACTCTGCCATCAAGTATCTGATCACTAAAAGATATGCAAAGCCAAGGCTTATTAGATGAGTTCTCCTACTCCAAGAATTTGATTTAGAAATTCGTGATAAAAAGGAGTGGAGAACCAAGTTGCTGATCATTTATCTAGAATAGAAAGAGAAAATGCAGGTACAGCAGGAGGAGAAATCAATGAACACTTCCCAAATGAGAAGTTGGCAATAACTACTAAGGCAACAACCGCTGTAGCGGTTAGCGCTATCACGCTAGACGCTGCAGCGCCTGAACCTTCGACACCTTGGTATCCTGACATTGTAAATTTTCTGGTTAGCAAGGTGGTGCCTGTTGAAATGAATTATCAGCAAAAGAGGAGGTTCTTCCACACAGTAAAACACTATTATTGGGATGAACCTTTTCTCTACAAGAAGTGTCAGGACCAATTGATGAGAAGGTGCCTTGCAGAGGAAGAGCAAGACCAAGTGCTACAACACTGCCATGCTGCACCATGTGGTGGGCATTTTGGTGGGATCAGAACAGCTGCAAAGGTATTGCAATTAGGTTATTACTGGCCTACACTATTTAAAAATGCTCAGGACTTGGTGAAAAGATGTGACAGATGCCAGAGAACAGGGAATATATCAAATAAACATCAGATTCCATTGACAAACATCCTGGAAATAGAACTTTTTGATGTTTGGGGAATGGATTTCATGGGACCTTTCCCTCCATCTCATGGAAATCTTTATATCTTAGTAGCTGTGGATTATGTTTCAAAGTGAGTAGAGGCTGTTGCTCTACCCAACAATGATGCTAAGTCCGTGAGCAAATTTTTGTTAAAAAATATATTTACCAGATTTGGAACTCCTAGAGCCATTATTAGTGATGAGGGATCTCTTTTTTGCAACAAATTAATTGAGACCCTCTTGGCTAACTATGGAGTCAAACACAAAATTGCCACTGCTTACCATCCACAAACAAGTGGTCAAACTGAGTTATCCAATAGAGAAATCAAGAGGATACTTGAGAAAATGGTAGGGCCTACAAGGAAAGAATGGTCGATGCACTTAGATGATGCCTTGTGGGCCTATAGGACATCTTTCAAAACACCCTTAGGGATGTCTCCCTATAGGCTTGTCTATAGAAAAGCTTGTCACTTGCCTATTGAGCTACAACACAAAGCCCGTTGGGCCTTGAAAAAGCTCAACTTTGACTACAATGGAGCAGGAGGTGATAGAATGTTGCAATTGCATGACCTGGAAGAAAAACATAGGCATTTTGCCTATGAAAATGCAGCAATCTACAAGGAAAAAACCAAGGTATGGCATGACAAAAGAATACAAAGAAGAGAGCTGATTGAAGGAGGGCAAGTGTTGGTGTTCAATTCAAGACTGAAGTTATTCCCTGGGATATTGAAGTCAAGATGGTCAGGCCCCTTCAGGTTAGAGAAGCTATACCCTCATGGTGCAGTGGACCTCTATGATGAAGCAACTAACACCACCTTCAAAGTAAATGGTCAAAGGGTCGAACAATACCTTGGTGAGAATGTGGTAAGAGGCAAAACCACAATTGAATTAAAAGACCTCTAATAAAAAGAGGAAGTCTAGCTGAAGACTCTTAAAGCAAGCGCTCTTGGGAGGCACCCCAAGGATTTTAACAATTTTTGTTGTGTTGAGTCTTTCTTTTTGCAGGAATCTAGTTGAAAGGTACAGATATTGAACATTAGCGTTGCAGCGTGTAACGTTGCCAAGACGCTACAGCGGTAGTTGTGGGGAGCTGACCAAAGTCAAACAAAAAAATAAAAAGTTTCTCACTAAATGGTGACGCGGCAGTTTTCAGAGCCTTATCCTAACTGCTCCAACAGCAGAGTCAAGTCACTTCACCCACATACTTTTCTCTCTCTCCTTTATCACATCACAACGGTCACTTCGCAAATTCAACTCCCCACGCACACACGTTTTATACCTTCGCCGTTACCATCACCACCCACAACTCTCTTCTCTTCTTGTCTTCCAACACAAACAAACCATTCCCAAAAACCTCACCGTCCCAATTCAAACTGTTAAGTCACCCCATGACTAGGGATGTCAAAACGGGTGGCCCGGCCCGGCCCGTTAAGCGTTATGCCTGCGAAAAATCGGGCGACCCGGCCCGGCCCGTTAACAGAACGCAGGCGCAAAATTCATGCCCTGCCCGCGAAGTGGCGGGCTGGCGGGCTGGCCCGTCAATTTACACTGAAATTTAAAAAAAAGCGCTAACGGGCGGTTTGGCCCGCCCCAGTGTTTAGCCCACGGGCTGGCGGGCGAAGCGGGCTGGCGGGCATCAATACCTTAGCCCTGCCCGCCTTTTTTGGGTGGGCCAACGGGCCGGCCCGGCGGGCCAAGCCCATTTTGACATCCCTACCCATGACAAAGAAGCAAGTAGCCTCCAAAAGATCTGGAAAAAGATCCAACGAAGAACCAGAATCATCAAAGCCAAAAATGGTAACTTTTGATCCTCAGAAATTTTGGCAAATGGAGTTTATTGCTGAAAGAGCTTTTAAAACTAATAAAGCTCCTGAAGCGTTCACGACAACCGTTACAGCGCTAGGGTGGGAGCATTTTATTAAGCATAGAAAGCAGTATCTGGTCTCTTTGGTTAGAGAGTTCTACTCAGGTATAGAAGAACCCAAGGATGGAAAGCCCCAAACCTATTCTCTGGTTAGGGGTGAAACGGTGAATTTCAATGGAAGGACCATCAATGATCTGTTCCATCTTGGCTATCAAGGAAAAGCGTTGGAGAATAAGGTAAAATCCTGGGGAAAAGAAGAAATGGAGGGAGTCAGAGAAAGGATATGTGTAAAAGGGTCCAAGTGGGAGAAATTTGGGGCTGAGTACAAAATTAAGAAGTCCTATCTGCGCGAGGAAGCCAATTTGTGGTGCAGCTTCATCAAGCAGTCACTGTTGCCAACCTCCCACACCACCTTTGTGGAGAACGAGAGGCTGATTGTCATAGATGCTATCATGGCAGGAGAGAATATTGATGTCGGAAAGTTGATTGCGAAGGAGATAGAGAAATGTAGAGTCAAAAAGGGAGGTAACATCTATTTCATGCTTAATCACTGATTTGTGTTTGAATGCTGATGTTGAGGTTCAGAAAAAGGAAGAAAGGAGATCCCCACAGGGAGCTTTTCCCTGTATGTTCAAACCCAAGCAGAAGCCTGCCGCTACAGCGGCTGTTGACAATGTGATGCTACAGCGTCTGGCGCTACAACAGCAGTCTCTCTGCCGCTTCGTAAGAGAAAAATTTGAATGGGAAAAGGCTATGTATGCTCAAATCTCCAAAGGAAAATCCTCTATTCCACCACCAGAATTTCCAGAATGGCTAACACTAGTGCAAAAAAGGCTTTTTGAATCGGTTATTTGGAACTTTTGGAATCGGTTATTGGCCGATTCGGATACTCCCGATTCTAAATGTGGGGACATTTTGAATCGGTTAAATAACCGATTCAAAAGTGACATTCAGAATCGGTTGTTTGTAACAACCGATTCAAAATGTGACATTCAGAATCGGTTGTTGCAAACAACCGATTCAAAATGAGACATTCTGAATCGATTGTTGCAAACAACCAATTCAAATTGCATTTTTGTCATCAAATAAATTACTGAATGCAACTGTAATATTCATACAACAAGTGGTAGATTCGCCTACTGGTGTAACAAATCAACACGATCCTGAGATGGTACCTAGTAATCATGAATAGCTAATTTATTAATTTCAAAGCGAAGGATACAACTCAGCTGCCCTATGCGGCATGTGAACTGAAATGAAATCTCGCTCCCCATGACCTGCCCCTAACTTCACTATTTATAGAATTCATAGGAAGACAGTTGGGTCATTTACAACAGCCAGCCCCTCCCACTAGCTAAAACTAACTATCCTAACCACTAAATAACTAACCTAACAGAACAACTGAAAATTACAATAACTAACCTAACAGAACAACAGCCAGCCCCTTCTTTTCCACCTCACCATTCTGATCCTGTTCTTTCTTCTCATTACCTATATTGTTTGGCAACTATCATGAGAGGCAATGAATTTCAGCTATTCTATATATTTAAAGAAAGAACAGGATCAGAATGGTGAGGTGGAAATTGCTCTCTAATTACAGATTCTGTATCAATAAAACAGTTTCTGGTTGTGTGTATTTCCTATTGTGAACCAGTTTCTATCATAATATAAGAAGTGGAAGCCCATACTTTCTTTTTGAAGTAGACTAAGGCCCCTCTCATGCAAAATTTTAAGACGAAATGCATATCCAAACATCAACACATCCACATCATCCTCAGTTGCAGTGCATGTCATCCCCCATTTCTTTTGAAGACTGCCATCGTAACACAATCACATTAGAATAAATAATTACAAAAAAAAAGAACAAGATCCTGAAGCAAATAAGGAATTAAGCCCTCACCTCTCTCCAATTTGAATAAGGAAACTAGATTTTATTTTTTCAATTGTAATGTCATCCATTGGCCAGTTCCCAGAACCTTCCAGCTGTAGAGGAAAAAAATCTTCATAAATTTTCTATATGTAGGTCAATTCAATGAGCTTGAAGTGAATCATCGTGAAAATGAATCAACAGAACAGCCTGATAGAACTGGTGAAAATTATATATAACTAACTGAATTATCCCTCTTTAATTGATACCCAGTTTCTGGTTGTGTGTATCTCCTAGACTAGGCCCACTTAATTGGAGGCATATTACTAACACAACCCATCATGAACTACATGGTATTTATCATCAAGAAGTAAAGCCAAAAGGAGAAAAATCAGTCTCATATTCAGCACAAACATACACATGCATAATAATAAGTTCCACGAGCCTCTTTATTTACATCATTATAATTTTTATGATTACAATATCCTTCTTACACTAACAAACATTACCTCATACAATAATCATATTTAAGAGCATAGTCAATCTTGGTCATAAATACTTCCTCAAAACCACCATCTTTACACTTTTCCATGCATTTAAGAGTCAAAGCAGCCTCGGCTTGAAGCTGAATATAGAAGTGAAAAGCCATAAGTAAATGAGTACTGACTACTGATATCTATATAAGGAAAGAAAAAGAAAAGATGGAGTGCCTAGAATACCTGAGTAAAACCTATCTTAGACATTCGAAAAGCCAAATTGAATCCCCCATATGGAGGTCTTATGACAACTGGAAAGGAACCTTTTAGTTGCATCCTTTCCTGCAAATGGGAATCATGAACACAAAAATGAATAATGGAAACTAATAAAGAAAGTTCTTACTAAATGGTGCGTATGAAAATTTTCAACAATCCAAGATTAAACTCTACTGGGTAAGTGGTTGAGTATATAAAGCTAAATGCCAATAAGGGGCCAATAACTTGACAATGAAGAAATGAAAAATATGATTTATTTAATAGTTTGCACACACAATCAATTAAAATGGGCAAATTACAAAAGAAAGAAACGTGAATACAAATATACGGATCCATACGAGCTAGCTAACCATGAACAACACTGGTTTTGCGTTCTTGACCTTTGTATTGTAACAGAACATACGGATCCATACGAGCTATCAAATAAACAAACAACCTTTGCATTTTTGCTTTCCCCTCTTGCATTCTCCTTCTTTTCCACCTCACCATTCTGATCTTGTTCTTTCTTCTCAGTACCTAGCAGCAAGAATTACAATACTTTGTAAGTCATCTGAGTCAGTAATATTCCCAGAGCCAAATAGAAAGAATACCTTCAAGTCTGCTTTTGCCCTTTTACGAGCTGCTAATAACTCTTCAAGTATTTCAGGAAGTATGCCCTAAATTTATTTTCTCAATACCTCTACTTCATATAAGCATTAACAGCTTCAAGCTCTTCAAGCCCTTTCTTCTTCAATTCCTTCTTTGAAGATTTGCATTCCTTGAGTCACCTCCTGCAGTATGATGCAAAAAAACATATGCAGCAAAAGTTACCAACATATTTATTTCTACAGAAACCGGATCTTACTCCTAAAAAATGAACAAGTAACACAAACACAGCTGAAATTGGAGTAAAGCTTACTTCATTCGTTCAGGGCAAAGGAGGCAACAGACCATATATCCACCGCAATTGAGTAATGAGTAGCTCCCAGAAGGACTTCAGGAGCTCTATACCACAGGGTTAGTATCTGAAAATGACAAAAAAAGATTGATGATTCACTGGCCAGTGCAGTGCAGTGCAATGCAATACAAAGAAAGGCAGAGTGAGCAAGTCAAACAAACAAGGGCTACCTCATGGGTGTACTTCTTAATTGGCACAGTATATGCACGAGCAAGTCCAAGATCAGCTATCTTATCATTGATTTTCGGTCCATCAAGAGATTGTGAGGCTTCAGGTCCCTTCATAAATAAATTAAAAAAATAAAGATCCAATCCTAATTCCTAACCTAAGTAGATGTACGACTATGGAAGTGAGGTTTTTGTTTTGGTTAGCCTTACCTATGCAAGATTCCATGGGAGTGGCAGAAAGCAACACCCTTGCAAAGTTGGTACATCAAGCTCTGTAAAAAAAGCCTGTCTAGGTCAGAACACAATCCATTATAATCCTAATCTAATCTAAAAAGAAAAGATACAAACAGATAGATTACTTTGATGGTATTGGGTGGGATGTTTTCTCCAGTTTGACGGAAACTTCGAATATATTTCTTTTGATCCGTATCCATGTATTCGAAGACCAAGTACATAACTGTCTTTCCTTCCTTGTTCTGACCTTGTTTTACATCCAATAACCTGTTGTTGGTTGAGGAAAATAAATAAAATGAAAAAGAAAACCTAAATTGGTTGGGGGATTGATTCAACTGAAAGAAACAAGAAATAAAAAACCCTAAAATATGATAATACCTGACGATATGGGGATCGCGAGAGAGCATTCGTAAAATGGAAACTTCGTCGTCCTCGTGGAGGCGAGTCTTCTTGAGCACAACGATCTTCCTAGTAGCCTTGTCTCATGCCCTGTACACCTTCCCATACGTCCCTTCTCCAACCTTCTCTAGTTTCTCGAATGCCTCCTTGACTCCTTCGCAACGATCTTCCCAGTCTTCCCAGTAGGACTTCTTCTTCTTCTTCTTCTTCAACTATTTCGTTCAGGGTAGCGACTGAGAGGATGAGAGATAAAGAGGGAAGCGACTGAGAGGAGGAGAGCTAGAGACGCAAGTGAATGAGAGGAAGAGAGACAGGGATGAAAAGGGCACAAGAGAGTGAGAGCGAAGAGGGAGATCTAGGGAGATCTAGGGCAAAGAGTGAGAGAGAAGAAATGAACGCGAGGCTGATGAGGTGAGAGCTGTGTTGGGGTTTGAGAAGGTGTGTGAGAGGGAAACTGAAAAAACAAGGGGGATCGTGAAAATTGTAATGAAATAGACATTATGAATCGGCTGTTTAAAGAACTGATTCTGAATGTAGCTATTCGGAATCGGTTATTCAGTTAACCGATTCCAAATGTCTAAATTGGCACATTTCGAATCGGTTGTTTAAACAACCGATTCTAAATGTCTAAAAAAACTGTCTCAATTCCATTTAATTGCAATTTTTCCACCGCGTCCACATTTGGAATCAGTTATCCAAACAATTGATTCAAAATAGTGCTTTTTAAAGCTAATTTTGCACTAGTGTAATAGACGAAGAGCCAAGCAACAGGGTGGAAAAAGAGAAGAGCAGAAGGTACTGAAGAAAACAGTGGGGAGCCCAGGCAGCAAAGAAAAAGCAAAGCCCTGCTAAGAAAGAAAAGAAAGTGATTGTGGAGGAAGAAGAGACCCTGGATTCTGAAGAAATGGAAATGATTAGTGAAGAAGATGAGGAAGAAACCAAGGCTGTGATGAGAGAGATCGAGAGTCAGGAAGATGAGGAGTTAGCTGGTGAAGAAACTGAGAGTACTGAGGCAGAAGTATACTGTGACCCAAGCCCCAAGAAAACCCCACCAAAATCCCCATCCAAATCCCTGCTCAAGGAAACCACACCACCATCAAGCCCCACCCCTATCCCTTAACCACCAAAATCCCCATCCAAATCCCCACTCAAATAAATCACACCACCATCAAGCCCCATCCCCAGCCCTCAACCAGGAAATTCACCCATTCAACAACCACCCCTAAGCCCCCAGCAACAGCAACCTGAAACCATAGAAATCAATCCAAAGAAGAGCTATGCATCGTACCACAAAGCCAGAAGAAATCCTGGAGTCAAGTTGGTAGAGCACCCGGAAGAAGGTGTTCTGCCAGTAGACGCTGCAGCGGCTAATGCTGCAGCGTTTAAAGACAAAAGTCCCAGGGTAGCCACAGCAGAAGAGGAAGCAGCTGCAGCAGGAAAGGAATTTCCTAAAAATTCTGCAGAGAAAGAGGCAGCTCAAAAATTGGCTGAGATGGCAGCAAGCAAAGAGGCCAAAGAAACCACAGCCGACGCTACAGCGGCTACCGTTGTAGCGGTTGAAAAGATGAAGACCCCCACCCCAAAGAAGAAGAAGGCAGCAAGAGCCACCCCAGCCCCTTCAAGAGCCAGCAAAAGGCTCAGGCAGGGCTAAAAGGCAAGCCTTTTATTTTATTTTAAAAAAAAAACTCTCCCTTTAGAATGCATGAAGTAGTGGGGACACTGCTTGGTCTTAAGTATGGGGGAGGACCTTATGTTTATGTATGTTAATGCATGTTATGCTTTTGAATGACAATAGTATGTTATATTTAAATAAAAGACATGATTAGTTGCACTTTTTAAATCTTTTAGCAATAGAATTTAAACTTGTGTGGCCAATTTTAAATGATGATTATGTGTTTTTGAGTAAAGTAGCCATGTATGAACAATGAATGGTTTATTGCTGCTTTTACACAAAACTCTAAGCTTAGCAAAGAACCTAGTTAGCTAGGGATAATCTAATGCTTAAGTTAGTCCTGGTTAACCTAGGTTTGGTCAAGTTTTGATTAAAAATGGAGAGTAGTTTTTAAGCGAAGTTTGGGGGTGCATCGGTTGTATTAAGGCTAGGCATAAAGAGTATAAATTGGTCAGTGCAAAAAGAGCTAAAAAAAAGCACAATTGGTTGTATAAAAAAGTTGCAACTGCCCAGAACAAACACTGAACTGTTCCAAGAAATGCATAAAAAGAAAAAGATATGCAAATAAGGAATTCAGTAAAAAGGGCATTTCAGCAAAATTCATTCAAAAGCAGCGCTACAGCGTTTATCGCTACAGCGCTTAGAAAGCACCAAAACAAAGCTCAATATGCTGGCCAATAATCTGAAAAGAAACATAATTAAGCCCTTTGTTGTGCTTTGAAGCCCCCCAACCCTTGTGTGAATATGTTAATCTACTCTCCCTTTTGAAAAATTCTTTGGCTCAACCAAAAGAAAGCCATTCTTTCCAAGGCTAGGAGAAATGCTGAAACTAGCTAGGATCCAAGCTAAGCTCTGTAGTCACACACTCACAAATGAGCAGTAATAACTCTATATGTTGTGAGAAACATGGTGTGTGGGTGTGCTGAATGTTAATCTGAAATCTTGGCCTAATGAGTTAGATTTTTTAAAATCTGTTTGATTTAAAAGCTGCAACTAATTTGGTTTTAATGAGTACTTGTCATTCTGTTTTTTTTTCTTATCTTATTCAAGTGTCATTGCTTGAGGACAAGCAATGGTTTAAGTTTGGGGGTGTGATAACCCATACTTATATGAGTTATTTGTGCTCTTCTCACTTAAATCCAAGCAAGTTCTCTAGTAATTCTAGTACTTTAATATGTAAATTTGTAATTAAAAGTATAGATGTAGGTTCAGAGTTGATTTCCTAAATATTGGGCATAATAGGTGCCTTTGTAAATATATTGATGTTTTGCTTGAGTGCTGCAGCGGTAGACGCTATGCAGCGGTAAGCGCTACAGCGCTATGGAGCGGTTGGCCAATTAGATATTTATGAAGCCACTTGCTGATTGATGAGTCATCACTTTGATCTTCTTCTTCTCAGCCTGACATAGGGACTTCCAAGTGGCTTCAAAAAGACACCTGGCGTTTCCTAATTGGAGCTTAAGTGATAGTTGGTGATAATTCTAATCATTGCTTTTTTTGTAAAGCCACTTTATGGATTTGGAGATAATATCTAAGTATTATCTTCTTCTAATCATAGATAGATTATTCATTCGTAGAGAGAGAGTTTTTTGGAGAAAAAGAAAAGAAGAACTAACTTGACAATTTTTAGACTTCCTCCATTGTTGCTCTACTCTTAAGCTTTATTTTCTAGTTTACTTTTTATATCTCACCTACGGTTTGCTCACGCCATAGCATCATCCATCGTGTATGACTTGGGATTGTTGGAATGCATCTTTTGTAACCATTCTTCTCTTGCTCACATACGGTAACATAATTTTTTCAGTTTATGTTGTTTTGATGAAGCTTGTTATGAGCTAAACACTTGTAGTTGGATTGTTCTAGTGTTTGTAATGAACCTTGAGTAAAGTATATACGATGTTATGACGTTTGTGTTTCAATCCTTGCATTATAATGCTTTCAAACTTATTTTGGTATTGATCAACTAAAATAAGGGGCTTCGTAGGTACAGACATGGTTTACGAAGAGAACTCAAGGATTGATATGAATGAAAGGTCATTTAAAGACATTTAAATGACTTGTACTTAACCCTAGACATAGGAGAGTAATAGTTCATAAGGTAAAAGCTGTAAGTTCTTCATTATACAGGGGTGAACTTATTTAGAGCCTAGACATAGGAGTCTTGTAACAAAACCCTGGCGACAGTGACTGAAAGGCACGCTTCCATACCGCTACAGCGCTTAATGCTACAGCGTCTAACGCTATAGCGCTTTGCTCTTGGGAATTTACATAACATATGAGCTATCCAACTTACTCTTTACACTTTAATTTCACTACTGTTTTATCACAACTTATTATGTTTGCAATTTCATGTTTGTTATTGTCAGTTAACTTGTTTCACTAAATTGCTAATCTCTTAAACTCTTAAATTAATTCCAATCTTTGTGGGAACGATCTCTACTTATCATTGTATTACTTGTTGCGATTGTGTATACTTGCACAAACTACTTTTCGCATACAACAGAGATGAGAGTGGGGTTTGAGCATTTTCCATTTCTTTCTTTCCTCTCTCCCTCGAAACTCTCTTCTCTCTCAACTCTCACTTCTCTATTCTTTCCCAAAACTGATTTTGTGAAAAAAGATGTGTGAATGTGTGTGTTTTGTGCTTTGTGGGAGTGAGGGAATGTTGGAACATTTACGAACACATTGACGAACACGAACAAAATAGGCTGAGTCGCAGACTAAGTCGCTCTCTTTAAGACGTTTCGCGGCTCTGCCCAAGGTGTGCAAGCAGTCTCTCCTAGCCTCGTCGTCCCCAGGATAAAACAGCCTTCTCAAAAGTAAAATATGATCTTCCCTGCATCTAGGAAGACCACCAAACTCACACCCCCTTATCTTTATTTTACTACTCGGAACTCTTATTCTTTTCTCACAATGAGAATTATCTTTTCTTTTGCTGCTCAAGAAAACAAAACTCACATTCTTGAAAAATCAATTTCTATATGAAACCTTTCTCCTCTCCCTCATTACCTCAAAGTGTCGATTATTTATCATGAAAAAATCATGCTAACTCATTTCCAACGGTACTATAAAAAGCATTAAACACAATCAATTGTGTTAATGCCAAAAGTAAAACGGATGAAAACATATATCATTCTTATCTCTATTTTTACTTTCCAAAACTTGATTTTATAAAACCATAACATGTCCGTTGGAGTACATAATAAATTCAATGCAAAGTTGAATACCATTAAAAAACAATTGTAATGTAAACTAAGCATTTCAATAACATAGTGAAAGCTTTTTATTATTAATAATATATAATTAATTTGTTGTTTCAAAAACAGATGTAAATATGTATAATGCTTTTAACGGCTCATAAAAAACAAAATAAGGTTTCAAAAGCCTTATACAAACTATTGGCACCTTTTTAAAGTGCATGAACTTACGTTCATGTTTTTAAATTAAAATAATAAATTGTTTTATAATAATTTTTTAAATAAAACAACAACGGGGAATAGTAGATGCTACTTTCAGATGAGGTGTTTTAAAAATGAATGAAATTCCCACTATATCCTTAGGCCAGTTACACCCTATTGTTACTAATGCACCACACAAATTTAGTTCAACTAACATACAATACATTCAAGTACATTGTTTAATCATTCAATTTAGCAAAGTGAGACAAATATCTATTTATTTAATCAATGATCAAACAACTCAATAAATCACTAAATATTCAATCAAGTGGATTAGAAATCAATAAAATGAAATCACTTAAATCATCAATATATCATGACTCAATTAGATAACAATTAAATAAAAGCACTTACTAATCTCAACAATTTGAGATTAGCTAATTTGGAGATGTTACATTTTCGTTAAAAAATTTGAATAAAATAGTTTAATTTGTTGGTAAAATAATTTTCAAATAATTTGAATATATATTTTTTGCACCAAAAGGGAGGATAGAGGAAATGCTACCAATTTTTTTTTGAATATTTTAAAGTATTTTAGTTTGTGTGAATAACATAATGGTGAAATTATTAATGTAAATGCTAATGGAATAAAGTAGTGTACTAAAAATTAATTATTTTATCTTTTACAGATGATATCAATTCTATTTTTGGAAAAACACACATAGCTTGCATATTGAAAAGTGAATATATAGACACACACGATATAAATTGACAAATAAAAATACGTAGACACACACAAAATATTTTGGGAGGTATGGGACATAATTTACTATAAATATAATAAAAATTCATGTGAATATGTTTTTATTAAAATTTGAAAACCACAAAAAATAGTCAAAGGCTTTTTTCTTAGCATAGTTGTTTACTTAGTATTCAGACATGTGATTTTTCTTGATAAATGACCAAGGTTTTTTCTATGATAAATGAAATTAATTACTTATAAATGTAATCAACCTATTGTTTAAAATACCGAAATTATAGGATATAATAAAATTTAAATATTTATGTTAAAAAAGATTATAGTTAGATTTAAATATAACATACAAATATTAATAATAAAATATTCTTTTTTAACTGAACAAAATACAATAGTTTTTATACCGTCACTATTTTACTTTACAATAGTTGTTCTTTTTTATTGACCAATACGGGCGAAGAAGCTCAGTCCTCGATATATTGGGCCTTTCCAAATTATCGAGCGAGTTGGGCCAGTAGCATATCGCATTGCGTTACCGCCAGCATTGTCTAGGTTGCATGATGTGTTTCATGTATCGCAACTGAGGAAGTTTATCCCCGATCCGAGTCAACCGTTGAGTTATGAGACGATTGACATCAGACCGGATTTATCTTATCAGCCTACACCAATCAGGATCATCGAACGTGGCGAGAAAGCGCTCCAGACGAGATCAATTCCTATTGTCAAGGTGCTTTGGGACGATGCATCGATCACCCGACGAAGCGACATGGGAAGTAGAGGAGAACATGCGGGTGAAATATCCCCATCTGTTCGATTGAGGTATGTTTTGTTCAATTTTGAGGACAAAATTTTAAAAAAAAGTTGGGGTGATTGTAACATCCCCTAATTAGCTAATTTAATTTATTTAAATTAGCGGAAAGGTTAAGGTGAATTATTGGCTAAATCGAATATTTAGCACAAGAGATTATCATGAATCGATTAATGAGCATAATTGATTAAGTGCATTATGTTATACTTGTGTGCTAAAATATATTAGTATTTGAATTGTTGGTTGATTGGTGAGCTAATTGAGATTTCTAGTGAGAAAACTAGGAAAAGGGTATTTTCGTCTTTTCCACCCATAAGTGAGTCTCAGCTGCCCCACCTTCCACAATTCATCCACATATACACTAATTAGTTATTGGATAGGAATTATTAGATTATGTGACATAAGAGTGGATTAAGATAAATTAAGTGAGATTTAGAAGTATTGATCACTTAAGGGCATATTGGTCTTTTCCCAGCCCATTTACTTTCAGCTGAACACCCCAACACCCCCTCATTCACCTCATTTCTGAAAGAACAGAAAACAGAACCAGAGAGAAAGAGAAAGGGAGAAAACGTGAGAGAGGGAGAGAGCTTGAAGGGGAGAGAACTCCATGAGATGTGGATGCATGTCTCACTTTTTACCACCATTGTGACCAGCTCATCCTCCTCTACAATCTGATACAAAGAACTCAGCCAACACATCTTTCCTACTCAATCCCCAATTTTCGAAATCAGCAACCCCTCCATCACCAAAACACCATTGTGGAGCCCCAAGCTCAAAGTGTGAGAAAGAGAGCTTTGTAGCCTTGCATGTTCAAGAGGAGGGTAGATTGGGGTAGAACTGAACCCATTTGGTGATTAGAAGCTCAATTGAAGAAGGTTCAGTAGCTGGAAGTGTTAGAATTCGAATTGGAGAGGGCGTGGAGTTCGTGAGAACGAGAGGGACCGTTACGGAGCAAGTTCGTGTAAATTCGGTGTCGTCGAACTGCAAGTGTTTCAGAATTTGCGTGATTTTTATCACATTAGGTGAGTTCTATACTCGCTTAGGGATTGTTTTTCGAATCAAGGTTTTTCGCGTTTCGTTTTGAAAAGGATCGAGTCAAAAACCGTTTTCGGGAAAATGACGTTTTTACGGTTTTTCGGTGAATATATATGTTTTATTGATTTGATTGATTTTAATGCTTTCGCTGGAATATGACTGAATTTCTGGTTGGAATGGTTGTTTTTAAGTCACGGAAGTCCTAAAATGTCTCGGCACCGGATTTAAAGCGAAACGGAACAAAACGGAATTTGGAAAAATCATTTTAGAACACTTCTGCCAACGGTCGCGTCGCGACCCGTGCCCGTCGCCTCGCGACCAGGCATAAAATTGTGACAATTTTCGTTTCTGTAACTTTTCGCGTCGCGGCGGAACCTGTTCGCGTCGCGACGCAGTGTAATTTTCAACAAAGCCTACTGATTTTGTTTTCGCGATAACTTTTGATCCGGGAATCCGATTGAGGTGTTTTGCAGTTGCGTTTTGAAGCTTGTTGAAAGATCTATTCAGAGGTGTAATTAAAACTATAAAATTCCATGTTTTGAAAGTTAAAGAATGTTAGAAAAACCGTACTATAGTGAACGCGAGTGCGTACGAATCATGTTGAGATAACGAACCTAGAGTTCATCATGTTATGCTAAGTTAATTGATTGTAAGTCTATAAAGACATTTAAACTCTCAATTCATGTAAACACAATTCAAGTTACTTTCCCTCAGGGAAAGGCAGATGGTATACTTTGAGTATATCGAGGATGACGATCCTCCAGTTTATTAGCATACTAGGGTGGGGGAAGTCATGAGCCCCAAATCCTAGGCCCACATGTTTTGCCCACTATTGATTAGCGGGATGGGTTCACCAAAGGCCAGAGAAATAACCATGCTAAGGTAGGCTTGAGGTGTTGTGCTAAGTTCATGAAAATATAATATGTAGTTGCTTATCAGGGCTACATCAAGAAAGTAATTAATCTAACCAGTAGGGCTACAAGTTACATGAAAATAATATATGTCCACATGGTTGTTTATTAGGGCCACGAGTTCAAAGATAAAGTTTAATGAACCGCTAGAGTTAGTAAGGGGTCTCGATAGGACTCACTGAGATAATGTTTATCTCACCCTTTATATGTTGTGGTTTTTACAGAGAAGCAGGGGGAAAGCAAAGGCGACAAAGCACGGTTAGCCGGTGCGACTCATGGAGTCATGGGAGACTTGCTTCTCTGTTTAGGCCCTTATGCTTTTCTAGTTTATGTTATCGATTGTATGACTATCACTGTATAAGTTGTAAAATCGTTTCCGCTACTTTATGTTTTGAGTATTGAACACCAGGATTGTATAAGTCTTAAGTTGTGAAACTTAAGCATTTTCAGGAAGTTAATGAGGTTCATAGAACCATTTGATATGTATTATCGAAAGTTTTAGTTGTGTTCAATATTTCAATAACAGGAAGTTACTCTGATGTATGCCATTTAGTGCATTTCGGTAATTCTACATGTTAGAATTTATCGGGGTGTTACACCCTAGCTTTGGATTCATGACTCCCCTCAGCTAGGTATGCTACATTAACTCGGGACCGTCATCCCCCTCAATACTTTTATTATCTCTCAGACACTAAGTCCGTTACTCGATGCGAAGTCGCATTATTATCCTCTTGGACATTAAGTCGTATTTTTTAACTTATTACCTCAACTTAGACTCTTAGTCATTTCCTCTCTCATGAGAACTACTCGGTTTGTACAAAAACATAACATGAACTTTTACTCGTTTTATGACACGAAACATAAGCGATTCAAGGCATAAAACATTCAATTATCAAAGGGAATGGTTAAGGAGGGTGTTAGGAAAGGATTGAACCATTTAGCTTGAAAATGTCAGCTTTGGACACGGGCACCCATGTCATTTGGACACGGGCACCCGTGTCCCAGTCTTAAAAAAATTTGGCCAGAAACAGAAAAGGACATGGGTACCCGTGTCATATGAACACGGGCCGTGTCTTGATGATAGTGGCAAAATCCTCATTTTCCAAAAACTAATTTTTTGGTCTTTTCGCGTTCTGAATGATTCCAATACGAATCCCTAACATTCCTAACTTAACAACAACCCAAAACAACATCAAAACACATTCAATTAACAACAATCAATCAATCATATCAACCAAAAACAAGTTTGACATAATATACGTTTTTAACGGTTTTTTGTGAAAAAATCTCGACACTCAAAATCGATCGAGACATTAACTCAACATAGCAATTAAAACCTAAACGAAGTAAGAACTCACCTTCAACGGCGAGAACGAACATCTAATCAAAACACGAATTTTTCCCAATAATCCCAATTTGAACCCTAAAGTCACCAATTCGCTTCCAACTTCGATCAATTAACTTTAACTATTTGACAAATTACCAATTTGCCTTTTAATTCTTATTCTTATTAACTATTTAAGAAAAGAATGGGTTGGACAAATTACCAATTTGCCCTTTTAATTCTTATCTTTGTTGAGGGCAAATTTGAAAATCTATTATTATTTTATCTCATATTTTATTTATTTTTGGGTCTCACTTTCTCACATAATTTTTTAATTTTTTTTTTCACATTTAAAACTCATTCTTTTATCTCTCTCTCTCTCTCTCTCACTTTTATCTTTCTCAATTTTTTCTCTATCTCTCCCACATCTACTCTCTCTCTCTTTATCTATATTCACATTTTATTTTTTTTATTTTATCTACCGTCTATTTAATCAAAGTACTAATCATCGATTATCTATTTATCAACTATCTATTTAACCAAACAACTAATCATCAACTATATTTATTTATCAACTATCAACTATCTATTTAATCAACTCAACCACTACCGAAAATACCAAACTACCCATGTCTAAAATATTGAACGGTGTAACGCCCCGAAATAATTCAAGTATTTATTTAATTAATTTAATTAGGTGTTATAGTGGTTAGTTATATTAAAATAATAAGAGGGTATTTAATTTAACTAAGAGGTGGAGGTTAGTAAATAAGGGAGTGGTGTGTTAATTATGTTAGGGAGTAGTGGAAGTAATTAAGGGAGTGTAAATAAGGCCCGTTATTGTTAAGTAGCCCAATTAAGCTAATAAAAAACCCTTAAGGTTTTAGGAAACCCTTACTTGAGCAAGAAATCGAAAGTTAGAAAGTGAGGAGAGTGAGAGAGAAGAGGCGCGATTTGGCTAGAAGGAAAAAGGAGGGAGTTGCGCAAGTTCAAGAGAGAAAAGGCTTGGAGTGTTGGTGTCTTGGTGAAATTGCAAGGAGCTTGTAAATTCTTCCATTAACAAAAGGTTAGGGGGCTCTCTTTTCATCCTTAATAACTTATAGGATTAGAATCACATGATTTAGGTTTTAGGGGGGGTTTGATTGATTGAATTGAATTGTTGTTTTTGGATGTTTTGCTACGATGAATGTAAATTGTTAAATCCATGTTGTTGATGATGAACTTATGTTATTTTTGGTAGAACCCATAATTGATGAGTATTGAGATGTACATGATATTAGTCATGCAAGTTAGGTGTATGTTGTAATGACTAAATAAAATCGAGAATGGAAACGATCTGGGTAGGGGTTCAGTATTTCGGTAACTGGGAACGTTGTCTTGACTGAAAAATTATGTGGTTTACAGTTCTGGAAAATAGACTTAATTCTTGTTAATTTGGCGTTGATTTGGTTGCATTTGGAGTTGTAAAACTTAAGTTATAGGTGAAACAAGTTAGGTTAAAATTCTGGAAACGATTTGGGTAGAGGTTCAGTATTTCGGTAACTGGGAACGTTGTGTTGACTGAAATATTATGTGGTTTGCTGTTCTGGAAAATAGACTTAATGCTTGTTAATTTGGCACTGGTTTGGTTGCGTTTAGAGTTGTGTAGCTCGAGATATGAATTTCACAAGTTAGGGTAAGATTCTGGAAACAATCTGGACATAGGGTCAGTGTTTTGGTCACTGCGTTTTCAAAAGAACTCATTTTCGAACGAATCCAATTTCTTTGAAAACTAGACAGAATTATCCCCAGTTTATGCACAAGTTTCATGCCATTTGATTGAGTTTTGGTCATTTTAGAACTGCTTGAATTTGAAGGACAGAAACTTCCTCTTTTGAAACTAGTATGTGTGTTTTTGAAAACTGTACCTGTTAGACTCTCTTTTTCAAAAAACTGAACTTAGGAATAAGGAGTAGATCCATAGGGCTTTCCAACAAGTATTTATTTGTCGAAATCCGGTGTGGGTTACTATTTTAATCAATTCGCCAAATTAATGTTGTTTTCTTCAAGGATGCTGTTGCTGTTTTATTTAAAAGTTGTTGTCACTGTTTTTAATTAAATGTTGCTGTTTTCTTCAAGGATGCTGTTGCTGTTTTATTTAAAAGTTGTTGTCATTGTTTTTAATTAAATGTTGCTGTTTTATTTAAAAGTTGCTGTCACTGTTTTTAATTAAATGTGGCTGTTTTATTTAAATGTCGTTGCTGCTGTTTTCAAACTGCTGCCCCGTTTTATGCTGCTGTTTATATCGCTGCTGCTACTCTATGTGCTGTTTTGGTCCCTATGGGTGTTGTTTAGTCCTTTGGTGACAATGTAGTCGCGTAATTAATTGTGCTTGGTGTGATTGGTGTGCTATCCTTAGAGCTGAAATTTTGGAGATGTATAATGGTGATGTATATAAAATGGTGAGATAAATTATTGGTGAGTTTATTGGTGAGTGCCCTCAAGGCAATGGTCTATGACCTTTCTTTTGGTGTTGGCGAGTTAATAAAACTATTGGTGAGTTAATCAAATTATTGGTGCGCATGTTATTGCATTGTTGTGGTGACTTTGGTGTGTATGGTGCATTGTTCATGGCGTCGCATAATCATGTGCATTTATTGGTGAGCAGAAGGCTTCGGCCTTATTTTGGTGTATGCCCTCAAGGCTAATTTTTGGTGATGGATCCACATGCATGTGCCCGTGGAGTTTTGGGTTGCATCTCATACATTGAACATGCATTCGGTACTTTTTCCTGGTGATTATAAATTGATGGTGTACGTGGAGATAATTGTAATTTGGTGTATTTAGTTATATTTGGTGTTGTTCTCGGTGATTGAAAATATTCGGCGCTGTTTCTTGTGGAATGAAAATTAATGGGGTATGTTGTTATTGTGGTGAATTGGTGTGTTTAGTTGCCTTCTCTAAATGATGCTTATCTTATTTGTTATTACTTATGAAATGAGTGTAACACCCCGGTATATTTAACATGTAAAAATACCCAAGTGAGCCAAAGTATAAACATCAGAGATAATAATTCCTGTTCAGACACTGAATACCACTATAAAATTTTGCTGAAATACAACATAACCATCTTATACACAAATAAGACCATACGGTACTCAGACCATAAACTGTCAGCAACTGTGGTAATCAGAGTCATACAAGAAAGCGGAAAGAAAGATAAACAAAACACTAATGCCATAGTGCTGTGATACATGGACAACAGAAGGAAATTAAACTTAAACATAAACTAAGTCATCCTCCATCACCCGGGGCCACCTACTCGTGCCTCTGAGGTTTCTTCTGTCCCTGTTTATCTGTAAAACAACAACATTTAAACAGTGAGATACAATCTCAGTGAGTTCTACCGAGACCCCTATCTACGCTCTCGGTTTAATTAAGAATTATTTTTAACTTACACGACACCGACTGCGCGAACGCTAACCCCGGTGAACCGTATTATAGAACTTTCTTTCATTCGTGGTTCAATTCATAACCACGTGCATTATCAATCAACACGACACCGCCTGCGCGAACGCTAAACCCCGGTGAACGTGTTATAATCCAGTACGACACCGACTGCGCGAACGCTAACCCCGGTATATCGCACAACCAACTTTTAACATAACACCGCCTGCGCGAACGCTGAAACCCGGTGAACCCCCTTACCAATAGTACTTTCCCTAATGGCACAGGGCCTAGGATAAGGGATCATGACTGCCCCGCCTAGTATATCAACATGGGTCGTCACCCAAACTCGATATAATATATATATATATATATATATATATATATATATATATATATATCTACAGTCATATGAACTCAGAGTCCATCACCTCAAATAGCCAGTTGAACACTTAACCGACGCTTTTATAAAACCAAGTTCACACTCGCACTCTAATTTACCTCTTTTCGACACAATTTACAACTTCAAAAACAGTTTATTTTGCCTTAAAACTAGAATATTCAGTTAGGCCTCTGAATAAGCTTTTCAACGCATCTTAGAACACCTCAATCGGGTTCCCGGATCAAAAGATATCGCGAAAACAAAAACAGTGTACAGTTGCTGAAAATCTGCAAAGCGTCGCGACGCGAACTGCTACCGTCGCGACGCGAAAAACGACAGAAACTTTTTGCGTGATAAAATTGGGCCAGGTCGCGACGCGATGCCCTGCGGGTCGCGACGCGATGGGGGGGTCTGTCTGGTGCAGATTTTGCGATTTTCGCGAAATCCGCTATTCCGCTCAATTCCGATTTTAGTTCCGATCGAAAACAAATCCAACAACCAATATAATGAATCCAATACAAACCACACAATCAATCAATCCAATCCAAAACGTAATTTAAACGGATTTTTATCCAAAACGCTATTTTTCGAATAACGGTTTTTGACTCAAAATTTCTCGGAACCAATCAACGCACAAATTATACCAAAACGGAATAAACCTAAACGTGAGTAAAACTCACCCTTGAAGCGAGAGTCGTTGCCGAGCCGAAATCACCGACGTGTCGAAATCACCCAATCGAACACAAACAACACCGAACCGCTACTAACTTCGTTTCGAATTCCCAAACGCGTTCCACCGCTCTTGGCTTCGATCCTAACCATGAATCAATCATTAATTCCAGCTCACAACTTGAGATTTCAACAAATCAATTCCAAAAGCCCTAGAAATTCGTAGGCCATGAGAAGGGGGAAAAATTGAGGGGAAACTTACCAAGCTATAGGGTTTTGTAGAGGAGAGGGAGATGATGATTGTGCTGAATTTTGGAGGGATGGGGTTCACTCTTCTTCTTCCTCTTCTTCTTTCTCTTTTCCTTCTCTTCTTTTCTTTCTCTTTTCTCTTCTTTTCTTCCTCTGTTTCTTTTCTCTCTCTCGTGGACTCTTCTTTCTTTTCTTTAAACACACACACACACACACACACACACACACACACACACACACACACACACACACACACACACACACATATTTAATTAATAAATAAGTGGTAGCGTGGTCCAATTACCGTATTGATCTTAATCCCTTATTTCGATTTCGAAACTTCCTTGCCCGTATTATCCGGTTAACGATCTAATGTCATTCAATAAATAATTTTAGTACTCAATAGATTTACCAGTCGAGTACTAAATTATTCCTATTGGGTTAACATCCAAATAATTCGCCTAATTATTTTGAGGATGTTACATTCTCCCCCACTTAAAAGAATTTTGTCCTCAAAATTAAACACAACGTACCTCAAGAAAACAAATACGGATACTAAGTCTGCATATCATCCTCCAACTCCCATGTAGCTTCTTCGAGGGAAAAACCATCCCAAACCACCTTGACAATGGGAATTGACTTCGTCCGTAGCGTCCTCTCGCCACGTTCCATGATGTAATGTGGATGAGGTTGGAAAGATAAGTCCGGTCGGAGGTCAATCGTTTCAAAATCTAACGGTTGACTTGGATCGGGAATGTACTTCCTCAACTGAGACACATGGAATACATCATGTATATTCGACAATGGTGGAGGCAAGGCGATACGGTATGCAAGAGGCCCAACTCGCTCGATAATTTGGAAGGGTCCAATATACCGAGGACTGAGTTTCTTCACCCGTAATGCCCTACCGGTGCCAATTGTTGGTGACAATCTCAAAAACACATGATTACCTGACTCAAACTCTAACGGCCTTCTCCTTTTGTCGGCATAACTCTTTTGCCTACTTTGAGCAGCTTTCATTCTTTCCCTGATTTGGCGGATCTTTTCAGTAGTGTCTTGAATCATCTCGGGTCCTAACAATCGATTCTCACCGACTTCCCACCAACACAATGGAGTTCTACATTTCCTTCCATACAAGGCCTCAAAAGGTGCCATTCCGATACTGGAATGATAATTGTTGTTATATGAGAATTCAACCAATGGAAGATGATCCTCCCATTTCTTCCCGTTATCAAGTACCGAAGCCCTGAGCATATCTTCTAATGTCTGGATGGTTCTCTCGGTCTGACCATCGGTCTGCGGGTGATAAGCAGTACTAAGAAGTACTTTAGTTCCCAATGCTTCATTCAGAGCTTTCCAAAATCGAGAAGTGAATTTCGGATCTCGATCCGACACTATACTGGTAGGAATCCCGTGTAACCTCACTATGTTCTTTAAATACACCTCAGCTAACTTGGATACTTTACTGCTCGAACAGACTGGAATGAAATGAGCTGATTTGGTTAACCGATCGACAACTACCCAAATGGAGTCGTTACCGGCTTGAGACCTTGGCAATGCCATTACAAAATCCATGGAAATGTCTTCCCATTTCCACACTGGTACATCTAGTGGCCGTAGCAGACCAGCAGGCTTCTGATGTTTTATCTTAACTCTTTGGCAAGTCAAGCATTGAGATACAAACTCAGCAATCTCTAACTTCATTCCATGCCACCAATACATCTGCCTTAAATCTCTATACATCTTGGTGGATCCAGGATGTACAGAAAATAAACTCCGGTGTGCTTCTTCTAGCACTTGCTTTTTAATATCATCATTATCTGGCACACAGATCCTACCGTTGAAACAAATAACTCCATCACTATCTTCGGTAAAGTCTGGCAACACTTTTTGTGATTGTAGCTTCACATCATTTTCCTGTGCTAAGCGAATAGAATCCCTCAATGAGCTAGAGATCCTCATGTGGCTCAGCACTAACCGGTTCTTCCTTGATCTTGCATTCAAATTCAAGTCCCTAAAGGACTCCAACAATTTCATTTCATGCATCATAAACTTTGCTATGTGGATGGACTTCCTACTTAGTGCATCAGCTACAACATTAGCCTTTACCGGATGATACTTCAATTCGAAGTCATAATCCTTCAGAAATTCCACCCACCTTCTCTGCCTGTTATTCAACTCCTTCTGATCAAACAAATACTTCAAGCTTTTATGATCACTGAAGACTTCGAAACGAGACCCATATAGGTAATGTCTCCAAATCTTCAGTGCGTACACAATAGCTGCCAACTCCAAATCATGAGTCGGATAGTTCTCTTCATGAGTCTTCAACTGTCTGGAGGCATAAGCTACAACTTGTTGGTTCTGCATGAGAACACATCCCAAACCCTTCCCAGAAGCATCGCTGAAAATTTGAAAATCCTAAGACGGATCTGGAAGAATTAGGATTGGAGCAGAAGTTAACCTAACTTTCAATTCTTGAAAACACTCCTCACAATCGGCATCCTAGGTAAACGGTTGGCCCTTACGAGTTAACCGAGTAAGTGGAAGAACCAATTGTGAAAAACCTTGAATAAACCTCCTATAGTAACCAGCTAGACCCAAGAAACTTCTTATCTCAGTAACAGATGTTGGTCGTTCCCAATTCAATACAGCTTCCACCTTACTGGGATCCACCGCAACTCCCGATTGGGAAATCACGTGTCCCAAAAACTTTACTTCCGGCATCCAGAAGTCACACTTCGACGGCTTGGCATACAATTTCTTTTCTCGGAGTACGTTCAGAACAATGCGGAGATGTTGAACATGGTCCTCAATGGTCTTAGAGTACACCAAGATATCATCAATAAAAACTACCACAAACTGATCGAGATAAGTGTGGAATACTCGGTTCATGTAATCCATGAATACCGCTGGAGCATTAGTCAAACCGAAGGGCATTACTACGAATTCGTAATGTCCATACCTCGTACGGAAAGCTGTCTTCGGAATATCTAAGGCTCGTACCTTTATTTGATGATAGCCCGATCTCAGATCAATTTTTGAAAATACCACGGCACCTCGAAGTTGGTCAAGCAAATCGTCTATCCTTGGCAAGGGATATTTATTCTTGATCGTCACTTTATTCAGTTGTCGATAATCTATGCACAACCTCATGCTACCATCCTTCTTTTTGACTAGCAACACCGGAGCACCCCATGGAGAAGCACTCGGTCGAATGAACCTCTTTGAGATCAACTCTTCAAGTTGAGACTTCAATTCCTTTAATTCTAAAGGAGACATTCTATAAGGAGCAATAGATATTGATCCTGTACCAGGAACCAATTCTATAGAAAATTCGACCTCTCGGTCAGGAGGTAAGGATGATACTTCTTCTGGAAAGACATCTAGAAATTCATTTACCACTTGCACAGATGACAGGTCTAAACCCGTTTCAGTAGATGCAGACAACATAATAAGAATAGCTTCCGCACCTTGGAATAATGACTGGCTTGCTTCGGTGTAAGAGATCATCGCTTCAGAATCTACCTGTGTCAATCCTACGGATTCGGAGGCGAAGCTAATGGTTTGGTCGGCACAGTTGATTGTTACATGATTTTCAGCCATCCAATTCATACCCAGAACAATGTCCATACTTCTCATAGGTAAGCAAATAAATTTCACAACAAAATGTCTGTCCCCTATGACAAGTAGGCAATTTTCACACAATGATTGGGTCTGGACACGACCCTTGGCAGCAGTTAGAATAGTTATCGGTTCGGATAGCTCAGACAATGCTAGTCCCAACCGATCCACACACGCTTGTGATATAAAGCAGTGAGTTGCACCAGAATCATATAAAATATTGACTGAGTTATTAAAAAGAGATCCCGTACCCCTCAGAAGATTATCAGTAGGTGTGATGGTTCGAGCATCCAATGTGTTGATTCTCCCTTGTCTAGGAGCATTTGGTGCCCCTTGGAAATTTTTCTTGGCTGGGCATTGATTTGCATAGTGGCCCTCTTCATTGCAATGATAGCACCGATTGGATCTTTGTGGACACTCGCCACGGTGATACCTTCCGCATTTCGTACAATTTTTATACTTTGATGGATCAGACGTTTGCACCTGCTTCCCTTTGTAATCGTTTCCCTTGAATTGTCTGTTTGGTGTAGAAGATTCAGCCACCTTCTTCTTGCCCTTCCAATAATCTTTCTTTTCAGCATACATTTTCCTCAGATCCTCCTCAGCAACATATGCTTGTTGCACTAAGGAAGGATAATTAACCAGAGTGTAAGAACTGAGTCCTTGGCTCACATCAGCTCGGAGACCTTCTTTGAACATTTGCATCTTCCACATATCATTTGGGGCATACCTCCCCAACTCATAGAACTGTGACAGTCTTTCAAATTTCGCAGCATATTCCCCCACCGACATATCACCTTGCTTAAGATTTACAAACTCTGCTTGCTTACTCAGCTTCTTCACCGAAGGGAAATATTGCTTCAGAAACAATTCCTTGAAGTTGTCCCAAGTGAGGGGAGTTCCTTGGAGTTCCATCATTTGTCTTGCATTACACCACCAGGTGTGGGCATCTTCATCGAGCACATTTGCCGCACATATTACTTTCTCTTCTTCCCCACATTGCAAGGTTTGAAAAATTTTCTCCATTGAATCGATCCAATAATAGGCAGTCATTGGATCCGGTCCACCCTTGTAAGTCGGGGGCTTCATCTTTTGAAATTGGAAATATGTCCGGTTAGGATCTTCTTGATGAGGTTGGAAATTGGGCTGTTGCAGACCCATTTGGTCTTGCTGCATTTGCAACATATCCTGCATCATCTTTTGCTGATTCTCAATGACATTCTGCATCCACTCAAAGTTCGGATCAACAGGAGGAGGAACGCCTCTACCTCTTCTGGCCATGATTCTGCGAAATATGCACAAAGTATTAAGTTGATCAAGCTCAATGTCTAATAGCATACTAAGAAAATCACGACTGGAGAAAGCAAAGACCCTAAAAGCTAAGTCCGACTAGGTCGAACCGCTCTGATACCAACTGTAACACCCCGGTATATTTAACATGTAAAAATACCCAAGTGAGCCAAAGTATAAACATCAGAGATAATAATTCATGTTCAGACACTGAATACCACTATAAAATTTTGCTGAAATACAACATAACCATCTTATACACAAATAAGACCATACGGTACTCAGACCATAAACTGTCAGCAACTGTGGTAATCAGAGTCATACAAGAAAGCGGAAAGAAAGATAAACAAAACACTAATACCATAGTGTTGTGATACATGGACAACAGAAGGAAATTAAACTTAAACATTAACTAAGTCATCCTCCATCACCCGGGGCCACCTACTCGTGCCTCTGAGGTTTCTTCTGTCCCTGTTTATCTGTAAAACAACAACATTTAAACAGTGAGATACAATCTCAGTGAGTTCTACCGAGACCCCTATCTACGCTCTCGGTTTAATTAAGAATTATTTTTAACTTACACGACACCGACTGCGCGAACGCTAACCCCGGTGAACCGTATTATAGAACTTTCTTTCATTCGTGGTTCAATTCATAACCACGTGCATTATCAATCAACACGACACCGCTTGCGCGAACGCTAAACCCCGGTGAACGTGTTATAATCCAGTACGACACCGACTGCGCGAACGCTAACCCCGGTATATCGCACAACCAACTTTTAACATAACACCGCCTGCGCGAACGCTGAAACTCGGTGAACCCCCTTACCAATAGTACTTTCCCTAATGGCACAGGGCCTAGGATAAGGGATCATGACTGCCCCGCCTAGTATGTCAACATGGGTCGTCACCCAAACTCGATATAATATATATATATATATATATATATATATATATCTACAGTTATATGAACTCAGAGTCCATCACCTCAAATAGCCAGTTGAACACTTAACCCACGCTTTTATAAAACCAAATTCACACTCGCACTCTAATTTACCTCTTTTCGACACAATTTACAACTTCAAAAACAGTTTATTTTGCCTTAAAACTAGAATATTCAGTTAGGCCTCTGAATAAGCTTTTCAACGCATCTTAGAACACCTCAATCGGGTTCCCGGATCAAAAGATATCGCGAAAACAAAAACAGTGTACGGTTGCTGAAAATCTGCAAAGCGTCGCGACGCGAACTGCTACCGTCGCGATGCGAAAAACGACAGAAACTTTTTGCGTGATAAAACTGGGCCAGGTCGCGACGCGATGCCCTGCGGGTCACGACGCGATGGGGGGTCTGTCTGGTGCAGATTTTGCGATTTTCGCGAAATCCGCTATTCCGCTCAATTCCGATTTTAGTTCCGATCGAAAACAAATCCAACAACCAATATAATGAATCCAATACAAACCACACAATCAATCAATCCAATCCAAAACGTAATTTAAACGGATTTTTATCCAAAACTCTATTTTTCGAATAACGGTTTTTGACTCAAAATTTCTCGGAACCAATCAACGCACAAATTATACCAAAACGCAATAAACCTAAACGTGAGTAAAACTCACCCTTGAAGCGAGAGTCGTTGCCGAGCCGAAATCACCGACGTGTCGAAATCACCCAATCGAACCCAAACAACACCGAACCGCTCCTAACTTCGTTTCGAATTCCCAAACGCGTTCCACCGCTCTTGGCTTCGATCCTAACCATGAATCAATCATTAATTCCAGCTCACAACTTGAGATTTCAACAAATCAATTCCAAAAGCCCTAGAAATTCGTAGGCCATGAGAAGGGGGAAAAATTGAGGGGAAACTTACCAAGCTATAGGGTTTTGTAGAGGAGAGGGAGATGATGATTGTGCTGAATTTTGGAGGGATGGGGTTCACTCTTCTTCTTCCTCTTCTTCTTTCTCTTTTCCTTCTCTTCTTTTCTTTCTCTTTTCTCTTCTTTTCTTCCTCTGTTTCTTTTCTCTCTCTCGTGGACTCTTCTTTCTTTTCTTTAAACACACACACACACACACACACACACACACACACACACACACACACACACACACACACACACACACACACACACACACACACATATTTAATTAATAAATAAGTGGTAGCGTGGTCCAATTACCGTATTTATCTTAATCCCTTATTTCGATTTCGAAACTTCCTTGCCCGTATTATCCGGTTAACGATCTAATGTCATTCAATAAATAATTTTAGTACTCAATAGATTTACCAGTCGAGTACTAAATTATTCCTATTGGGTTAACATCCAAATAATTCGCCTAATTATTTTGAGGATGTTACAATGAGACTCGCCCTACTGCTTTTGTGTTGCTTCTTATGTCGGCAACGTGCAGGTGATAGCGAGTGAAGGTGATCTAGTACCTTCTCCTAGTCAGTTGAGTCTGCTCTGATACGTAGCACCGGGGGGGCGTTTAGTTTACGTATTATTTTATTTGATGTTTTGAAATTTATTGGTGATGTAATTTGGTGATTATTCCGCTGCGATGACTATTATGATTTACTTGGTGTAGGCTAACAGATTATTTGCGGTGCTATGTATCGTACCTTATGACTTTATGAATTAAATTTTGGAGACTATTATGCGTTGTTGTTTTGAAATGTGGCACCCTCTTGTGGATGCATTAAAACGTTTTTGGAAACTCTGATCTTAAATGAGTTAAATAGTAGCTTAGTAGAAGGGGGTGTTACATAAGTGGTATCAGAGCAATGGTTGGTCCGTCCGGCCAAGTCGTCGAGTCGTTGTGTCGGTGTACGACCAACTATTGTATTTTTTTATTCTGACTGTTGTTTGTTTTGTAGCAAGTAAGTGAAATGGCTGGAAGGAACGAGGCTGCGATTGCTGCTGCGTTGGCTGCTATGGCTCAGGCGGTGCAAAATCAGCAAAGTGGTGGTGAGAATGCTGGAACTAGGAGTTTGGCGACGTTTCAGAGGGAGAACCCGCCGGTGTTCAAGGGCAAGTATGATCCCGATGGAGCGCTGGCATGGTTGAAAGAAATGGAGCGGATCTTTCGAGTGATGGACTGCACGGCGGCGCAGAAAGTCAGGTATGGTACGCATATGCTAACTGAGGAAGCCGACGATTGGTGGCTGGAAGCTAGACAGAGGTTGGAGACTGTTGGCGAGGAGATTACTTGGGATGCTTTCCGAAGGGAGTTCAACCGTAAGTATTATCCGGAGGATGTCCGAGGGAAGAAGGAGATTGAGTTTTTGGAACTGAAACAAGGGGATATGTCTGTATCTGAGTATGCGGCCAAGTTTGTGGAATTATCAAAGTTCTATCCGCGTTACACTGGAGCTACTGCTGAATTTTCCAAATGCATCGAATTTGAAAATGGTCTGAGGCATGACATCAAGAAGGCGATTGGTTACCAAAAGATTCGGGTGTTTGCTGATTTGGTAGATAGCTGTAGGATCTTTGAAGAAGATAGTAATGCTTCCTACAAGATTGTGAAGGAGAAGAGGGGTTCTCAGTATCGTGAGAAGCCCTATGATGTTTCTGGTGGTAAGGGCAAGTGGAAAGCTGGTGATTCAGGCAAGAAGCCAAGTGGGGGAGATGCCCCTGCGAACATTGTGTGTCACAAGTGTTGTAAGCCCGGACATAAGAGTCCTGATTGCATGGCTAACAAGTGTTTCAAGTGTGGCAAAGAGGGTCACATAGCTGCTAAGTGTGAGAAGAATGACGTGGTTTGCTACAACTGCAGAGAGGTGGGACATATTAGCACCAAGTGTTCCAAGCCGAAGAAGGAGAGGGTTAGTGGGAAGGTGTTTGCCTTGGCGGGGGCTGAGTCTACAGAAGAATGATGGTCGTTTTAGAGGTACGTGTTTCGTTAAGGGTACTCCGCTAGAATCTATTGTCAATACCGATGCCATTCACTGTTTTAGTGCTGTCGAATGTTGTGAACGTTTAGGTCTTGCGTTGTCTGTTATGATTGGTCTTGTATTGCCTGGTGTGTTCTCTGTGTCCCTTGTCGATCTTCGACAGAGACTTTTGTTGTGAATTTTTGTTTGTTGCCGTTAAGCGGGTTAGGTGTAATCTTGGGTATGAACCGATTAGAGCATAACCATGTTCCTATGAGTTAAATTTTCGAGGACGAAAATGTTCTAAGTGGGGGAGAGTTGTAACGCCCCGAAATAATTCAAGTATTTATTTAATGAATTTAATTAGGTGTTATAGTGGTTAGTTATATTAAAATAATAAGAGGGTATTTAATTTAACTAAGAGGTGGAGGTTAGTAAATAAGGGAGTGGTGTGTTAATTATGTTAGGGAGTAGTGGAAGTAATTAAGGGAGTGTAAATAAGGCCCGTTATTGTTAAGTAGCCCAATTAAGCTAATAAAAAACCCTTAGGGTTTTAGGAAACCCTTACTTGAGCAAGGAATCGAAAGTTAGAAAGTGAGGAGAGTGAGAGAGAAGAGGCGCGATTTGGCTAGAAGGAAAAAGGAGGGAGTTGCGCAAGTTCAAGAGAGAAAAGGCTTGGAGTGTTGGTGTCTTGGTGAAATTGCAAGGAGCTTGTAAATTCTTCCATTAACAAAAGGTTAGGGGGCTCTCTTTTCATCCTTAATAACTTATAGGATTAGAATCACATGAGTTAGGTTTTAGGGGGGGTTTGATTGATTGAATTGAATTGTTGTTTTTGGATGTTTTGCTACGATGAATGTAAATTGTTAAATCCATGTTGTTGATGATGAACTTATGTTATTTTTGGTAGAACCCATAATTGATGAGTATTGATATGTACATGATATTAGTCATGCAAGTTAGGTGTATGTTGTAATGACTAAATAAAATCGAGAATGGAAACGATCTGGGTAGGGGTTCTGTATTTCGGTAACTGGGAACGTTTTGTTGACTGAAAAATTATGTGGTTTACTGTTCTGGAAAATAGACTTAATGCTTGTTAATTTGGCGTTGATTTGGTTGCATTTGGAGTTGTAAAACTTAAGTTATAGGTGAAACAAGTTAGGTTAAAATTCTGGAAACGATTTGGGTAGAGGTTCAGTATTTCGGTAACTGGGAACGTTGTGTTGACTAAAAAATTATGTGGTTTGCTTTTTTTGGAAAATAGACTTAATGCTTGATAATTTGGCACTAGTTTGGTTGCGTTTAGAGTTGTGTTGCTCGAGATATGAATTTCACAAGTTAGGGTAAGATTCTGGAAACAATCTGGACATAGGGTCAGTGTTTTGGTCACTGCGTTTTCAAAAGAACTCATTTTCGAACGAATCCAATTTCTTTGAAAACTAGACAGAATTATCCCCAGTTTATGCACAAGTTTCATGCAATTTGATTGAGTTTTGGTCATTTTAGAACTGCTTGAATTTGAAGGACAGAAACTGCCCTCTTTTGAAACTAGTATGTGTGTTTTTGAAAACTGTACCTGTTAGACTCTCTTTTTCAAAAAACTGAACTTAGGAATAAGGAGTAGATCCATAGGGCTTTCCAACAAGTATTTATTTGTCGAAATCCGGTGTGGGTTACTATTTTAATCAATTCGCCAAATTAATGCTGTTTTCTTTAAGGATGCTGTTGCTGTTTTATTTAAAAGTTGCTGTCACTGTTTTTAATTAAATGTTGCTGTTTTCTTCAAGGATGCTGTTGCTGTTTTATTTAAAAGTTTCTGTCACTGTTTTTAATTAAATGTTGCTGTTTTATTTAAAAGTTGCTGTCACTGTTTTTAATTAAATGTGGCTGTTTTATTTAAATGTCGTTGCTGCTGTTTTCAAACTGCTGCCCCGTTTTATGCTGCTGTTTATATCGCTGCTGCTACTCTATGTGCTGTTTTGGTCCCTATGGGTGTTGTTTAGTCCTTTGGTGACAATGTAGTCGCGTAATTAATTGTGCTTGGTGTGATTGGTGTGCTATCCTTAGAGCTGAAATTTTGGAGATGTATAATGGTGATGTATATAAAATGGTGAGATAAATTATTGGTGAGTTTATTGGTGAGTGCCCTCAAGGCAATGGTCTATGACCTTTCTTTTGGTGTTGGCGAGTTAATAAAACTATTGGTGAGTTAATCAAATTATTGGTGCGCATGTTATTGCATTGTTGTGGTGACTTTGGTGTGTATGGTGCATTGTTCATGGCGTCGCATAATCATGTGCATTTATTGGTGAGCAGAAGGCTTCGGCCTTATTTTGGTGTATGCCCTCAAGGCTAATTTTTGGTGATGGATCCACATGCATGTGCCCGTGGAGTTTTGGGTTGCATCTCATACATTGAACATGCATTCGGTACTTTTTCCTGGTGATTATAAATTGATGGTGTACGTGGAGATAATTGTAATTTGGTGTATTTAGTTATATTTGGTGTTGTTCTCGGTGATTGAAAATATTCGGCGCTGTTTCTTGGTGAATGAAAATTAATGGGGTATGTTGTTATTGTGGTGAATTGGTGTGTTTAGTTGCCTTCTCTAAATGATGCTTATCTTATTTGTTATTACTTATGAAATGAGACTCACCCTACTGCTTTTGTGTTGCTTCTTATGTCGGCAACGTGCAGGTGATAGCGAGTGAAGGTGATCTAGTACCTTCTCCTAGTCAGTTGAGTCTGCTCTGATACGTAGCACCGGGGGGCGTTTAGTTTACGTATTATTTTATTTGATGTTTTGAAATTTATTGGTGATGTAATTTGGCATTTTGTAATTTGGTGATTATTCCGCTGCGATGACTATTATGATTTACTTGGTATAGGCTAACAGATTATTTGCGGTGCTATGTATCGTACCTTATGACTTTATGAATTAAATTTTGGAGACTATTATGCGTTGTTGTTTTGAAATGTGGCACCCTCTTGTGGATGCATTAAAACGTTTTTGGAAACTCTGATCTTAAATGAGTTAAATAGTAGCTTAGTAGAAGGGGGTGTTACAAACGGCAAAATATCTTTACTATTATAAATGGATAGTTTGTTGTTTTTTTATAAATCTTTTCTTATCTTGCTATTGATTTTAACGGGTAAACATTACATGTTGTTGATATAATTTCATTATTTTTGATTTAATTTCTTATGGGGAAATGTAACGCGTTGTCGATTGTAACATCCTCAAAAATAATTAATCGAATTATTTGGATGTGACCCAAATTAATTATTTTTAGTACTTGATTGGAGTATTTGTCGAGTGCTAAAGTTAATTAATTGGATGTCTCAGGAACGATAAACTGATAAAACTGAATAAGGGTGATTTGGGGAAGAAATAAGAGATTAAGGGTAATATGTGTAACACCCAAAATCTACCCGACAAATTACTAAATAAATCAGAGTTTCAAAAATCATTTTGAGTGCTACAGTTTTCAACTGAAATTCGCCAACGAAATCATACTTCAAAAATAACTGACTTTCATTTAACATGCAGCGGAAAATCGAGGGTTCAACTTAACGATAAAATTCCAAAAGGGTCACAACATGAATAGTCATAACGGCCATAAACTTAAGTTCAACAAATGTAACGACATAAGGAATATAAATGAGCGTTCATCCCCCCGAGTGCTACGTATCAGAGCGACGACACTGACCCGACTATATGAAGGTACTCCGCCTTCATTCGCTATTACATGCACGTTACCAACATAGGGGTAACATTCAAACAGAAGGGGTAAGATATCACACTATCTAATAAATCGTATGAAAAGCAATATGCATTCGGTCAGGTCATCACATTCATCTCGTCACAATAGTCACATAATTTCACTAGTCAATCATGCAGTATGAAATGCACATGCATGCGGTACCAAGTCACAACGCTGGCCATAGGCCTAAATCACAACGCTGGCCGAAACCTAATCCACAACGATGGCCGAAGCCTAATCCGCAACGCTGGCCGAAGCCTAATCCACAACGCTGGCCGATGCCTAATCCACAACGCTGGCCGAAGCCTAATCCCCATGATATGCATGCGACGCAACGGGTATGCACAACATGTCAGCACAATCACATATCGGCACAACAACAACGTAAATCACCACACTGGCCATAGGCCTACGACATAAAATCATGACAACGACGCAATACACAACACTGGCCATAGGCCTACGACACCAAATCACAACAACGACGTAAGACGGGACGCCAACAGCAACAACAACATACAACAACCACAACGAAACGACATGATAGAGGGCGCAAAGGGGCGCCAACACCCGTTCACAAAAATAGATCGTTTGGCCTTAAAAATAGAATATTCAGTTAGGCCTCTGAATAAGCTTTCCAAAACTCAGCACCAATGACATTCAGGCAACATAACTATACGGAAACACAACTTAGGAACGCAACACGGGCAGCCAAAATTAGGCGCCCAACAACCAACAATTATCAACCAACTAATCTAGCAAATTAACAATTAATAATTGACAACTTAATTGGAGCAACAAACCCCACAAAATTCGGAGCAACAAACCCCACAAAATTCGGACAGAATTATTAGTCATTTTGAAATCAAATGTTCTCCCTCAATTCTCAACGAAATTTAGCGAAATCAGTGCCTATTCAGTAGGAAATGAAGTCTACTTTCCAACAAAACAAACCCCACGAAATTTGGAGGATCAGGGCATTCACAATTAGACAAAAACTGAACATATATCCCAAACCGCCCCAGATTTTTGACCCAATTTGCAACCAAGAATTCTCCCATTATACTTATCCAAATTGAGTAAACTCAGTGCCTAATTTGTAGAAAATTGTGTCTAGTTTCCAGTAAAACAAACCACATAATTTTTTGACAAATAGAACCCTCACGATCACAGAGTTACTGAACCTGTACCAAAAGGCAAACGAAACAGGAAACGGGGACCTGGGCACCTGTACCTGTACCAGAGGCACTGGGCACCTAGGGCTCCACTTTCAGCATATCAATTCAATTACTTTAAAATCATGGCGAGGCATAGGATCACTTTTAGGGCATGGGAACATCATTCATATGACAATTAAATCAACAAGGTCATGTAACTACCCAAGCCCCTTATATACTCACTTACTCATCATGGACTTGGTCTAATGCAACTACCCAAGCCCCTTTTCTCCTTACACCTTCGTTCTCACTAGTACTAACCCCCTCATAAAATACACATAATATAACATAAAATAATATATATATATATATATATATATATATATATATATATATATATAATTATGCTAATATTTTACTAACACCAATCCCCACACACAATTAACAACACATATAATATGACATAAATTATATTATAACACACAACAAAAATGTACTATTATATTACTATCACTTAATAACTAAAATAATTAATTAAATAAATTAATCAATTATTTTGGGGCGTTACATAAATTAATAGATTATTTTGGGGCGTTACAATATGGTCATTTAATCATATTACCACTTAATAGAAGAAAGAAAGAAGAGAAGTCAAAGAAAGAAAAGAAAGAAAGAATCGAAGGAAAGAAGAGAAGAGAAGAAAGGAGAAGAAGAAAAGAAGGAGAGGAAGGAAGAGGAGAAAGGAAGAAGAAAGAGTGAAGCCCAAGCCCCCAAAGTTCATCATCATCATCATCATCTCACCTCCATTGTTGTCCTCCAAGAACTAGGTAAGCTCTCAACCATTTTCCCCCCCTTTGTGAGGAATCCGAATTTCATAGGGTTTTGAGAGGGATTTCGAATTTTGTGTTGTTTTGATTGGTTAATCTTGATTAGGAGCGAGCTAGAAGCGGATTGAACGCGGTTGGAAGCTCAATTTGAAGTTTGAAGCGGATAGGTGATAAAGGGTTTCGTTTGGAGATTTTGATGTTTCGGTGATTACGGTCCGATATCGGCTCTCGCTTCAAGGGTGAGTTTTACTCACGTTTAGGATGTGTTCGTGTTGAAATAATTTTTACGTTGATTGTTGTCGAGAGATTTTGAGTAAAAACCGCTATTCGGAAAATATGTCCTTTTTGATAAAATTCGTTTCGATTGAATTTGTTATTGATTTGACTGATTGTGTGGTATTGGTTGGGTCTGTTTTGTTGGTTGTTAAATCTGTTTTCAATCGGAACGGGAATCAGAATTGTGCGGAATAGCGAATTTCGCGAAAAATCGAAAAAACTGCAGAATTCTGCAAATGGTCGCCTCGCTACCAGATCCAATTTTGCAATGAAAAATTCGTCTTTCCCTTCTCGCGTCGCGACGGTTTGCAGTTCGCGTCACGGCGGTTTGCAGATTTTCAGCATCGATACACTGATTTTGTTTTCGTGATAACTTTTGATCCGGGAATCCGATTGAGGTGTTCTAAGATGCGTTTGAAAGCTTATTCAGAGGCCTAACTGAATATTCTATTTTTACGCCAAAATGAAATGTTTTTGGAGACGTAAAATGTGTTGAAATGTGATGAATTAGTATGCGAGAGTGAATGTGGATTTAAATTGTAACGTGAATTAAATGTTCAATTGATTGTCTGAGGTAATGAACCCTGAGTTCATGTGTCTGTAGATATATTTATTATATCGAGTTGGGTGACGACCCATGTTAACATACTAAGGCGGGGTAGTCATGCACTCTTACCTTAGGCTCCGTGCCAATTGGGAAACACTATTGGTAAGGGGGTTCACCGGGGATATAGCAAAGTTGCAGTCGGTGTTATGTTAAAAGTTGTTGTGCGATACACCAGGGATATAGCAAAGTTGTAGTCGGTGTCGTACTTTGTTTGTTGTGCGATACCGGGGATATAGCAGAGTTGCAGTCGGTATCATACGGTGTCATAATAGGTTCACCGGGGATATAGCAAAGTTGCAGTCGGTGACCTGTTAAATTAATCATTAATTATAATTTGACCGAGAGTGTTAGTAGGGGTCTCGGTAGGACTCACTGAGATTGTATCTCATTGTTTATATGTTGTTATTTTACAGAGAAACAGGGACAGAAGAAACCACAGAGGCACGAGTAGGTGGCCCCGGGAGATGGATGATGACTTAACTTTATGTTTAAGTTTATTTTCCTCCTGTTGTCTATGTATCACAACACTATGGCTTTAGTGTGATGTTTTTTTTTATTTCCGCTTTCTTGTACGATACTGAATATAATAGTTGCTGAATATTGTGGTCTGAAAACCTTTTTATGGTCTTATGTGTAATAAGACTGCTTGGTTGTTATTCAGTGAAAAACTATGTTGTAGTAATCAATAATTATGCAGGACTTGTATATCTCTGATGTGTTACTAATGTGCACTCGGGCTTTTTTTGTCGATAAAAATACCGGAGTGTTACAGTTGGTATCAGAGCGGTTCAACCTAGTCGGACTTAGCTTTTAGGGTCTTTGCTTTCTTCCGTCGTGATTTACTTAGTATGCTATTAGACATTGAGCTTGATCAACTTAACACTTTGTGCATATTTCGCAGAATCATGGCCAGAAGAGGTAGAGCGTCCCTCCTCCTGTTGATCCACATCTCGAGTGGATGCAGAATGTGGTTGAGAATCAACAAAAAATGATGCAGGATATGTTGTAGATGCAGCATGACCATATGGGTTTGCAGCAGCCTAACATTCAACCTCATCAAGAAGATCCTAATAGGACATATTTCCGATTTCAAAAGATGAAGCCCCCGACTTTCAAGGGCAGACCAGACCCAATGGTTGCTTATTATTGGATAGACTCAATGGAGAAGATCTTTCAAACCCTATAATGTGGAGAAGAGGAAAAGGTAATATGTTCAGCTAATGTACTCAATGAAGATGCCCACACCTGGTGGTGTAATGCAAGGCGAATGATGGAACTCCAAGAAACTCCCCTCACTTGGGACAACTTCAAGGAGATATTTTTGAAACAATATTTTCCTTCAGTGAAGAAGTTAGAAGAAGTTAGGCAAGGAAGCTGAATTTTTGAATCTTAAGCAATGTGACTTGTCAGTGGGGGAGTATGCTGCTAGATTTGAAAGATTGTCTCAGATTTATGAGTTGGGAAAGTATGCCCCAAACGATATGTGGAAGATGCAGATGTTTAAAGAAGGTCTTCGTGCTGATATAAGTCAATGACTCAGTTCTTATACTTTAATTAATTATCATGCCTTAGTGCAACAGGCATATGTTGCAGAGGAGGATCTGAGGAAGATGTATGAAGAAAGAAGAGATAATTGGAAGGGTAAGAAAAAGGTTGCTGAATCTTCTACTCCATACAGGCCTTTCAAAGGAAGTAATTATAAAGGGAAACAGGCGCAAACAGCCGACCAAGCAAGGTTTAGAAATTGTCCAGCATGCGGGAGGTATCACCGTGGGGATTGCCCACAAAAATCCGGTAGGTGCTATGTTTGTAATGAAGAGGGCCACTATGCAAATAAGTGCCCATCAAAGAAGAATTTCCAAAGAGCACCAAATGCTCCTGGTCAGGGGCGAATCAACACTTTGGATGCTCGGACCATCACACCTACTGATAATCTTCTGAGGGGTACGGGATCTCTTTTTAATAACTCAGTCAGTATTTTATATGATTCCGGCGCAACTCACTGTTTTATTTCACAAGCATGTGTAGATCGGTTGGGACTGGCATTGTCTGAGCTATCCGAACCGATAACTATCTTTACTGCTGCCAAGGGTCGTGTCTAGACCCAATCATTGTGTGGAAATTGCCTACTTGTCATAGGGGACAGAAACTTTGTTATCAAATTTATTTGCCTGCCTATGAGAAGTATGGATATCGTTCTGGGTATGAATTGGATGGCTGCCAATCAAGTAACCATCAACTGTGCCGATTGAACCATCAGCTTCGCCTCAGAATCCACGGGATTGACAGAGGCAGATTCTGAAGCAACGATCTCCTACACCGAAGCAAGCGAGTCATTATTCCAAGGTGCGGAAGCAATTATTATGTTGTCTGCGTCTACGGAAATGGGTTTAGATTTATCTTCTGTTCAAGTGGTAAATGAATTCCTAGATGTCTTTCCAGATGAAGTTTCATCCTTACCTCCGAACCGAGAGGTAGAGTTTCCTATAGAGTTGGTTCCTGGCACAGGGTCAATATCTATTTCTCCTTACAGAATTTCCCCTTTAGAATTGAAAGAATTGAAGTCTCAACTTGAAGAATTGATATCAAAGAGGTTCATTCGACCGAGTGCTTCTCCATGGGGTGCTCCGGTGTTGCTAGTTAAGAAGAAGGACGGAAGCATGAGATTGTGTATTGACTACCGTCAACTCAACAAGGTGACGATTAAGAACAAATATCCACTGCCTAGGATAGATGACCTTCTTGATCAACTTAGAGGTGCGGTTGTGTTTTCAAAGATTGATCTAAGGTTGGGATATCACCAAATCAAAGTTAGAGCCTTAGACATTCCGAAGACAGCTTTCCGTACGAGGTATGGACATTACGAGTTCGTAGTAATGCCCTTCGGGTTGACTAATGCCCCACCAGTATTCATGGATTACATGAACCGAGTTTTCCACACTTACCTGGATCAGTTTGTTGTAGTATTCATTAATGATATCTTGGTGTATTCTAAGACCATTGAGGAGCATGTCCAACATCTCTGCATTGTTCTGAACGTACTCCGAGAAAAGAAATTGTATGCTAAGCCGTCGAAGTGTGACTTCTGGATGCCGGAAGTGAAGTTTTTGGGACACGTGATTTCCCAATCGGGAGTTGCGGTGGATCCCAGTAAGGTGAAAGTTGTATTGAACTGGGAACGACCAACATCTGTTACTGAAATAAGAAGTTTCTTAGGTCTAGCTGGTTACTATAGGAGGTTTATTCAAGGATTTTCACAATTGGTTCTTCCACTTACTCGGTTGACTCGTAAGGCCCAACCGTTTACATGGGATGCCGATTGTGAGGAATGTTTTCAAGAATTGAAGGTTAGGTTGACTTCTGCTCCAATCCTAATTCTTCCAGATCCATCTTTGAAATTCCAAATATACAGCGATGCTTAAGGGAAGGGTATAGGGAAGGGTTTAGGATGTGTTCTAATGCAAAATCAGCAAGTGGTAGCTTATGCGTCCAGACAGTTGAAGATTCATGAGGAGAACTACCCAACTCATGATTTGGAGTTGGCAGCTATAGTGTATGCACTGAATATTTGGAGACATTACCTTTATGGGTCTCGTTTCGTGGTCATTAGCGATCACAAGAGTTTGAAATATCTTTTTGATCAGAAGGAGCTTAACAACAGACAAAGAAGATGGGTGGAATTTCTGAAGGACTGTGATTTTGAATTGAAGTATCATCCGGAGAAAGTCAATGTGGTAGCCGACGCTCTTAGTAAGAAATCCATCCACATGGCGGGGTTCATGATACATGAAATGAAATTGTTAGAGTCTTTTAGAAACTTAAATTTGGAGGCAAGATCAAGGAAGAACCGGTTAGTATTGAGCCATATGAGGATCTCTAATTCCTTGAGGGATTCTATTCGTTTAGCGCAGGAACTTGACATGAAACTACAATCACAGAGAGTATTGCCAGAGTTTTCCGAAGATAGTGATGGAGTTATCTATTTCAAGGGTAGAATCTGTGTGCCCGATGATGGGGAAATCAAGAGGCAAGTGTTAGAAGAAGCACACTGAAGTTTGTATTCTGTACATCCTGGGTCCACCAAGATGTATAGAGATTTAAAGCAGGTGTACTGGTGGCACAGAATGAAGTTAGAGATTGCTGAATTTGTGTCATAGTGCTTAACTTGTCAAAAGGTTAAGATAGAACATCAGAAGCCTGCTGGCCTGTTACGACCGCTCGAAGTACCCGTATGGAAATGGGAGGACATTTCTATGGATTTTGTAATGGCGTTGCCAAGGTCTCAAGCCGGTAACGACTCCATTTGGGTAGTTGTGGATCGGTTAACCAAATCAGCTCATTTTATTCCAGTTCGTTCGAGCAGTAAAGTATCCAAGTTAGCTGAGGTGTATCTGAAGAACATAGTGAGGTTACATGGGGTTCCTACCAGTATTGTGTCGGATCGAGATCCGAAGTTCACTTCTAGATTTTGGAAGGCTTTGAATGAAGCATTGGGGACCAAAGTAGTCCTTAGAACCGCTTATCATCCGCAGACAGATGGCCAGACAGAGAGGACTATCCAGACATTAGAGGATATGCTTAGGGCTTCAGTACTTGATAACGGAAAGAAATGGGAGGATCATCTTCCATTGGTGGAATTTGCTTACAACAACAGCTATCATTCCAGCATAGGAATGGCACCAGTTGAAGCGTTGTATGGGAGGAAATGTAGAACTCCATTGTGTTGGTGGGAAGTCGGCGAGAACCGACTGTTAGGACCAGAGATGATTCATGAAACTACTGAGAAGATCCGCCAGATCAGGGAAAGAATGAAAGCTGCTCAAAGTAGGCAAAAGAGTTATGCCGACAAAAGAAGAAGGTCGTTGGAATTTGAGTCGGGCGATCATGTGTTTTTGAGGTTATCCCCGACAATTGGTACAGGTAGGGCATTACGGGTGAAGAAACTCAGTCCTCGGTATATTGGACCTTTCCAAATTATCGAGCGGGTTGGGCCACTGGCATACCGTATTGCTTTGCCTCCACCATTGTCAAATCTACATGATGTATTCCATGTGCCTCAGTTACGGAAGTACATTCCCGATCCGAGTCAACTGTTAGACTTTGAGACGATTGACCTTCGACCGGACTTGTCTTTCCAACCTCATCCAAATTACATCATGGAACGTGGCGATAGGACACTGCGGACGAAGTCAATTCCCATAGTCAAGGTGGATTGGGATGGTTTTTCCGCGGAGGAAGCTACGTGGGAGTTGGAGGATGATATGCGGACTCGCTATCCGTATTTGTTTTCATGAGGTACGTTGTGTTAAATTTTGAGGACAAAATTCTTTCAAGTTGGGGAGAATGTAACATCCTCAAAAATAATTAATCGAATTATTTGGATGTTGACCCAAATTAATTATTTTTAGTACTTGATTGGTCTATTTGTCGAGTGCTAAAGTTTATTAATTGGATGTCTCAGTAACGATAAACTGATAAAACGGAATAAGGGTGATTTGGGGAAGAAATAAGAGATTAAGGGTAATATGTTCATTTAACCATATTACCACTTAATAGAAGAAAGAAAGAAGAGAAGTCAAAGAAAGAAAAGAAAGAAAGAATCGAAGGAAAGAAGAGAAGAGAAGAAAGGAGAAGAAGAAAAGAAGAAGAGGAAGGAAGAGGAGAAAGGAAGAAGAAGGAGTGAAGCCCAAGCCCCCAAAGTTCATCATCATCATCATAATCTCACCTCCATTGTTGTCCTCCAAGAACTAGGTAAGCTCTCAACCATTTCCCCCCCCGCCCTTGTGAGGAATCCGAATTTCATAGGGTTTTGAGAAGGATTTCAAATTTTGTGTTGATTCGATTGGTTAATCTTGATTAGGAGCGAGCTAGAAGCGGATTGAACGCGGTTGGAAGCTCAATTTGAAGTTTGAAGCGGATTGGTGATATAGGGTTTCGTTTGGAGATTTTGAGGTTTCGGTGATTTCGGCCCGGTATCGGCTCTCGCTTCAAGGGTGAGTTTTACTCACGTTTAAGATGTGTTCGTGTTGAAATAATTTTTACGTTGATTGTTGTCGAGAGATTTTGAGTAAAAACCGCTATTCGGAAAATATGTCGTTTTTGATAAAATTCGTTTCGATTGAATTTGTTATTGATTTGATTGATTGTGTGGTATTGGTTGGGTCTGTTTTGTTGGTTGTTAAATCTGTTTTCAATCGGAACGGGAATCAGAATTGAGCGGAATAGCGAACTTCGCGAAAAACCGAAAAAATTGCAGAATTCTGTAGACCAGATCCAATTTTGCAACGAAAAATTCCTCTTTCCCTTCTCGCGTCGCGACGGTTTGCGTCGCGACGGTTTGCAGATTTTCAGCATCGATACACTGATTTTGTTTTCGTGATAACTTTTGATCCGGGAACCCGATTGGGGTGTTCTATGATGCGTTTGAAAGCTTATTCAGAGGCCTAACTGAATATTCTATTTTGAAGGCAAAATGAACTGTTTTTGGAGACGTAAAATGTGTTGAAAGGTGATGAATTAGTATGCGAGAGTGAATGTGGATTTAAATTGTAACGTGAATTAAATGTTCAATTGATTGTCTGAGGTAATGAACCCTGAGTTCATGTGTCTGTAGATATATTTATTATATCGAGTTGGGTTACGACCCATGTTAACATACTAAGGCGGGGTAGTCATGCACTCTTACCTTAGGCACCGTGCCAATTGGGAAACACCATTGGTAAGGGGGTTCACCGGGGATATAGCAAAGTTGCAGTCGGTGTTATGTTAAAAGTTGTTGTGCGATACACCGGGGATATAGCAAAGTTGCAGTCGGTGCCGTACTTTGTTTGTTGTGCGATACCGGGGATATAGCAGAGTTGCAGTCGGTATCGTACAGTGTCATAATAGGTTCACCGGGGATATAGCAAAGTTGCAGTCGGTGACCTGTTAAATTAATCATAAATTATAATTTGACCGAGAGTGTTAGTAGGGGTCTCGGTAGGTCTCGCCAGTTCGATCTCCTGCCCGCTTTTAAAAACATTGCTGTAGATTTTCCATTGTGAAATTCAAATTCAAATTCAGTCCATATCCTTTTTTTTATGAGAGAATGGACCGAAGCCCAGAAAAAAAAACCTACACTATAGCTCCACCCAGCCCAACTCTATCAGAGTCCAAAGCTTGGGTCACAAAATTCCGAGGATTAATAAAACATTACAGTCCAACTGAAGGAAAAAACTACACTTTGCTAACATATCAGCTACAGAGTTACACTCACGGTAAATCTTCCTCCATCAATGATGTTCTGGTACGGGTGGTTGCGAACATTCAAGGCGTTGAGAAGCTCAACCACCGTGTGAGAATCTCTCTCCAAAATAATCTTCTTGAAGCCTCTGTCCCATCCGATTGTCAACCTATTAAGCACTCCCCAGAGTTCAAATTCCGCAATAGAGCAAATTCGTAACCGATTCGCGTAAGCCTGCATTTCTACCACAATTTGAGATCGATCCGTCACAATTGAGCTTCCAATAACCATTCGGAGGAGGAGCCCAGCGCCAATTGCTCAAATTCGGGTTCAACAAAGCTTTTAAGGGATCGAATTTGTTGCTGCAATGAAAGATCCATTCCCCATTGCTAAGAGTGAAATGACTTACAAGGAGGTTTAGATCTGAATCAGAGAGATCCCCATTACAATAGTAGCTCAGTGGGCCAAAGTTGAGAAGCCAATGGTGCTTCCAAAGTCTAATATCTTCACCATTTCCTAGAGACTAGATGAGATTATTCCTGAATTGGTTCCACTCATGACCCAAGCCTTTCCAATAGTTAGATCCCCGTTTTTTAGGGCTATTGCTTTCCCTACACCCCCTCCTACTCCTCGCACACCCCCAACTTATTTTTTCCCAAAATAACCTCGCGTGAGACGCTCGTGTAACACGGGTTAAGTGACTGTTCGAACGAGGTTATGCGAACCAGTTCGAACGACGTTGTGCGTGTTAAGGAATTGGTATTGTTCGCATGACATCGTTCGAACCTGTTCGAATAATGTCATCCGTGTTAAGGAATATTGTTAACTGATGGTGTGAAGGTGTGTTTTGGCTGCCTCGAATGGCTTTATTCGAACGTGTTCGAATGGGTGCGTTCGAACAGGCGTTCGAATGGCCACATGCGAACCACTGTTATGCAGAAACAGAAACTAAATAAATCAGCACACAGTTTTGGTGATTTCAAAATATAAACCTAACTTTAACATTATGTACCAAAATTATACAACATTGTGTACCAAAATTATACAACATTGTGTACCAAAATTATAAACCTAACTTAACATTGACTACCATCACTATCTTTACTTAAATCTACACAAGGAAGGGGATGGGGGGGTTGTGATTGTATGAGCAAATTCTTCCACTTTTGTATCCGGCCAACAAAAAGCGAGTCCCAACCCTTTGCTATGGGTGCCCTATTAGTATTCCATATCAAATCCGGCAAGGGCATTGGACTTCCAGGCTTCATAAAGACCTTCAAAAAGACAACAAAAAACAGAATGTTATGTAATGTTTTGGAATTACTACATTGAATCTAAATAGAAGACAGTTTACCTGAACAAAGTGTTTGTGTTCTGGTACCAAAAGGATGTTGAACTGTCGGGCAGTTCTGAATGGTGCAAAGGTATCCATCCTCTCCCAATTGACATAAGCAAATGCAGTAGAGTAAGTCTTCTCTGTTGAAAGATCCAGCTTTATCAAAAATCAACATGCAGTATTGTTTACCTGATCGTCGTCCGGTGTCAGATCTTCCTATAACAATCACCATCCCAAGAGATTTTCCAACCGCACGCACCCACGTCAGCAGCTCCTCACGACTAGGGAATAACTGAAATTCAACTACTAAGTGTCAGTTAAATAAATTGAATAGTTCGCTAAAATTAAAACAACTAATTCATTATTACCGTATCCGTTTTGAACGAACTAGTAAAATCTTGGGATTCTACGATGTCAGTTGTCATCTCATCTGCTACTGTTCGAACGGCCTTATGCGAACACTGTTCGAACGCCCTTATGCGAACACGTTCGAATGATGGTGTTCGAACCTAGCAAAGTCACACCCCATTAAACACTTGTTCGAACACGATCATTCGAACATGTTCGAACGACCCTGTTCGAACGGAGCGCGAATACAGAAAAAAAAAATGGCGTGAAAAACTGAAAACAGAACCAAAATGAAAAAAGTTTGGTAGGGTTATTACCTTGAGCTAGTTGCCAATGTTGGGTAGTTGAATAGGAGTGAATGATGAAGGTGAGGATGGGTGGGTTTGGAGTGGAGAGGGGGGGGAGGTTTGAGATTTTAGAGGGGTGTGTTGTGTTGAAGGAGAAGAAGATGGAGAGGGGTAGAGGGGGAAAATCAATTTTAAGTGGGGTTAGTTTAGTAAATGTGTAGGGTGAAGGGGTGTGTTTTGAGTAGGAGGGGGTGTGGGGAAAGCAAAACCCTTTTTTAGAATCCACTTTAGGGAGGCCGTATCTACCACAATTGTATTTAGTACGCAACAAGGACCCCCAAAGAGAGTCAGGAGTCTTACAAAGATCCCATAAACCTTTTTGAAGGAAGGCTGAGTTAGCTTGTCCTGTTGATCTCAGCCCAAGTCCTCCCTCCTTCTTAGGAAGACACATTCTTTCTCAATTATTCGACTGGATCTTTCTATAGTCTGGTTCATCTCCCCAAATGAAGTTTCTGCCGAGTTTGTCAATTTCATCACAAACCCCTCTAGGAAGTTCACAAGACTGCATCATAGATTTAGCTAAGGTAACCCTCCCTACAAAGGAGAGGGTTCTGTCCTTCCAGATGCTCAATCTCTGATTAATTTTATCTATCACAAAACTAAAAGTATTTGAGCTCACTCTCTTGTAAAAAATGGGAACTCCAAGATATTTGTCAAGATCATCGGTCATTTGGAAACCCAATTCTTGTCAAATATCAACCTTCAAAGGAAACCAAACATTTTTGGAGAAGAAAACTCTAGTTTTATCCTGACTCACTTTCTGACCAGAGCAACTACATAATTTATGCAAAATCTTGTGTATGATAGTAGCTTGAGCTAGACTAGCCTCTCCAAAGAAGATAAGGTCATCGGCCAAAGCAAGATGAGAGAATTTAGGCCCTCCTCTAGTCACTTGAATAGGCACCCAAGAGTCATCATTCACGGCCACCTCAATGGCTTGGAAAAGTCTTTCAATGCACATAACAAAAATGTAAGGGGAGTTTGGCGAATGCCGCTTTGAGGAATGAACTCCTCCAAAGCCTCACCATTCCACAAGACTTGCATGGAAGGGGTCGAAATACAGTGCCATATGAGTTGGATTATTTTGTCAGGGAAGCCAATATCAACAAGAGTATCTTTAATGACATCCAATTTAGCCTATCATAAGCCTTCTCTAAGTCGATTTTGATTGCCATCCACCCTTTCATGCCTCCTTTGCTCCACATAGAGTGAAAAATTTCTTGAGCAATGATGATATTATCTTGACTGTGCCTCTTGGTAATAAAGGAACATTGTGCAGACCCAATAAGCTTAGAGAGACCTCCACGTAATCGAGTAGTTATAATCTTTGTAACACCCTTGTATAAAACATTGGAGAGCCCAATTGGTCTGAAATGTTTCATTGAAACCACAGAGTCAGATTTAGGAATAAGAACAATTAAGGTGAAATTTATATCCTTTACTTTCCACGGATTGCCCCATATATCTCTAACCAGCTTGCAAACCGAATCTCCAACTACATGCCATTGACCACTACAAGAAATTCGCGGATTACCGGCGGATGATTGACTTCCCTGATAACTCGTATTTATTTGACTAACAATCGATGATGGATTAGAGATTAAGTGTGATATCTAGTTTATTTGGCTAACAATCGATGATTGACTTCCCTGATAATTCGTATTTATATGTGTTATTTATGCTCTTATCACTTTAATTAGGACAAGTTCTCAAGTAATATTAGTACTTTATTCTGTAAATATGTGATTAAAAGTATAAATGAGGCTGAGAGTTATCTTCCTAACATTTGGCACAAAGGGTGCCCTTTTTAGTGTTTTAATGTGTTGTTAGTGCTTCAGCGGTAAGCGCTATAGCGCTATATGGCGGTTGGACAGCTGGACAATATTGGAGCTCACCACTATTTGATGAGTCATCGTGTCAATCCTCTGTTGAAAGCCTGACACCAAATCTTCCAAGTGGGTTGAAAAGGACACTTGGCATTTTCTCATTGAAGGATATTTGTTAGTTGGTGATACGTGTCACTATCACCTTTTTGTAAAAGCTACTTTATGAGATTAGGATAATATCTAGCTCTATCCTCTCCACACTACACAATTCGACTAAAGGATAGATTTTTTGGAAGAAGACTACTTGACACATATCTTTCCTCCATTAATCCTCCATTCTTGAAGCTTTTAGTTTAGTTTTATTTTTCTTATCCATACCTACGGTTTAGCCACCCCATAGCATATTCCAGCCGTGCATGACTTGGAATCCTTGGAGTGCATCTTTTGCAACCATTCATTTCTTGTTCACTCACGTTAATGTAAGCTTTTTGGTTTATATTGTATTGATGACGCTTGCCATGAGCTAAACACTTAGTAGTTGGATTAAGTCTAGTTTGTAATGAACCTTGAGTAATGTTAATATAATATTATGGCGTTTGCGTTTCAATCCTTGTATTTTAATACTTTCAAACTTGTTTTGGGATTGGCCAACTGAAACTAGTAGATTCGTGGGTACACACATGGTCCATGATTCGAACTCAAGGATAGATATCAATGAAAGGTTGTTTAAAGACCTTTAAGCAATTTGTGCTTAACCCTAGACATAGGGGAGCAATAGTTCATAAAGCAAAAGCTGTAGGTTCTTTATTATACAGGGGTGAACTTATTTAGAACCTAGACATAAGAGTCTTGTAACAAAACCCTGGCGACAGTGACTGAAAGGCACACCTCCATACGTTACAGCGCTTAACGCTACATCGTATAACGTTATAGCGCCTTACTCCTGGGAATTTACATAACGAAGAGTAATCCAACTCACTTTACAACTCACTTTATAACTCTTTGCATTTCTTACTGTTTTACCAACAACTGAGTATCTTCACACTTCAAAAACGTGCAATTGTTACTTTGCTCTTTTCATTAAATTGTTAACTACTTAAACTCTTAAATTAACATCAATCCTTGTGGGAACGATCTCTATTTATCATTATATTACTTGTTGCGATTGTGTACACTTGTACAAACTACTTTTCGCACAACAAGTTTTTGGCACCGTTGCCGGGGATTGCATTTAATTTTTATTGTTTCAGTTTTTAGCAATATTAGTGAAGATTTTACCCTGGTGTGTTGTTTCTTGATGTTACAGCGGTAGACGCTACAACGCATGCCCAGGTCCCAGCCACCAGAATTTGAGCTGGATCCAGAGCCAGAAAGGCGATTTAGGAGACCGAGACAACTTTAGAGACTAAGACAATCTAGACCCACAATGTCTGAACACAGTGGCAGAACAAATTCAGGCAGAGGTACCACAAGAGGTGGTAGAGGTAATTCTGGTACAGGCAGATCTGATCCAGGAGGTAGGGGTAGAGGACATCAACCGCCCACTCCTACATTGCATAATGACGAAGACTGGTTTAGGCAACAATTCATAAATCAAGGCCCTACTGACATGGTAAATGACAGGGACAGACCTATGAGGGACTATGTAACACCCTAAATATTTAATTAATTTATTTAATTAAGTATTTAGGAATTTATTTTAATTAGTTGGATACAATTTAATTAAGTGAAATTATGTTAAAATGGTGTAGGTGGTATTAGAAGGTGGAGGCTCCAATTAGATGAACTTGGGCTTAAGTGAAAAGCCCAAGCCCATGATCCATGTGATAGGCGAAGTGCTAAGTCATTTGAGATTAGGGTTTTGGCTAGGCATTTGCGAATTGAGAATAGAGAATAGAGAGAGGGAGAGGCGCCGAGGAGAAGAGAAAAAAGAAGGGAGAGGTCGCGAGCTCAAGGAGGAAGAAGGACGTGATTTTGATGTTGTGGTTTTGTTCATGATTGTCTCTAGGGCTTCCGTTCTTCAAATCCAAGGTAAGGGGAGTTCTATCTTTCTATATAATAGACGTTATGATAGGTTTTAGGGTAGGGTTAGCCTAGATCTATCCATGATCATGAATATGTATGTGATTTCATGTTTTGTTGATGATATATGCGTGATGTTCATGATTGATGGTTGAAAAATCCCTTTGGTTGGTGTTATGGACGCCTAGGGCGCCATGTGCTTGATTTGTGTTGCTGAATTTTTCTTTGTTGTTGCTGGAAGTGTTGCAGAGCGCTGGGCGCCAAGGGCGCCAGTGTGCGTGTGTTCTGTGCTGCGCGTGTGTCGTGTGTTGGGCGCTGGGCGCCGTGTGTGCGTGTGTGTTGTGTGTTGTAGGCGCTGGGCGCCAAGGGCGCCTTGTGTCGAAATTGTTGCCTGTTGAAATGTTGCCGTCGAAATTTGTTGCCTGTCAAAATGTTGTTGTCGAAATTGTTGCCTGTCAAAATGTTGCCGTCGAAATTTGTTGCCTGTCAAAATGTTGTTGTCGAAATTGTTGCCTGTCAAAATGTTGTTGTCGAAATTGTTGCCTGTTGAAAGGTTGGTGTCGAAATGTTGCCTTTCGAAGGCGCCCTGTTGCTGGGCGCCAGTTTTGCGTTTTGTGCCCTGGGCGCCATTTTCAGGATGTTCCCAAATTTTTATAAAAACTGTTTTTGCTATATCTTTTGACTCGGGCATCCGTCTTGAACGTTTCAAAAAGTGTTGAGAAGCTTTTTCAGTTGTCTACCTGTGTGTCTTATTTTTAAAATAAAAACTTATTATTTTCTGGTGGTTTCTGGGCGCCTAAGTGGCTGTCCCCGGTGGTCATTACAGTGACGATGCAAAGCCCTATTGAGTCCTTTAAAAATCCTTTTTGCGTATAACCAACAGTTTTAACGCTTTAGTGTCAAAATGGGTGATTATGACAATGATGCCCTTAGTGGCTAGTTAAATGACGTTTTGCCCTTAGTGGCCAATATTATTGATGATGATGTGTAAATGACTGTTTTGCCCTTAGTGGCTATCGTTTGTTTGGTGACATTTATGGATAAGTGATGATGAGGCCCAAAAGGCTAAGCGACGATGATAATAAGCGACGATGAAATATAGCGACGTTGTTGTGTGTAATTATAAATTGACAGGTGCTGTGCCTCTGATTTGGCAAATTGGTAAGTGACGGGTCACATAGTTGACCGTGATTGTGTGTTTGTGTGTGGTGCATGTCATAGAGTCTCATGTATTCCATGTGCATGAACCCAGCGACGATGAGGCCATAAAGGCTAAGCGACGATGATGAAAGGTACCTCATGCATATGCCCGCGAGTGGGTTGCATTTCATATAGTGCATGACATCGTGATGAGTTGTTGTAATCACGTGATTGATGACTGTGACGTGGCTACTCTAGTGCTGTGACTTGACTTATTGCTTATCATATGATTTATTATATGGATTGAATTGGACTCACCCTTCTGTTTGAATGTTACCCCTATGCGGTAACGTGCAGGTGATCACGAGTGAAGACCTAGGTATCTTCACTATTTTGAGTCGGGTCGTCATGCTCTGATACGTAGCACTCAGGGGGGGAAAGAACTCGATGTTTTTAAGGCCACTTTAGTTGTTATATGTTATTTGATGGTTTTCCCTTTATTTTACTTTCCGCTGCGTAGTTGGTTTTATTGATGATAAGGTTGTGGTGACGATAACTGATGTTTGAGGTTTTCCCCATTGGGGGCGCGCTACGTATTGCACAATTATTGATGTTGAACTGTTTTATTGAAGCACGATGTTTTATTCGAAGTATGTTTAACATTCCTTGCGATGAAAACGATTTTGAAACTCTGATTTTTATAAACAAATTAACGGGTAGAAAATGGGTGATACATTAGTGGTATCAGAGTAGTTCGGTCTGTCCGGCCAATGTTGTCCTGTCATAGTGTCTTATGACAATTAAGAAATTGTTAGATTAGTTCTGAATTTTGGGTTTGTGCTGTAGTGATAATTTGAAATGGCTGGGAGAAACGATGCTGCTCTTGCTGCTGCGCTGCAAGCTATGGCTCAGGCTGTGCAGAATCAGGGGAATGCTGGGGAGAACGCTGGTTTTTGGAGTCTGACTACTTTCCAGAGAGAGAATCCGCCCACTTTTAAGGGCAAATATGATCCAGATGGTGCTATGGCTTGGTTGAAAGAGATCGGGAGGATTTTCAGGGTGATGGACTGCACTGTTGAGCAGAAGGTCCATTTTGGTACTCACATGTTGGCTGAGGAGGCCGACGACTTGTGGTTGGCTACTAGGCAGTGTAACACCCCCTTCAAATAGCTACTATTTAATTTATTTAAAAGAAATCAGAGTTTCCAAAAACCTTTTCAGTGCAACCGCAAGAGGGTGCCACATTTTTAAAACAACGACATATAGCACCAAAATGATTTATTCATAAAGTCATAAAGTGCGTAATACATAGCACCATAGTCAACAATAATATCCTGTTTAGCTTACGTCAACATCAGTATAAAGGCATCGCAGCGGGAAAACACCTGTAACATCCGCAAAATAATTGATAAAATTATTTAGATGTTAACCCAATTGAATTATTTTAGTACTTGACTGGTAAATTTATTGAGTGCTAAAGTTAATTATTGGTTGTCATCGGATCGTTAACCGGATAATACGAATCAAGGAAGTTTCGGAATCGAAATAAGAGATTTTGATCAATATGGTAATTTGACCACGTTGCCGTATATTTATTAAATAAATATATGTATATACGTGTATGTGTGTGTGTTAAAGAAAAAGGAAAAGAGAAGAATTGAAAGAAAGGAAAGGAAGCTGAGAAGAGAAACAGAGAGGAAAAGAGAAAGAAGAAAAGAGAAGAAAGAAGAAAGGGTAAGGAAGAAGAAGGGGAAAAAGGGAGGATTTGCGCTCATCAAAATGACTTCCTTCCAACACGAAAAACGCTCAGCGTTACTCCCTCTTCGATTTGGTACCAACATCAACATCATCAACTCTCTCTCTCTCACTTTGCCATTTTCGAATCTTGAAGGAAATGGAGGTTTGTTGATGGTTCAAGCTCAAGGATGGCTTGGAATGGAGTTTGGCGCGAACCCAAGGATGACGGATCGTTGATTGAGGTTCGATTGAAAGATTGGAAGCGAGTTGGGTGATTTGGGGTTTTGTGAATAGTGATTAGAAGTTGGAGAAGATGATGAATAGTATTCATGGAGGATTTCGGGGAATTCGGTAATTCGGTCAAAAGGATGCCTCGAAGTCGAGTGGGAAACTTTGGGAGCGGTTGCGGACGTCGCCGGAGCGTGTAGTTGATTCGGGGAACGTTCGTGTGGTTTTGTCAGAAAAGCGGTGTCGTGGAAAGTCTCGGTGATTTGGCGAAGTCTCGGCGATTTTGAAGTCTCGGTGTCGGCACACGCTTCGAGGGTGAGTTTTACTCACGCTTAGGATGTTTTTATGTTTCGAGTATTTTTACGTCAATTGATGTCGAGAGATCTTGAGTCAAAACCGCTATTTGGAAAATATGTCGTTTTTGATAAAAACCGTTTTGATTGAGACATTGATTGATTTGATTGATTGTTTGATGTTGATTGGGTTTGATTATATGTGTGTGAAAACTGTTTTCGATCGAAATTAAAATCGGAATTGAGCGGAATCGCGGTTTTCGCGCGAAACCGCCAAAATCTGCCTTAACAGACCCCACCTGCTGCCATTTCGCGCTCCACTTGCGCCCCAGGCGCAACTCCAGCGCAATTTGGCAGAACTTGCTGCCAGTTCGCGCGTCACTTGCGCGCCAGGCGCGACTCCAGCGCCAGTTGGCAGAATTTCAGCAACCAAACACTGTTTTTCGTTTCGCGATAACTTTTGATCCGGGAACCCGATTGAGGCGTTCTAAGATGCGTTGGAAAGCTTATTCAGAGGCCTAACTGAATATTCTATTTTTAAGGCAAAATGAACTGTTTTTGATATTGAAAATTATGTTGAAAAGTGTCGAGTTAGTATGCGAGAGCGAATGTGGACTTAATGTTTTTATCGAAAAGAAAGCGGACTATGAGTCCTATGTGATATTGTATAAATGACGCGGGATGATTGTTAAATCATCTAAACCGGTCTATGGTACGTTCTATTTATTGAACTATGTAACTGACGCGGGATGATTATTATTTAAATCATCTAAAACGGTCTATGATTCACGATATATAAATTATATCGAATATAGGAGTTAGCCCAAATGCGGGTGGATATATATATATACTAGATCGAGTTTGGGTGACGACCCATGAGGTTGACATACTAGGCGGGGAAGTCATGATCCCTTACCCTAGGCCCGTAAGCTATTAGGGAAAGTACTATTGGTAAAGGGGTTCACCGGGATTACCAAAGCTGGGGTCGGTGTTATGTCACAGTTATAGAATAGTTCACCGGGATTACCAAAGCTGGGGTCGGTGTTGTAATAAAGTTATGAAGCGGGTTACCGGGATTACCAAAGCTGGGGCCGGTACCGTGTTAAATTAGAAAGAATGGTCACCGGGATTACCAAAGCTGGGGTCGGTGTCATTCTAAAGATATCAATAGTATGGTTACCGGGATTACCAAAGCTGGGGCTGGTATCATACTATGTTGACTAGTACGAGTCACCGAGATTACCAAAGCTGGGGTCGGTGTCGTGCTAAATTAAAAGAATGTAATTTATAAATTAAGCTCTGAGATAAAAGATTTCATAACTGGACCGCGAGTGTTAGTAGGGGTCTCGGTAGAACACACTGAGATTGTATCTCACTGTTTAAATGTTGTTGTTTTACAGAGAAACAGGGAAGGAAAGGACCACAGAGGTACGAGTAGGTTGAGCTCGGACGGGTTGCAGATGACTTAGCTATTATGCTTAAGTTTATATTTCCTTTTGTTGTCTTTGTACTACAACTCTATGTATTGGTATTATAATTTTATTCCGCTTTCTTGTACGATATTGAGCACTATAGTTTGCTGAAGGTTATGGTCTGAGAACCTGTTCGGTCTTATTTGTATTTAAGACTGTTTAGTTGTTATTCAGCGAGAACTATATTGTAGTGTTCAGTATCTATGCAGGAATTTTATATCTCTGATTATTATATGATGGTACACTTGGGTATTTTTACTCGATATAAATACCGGGGTGTTACAGTTGGTATCAGAGCGGTTCGACCTAGTCGGACTTAGCTTTTAGGGTCTTTGCTTTCTCCAGTCGTGATTTTCTTAGTATGCTATTAGACATTGAGCTTGATCAACTTAATACTTTGTGCATATTTCGTAGAATCATGGCCAGAAGAGGTAGAGGCGTCCCTCCCCCTGTTGATCCACAATTCGAATGGATGCAGAATGTCATTGAGAATCAGCAGAAGATGATGCAGGATATGTTGCAAATGCAGCATGACCAATTGGGTCTGCAACAGCCCAATTTCCAACCTCATCAAGAAGATCCTAACCGGACATATTTCCGATTTCAAAAGATGAAGCCCCCGACTTACAAGGGAGGATCGGATCCAATGACTGCCTATTATTGGATTGACTCAATGGAGAAGATCTTCCACACCCTCCAATGTGGAGAGGAAGAGAAGGTGATATGTGCAGCCAATGTGCTCAATGAAGATGCCCACACCTGGTGGTGTAATGCGAGGCAAATGATGGAACTCCAAGGAACTCCCCTCACTTGGGACAACTTCAAGGAATTGTTTCTGAAGCAATATTTCCCTTCAGTGAAGAAACTAAGCAAGCAAGCAGAGTTTGTGACTCTCAAACAAGGTGATTTGTCAGTTGGGGAATATGCTGCGAAATTTGAAAGACTGTCTCAGTTCTATGAGTTGGGGAGGTATGCCCCAAATGATATGTGGAAGATGCAAATGTTCAAAGAAGGCCTCCGAGCTGATGTAAGTCAAGGACTCAGTTCTTACACTCTGGTTAATTATCCTGCCTTAGTGCAACAAGCCTATGTGGCTGAGGAGGATTTGAGGAAAATGTATGCTGAAAGAAAAGATTATTGGAAGGGTAAAAAGAAAGTTGCTGAATCTTCTACTCCAAGCACGCAATTCAAGGAAGATGGTTATAAGGGGAAACAGGTGCAATCGTTTGATTCTTCAAAGGTCCGCAGGTGTGGCAACTGTGGAAAACGTCATCAAGGCGATTGTTGGCAAAAGCCAAATCGGTGCTATCATTGTAATGAAGAGGGCCACTATGCAAATGAGTGCCCAACGAAGAAGAGTTTACAAGGAACACCAAATGCTCCTAGGCAGGGACGAATCAACACTTTGGATGCCCAGACAATCACACCTAAGGACAATCTACTGAGGGGTATGATATCTCTTTTCAATAACTCTGTCAGTATATTATATAATTCGAGTGCAACCCATTGTTTTATAGCCCAAGCATAGTGTCAAAAATTATCTACTTGTCATACGAGATAGAAATTTTGTGGTAGAATCTATTTGTTTGCCTAAGAGAAGTATGAATATCTTTCCGTGTTTAGGGTTGTCGTCTATTCAACTGGTGAATGAATTTCTGTATGTTATGAAGGATGAAGTTTCTTCCGTACTTCCATAGTGAGAGGTAAAATTCTCCATAGCATGGATTCCAAGTGTCGGGTCAATCTCTATAGTTCCTTGTCGAATGTCTCCCTTGGAATTAAAGGAATTGAAATCCCAACTTAAAGAATTGATATCAAAGAAGTTCATTCGACCGGGTACGTTTACATGGGATGCCGATTGAGAGGGGTGTTTTCAAGAGTTGAAAGTTAGGTTAACTTCTGCTCCAATCCTGATTCCTCCGGATCCGTCATTGCAATTTTAAATTTTCGATGACGCTTCAGGGAGGGGTATAGGATGTATTCTAATGCAAAATCAACAAGTGGTAGCTTATGCGTCCAGACAATTAAAGTCTCATGAGAAGAGTCATCCGACTCACGATTATGAGTTGGCAGCTATTGTGTATGCACTGAAGATTTGGAGACGCTACCTGTATGGGTCTCGTTTCGATGTCTTTAGTGATCACAAGAGTTCAAGGTATCTGTTTGATCAGAAAGAACTGAATAGCAGGCAGAGAAGTGTGTTGAGTTTCTGGAGGATTATAAATTCGTGTTGATGTAGCCTTCAAGAGAGGCCAGTGTTGTAACTGATGCACTGCGTGGCCGAGTTTCTTGATGCATGAGATGGAATTATCGGAGTCCTTTAGAGACTTAAATCCGAATTCAAGATCAAGGAGGAACCGGTTAGTGTTGAGCCATATTAGGATCTCTAGTTCCCTAAGGGATTCTATACGCTTAGCACGGGAAGTTGATGTGAAGCCACAATCACAAAAGGTATTTCCAGACTTCACCATGGATAGTGATAGAGTCAGTTGTTTCAACGGTAGAATCTGTGCGCCCGATGATGAGGACAACAAAAGGCAAGCGTAGAGGAAGCACACCGAGGTTTATATTCTGTCCCAGGGTGTACAGAATATAAAACAGAGGTATTAGTTTGTTAACCTCTCCTTTGTGAAGGTTAACAATGAGATGGTATAATATGATTCCGCTTGACAAGTCAAACGTGAATACGAATATGAAAATGAGGTGGCTGCCGACTATTTTTCACATTGCGAATAAGCACCAAAGGATTAATTGATGGATCTGCTTGCAAGTGGCTGAAATTTCCGAAATGAAGCTTGGCGTGCGGTATGGTAGTTTTGAAAAATCATTTTTGTGAAAACCCGCATGCTAAAGTTAATTTTGGGAACGAATCAAGAGGTTAATAAAGTCTGATTGAGGAAGAAAATCCTAGGAGGATTACTTTGGTTGAGGGGAAGTTCTCAAGGCTATGGACTAATTTGGAAAGGAATCGGGTGCGTCGTTGGTAAAAACCTCGTGATGAAGTTTCAATAGAAGGAAAATGAGTTCTGAGTTCTGTTTGATAGTTGTTTTGAGAACAACTGATGCGATTTTCGTTACTTTCGAATTTATTCGATGTCCCCACGGTTTATTTCTACGTTTAAGATAAACGTTTCTGGTAAATCTTCATTTCTTCTTCTTTTGAAAAGTGTTATCTTGAAATCTTGGTGGCGAGTCCAGAAGTTTCACAAGTGACTTTTCGTCACATTGTCGGTGTGTACGAGAATTGTTATGGATTTTAGAAGATTTGTTGAGAACGTGTTTATACCCTTCGAAGAGATTGTGTTTGTTTTTACCTTTACCAGGAGTACCAGTTTGTGGACCTCGCTTTCAATATATATTTCTATCAAGCGTCTTGTACTAGACCCTTTGATTTAGATCAATCCAAGTTGGGGAGCAAGCGAGGATAATTGGAATGAAGCTTAGGAAGTGTTTTTAAGTGCGGTGCCAAGCCTTGTAGGCGAAAGAGGAGTTTCTCGTGTTAATTTGTAACAAGAGAGTTCAGACTATAATCTTAAAGGCGTTCTAGAGTAGTGGTCCAACATACTTGAAGATTGATGTGCCAACTTCGTGAAGATTTCTACTCATTTCGTTAATTCAAGAATATTTTCCAGCAAATTTGGACCTTTCTGAGAATGTCGATCCTCGGTTAGTCGGATGAAAGACTTAACGAAATTTTGAGGACAAAATTCTTTTAAGTTGGGGAGAATGTAACATCCGCAAAATAATTGATAGAATTATTTAGATGTTAACCCAATTGAATTATTTTAGTACTTGACTGGTAAATTTATTGAGTGCTAAAGTTAATTATTGGTTGTCATCGGATCGTTAACCGGATAGTACGGATCAAGGAAGTTTCGGAATCGAAATAAGAGATTTTGATCAATATGGTAATTTGACCACGTTGCCGTATATTTATTAAATAAATATATGTATATACGTGTATGTGTGTGTGTTAAAGAAAAAGGAAAAGAGAAGAATTGAAAGAAAGGAAAGGAAGCTGAGAAGAGAAACAGAGAGGAAAAGAGAAAGAAGAAAATAGAAGAAAGAAGAAAGGGTAAGGAAGAAGAAGGGGAAAAAGGGAGGATTTGCGCTCATCAAAACGACTTCCTTCCAACACGAAAAACGCTCAGCGTTACTCCCTCTTCGATTTCGTACCAACATCAACATCATCAACTCTCTCTCTCTCTCACTTTGCCATTTTCGAATCTTGAAGGAAATGGAGGTTTGTTGATGGTTCAAGCTCAAGGATGGCTTGGAATGGAGTTTGGCGCGAACCCAAGGATGACGGATCGTTGATTGAGGTTCGATTGAAAGATTGGAAGCGAGTTGGGTGATTTGGGGTTTTGTGAATAGTGATTAGAAGTTGGAGAAGATGATGAATAGTATTCATAGAGGATTTCGGGGAATTCGGTAATTCGGTCAAAAGGATGCCTCGAAGTCGAGTGGGAAACTTTGGGAGCGGTTGCGGACGTCGCCGGAGCGTGTAGTTGATTCGGGGAACGTTCGTGTGGTTTTGTCAGAAAAGCGGTGTCGCGGAAAGTCTCGGTGATTTGGCGAAGTCTCGGCGATTTTGAAGTCTCGGTGTCGGCACATGCTTCGAGGGTGAGTTTTACTCACGCTTAGGATGTTTTTATGTTTCGAGTATTTTTACGTCAATTGATGTCGAGAGATCTTGAGTCAAAACCGCTATTTGGAAAATATGTCATTTTTGATAAAAACCGTTTTAATTGAGACATTGATTGATTTGATTGATTGTTTGATGTTGATTGGGTTTGATTATATGTGTGTGAAAACTGTTTTCGATCGAAATTAAAATCAGAATTGAGCGGAATCGCGGTTTTCGCGCGAAACCGCCAAAATCTGCCTTAACAGACCCCCCCTGCTGCCATTTCGCGCTCCACTTGCGCCCCAGGCGCAACTCCAGCGCAATTTGGCAGAACTTGCTGCCAGTTCGCGCGTCACTTGCGCGCCAGGCGCGACTCCAGCGCCAGTTGGCAGAATTTCAGCAACCAAACACTGTTTTTCGTTTCGCGATAACTTTTGATCCGGGAACCCGATTGAGGCGTTCTAAGATGCGTTGGAAAGCTTATTCAGAGGCCTAACTGAATATTCTATTTTTAAGGCAAAATGAACTGTTTTTGATATTGAAAATTATGTTGAAAAGTGTCGAGTTAGTATGCGAGAGCGAATGTGGACTTAATGTTTTTATCGAAAAGAAAGCGGACTATGAGTCCTATGTGATATTGTATAAATGACGCGGGATGATTGTTAAATCATCTAAACCGGTCTATGGTACGTTCTATTTATTGAACTATGTAACTGACGCGGGATGATTATTATTTAAATCATCTAAAACGGTCTATGATTCACGATATATAAATTATATCGAATATAGGAGTTAGCCCAAATGCGGGTGGATATATATATATACTAGATCGAGTTTGGGTGACGACCCATGAGGTTGACATACTAGGCGGGGAAGTCATGATCCCTTACCCTAGGCCCGTAAGCCATTAGGGAAAGTACTATTGGTAAAGGGGTTCACCGGGATTACCAAAGCTGGGGTCGGTGTTATGTCACAGTTATAGAACAGTTCACCGGGATTACCAAAGCTGGGGTCGGTGCTGTAATAAAGTTATGAAGCGGGTTACCGGGATTACCAAAGCTGGGGCCGGTACCGTGTTAAATTAGAAAGAATGGTCACCGGGATTACCAAAGCTGGGGTCGGTGTCATTCTAAAGATATCAATAGTATGGTTACCGGGATTACCAAAGCTGGGGCTGGTATCATACTATGTTGACTAGTACGAGTCACCGAGATTACCAAAGCTGGGGTCGGTGTCGTGCTAAATTAAAAGAATGTAATTTATAAATTAAGCTCCGAGATAAAAGATTTCATAACTGGACCGCGAGTGTTAGTAGGGGTCTCGGTAGAACTCAATGAGATTGTATCTCACTGTTTAAATGTTGTTGTTTTACAGAGAAACAGGGAAGGAAAGGACCACAGAGGTACGAGTAGGTTGAGCTCGGACGGGTTGCAGATGACTTAGCTATTATGCTTAAGTTTATATTTCCTTTTGTTGTCTTTGTACTACAACTCTATGTATTGGTATTATAATTTTATTCCGCTTTCTTGTACGATATTGAGCACTATAGTTTGCTGAAGGTTATGGTCTGAGAACCTGTTCGGTCTTATTTGTATTTAAGACTGTTTAGTTGTTATTCAGCGAGAACTATATTGTAGTGTTCAGTATCTATGCAGGAATTTTATATCTCTGATTATTATATGATGGTACACTTGGGTATTTTTACTCGATATAAATACCGGGGTGTTACAACACCAGTCTCAACATATTAGGTTATATCACCAAGTAAGTAGTTTAATAACATCAATTTAAATAAAACAGTAAGCTAAAACGCCCCCCAGGTGCTACGTATCAGAGCTGACTCGACCAACTAGAAAAAGGTACTAGATCACCTTCACTCGCTATCACCTGCACGTTGCCGACATGAGAAGCAACATAAAAGCAGTAGGGTGAGTCTCTTTACATAAATAATAACAAATAAGATGAGCATCATACTAGAGGAGGCAACTAGAAACACCAATACACAACTTCATAAGCATACATCATCATCTTACAACATATATATTATAATCACCAAGGCAACATCGTCAATAATAATCACCAAGAGACATCATCGTCAATAAACATAGGCACTAAGGCATCATCGTCAATAATCATGGAATAATGCATGAGATGCAACCCAACACCAAGGGCATAATGCATGTGGTACCATACTCGTCATAAGTCAGCCACTAGGGCACATCGTCACTGGTTTTCGTCAATAAGAGGCCGAAGCCTATTCGTCATAATATGCACATGCTATGAGACACTATGGACACACGTGCAATTCACCAATTCACTCACCCGGAGTACTCGTCATCGTCGTCATAGAACACTCATAGAGTGTATTCGTCATAGTCACCATAATAATATTACAACTTCTTCATAAACATCACATCCAAAATTGGGGTAATAACATCCTTAAATCTTACTTCATACCTTTGTGGTTAGGCATTGGATGCTACTTACCACAAATTATAATCTGTGGTAAGTGGGGCTTAGTGGCCACTTACCACAGATTCCAATTTGTGGAAAGTGGAATCCAAACAGTTTGATTATGTTCTTGTTTAATTGCCTTAAATCTTAAGTAACAATACACTAAAAAAAATAGCGCTTCACTTTTATAAAACAGCAGCACATTTTCTTCATAAAAACAGCAACTCTTCTTTAAATATAACAGCAAACAACAACACTATCAATTGGTAGACAGCAACATTTTCTAGCAAACAGCATACTTTATTTTGATAAACAGCAGACAGCAACATTTCCTTTGATAAAACAGCCAACAGCAACACTATTGGTTTATGGACAGCAACATTTTCTTTTGATAAAACAGCATACAGCAACACTATTAATTTTCTGGACAGCAACATTTTCTATTTTCAATTTGTTTGGTATCATTCGAATAATTATCATCATATTACTCAATCACCACATAATTCTCACATACTCAATTAAACTATAACATCCCTTAATTCAATCCCAATTTACTCATTCATAGGTTCTCGCCCCTATACACATGAAATCGAAACTAACTACACCACATTCACCAAAATCGAAATTCACCTCATCATATCATATGGTAAATCGCATGTCAACACCAACAATTCATCAAAATAACACCACAATTAATCCACTCTTTTATCCATCTTAACATATACATCTCTAATCATCACAACACCAAAACCCCATAAAACCCACCACATACCCAATTATATTCAATTGAAACACTCACCCTTACTCTCAACCATCACACACAAAACACAACACCACGCAACAACAAGCAACACAGTGCCACAACGCACACGCAGGCAACACTCCACACACCAAATAGCAACATAGTGCCACAACTCCTCAAACACCAATTTCCACACCATTTCATTTAAGCAATTTAACAAACACCTCATATGCATACTTAGTCTCATATTCATATTGACACCAATTGACATAGAATCATCTACAACAACATAAAATTACTAATTTGATTTTTCAACACATCATCAAACACAAAACAACACACCAATCAATCATTTAAACATCCTAAACCTAACTCATATAGGATAATAATCTTATAGGTTATTACGAACGAAAGAGAGCCCCCTAACCTTAAACTAGCTTCCACTATGAGCAAGACTTCATCTTCTCTATTTTGAGCTCCAATGGTCAACAATGGTGATTTGTGAAAGATAAAGCAATAGGGTATAAAATTAGTATCAATAGATAGGTCTTAAAAAATGGGGAAGAATGGTTACTAAAACACTTACATACATGCAATGGTGATGGTGGTCTACCCCCTTCTTCCTCTTCTCCCCTTCGCCTCCTTTCTTTCTCTTCCTCTCGGGTCTCTTCTTTTCTCTCTCTCGCTGTTCTCTTCTTTCTATTCTTCCTTTGTTTCCTTATTTATTTCTTTCTTTTTCCTTCACTCTCTCGGCCCTCTTCTTCCTTCTTTCTTTTCTTTATTTCTCTATGGGCCTCCTCAAACCCACTACTAGCCAATCCCCCAATTTTTCTAAATGCAACCCCTTTTCTCTATTTAACATAATACCATTACTAACTAGCAATCAAATACACTAACATATAAATAACACATTTAGGCAATTTAAAAAAAATCATCAATTCAAACATAATAAAATGTTGCAAGCCTTAAATAACTCAATTAAATAAATAATTGAATTGTTTTTGGGGCGTTACAGGCAGAGGTTGGAGACTGTGCAGGAAGAGATTACCTGGGAGGTATTCAGCAGAGAATTTCTGAGAAAATATTTTCCTGAAGATGTCCGAGGAAAGAAAGAGATAGAATTCCTGGAACTGAAGCAGGGTGGTATGTCTGTGACTGCATATGCGGCGAAGTTTGTGGAATTGGCAAAATTCTATCCGCACTATAGTGAGGCTACAGCTGAGTTTTCGAAATGCATCAAGTTCGAGAATGGTTTGAGGCCTAATATCAAAAAGGCCATTGGTTACCAGAAGATCCGTGTGTTCGCTGATCTGGTTGATAGTTGTAGGATCTTCGAGGAGGACAGTACTGCACATTACAAAGCTGTGTCTGAGAAAAAGGGTAAGTTTCCGAGTCGAAGCAAGCCGTATGAGGTTCCTGCGGGTAAGAGTTATCAGAGGGCTACTGGAGGTAAGAAGACTAGTGGGGGAGATGCTCCTGCTAGCATTGTCTGTTTTAAGTGTGGCAAACTTGGCCACAAGAGTACTACATGCGGGTCTGATGAGAGAGTTTGCTACCGTTGTGGTAAAAAGGGTCCTATGGCGGCCGAGTGTAAGGTCAAGGATGTGGTGTTGGCTGGGTACTACAGGAGGTTCATCGAGGGTTTTTCCAAGTTGGCCCTTCCGTTGACTCAGTTGACTTGTAAGGGTAAAGTTTTCGTTTGGGATGCTCGGTGTGAGGAAAGTTTTATGGAACTGAAGAAGAGATTGACAACGTCGCCTGTTTTGACGTTGCCTAATCCGGAGGAACCGTTTGTTGTATATTGTGACGCTTCGAAGATGGGTCTTGGTGGTGTGCTGATGCAGGATGGGAAAGTTGTTGCGTATGCGTCGAGGCAGTTGCGGGTTCATGAGAAAAATTACCCTACGCATGATTTGGAATTGGCTGCTGTGGTGTTTGTGCTTAAGATTTGGAGGCACTATCTTTATGGTTCGAGGTTTGAGGTGTTCAGTGATCATAAGAGTCTGAAGTATCTGTTCGACCAGAAGGAGTTGAATATGAGACAGCGTCGGTGGTAGGAGCTCTTGAAGGATTATGACTTCGGTTGGAATTATCATCCCGGTAAAGCTAATGTCGTGGCTGATGCTTTAAGCCGGAAGTCTTTGCATATGTCGGCAATGATGGTGAAAGAATTAGAGTTGATTGAGGAATTCCGAGATTTGAGTTTGGTTTGTAAAATGACACCTCGGAGTGTCGAGCTGGGAATGTTAAAGATCGATAATGACTTTATGGGCAGCATCAGAGAGGCTCAGAAGGCAGATGTCAAGTTGGTAGATTTAATTAATGGGGTTGGTCAATCTGAAGATGAAGATTTCAAATTGGATTCTCGTGGTGTGTTGAGGTTCCGGGGTAGGATCTGTGTTCCGGATGATGCAGAGATGAAAAAGGCAATTTTAGAGGAGGGTCACCGTAGCAAGTTGAGTATCCATCCTGGAGCGACGAAAATGTATCAAGATCTGAAAAAGATGTTTTGGTGGTATGGTATGAAGAGAGATGTGGCACAGTTTGTGTATGCCTGTTTGACCTGTCAAAAGTCGAAGGTTGAACATCAGAAGCCTGCAGGGTTGATGCAACCGTTGGAAGTTCCAGAGTGGAAGTGGGATAGCATTGCAATGGATTTTGTGACGGGATTTCCGAATACAGTTAAGGGTCATGACGCTATTTGGGTGATCGTTGATAGGTTAACGAAGTCTGCTCACTTTATTCCTATTAATGTCACTTATCCAGTATCGAAGTTGGCAGAGGTCTATGTCAAAGATATTGTGAAGTTGCACGGTGTTCCGAAGAGTATTGTGTCAGATAGGGATCCGAGGTTCACTTCTGAGTTTTGGACGGGTTTGCAGAAGGAATTGGGTTCAAAGTTGAAAATGAGTTCGGCATATCATCCTCAGACAGATGGTCAGTCAGAGAGGACAATCCAGTCGTTAGAAGATTTGTTGAGGGCTTGTGTCTTGGAACAAGGTGGTTCATGGGATTCCTACCTTGCGTTGATTGAATTTACCTATAACAACAGTTACCATTCCAGTATCGGGATGGCACCGTTTGAAGCATTGTATGGTCGAAAGTGTAGAACGCCGTTGTGTTGGTATGAGTCGAGGGAGAGTGTAGTGTTGGGACCGGAGATTGTCCGGGAGACTACAGAGAAAATCAAGATGATCCGTGAAAAGATGAAGGCTTCGCAGAGTCGTCAGAAGAGTTATCATGACAAGCGGAGGAAAGATTTAGAGTTTCAGGAGGGTGAGCATGTGTTCTTGAGGGTTTCTCCTATTACCGGTGTTGGTCGAGCGTTGAAGTCGAAGAAGCTCACTCCTCGCTTTGTTGGTCCTTATCAGATTTCCGAGAGAATCGGAAATGTGGCTTATAGGGTGGCTTTACCGCCAAATCTTTCGAATTTGCACGATGTGTTTCATGTGTCGCAACTTCGGAAGTATGTTTCGGATCCATCTCATGTGATCCATATGGATGATGTAGAGGTGCGGGATAATCTCACTGTGGAGACGATGCCCGTACGAATTGAGGATCGTGAAGTGAAAGCACTTAGAGGCAAAGAGATTGCATTGGTGAAAGTGGTTTGGCTAGGAGCTGCCGGTGAGAATATGACGTGGGAGCTAGAAAGCAAGATGCGGGAGTCCTACCCAGAGTTGTTCGATCAGGTAAATTTCGAGGATGAAATATTCTAAGTGGGGGAGAGTTGTAACACCCTAAATATTTAATTAATTTATTTAATTAAGTATTTAGGAATTTATTTTAATTAGTTGGATACAATTTAATTAAGTGAAATTATGTTAAAATGGTGTAGGTGGTATTAGAAGGTGGAGGCGCCAATTAGATGAACTTGGGCTTAAATGAAAAGCCCAAGTCCATGATCCATGTGATAGGCGAAGTGCTAAGTCATTTGGGATTAGGGTTTTGGCTAGGCATTTGCGAATTGAGAATAGAGAATAGAGAGAGGGAGAGGTACCGAGGAGAAGAGAAAAAGAAGGGAGAGGTCGCGAGCTCAAGGAGGAAGAAGGACGTGATTTTGTTGCTGTGGTTTTGTTCGTGATTGTCTCTAGGGCTTCCGTTCTTCAAATCCAAGGTAAGAGGAGTTCTATCTTTCTATATAATAGATGTTATGATAGGTTTTAGGGTAGGGTTAGCCTAGATCTATCCATGATCATGAATATGTATGTGATTTCATGTTTTGTTGATGATATATGCGTGATGTTCATGATTGATGGCTGAAAAATCCCTTTGGTTGGTGTTATGGGCGCCTAGGGCGCCATGTGCTTGATTTGTGTTGCTGAATTTTTCTTTGTTGTTGCTGGAAGTGTTGCAGAGCGCTGGGCGCCAAGGGCGCCAGTGTGCGTGTGTTCTGTGCTGCGCGTGTGTCGTGTGTTGGGCGCTGGGCGCCAAGCGCTGGGCGCCAAGGGCGCCGTGTGTGCGTGTGTGTTGTGTGTTGTAGGCGCTGGGCGCCAAGGGCGCCTTGTGTCGAAATTGTTGCTTGTTGAAATGTTGCCGTCGAAATTTGTTGCCTGTCAAAATGTTGTTGTCGAAATTGTTGCCTGTCAAAATGTTGCCGTCGAAATTTGTTGCCTGTCAAAATGTTGTTGTCGAAATTGTTGCCTGTCAAAATGTTGTTGTCGAAATTGTTGCCTGTTGAAAGGTTGGTGTCGAAATGTTTCCTTTCGAAGGCGCCCTGTTGCTGGGCGCCAGTTTTGCGTTTTGTGCCCTGGGCGCCATTTTCAGGATGTTCCCAAATTTTTATTAAAACTGTTTTTGCTATATCTTTTGACTCGGGCATCCGTCTTGAACGTTTCAAAAAGTGTTGAGAAGCTTTTTCAGTTGTCTACCTGTGTGTCTTATTTTTAAAATAAAAACTTATTATTTTCTGGTGGTTTCTGGGCGCCTAAGTGGCTGTCCCCGGTGGTCATTACAGTGACGATGCAAAGCCCTATTGAGTCCTTTAAAAATCCTTTTTGCGTATAACCAACAGTTTTAACGCTTTAGTGTCAAAATGGGTGATTATGACAATGATGCCCTTAGTGGCTAGTTAAATGACGTTTTGCCCTTAGTGGCCAATATTATTGATGATGATGTGTAAATGACTGTTTTGCCCTTAGTGGCTATCGTTTGTTTGGTGACATTTATGGATAAGTGACGATGAGGCCCAAAAGGCTATGCGACGATGATAATAAGCGACGATGAAATATAGCGACGTTGTTGTGTGTAATTATAAATTGACAGGTGTTGTGCCTCTGATTTGGCAAATTGGTAAGTGACGGGTCACATAGTTGACCGTGATTGTGTGTTTGTGTGTGGTGCATGTCATAGAGTCTCATGTATTCCATGTGCATGAACCCAGCGACGATGAGGCCATAAAGGCTAAGCGACGATGAGGCCATAAAGGCTAAGCGACGATGATGAAAGGTACCTCATGCATATGCCCGCGAGTGGGTTGCATTTCATATAGTGCATGACATCGTGATGAGTTGTTGTAATGACGTGATTGATGACTGTGACGTGGCTACTCTAGTGCTGTGACTTGACTTATTGCTTATCATATGATTTATTATATGGATTGAATTGGACTCACCCTTCTGTTTGAATGTTACCCCTATGCGGTAACGTGCAGGTGATCACGAGTGAAGACCTAGGTATCTTCACTATTTTGAGTCGGGTCGTCATGCTCTGATACGTAGCACTCAGGGGGGGAACGAACTCGATGTTTTTAAGGCCACTTTAGTTGTTATATGTTATTTGATGGTTTTCCCTTTATTTTACTTTCCGCTGCGTAGTTGGTTTTATTGATGATAAGGTTGTGGTGACGATGACTGATGTTTGAGGTTTTCCCCATTGGGGGCGCGCTACGTATTGCACAATTATTGATGCTGAACTGTTTTATTGAAGCACGATGTTTTATTCGAAGTATGTGTAACATTCCTTGCGATGAAAACGATTTTGAAACTTTGATTTTTATAAACAAATTAACGGGTATAAAAGGGGTGTTACAGACTATGCTGTATTTGATCCACTATCCATGGAGACAAGCATAGCTAGGCCTGCTCTCCAAACAGCTCAATTTGAATTCAAACCCATGATGTTCCAGATGCTCCAAACAGTAGGTCAGTTTGGTGGTTCTCCCTACGAGGACCCATACTTACATTTAAAACAATTTTAGGAAGTCTGCAGTAATTTTATCATTCCAGAAGTCAGTGATGATGCATTTAGGTTAAAACTTTTTCCTTATTCCTTAAAGGATAGAGCAAAGGCCTGGTTAACTTCTCTAGAGCCTAACTCTATCCATACTTGGAATGAAATGGCTGAGAAATTCTTGGAAAAATATTTTCCACCTAGTAAAAATGCAAGAATGAGGAATGAAGTTACTGCATTCAGACAAAAAGATTCTGAAACACTGTTTGATGCCTGGGAGAGATGGAAAGAACTGTTGAGAAGATGTCCCAATCATGGTATACCAGTGGTCATTCAGATGGAGACCTTTTACAATGGATTGGATCCACATACCAGACTGATGTTTGATGCTTCTTCTGGGGGTGTACTACTGAAAACTTCCTACAATGAAGCTTGTGAATTGATAGATGACATTGCCACCAATAGCTACCAATGGCCCACAGAAAGGCTAGCTCTACAGAAAAAGGTATCTGGTGCCCATGAAATTAGCGAAGTTTCAGCCCTGTCAGCTCAGGTTGCTTCTCTCACCAATATGATAAGGAGCATGAGTACCTCCAAGGCTGCAGTGGTTACCGCTACAGCGCCAGTTGAGCCAACTGTGGCTGTTATAGAGCAAGCTCCTCCAGGTTCAATTAGCTGTGTTAATTATGGAGGGGAGCATCTCTATGAAGAATGTCCAGGTAATCCTGTGTCTGTAAACTATGTGGGGTTCAACTACTGAAGCCTCAACTTCTCATACAGCAGGGAAAGAGCATGTCAAGGCTATATCTTTGAGAAGTGGGAAAGATTTACATGGGCCATCAACTAGTTTAGAAAAAGAAAAGAAAAAAATTTCTCAGGCGCTACAGCAGCTGACGCTGTAGCAGCTGACAAAGCACAATCTCCAGTAACAAGGATTATTCCAGAATACCCAAAACCTCCCTATCCACAAAGGCTAAGGAAAGCACAGGAAGATAAGCAATTTAACAAATTTTTGGAAGTGCTAAAACAACTGCATATCAATGTTCCATTGGTGGAAGCCCTCCAACAAATGCCAAACTATGCTAAGTTTATGAGGGATGTGCTCACCAAAAGAAGAAGACTAGGGGAATTTGAAACAGTAGAAATGACTGGGGAGTGCAGCATGATTATGCAGAACAAACTCCCAATGAAATCAAAGGACCCTGGCAGCTTCACAATCCCTTGTGCCATTGGGAATTTCTACTCTGGCCGTGCCTTATGTGATTTGGGGGCTAGCATAAATCTAATGCCCAAATCCATATACAAGCAGCTAGGAGTAGGAACTTCAAGGCCTACCTCTGTTACTCTTCAATTGGCTGATGGGACTCTTGCCTATCCAGAAGGAATATTGGAAGATGTACTGATCAAAGTAGATAAATTTGTTTTCCTTGTGGACTTTGTAATTCTTGACTTTGAGGCAGACAAAGAAGTACCTATCATCTTGGGAAGGCCATTCCTAGCTACAGGCAAGACATTAATAGATGTGCAAAAGGGAGAATTGACCATGAGTGTTAATGACCAAGAAGTCAAGTTTAATGTTCTTAATGCTTTAAAGTTTCCTGATGACCACACAGAGGAGTGCTCATTTGTAGCCTCTCTTGACCAAGTGATTCAAAAACAGTTTCATAAAAACAATGACCACTTGGGAAAAATTATGAATAACGATGGGAAACTTGAGCCTGATGTGCAAGAAGCAGAACAACCAGAACTAACTGTGAAAGAAGTTTGGGCCAGAAGGTATGAGTCTCTTGAGCAGGAAAATTCAAACTTGAGAAAGAATGTTCCTTCCATTGAAAAACCACCTATCCTAGAATTGAAAGAGTTACCAAACCACCTTAAATATGCTTATTTGGGGGAAAACAAGACTTTACCGGTCATCATAGCTTCTGACCTCTCAGAGGAACAGGAACATGATCTTATTGGCACCCTAAAAAGGCATAAAAGGGCAATTGGGTGGCAGATGTCAGATATTCAAGGGATTAGCCCAACCATCTGCATGCATAGAATTGTGTTGGAGGAGAACTCCAAGAATTGCATTGAAGGGCAGAGGAGACTTAATCCCATCATGAAAGAGGTGGTGAAAAAAGAGATTATCAAGTGGCTGGATGCAGGCATTGTTTACCCTATCTCTGATAGTGCATGGGTTAGTTCTGTGCAGTATGTTCCAAAGAAAGGAGGTATAACAGTGATAACCAATGAAATGAATGAACTATTGCCAACAAGGACTGTCACAGGATGGAGGATCTGCATGGATTATAGGAGACTCAACAAGGCTACAAGGAAAGATCATTTCCCTTTACCTTTCATTGACAAGATGCTGGATAGGTTGGCAGGGAAGGAATTCTATTGCTTTTTAGATGGCTATTCTGGCTATAATCAAATAGCAATAGTCCCTGAAGATCAGCAAAAGACAACATTCACATGTCCCTATGGTACATTTGCTTTTAGACGAATGCCATTTGGACTGTGCAATGCCCCTGCCACTTTTCAGAGATGTATGATGGCAATCTTCTCAGATTTCATTGAAAGATCCATGGAAGTTTTCATGGATGACTTCTCTGTATTTGGGGAGACTTTCCATCTATCACTACAAGAAAAACAGGATTTTGCGGCGGGCAAAATCCGCCGGAAAAGCCATATTTCCGCCGCAAAATTGGACTTTGCGGCGGATTTTTGCCGCCGGTAGCCAGGTCGCAGCAAACGCTTTCCGGCGGAAAATCCGCCGGAAAATGCCAAAAATCCGCCGCAAAAGCCAAAAAAAATTTAAAAAACCGCCGGAAATTCCAAAAATCCGCCGCAAAAGCGAAAAAAAATTTTTAAAAAATCCGGCGGTAAAAAATTTGAGTTTTTGAATTTTTTTTTCAATTTTTTCGAATTTTAATGTTTAATTTGTATTTTAATAAAAAGTAAGAAAAAATGAAAATGAAGTAGAATATGAGAAAAAATGATATTGAAAAGAATGAAAATAAATAAATGAATGAGAATGTAGAAGTAGGAAGGGATAAGAATGAAAGAGAATATTAGAAGAGAATGATATAGGAGAGAATGTGAATAAAGAAGTAAGAAGAAATAAGAATTAAGGAGTGAATGAAAATGAATGAAGAAGAAAGGAGAAATATAGAAGAGAGATATGTAGAGAAATTTATGGAGATGAGAGTATAAGAAATATAGAAGAGAGATATGTAGAGAAATATAGAAGAGAATGAGAATGAAATAAAGAGTGAAATGAGAGAATGAGAGGAATGTAGGAGAAATTTTTATTTATAGGCGGATTTTTTCCCTCCGAATTTGCCGGCGGATTTTTGAAATTACCGGCGGATTTTTTGAAATTTTTTTTGGCTTTAGCGGCGGATTTTAAAAAAAAAATTAATAAAAAAAAATTTTGTTTTTGGCTTTTGCGGCGGATTTTTGACATTTGCGGCGGATTTTAAAAAAAAGAATTTTTTTAAAATTTTTTTTTTTTAAATCCGCCGCAAATGCCAAAAAATCCGCCGGAAATACCCCAAAATCCGCCGAAAAAGTTTGCGGCGGATAAAATCCGCCGGTAAGTCCTAAAATTCGCCGGAAAGTCCTCAAATCTGCCAGAAAGTTTCCGGCGGATAATAATCCGCCGGAAAATCCCATTATTCTTGTAGTGTATGTTTGTCCAACTTGGAAGAAATCTTGATAAGGTGTGAAGAAACAAACCTAGTGCTGAATTGGAAAAATGTCACGTCATGGTACAAGAGGGTATTGTTTTGGGGCACAGAATCTCCAAGAAAGAATTGGAAGTGGATAGAGCAAAAGTTGAAGTCATTGAAAAGCTACCTCCTCCTACAAATATCAAGGGCATTAGAAGCTTTCTGGGACATGCTGGCTTTTACAGGAGGTTCATCAAGGACTTTTCAAAAATTTCCAAACCACTGTGTCAACTATTGCAGCATGACACCACTTTTATCTTTGATGAAGCCTGCTTGGAAGCTTTCAAGAAACTGAAGACAGCCTTGGTAACTGCACCAGTCATCATAGCACCTGACTGGAGAAAACCTTTTGAGCTTATGTGTGATGCCAGTGACTTTGCCATTGGAGCTGTGCTGGGACAAAGGTATGGAAAAAAATTTCATTCAATATATTATGCCAGTAAAACACTAATAGAAGCTCAATTGAATTACACAGTCACTGAAAAAGAGCTATTAGCTGTTGTCTTTGCATTTGATAAATTTCGATCATACTTGGTGGGCACAAAAGTTATAGATTTTACAGATCATTCTGCCATCAAGTATTTGATCACAAAAAAGGATGCAAAGCCAAGGCTAATTAGATGGGTTCTCCTCCTCCAAGAGTTTGATTTAGAAATTCGTGATAAAAAGGGGGTGGAGAACCAAGTTGATGATCATTTGTCCAGAATTGAAGGAGAAAATGCAGGTACATCAGGAGGAGAAGTTAAAGAGCATTTTCTAGATGAGAAGTTACTAGTAATAATGACTGACACGCCAAGCGCTATAGCGGCTGATGCTACAGCGCCTTGGTTTGCTGACATTGTGAATTTTCTGGTTAGCAAGGTAGTGCCTGCAGACATGAATTATTAGCAGAAGAGAAGGTTCTTCCATACAGTAAAGCAATATTATTGGGATGAGCCTTTTCTTTATAAGAAATGTTAGGATCAATTAATGAGGAGGTGCCTTGCAGAGGAGGAACAATATCAAGTGCTACAGCATTGCCATGCTGCACCTTGTGGTGGGCATTTTGGTGGAACCAGGACAGCTGCAAAAGTACTGCAGTCAGGGTACTATTGGCCTACATTGTTCAAAAATGCTCAGGATATGGTAAGGAGGTGTGACAGGTGTCAGAGAACAGGGAACATTTCTAACAAACATGAGATGCCTTTAACCAACATTCTAGAGATAGAACTCTTTAATGTTTGGGGAATAGATTTCATGGGACCCTTCCCTCCATCTCATGGGAACCTGTATGTCCTAGTGGCAATGGACTATGTGTCAAAGTGGGTAGAGGTTGTTGCTCCACCCAACAATGATGCTAAGTCTGTAAGCAAATTCTTACAAAAGAACATTTTTACTAGATTTGGAACTCCTAGAGCAATAATCAGTGATGAGGGTTCTCATTTCTGCAACAAACTGATTGAGACCCTCCTGGATATGTATGGAGTCAAGCATAAGACTGCTACCGCTTACCATCCTCAAACAGGTGGTCAAACAGAATTGTCTAACAGAGAAATCAAAAGAATACTTGAGAAGATGGTAAGTCCAACAAGGAAGGAATGGTCACTACATTTAGATGATGCTCTGTGGGCCTACAGGACACCTTTTAAAACACCTTTGGGAATGTAACCCGATAGGCTTGTATATGGAAAGGCTTGCCACCTGCCTATTGAGTTGTGTAACACCCTAAATATTTAATTAATTTATTTAATTAAGTATTTAGGTATTTAATTTATTTAGTTGATATAATTAGATTATTGAGAAATTATATTAATTAATTAAGTGGAGGTGTGGTATTAGGAAATTGGTGGCACCAACTAATTAAATTAGGGCTTAAGTGGAGAGAAAGCCCATGACCCATGACCCAACAAACATAAGCGCATATATAAACCAAGTTTTTGGGTTTTTAGCTCATTTGGTGAAAAACAAGGAAGAGAGCCGTGAGGGCTTAAGCTATGAGCGCCGCACCCATGAGAGAAGACAAGAAGGATTTCGCAAGTTCCATAGGGGAAAGGGAGGGATCTAGCTTGTTGCGGTGGTTCTTGGTGGTTCCAGTCAAGAGGGTTTTGTCTTCGGTAAATTAAGGTAAGGGGAGTTCTATCTTTCTATATAATAGATATTCATGATAGGTTGTAAGGGTGGGGTTCCTTTATCTAATGGATTTATATGAAGGGGGTTATGTGGGAGTAGGAATTATAGTGCCATAAATCTGAAATTGATGTCGTGTTATGATGATTGGAATAAGCCCTTGCCATATGATGTCTTGTTGTTGAAGATTTGTGATTTGTATGCCAAGTGTTTGATTAATGTTTTGATGGTATTGTGATTGGTGATAATTGGAGATGACCGTGGTAATTTGATGTTCATATTGGTAAGTGAATTTTGGTGTTGAATTAGTAATTTAATTGACGAGAAATAAGATTTTGTAACCCCTAGGCGCCTTGGGCGCCATATGTGTGCATTCTGGACACTGTTCGGTTTTTCTAAAACTGGTATTGTTTTGTTGATCCAAAAATTATGTGGCTGATTGTTTTTGAAAATAGACTTAAAGCCGGTCGTTTTGGCACTGGTTTCGTTCGATTTGGAGTTGTGTAGCTCAAGTTATGAGTCTTCAAAGTTGAGTCAAATTTCTGAAATCAAACTTGTTTAAGCTGCGCCAGTTTCTGGGCGCCGGATCCCTGTGTGTGGCGCGCCAGTGCGCGTGTTGCTGTCCTGGGCGCATGGCGCCCGTGTGTGTTGCCTGTGTTGCTGTCCTGGGCGCATGGCGCCCGTGTGTGTTCCCAATTTTTAATAAAACTGTTTTCGCTATATCTTTTGACTCGGGCATCCGTTTTAAACGTTTCAAAAAGCGTTGGGAAGCTTTTTCGGTCGTCTACCTGTGTGTCATATTTTTAGAATAAAAATTTATTATTTGCTGGTGTTTTCTGGGCGCCCAAGAGGCTGTCCCCGGTGGTCCTCCCAGGACGTTGTGAAGCCCTGTTGAGTTCTTTAAAAAATTTTTTTTTCGCACAGCCAACAGTTTTAACGTTTTAGTATCAAAATGGATGATTATGACAATGATGCCCTTAGTGGTTAGTTAAATGACGCTTTTGCCCTTAGTGGCCAATATTTTGATGAAGATGAGATTATGGATGATTATGACGATGATGCCCTTAGTGGCTAGTTAATTTACGCTTTTGCCCTTAGTGGCCAATATTTTTGATGATGATGTGATGGTGATGATTAGGACGAGGATGCCCTTAGTGGCTAATTAAATGACGTTGTTGCCCTTAGTGGTCAATATTTTGATGATGATGATGATGAGTACTCCAGGTGAGTGTTTTGATGAAATGCACATGTGTATATAGAGTCTCATAGCATGTGCATAATGTGAAGAATAGGCTTCGGCCTCCTGTGAAGAATAGGCTTCGGCCTCCTGTGAAGAATAGGCTTCGGCCTCTTAATTGTGACGAATATGGTACCATCATGCATATGCCCTGGTGGGGGTTGCATCTCATATAGTAGCATGACATTGTGATGAATTATTGTAACGACGTGATTGATGATTTGCGATGTGGTTGCTTTAATGCTGTGATTTGACTTATTGTTTATCATGTGATTTATTATATGGATTGAATTGAGCTCACCCTTCTGCTTGGAATGTTGCTCTATTGTGGCAACGCTGCAGGTAACCGCGAGTGAAGGTCCTGCTGCCTTCCTTATTAGCTGTGGGATGTCTGTCGAGTCGCTCTCTGATATTGTAGCACCTAGGGGGCGTGGTTGGAATGCGTTAATTTATTAATTAACTGTTTAACGATTTTGTTGACGATGTACGGTGTGTTTGAGTGCAAACGATGCGTTTCTTTATGACGATGTGACATTTCCTTTCTATCCGTTGAATTAATATTTTGAAAACAATTTTATTTTACTCTGGTAATGACGTGTAAACTAAGGGGTAGAAAAGGGGTGTTACAATAGTGGTATCAGAGCAGTTGGTCCGTCCGGTCGAGTCGTTGTGTCGGTGTACGACCAACTGTTGTCTTTTGAATCTAACAGTTGTTTGTGTTGTACTAACGTTTCTGCAGGTGAAGGTAAAACAAAAATTGCTAATGGTAAGAGTACTAGTGGGGGGAGATGTCCCTACTAGCGTCATGTGCTGGTATTGTGTGTTTGACGTGATTCTGTGTGTGGACCCTGTTTCTTCTATTTTTGGTTCTCATTGTTAACTTTCTGGTTGTGTGAATCTTGACTTCATTAGTGTGGTTCCCAATGATTTACACCGTGATTTGGCGACCCAAGTTTTGAATGTGTAATTGATGTGCTTGTGTGCTTCCAACGATGTGATTGTTGTTGATACTCACGTGTGTTTGATTTGCTTAAACTATTTTAATTAATCAACACTAAGCCTTACGTGAAACTCATTGTGGTATGTCTTGATGTTAAGGTTGATTGTTTTGTAAAATGGTTTTGCTGATTATTTAAGTTGTTACTACGTTGATAACATGCAGTGATTGTGAGTTTAGAGTCCTCATGAAATATTTTCTAATTCCCATGCTTCGTGAAGTCGACATTGAGCGCTCGAATTTTTAAACAAAATCTTTTTGGTTATTGCCTCTTGATTTACACTGTGTGGTCTTGTAATCTGGAAAGTAAAGAGATTTCTGAAAATTGCTTTTGACATCTATTAAAGAAATTTTATAGTTGGATACTCGTGATGGTATTAAAATTTTTTTAATAAATGGATACTGGTCTTGTTTTTACTACGGTGTGCTTTTGATTGCACAATGATGCTACATGCTAAGTGCCTTGTGAATTGGTCTTGCCAATTACGTTACGATGTTTCGCTACCTTGACTGCTGCAAGTGATAAAATTTTTGGTTTGAACACCCTAACTATTGTGTTGCCCTCTTTTTCAAGCCACGTGAAAAGATTTTAAAACGAGTTATAGTTATGATTATTATTATCCCACGTATTCTGTCCCAATCTTTCTTAATTGCTATTTTGGTGCATTTGGGTGGATCATCCTAGTATGGCATAACATGTAGTACACCGGGAAGGGTCAAAAATTTATTTTTATCAAGTTAATTCGGATTATAACCGGTACGAATGTAATAACCTTATTTCTGTTTTCATAACTGTGTGGAAAGTTTCTTTGGTAAAATAATAAGTATGACTTGTAATTTCCAACACTGGGTTTCCCTTGATTTTGTTTGCTGTTGCACTCTTTATAAGTTGTGCTAAATAGTTTGGGAACCTTGAAATTTAAAATGTGCACTATGTTGAATAAAATGTTAGTGTTGAATGTTAGTGTAACTGTCCGTCTTGAGCTGACCAGTGGTAATAAGGTTTTAAATGTTAACTGTATTCTTATGTACTTAGTGACCTTGCTTCGTGGATTATTTTGAGTTATTGCTGTTTTAAAGTGTTATTGTTGTGGCTGTTTTAAATGGTAATGTTATTGCTGTTTTGAATTGCCATTGTTGTTGTTTTCAGAGAAAAAATAAATAAATAAATAAATAAATAAATAAAATTAAATTGTTACTGTTTTCAGAAAAATTGTTGTCGTCGTTTTCAGAAAATTATTGTTGCGGTCTGTTGAAAGTTGTTGTTGCTGTTTCCAAAAATAACTGTCACTGTTCCTACTTTTGTACGCTACTACTATTTCTGGGTTGTGCCTGTTTTGATTGCTGACCGTCCCTATTTTTATGAGTGATCCTATTTGGTGGTTTGTGGTCTAAAAATGTTAAGAGATTTTGAAAATCGCTTTTGAACAACTCATAAACAATTCTGTGGTTGTATACTGATAGTAGCATTGAAAATTATTTTTTCTATAAAAGGGCACTATTGTGAGCTTCTTTGAGTTAGCTTTTATTGGCATGTGTTCTTAAGAATATTTTATTCGAACTGTTTAAGCTGACGTTTAGTCTGGTGGTGGAAAAAAAAAATCAATTTCTAGGACATGTTTTAATTCTCGTGTTGAAAAATCTAAACGAAATGTTTTGTACGTGAATGTTTGTACTATTGAAATCGTGTGGTGTGATCTAGGGTTCTGATAATTACCATATGTATGCTATGATGCCCTGTTAGACAATTTTGCTACATGTCTTAAAAACTAGTTGTGGAGGCTGCCTTGACTCCTTGATTGTTTCGGTGATAATTGCTTATGGTGTTAAGTTGTTGAATGTTGATTCGTTAAGGTGAGACATGTTGTGTGCTATTGTTGATTTGTTGTCTTAGGCCATTGGCCATTGCTGATTTGTTGTTGCTGTAGTCTAGTGGTGAAGGCGCCCTGCCCATAGGCGCCATGTGCCATTTTGTTAGTGTTGTTGGAGGCGCCCTAACCGTGGGTGCCATGCCTATTTCGCTGTCATTGGTTGTTGGCGCCTTAGCGCCCATTGTTGTGATCATGCTGTGGTCCTGTGCTGTTGTTGTTAATAATGTTGATGTTGATGTTCTTGATGATGTTGTTGACGATTGTATTGATATGAATGATGTTGATGTTGGTGTGGTTATTGATGTTGTCTTGGGTACCGCCGAATGGCCCAAGTTATGTTGTCATTGTTGGTTGTTGTCTTGGGTACCGCCGAATGGCCCAAGTTATGTTGTTGTTTTGTTGTTGCCTTGGGTACCGCCGAATGGCCCAAGTTATTATGTTGTTATTGTTGTGGGTATCGCCGAATGGCCCACATTGTCTTGTTGAGGGTACCGCTGGATGGCCCGAATTGTTTGATTAATGTTGTGGGCCTATGGCCATTGTTTTAAAAGGGATATTTGGTCCCGGAGTCTGACTGTGTTGATGAATATGTGTTGTTGTGATATGTTGATTGTGCGGCTTGTTTTGCAATCGTTACGCACTCTGTGAACTTGTTGTGATTATTAGTGTGCTTTGATATGTTTTGCTGTCCGGAAGGGTAGATGAGTGAGTTGGAATGTAAGTTAGTTTATCAGAGTAGCGCAGCGGGATCCTTGCGGGATCACTAGAGAGTGAGCCTGATTGTTATTACTTGAGTTACCTGGCTGAACAAGTAGGAGGGACGGCCGCCCAATCACTTACCGCCGGTGATCAAAGCGATAATGATCAGCATGATAGATAGCACTAGTTGCCTAGGTGCCGTAGTCGGTTAATGGAGGAGTGTTAGCATGGGCAGAGAAATTTCGAGGACGAAATTATTCTAAGTGGGGGAGAGTTGTAACACCCTAAATATTTAATTAATTTATTTAATTAAGTATTTAGGTATTTAATTTATTTAGTTGATATAATTAGATTATTGAGAAATTATATTAATTAATTAAGTGGAGGTGTGGTATTAGGAAATTGGTGGCACCAACTAATTAAATTAGGGCTTAAGTGGAGAGAAAGCCCATGACCCATGACCCAACAAACATAAGCGCATATATAAACCAAGTTTTTGGGTTTTTAGCTCATTTGGTGAAAAACAAGGAAGAGAGCCGTGAGGGCTTAAGCTATGAGCGCCGCACCCATGAGAGAAGACAAGAAGGATTTCGCAAGTTCCATAGGGGAAAGGGAGGGATCTAGCTTGTTGCGGTGGTTCTTGGTGGTTCCAGTCAAGAGGGTTTTGTCTTCGGTAAATTAAGGTAAGGGGAGTTCTATCTTTCTATATAATAGATATTCATGATAGGTTGTAAGGGTGGGGTTCCTTTATCTAATGGATTTATATGAAGGGGGTTATGTGGGAGTAGGAATTATAGTGCCATAAATCTGAAATTGATGTCGTGTTATGATGATTGGAATAAGCCCTTGCCATATGATGTCTTGTTGTTGAAGATTTGTGATTTGTATGCCAAGTGTTTGATTAATGTTTTGATGGTATTGTGATTGGTGATAATTGGAGATGACCGTGGTAATTTGATGTTCATATTGGTAAGTGAATTTTGGTGTTGAATTAGTAATTTAATTGACGAGAAATAAGATTTTGTAACCCCTAGGCGCCTTGGGCGCCATATGTGTGCATTCTGGACACTGTTCGGTTTTTCTAAAACTGGTATTGTTTTGTTGATCCAAAAATTATGTGGCTGATTGTTTTTGAAAATAGACTTAAAGCCGGTCGTTTTGGCACTGGTTTCGTTCGATTTGGAGTTGTGTAGCTCAAGTTATGAGTCTTCAAAGTTGAGTCAAATTTCTGAAATCAAACTTGTTTAAGCTGCGCCAGTTTCTGGGCGCCGGATCCCTGTGTGTGGCGCGCCAGTGCGCGTGTTGCTGTCCTGGGCGCATGGCGCCCGTGTGTGTTGCCTGTGTTGCTGTCCTGGGCGCATGGCGCCCGTGTGTGTTCCCAATTTTTAATAAAACTGTTTTCGCTATATCTTTTGACTCGGGCATCCGTTTTAAACGTTTCAAAAAGCGTTGGGAAGCTTTTTCGGTCGTCTACCTGTGTGTCATATTTTTAGAATAAAAATTTATTATTTGCTGGTGTTTTCTGGGCGCCCAAGAGGCTGTCCCCGGTGGTCCTCCCAGGACGTTGTGAAGCCCTGTTGAGTTCTTTAAAAAATTTTTTTTTCGCACAGCCAACAGTTTTAACGTTTTAGTATCAAAATGGATGATTATGACAATGATGCCCTTAGTGGTTAGTTAAATGACGCTTTTGCCCTTAGTGGCCAATATTTTGATGAAGATGAGATTATGGATGATTATGACGATGATGCCCTTAGTGGCTAGTTAATTTACGCTTTTGCCCTTAGTGGCCAATATTTTTGATGATGATGTGATGGTGATGATTAGGACGAGGATGCCCTTAGTGGCTAATTAAATGACGTTGTTGCCCTTAGTGGTCAATATTTTGATGATGATGATGATGAGTACTCCAGGTGAGTGTTTTGATGAAATGCACATGTGTATATAGAGTCTCATAGCATGTGCATAATGTGAAGAATAGGCTTCGGCCTCCTGTGAAGAATAGGCTTCGGCCTCTTAATTGTGACGAATATGGTACCATCATGCATATGCCCTGGTGGGGGTTGCATCTCATATAGTAGCATGACATTGTGATGAATTATTGTAACGACGTGATTGATGATTTGCGATGTGGTTGCTTTAATGCTGTGATTTGACTTATTGTTTATCATGTGATTTATTATATGGATTGAATTGAGCTCACCCTTCTGCTTGGAATGTTGCTCTATTGTGGCAACGCTGCAGGTAACCGCGAGTGAAGGTCCTGCTGCCTTCCTTATTAGCTGTGGGATGTCTGTCGAGTCGCTCTCTGATACTGTAGCACCTAGGGGGCGTGGTTGGAATGCGTTAATTTATTAATTAACTGTTTAACGATTTTGTTGACGATGTACGGTGTGTTTGAGTGCAAACGATGAGTTTCTTTATGACGATGTGACATTTCCTTTCTATCCGTTGAATTAATATTTTGAAAACAATTTTATTTTACTCTGGTAATGACGTGTAAACTAAGGGGTAGAAAAGGGGTGTTACAAGTTGCAGCATAAAGCTCATTGGGCAATAAAAAGGCTCAACTTTGACCTTAATAAAGCAGGAGAAGCAAGAATGCTGCAGATGCATGAACTTGAAGAAATTAGGCACTTTGCCTATGAAAGTGCAGCAATCTACAAAGAAAAGACCAAGGCCTGGCATGACCATAAAATACAAAAGAGAGACCTGAAGGAAGGGGGACAAGTGTTGCTATTCAATTCAAGACTGAAATTGTTTCCAGGCAAACTAAAGTCAAGATGGTCAAGACCATTCAGGTTGTTGAAACTGTACCCTCATGGTGCTGTGGACCTATTTGATGAAGCAACCAACGCCACCTTCAAAGTTAATGGCCAAAGGGTAAAGCAGTACCTTGGTGAGAATGTGGTAAGGGACAAACCCACAATTGAACTTAAAGACATCTAGTAAAAGAGGAAGTCTGGCTGAAGACTAATAAAGCAAGCGCTCTTGGGAGGCAACCCAAGGTTTTTGAACTAACCTATATAGCGTTTGAGGAGTTAGGAAGATACAGTCAGCTGCTGGGAGATAACATATGGCGCTATAGCGTATGCTGTGTTGAAAGCGCTATAGCGGTTGCTGCTGGGTACAAATGAAAAAGTCAAACTTTGAAAACTGGGAAATAGAGCAGGGGTGACGTGGCATCTGGCAACCTTATCTCAACTGCTCTATGCTCAGTCCGGTCACGTCAAGCACGTTCTCTTTTCTCTCTCCATCATAACACTTGCAACGGCCACATCTTCCACGTTTTCCCAGTCTCAACTCCCCACGCACACACTCTCTTCCTTAAATTAAAACCCCCATTTCTTCACCGTCTCACCCACCATCCGTAACCGTCTTCTTCCTCTTTCCCAAACGAAAAACGCAGAAACCCATAACCTTCATACGTTTCATACGTTTTCAAAGCTAGAAAAATGACTAAGAAACAAGTAGCCCTAAAGAAGTCTGGGAAGGGAGCAAACGCTGAAGAAGGATCATCCAAAGCTGAAATGACTAACGTTGATCCCCAGAAATTCTGGAAAATGGAATTCATCGCTGAGAGAGGATTCAAAACTGATAAGGCCTCTGGCGCTTTCACGGCAACTGTGGCAGCGCTGGGTTGGGAGCAATTCATCAAGCATCGCAAACAATACCTGGTGTCCTTGGTCAGGGAATTTTATGCAGGAATTGAAGAACCCAAGGATGGAAAGCCTCAAACCTATTCTACGGTTAGGGGCGAAACCGTTAACTTCAATGCAAGATCAATAAAAGACATCTTCCGTCTGGGTTACCTTGGAAAAGTGTTGGAGAGCAAGGTCAAAACCTGGAGAAAGGCAGAAATGGAAGGTGTAAAGGAGAGGATCTGTGTCGAAGGAGCTACATGGGACAAATTTGGGACTGAATACAAGTTGAAGAAGGCGTACTTGTGTGAAGAGGCAAACATGTGGTGCAGCTTTATCAAGCACTCCTTGCTGCCTACTTCTCACACTACGTTTGTGGAGAAGGAAAGGCTGATAGTAATTGATGCTATCATGGCAGGGGAGCAGATTGATGTAGGAAAGCTGATCTCAAGAGAAATAGAGAAGTGCAGAGTAAAGAAGGGAGGTAATATTTACTTTCCATGCCTAATCAATGAACTGTGCATTAATGCAGAAGTAGAGGTTGAGCCAAAAGAAGAAAGGAGGTCCCCATTGGGAGCTTTCCCCACTGCGTTCAAGCCAAAGCAGAAACATGTCGTTTCAGCAGTCTCTCTATCGCTTCGTAATGGAAAAGTTTGAATGGGAGAAGGCCATGTATGCAAAGATCTCAAAGGGCAAAGCCACTATACAATCACCTGAATTTCCTGACTGGCTAATTGACGAAGAGCCAGGTAAAAAGGTGGAGGAAGAAAAGCACGTGGAAGAAAAGAAGAAAAAAGTGGGAAGCCCAGCAAAGAAGAAAAGACAGAGTCCTACTAAAAAGATGAAGAAGGTGATTTTGGAGGAAGAAAGCCTAGGATCTGAAGAGATGGAAGAAATCAGTGAGGAGGATGAAGAAGAAACAAAAACAGTAATGAGCGAAATAGTGAGTGATGAAGAGGAGGATTCATCTGAGGAAGAAATTGAGAGTGAAGAAGAGGAATAAATACAGTGTGACCCAACCCCTAGCCCAAAGAAACCCCATAAATCCCCACCGCCAGCCCTGAACCACCCAAATCACCCATCAACCACCCAACAAAAGAACCACAAGCAGCAAATGAAGAGCAAGCAATTGATCAACCACAGCAACCAGCAGAGCAATCTCAGCAACAGCAGCAAGCAGCCAAGAAAAAGTGTGTTTCATACCATGCAGCAAGGAGAAACCCTGGGATCAGGTTGGCAGATGACCCTCCGCAAGAAGAGGTACCAGTTAGCGCTGTAGCGACAGATGCTACAGCATCTAAAGTGTGGATATCTTGTGTTTGCAGGTTAAGTTTTGATGATGAAGTGGTTAAGACATAGTGATGATGAAGTGATCAAAGTTAAAGTGACAAATGGACCGAAGTCAAAATGACAAGCAGGTTAGGTTTTGATGATGTGCTCAAAGCGGAAATCCAAGGCAAGCAAGACTCAAGAAATAAGGGTAGTCTCTAGGGTTTGGGTCATGTCCTAGGATATATTGTAAGCCGCTTCTGAGGGCCAGCTCATCTCACAGTCTCATTGCCTTCACTGTTTTCTAAATGCATGCATGCATAGGTAAGGCACGTAAACAAAAAAACCATTTTGTGAAAATAAGAAATCGATTCAAATCATTTTTTCTAAAGCTTGAAATCGATTTCCAACTTTCTATGAAAGATAGAAATCGATTCATGACTTCCTTCCTAAGACCAAAATCGATTTCCTACTCCTTTTTAAAGTGCATAATCGATTTTCCCCTTTAATACATAAAGCACATAATCGATTTTCTCCTATACTAAAGTCAAGCTAAGAATCGATTATTCTCTTCATACATCTAAACATAAAATCGATTTCCTTCCGATTTTAAAGAAGCAAACAATTGATTCCTTTTTACTTTCTTAAAAGACAAAATCGATTACACACCTTATACAAACAGGCATATAATCGATTTTCACTTATCCTTTAGAAGAAATCAATCGATCACACACTTATGAGTTATTTCCTTTTTAAAGACAAGAATCGATTATCTCTCCTAAGTATTTCAGGCACATAATTGATTATCATATTTAGGCCATTCAGGCACATAATCGATTTCATCATTTCTACAATGTATTCAACGATCATATTTTTTATGAGCCTATAAATAGAGGCTTCACAATTCACATTTACACACAACCCATTTTACGAAAAACGCATCAAACGAAAAACAACCCTTTTCATTTACACTTCTGCTCTTCACGCACTGTTCGTCTGTCAGAGCTGATCTCTCTCAAGGGTTAGTTGGGTTGGGGATTTCAAGTTGTTGGATCTGCCTACATAAGAGGTATTTTGGTATTTAATTTGTGTTCTGGAGTCAACCAAGGGGTCCCATTAGCAAAACCAGGAGGTGCATCTAGCAAGTGATACGGATCAGCCCAACCGATTCAGCCCATATCCACCTCATGCTAGCCCAACATACTTGGACGAGCAAGATCGACTCTACCCATCCAACGATCCACACGAGGACGCGATTTCCTATAAATACAGGCAAACTTTGCCATAAGAAAGGTTGAATCTCTAATCCTTAGTACCTTCACTCTTATATTCTATATACTGATTTGAGCGTTGGAGTGGCTTGTAGGTACCCCCCCCCCTAGGCGCTCATTGACCTCCTGTCAGGACAGCAAGAGACCCGACCTCCCGTCAGGACAGCAAGTGACCTGACCTCCAGTCAGGACAGCAAGAGACCTGACCTCCTGTCAGGACAGCAAGAGACCTACCAACAGCAGACGACCAAAAAGCTGCTCGGTACAGAACATTGGCGACCATAGTGGGAGATTTCTATCTTTCGCATCATCACTACTCGAACTTTTCTCTTGCTGCTCCATGGCTACCAGGGGCAAACCCCGGGTTCAGAGCATTGCCATACCCGCACCCCGACCAGAGGGTATTCCCGAGGGCAACGTCGCAACCCTACCTGACGAGGGTACTAGTCAGCCTGCCCAGTCTTCGAATGCGAGTCAACTTTTGGATCTCCTGGCCAATCGCACCCAACCTATGCAGCATCAGGAAGACCAGCAGATTGCTAAGACATGCCCATCCCAACACCCATGAGGGCACCTGGCAGGACGCCAATGAAGAGCAGTCAGCGCCCAAGAGGGCGCCTGGCAAGGAAGCAATCAGCGCCCATGAGGGCGCCTGGCAAGGAAGCAGCCAGCGCCCATGAGGGCGCCTGGCAATGAAGCAGCCACCGCCCATGAGGGCGCCAGGTAGGGCAGCAGGGCAGCATCAGACAGTGCCCATGAGGGCGCCTGGCAGGGAGCCATGACAACATCAGGCAGCGCCCATGAGGGCTCCAGGTAGGGCAACATCAGACAACGCCCATGAGGGCGCCTGGCAAGGGAACCCTTCCTCCAACAACGGTGACACCGAAGACACCACCGGATATCGCCATCGAGGAGATCCCCCAACCGACGTAGGCATCAAGAGTTTGACTAAGAAGACACCTCCCCCCGAAACTCAAGAAGGTTTTCGGACGAAGGACCTTTCACTCGAAGGATGGATGGATGCCGAATCCCAAGGGCCTTGGAGAAGCTGCCAACTCTCAAGATGTATGACGGAACCGGAGACCCAGACCGCCATCTGGCACACTTCTCCCTGGTGATGCGCTATCGAGGCGCCAGAGAGCCTGTTCACTGTAAAATCTTCCCCCTCACTCTCGGAAATGCCGCACTAGAGTGGTTTCAAGAGCTAAGGCCGAACTCCATATCCTCGTGGTATGTTGGGTCTCATCTTCCTAAAGCAAAGCAGCCAAGTTCACGGCACCCACCCGGTAGGGATCCAAGGTATGAGACCATGATGTCTTGGGTAGCAAGCGCCAAGAAAGGCGCGGAAGTCAACCAAATGACGACACCAGGAGGTCACAGACACCAGAGATACCCACCTACGAGGGTGATCTAGGAAAGTAGAAATGGTGCACGAGCACATGAGTAAATGAAATGGTGCACGAGCACCTAGGAAAGTAGAACGATGCATGAGCATCCGAGAAGATTAAATAGTGCATGAGCACGACAGCACCCAGGAAGGCGCCCAGCAGGGCGCCACCAACGGAAGAAAGGGAACCTCCTCCTACTTGCACATAGTAGAAAACAATTGCTCCAACAGGATAATCGCTGTAATCAGCTGACAAACTTAGCAGGCCCGACAACGTCAAGTCAAGACCATCCCCCGGGATAATCTAGACTTAGGGGGCAACGGTGGAACCAGGTCAATATTCACCAGAGACACCGCCAGGGATCACCATCGAGGAGACCCCCCGACCGACGCAGCTCAATACCAACGCAGGACGGCAGCAAGGAGGATGATCTAGCTTGATTAGGCACAGAAAATGCAACACCCTCAGGGACGACATTAAAGAGCAGACCCATGACACTGGTCCCTAGCAGTAGCACTTATTCGCAAAGGAAACTTCCCCACGATCAAAAAAGAAGAGAAAGGGTCCAACTCTATAAGAAGGAGGGGGGCAATGCTAGTTTGTGATCCTACCTACCGGGCAGGGAGGGACTGCCTGGATCGTAGGGACACGAGTCGACCTACTCGATTCACGAAGCGGCTATCAAGAGACGTCGCAACCTCTAATGGGTGAGTTAAATTCGGACAGATTCTGATAAACTCCTGTTAGAGTCCCTAGATGGGCGATAGGGCATCGCAAGATGTCGCAACCCCCGAAGCGGCATATCGAAAAGGTCGCAACCTCTAATGGGTGAGTTAAATTTGAACAGATTCTGATAAACTCCCGTTAGTGTCCCTAGATGGGTGATAGGGCGTCGCAAGATGTCACAACCCCCGAAGCGGCATTACGAAAAGGTCGCAACCTCTAATGGGTGAGTTAAATTCGGACAGATTCTGATAAACTCCTGTTAGAGTCCCTAGATGGGCGATAGGGCATCGCAAGATGTCGCAACCCCCGAAGCGGCATATCGAAAAGGTCGCAACCTCTAATGGGTGAGTTAAATTTGGATAGATTCTGATAAACTCCTGTTAGAGTCCCTAGATGGGCGATAGGGCATCGCAAGATGTCGCAACCCCCGAAGCGGCATATCGAAAAGGTCGCAACCTCTGATGGGTGAGTTAAATTTGGATCGATTCCGATAAACTCCTGTCAGAGTTAACAGTGCCACGAGGCGATACGAGGTGATACGTTCGGAAGCGTGAAAAATAAGCGAGACAAAAGAAAACATGGACATAAGGAGAAAATCATCAGTCAGCCTCCATAAAGCGAATGTACAACGAAATCCAACAGGACAAAAAGAAATTACAAGTCAAGAACAATTGAACTTCTAGAAAAAATAATCAGGGGGCAATGACGTCGAAATCAACCATGTTGGAACGATATCTAACAATCCTCCCATCTACAGCCTCATGGTCAAATCGAAAGATGCTCGACTCTAGAACGGCTTTCGGATACAAACACTGAGCGTGGCCAATCGCTTTGTCGTAGGCAGCATAGCAAAATCTCCACCACTTCATGCTCAATCAGCAGATCGTCATCAGAAGAGGTAACGACGAAGCCAGGGAAGCCGGCTCCTCCAAAGGCACAGTATCACTCGCCATCTCTCAACCTGCAGGACAAGGGGGGAACAAGCAGTTACAAGACATCGCCGAACACCCCCTCCCCTGAGGTGGGGGACGTCAACAAAACATGACATGCTCAGAAGAACAAAGAAGCTAGAAAGATAGGTGGAAAGTCCGCCCGGGAGTTACCTCAGTGAATTAGAAGCGGCAAAGACTCGCGGGAACGTCAATGGATAATGGTAAGAGCAACTCCCCTCGGCACCAGGCAAGCCCTGAAAATTCATAGGTAAGAAGGCAGGTTAAGGGCCAGAAGGAACGGCAAAAATAAAACAGAGTGCCAAGCACACGTCCACACAAAACCAGCGCCCATAGGGGTGCCTGGGAGGGCGCCAATAAGGCAGCCAGCGCCCATGAGGGCGCCTGGCAGGGCGCCAGTCAAGGCAGCCAGCGCCCATGAGGGCGCCTGGCAGGGCGCCAGTCAGGAGCAGCCAGCGCCCAGGAGGGCGCCTGGCAGGAGCAAGCAGCGCCCAGCAGAAGGGTGCCTGGCAGGGGGCAGTGTGAAAGCAAATCCTTCGCAATAGGGTGGTCAACACTATGCAATAAGGCACCCACGAGAGCACCGAACCTTGTCTCGCAAAATTAAAGGAGGCATGAGCATCTGAGTGCATGAGCACGTGAGAAAATAAAAGAGTGCATGAGCACGTAAGAAAATTAAAGGATGCATGAGCATCTGAGTGCATGAGCACGTGAGAAAATAAAAGAGTGCATGAGCACGTAAGAAAATTAAAGGATGCATGAGCATCTGAGTGCATGAGCACGTGAGAAAATAAAAGAGTGCATGAGCACGTAAGAAAATTAAAGGATGCATGAGCATCTGAGTGCATGAGCATGGAAGGAAATAAAATAGTGCACGAGCACGCGAATAAATAAAGCAAAGTGCCAAGCACCCGTCTACACAAGTCGGCACCCAAGAGGGCGCCTGGCAAGGAGGGCGCCCATGAGGGCGCCTGCAAGGAAGCCACCAGTGCTCATGAGGGCGCCTGGCTGAAGCAACCAGCACCCATGAGGGCTCCTGGCAGAAGTAACCAGCGCCCATGAGGGCGCCTGTCAGGAGCAAGCAGCGCCCAGCAGAGGGGCGCCTGGCAAGGGGGCAGTCTGAAAGCAAATCTGCTCCACGAAAAGACACCCAGCACGCGCACGCAGGGAACAACACCAAGGGCACCCAGGAGGGTACCAACTCTTAGGAGCCTACAGGTGTCCAGCAAGGCGCCAACACCAGGAGATGAGTCACGGTCACGACAAAGAGATATTGCACAATTCAAATAGGACTACTGGGATGAGGTCGTCACCCCATGTGTCAAGGTTGTCTCCATCATCCTCACCATCTCCCAACCTGATGGACAGGGGGCAACACAAACAGTTAAGTACCAGTCAAACAACACCCTATCCCGAGGTGGGAGGCTTCAAAGAAACGAGACGAACTCGAAAGCGAAGAGGCTAAGAAAAGAAACTAAGTGTCACCACAATTACCAAGTGATAGAGAAGCAGCAAGATCGGGTGAACAATCGGGAAAAGACAAGTCCCCTTGATGGCAGGAAGCCTGAAAATATCAAACCAAAGATCAAGTCAAAACAAGCAACAAAACGAGCAACAAAGAAGGAAGCACAAAGCGAAACCTAAGGTCGAAACCGATACCCAAGGGGGCACCCGGCAGGGCGCCAAGTCAGAAAACGCTTCGCGCCAACTCAAGGCGCCCATGAGGGCACCAGTTCCCTTCTCTCCAATCATCAAGCGCAAGATGCCCCTGAGGGCGCCACTCCCCTAGGTGTGCGATTCACCAAGTGCGAGGCACCCACGAGGGCGCCACCTCTCTTGTGCGAATCATCGAGCACAAGGCGCCCATGAGGGCGCCACTCCCCTACTTTTGCGAATCACCAAGTGCAAGGTGCCCATGAGGGCACCAATCCCTCTCATGCAAACCATCGAATACAAGGCGCCCTTGAGGGCGCCACCCTCCATTTTGCAACTCGCCCATCACAAGGCGCCCTTGAGGGTGCCACCCTCCATCTCACCAAACGGTGCCCGAGGCGCCCATGAGGGCACCAGCATCAGAATGTCTTAGCACCTTGGCCCAAGGCGCCCAAGAGAGCACCAACATCAGGGGGCATGGCACAGGGCGCCCAAGAGGGCGCCAATCTCAGAGCATCCTGGCACAAGGCGCCCAAGAGGGCGCCAACCTCAGAGCACTTGGCACAAAACGACGCCAACATCGGGATACGTCACCCTAGCTTGGTGCCGGGCACAAGGGTTACACTGAAGGAGGTGTGAGTCACGGTCGGAACAAAGTGATCTCATACGACCCGACAAGACAGACAAAGAAACACTTAGAAAAATTTTCTCCTATTTTACTCTAGAGAGTGAAAATGACAGAACACGGTTGTTACAAAGGCAGTGTCCCGCATAACCTCACAGATCCGGCAAACCGACGAAAATCCTTCAAGCCAAGACCATCCTTCGGAATAATCTCGGCTTGGGGGGCAACTGTTCTGGAGTCAACCAAGGGGTCCCATTAGCAAAACCAGGAGGTGCATCTAGCAAGTGATACGGATCAGCCCAACCGATTCAGCCTATATCCACCTCATGCTAGCCCAACATGCTTGCACGGTCAAGATCGACTCTACCCATCCAACGATCCATACGAGGACGCGATTTCCTATAAGTACAGGCAAACTTTGCCATAAGAAAGGTTGAATTTCTAATCCTTAGTACCTTCACTCTTATATTCTATATACTGACTTGAGCGTCGGAGTGGCTTGCAGGTACCCCCCCGGGCGCTCATTGACCTCCTATCAGGACAGCAAGAGACCCGACCTCTCGTTAGGACAGCAAGTGACCTGACCTCCAGTAAGGACAGCAAGAGACCTGACCTCCTGTCAGGACAGCAAGAGACCTACCAACAGCAGACGACCAAAAAGCTGCTCGGTACAGAACAATTTGTAATTTGTTTATCATTGTAATTTGTACTAGGGAGTGGGGTATCTCTCTAGGGTAGCTGTTTGTACTAGGAAGTGGGGTATCTTTCTAGGGCAGCTGGTTGTAACAAGGGTGGGGTATCTTTTGTTATTGTTGTAATAGATCCGAGGGCTCTTCATAGGTAGGGTATCCTAGGAGAAGAGTGCCTGAGTCTGTAAAGGTTTCCAAGGCACCTGTAAGCTTTGTTTGTGTTAGTTGAAAATCTCACAAGGGAGTGAGGATTGGACGTAGGTCACTAGGAGGTGACCGAACCAGTATAAATCTGCTGTGTGCTTTACTGCTTTCATATTCTTTATCGTTCATTCCATAAATCTGCGCGAAATTAATCTAAGTCGTTAAAAAGGGGAAAAAGTTTTTAAATCTCAATTCACCCCCCTCTTGAGACTGAAGCCACATGGTAACATAAAGCCAAGTCCCCACAGAAAGCTGCATCTGAGGAGAATACTCCTGATCATTCTGCGGAGAGAGAAACAGCTGAAAAATTGGCTGAAATGGCAACCAATAAAAAAGCAGAGGACCCTAAGACCAAGGCTACAGCGGCTATCGCTGTAGCGGCAGAAAAGAAACCTCCACAGCCCCCCAAGAAAAAGAAGCCCACAAAAGCAGCTCCTGCCCCTTCAAGAGCAAGTAAGAGGCTCAAGAAGGAGTAGCAGGTAAGCGTTTCAAAAAAATAATAATAATAATAATAATACATGCTGTAACGTTTGTTCTTATATCTAACAACATGTTTAGGCTTGTATTTTTGTTATTTTTAATTGTGTTAAACTGTTATTAAAGGAAACTCCCTTTAGAATGCATGAGCAGTGGGGACACTGCTAGGTTTTATGTTTGGGGGAGGGACCTTATGAAAGTTAATGTATGTTTTGCTTATGAATGACAATATTATGTTTTGAAGGATCAGTTGCAAATTTTAAATTTTTCAGCAGTAAAAGTTGTACTTGCTTGGCTAAATTTAATGATGATTGTTTTTTTTAGTAGAGTAGCCTTGTTTGAACAATAAATGATTTTATTGCTGCTTCTACACTCAAAACTCTAGGCTTAGCAAGGACCAAGTTAGCTAAGGATGATCTGATGCTAAGGTTAGTCCTGGTTAACTAAGGTTTAGTCAAATTTTTATTAAAACTTGAGAGTCGCTTTTGAAGCTAAGTTTGGGGGTGCATCGGTTATAATAAGGCTAGGTATGAAGAGTATATGATGGTTAGTGCAATAGGACCCAAAGTGAACAATTGGTCATGTAAAAAGCTACAGTTACCCCAAACAAATGCTGAACTGTTCCAAAAATGCATATAAAAAAAAAAGAAAAATAAAAAGAAAGAAATGAAAATAAGGAGTTCAGTAGTGAGGCAGTTGCAGCTGAATCTATTCATCAAATTCACCAGTGTTGTAGCGTTTAACGCTATAGCGCTGAGAAATCACCAAATCAATAGTTAGTGCACTGGCCAAAGATCTGAAATGCCTAATCAAGCCCTTTGTTGTGCTTTGAAGCCCCTCTTGTTTTGAGTGAAAGTGTTAGCCTACTCTCCTTTTTGAAAAATTCTTTGGCTGAACCAAAAGAAGGCCACTCTTTCCAAGGCTAGGAAAAATGTTGAAAATAGTTAGGAGATAAACTAAGCCTAGTAGTCACACACTCACAATTGAGCAGTAATAAGTCTATATGTTGTGAAAAGCAATGGCGTGGGTGTGTGTTGGATGTGAATCTGAAAGTTTGGCCTAATGAGAGAAATTTTTGAAAAACTGTTTGATTTAAAGGTGCAACTAGTTTGATTTTGATTTTCAGTTGTCATTCTGTCCTCTTGCTTTATTCAAGTGTCATTACTTGAGGACAAGCAATGGTTTAAGTTTGGGGGTGTGATAACTCATATTATTTATATGTGTTATTTATGCTCTTATCACTTTAATTAGGACAAGTTCTCAAGTAATATTAGTACTTTATTCTGTAAATATGTGATTAAAAGTATAAATGAGGCTGAGAGTTATCTTCCTAACATTTGGCACAAAGGGTGCCCTTTTTAGTGTTTTAATGTGTTGTTAGTGCTGCAGCGGTAAGCGCTATAGCGCTATATGGCTGTTGGACAGCTGGACAATATTGGAGCTCACCACTATTTGATGAGTCATCGTGTCAATCCTCTGCTGAAAGCCTGACACAAAATCTTCCAAGTGGGTTGAAAAGGACACTTGGCGTTTTCTCATTGAAGGATATTTGTTAGTTGGTGATAAGTGTCACTATCACCTTTTTGTAAAAGTTACTTTATGAGATTAGGATAATATCTAGCTCTATCCTCTCCACACTACACAATTCGACTAAAGGAGAGATTTTTTGGAAGAAGACTACTTGACACATATCTTTCCTCCATTAATCCTCCATTCTTGAAGCTTTTAGTTTAGTTTTATTTTTCTTATCCACACCTACGGTTTAGCCACGTCATAGCATCTTCCAGCCGTGCATGACTTGGAATCCTTGGAGTGCATCTTTTGCAACTATTCATTTCTTGTTAACTCACATTAATGTAAGCTTTTTGGTTTATATTGTGTTGATGACGCTTGCCATGAGCTAAACACTTAGTAGTTGGATTAAGTCTAGTTTGTAATGAACCTTGAGTAATGTTAATATAATATTATGGCGTTTGCGTTTCAATCCTTGTATTTTAATACTTTCAAACTTGTTTTGGGATTGGCCAACTGAAACTAGTAGATTCGTGGGTACACACATGGTCCATGATTCGAACTCAAGGATAGATATGAATGAAAGGTTGTTTAAAGACATTTAAGCAATTTGTGCTTAACCCTAGACATAGGGGAGCAATAGTTCATAAAGCAAAATCTGTAGGTTCTTTATTATATAGGGGTGAACTTATTTAGAACCTAGACATAGGAGTATTGTAACAAAACCCTGGCTACAGTGACTGAAAGGCACACCTCCATACGTTATAGCGCTTAACGCTACAGTGTATAACGTTATAGCACCTTACTCCTGGGAATTTACATAACGAAGAGTAATCCAACTCACTTTACAACTCACTTTATAACTCTTTGCATTTCTTACTGTTTTACCAACAACTGAGTATGTTCACACTTCAAAAACGTGCTATTGTTACTTTGCTCTTTTCATTAAATTGTTAACTACTTAAACTCTTAAATTAACATCAATCCTTGTGGGAACGATATCTATTTATCATTATATTACTTATTGTGATTGTGTACACTTGCACAAACTACTTTTCGCACAACATTCCCCTATAATACTACTCATGTTTTTGCAGGATTATGTGATTATTTGTGATTGATTTTGTTAGTCTTGATTTGACGTGAGTCACTTGAACAAACTATGCTTGTATATTGTTTAGTAAATTATTGCATGTGATTGTATCATATTATGTGTAACTTGTGTAACCATCGTGTTGCAAACTTGTGTACGACTATTTCACCCATTACATTACAGATGATGTTGGGAGGACTGTTGAGCCACTCTGGACACAACAAGATCGAATTTCTGGAAGAGGAATGGGACGGTGTCTATCATTTAATCTGACTGTTTAGGATTTAATCTGACTCAAGATATGTGTAGTACGTACTATTCTTAGGAACTCTTGTAATTTATTTAAGTGCACTTTGTTTGTTGACGGTTGTGAGCCTATGGACATGGTCATCATTGATGGGTGATGATATATATATATATATATGATGCACATATATATATATATATATATATATATATATATATATATATATATATATTATGTTTGTATGTCTATATTTTCTCAAAATTTAGAAAATCCATACCGAAAATAAACCTATGTGTTTTCAAAAGAAAATTTAGAAATGAGATTATTCAAGTGTAGCGCCACTTTTCAAGGTTAAGGAAAATGGGGTGTTACAATGGGCACATGTTGTTTTACGACAACGAATTTGGTAAAATCGATGGTGCGCTGCAGGCTTGTAGATTTTGTGGAAAGCCGAGGTATAAAGTTCATAAAGGGGAAAAACGTAATTATAAACCCATTTCTGTAAAGTCGATGTTCTATTTTCCTATAGTTCTAAGGTTGCAGAGAATGTTTGCATCGCCTGAAATTGCAAAGAAACTGATGTGGCATTATGAGAATAGGAATACCTCGGACATTTTACGCCACCCATCTGATGGTGAGGCGTGTAAACACTTTGATCGAGTGCATTCAGGTTTTGCCTCTGACCCACAAATGTTCGACTTGGTTTGATCAAGTGCATTCAGGTTTTGCCTCCTGAGATGTGCATGACTAAACCGTATATGTTTTTGACTTGCTTGATACCTAGTTTATCCAATCCAAAATCTAACATTGATATCTTTTTAGAACCTCTAATTGATGATATCAAGAGATTGTGGCACGGTGTTGGGACATATGATGTAGCACGAAAGAAGAATTTTATGATGAGAGCGACATTGATGTGGACAATTAATGACTTCCCGGCTTATGGTATGTTGTCAAGTTGGGGGACTCACGGTAAATTAGCATGCCCCCACTGCATGGAACCACACAAAAGTGTTTACGTTGAAATACGGGGGAAAGAGTACTTGGTTTTACTCGCATCGTAGATTCTTACCGTCAGATCATGTATTTAGAAAGAACAGAAAGGCATTCAAGAAAAGGGTAGTTGGAATAGATGTCACACCGCCTTTGTTGACATCTGGTGAAATCTGGAGCAGAGTTATGGATTTGCCACAAGCCAAAGAGGTAGGGGAGCTCACCCGGCTGGATGGTTATGGACAGGTGCACAACTGGACAAAAAGAAGAATATTTTGGAATCTCCCATATTGGAGAGATAATCTATTGAGACACAATCTCGATGTTATGCACATTGAGAAGAATTTCTTTGACAACATATGGTACACTGTGATGAATGTGAAAGATAGAACCAAAGACAATAATAAGGCTTGAATGGATTCTGTTCTTTACTGTGTTCCAATTTGAATTTGGTGCCAATGGCTAATGGCAAGATGTCAAAACCCAAAGCCAAATATTGTCTTACACCCAATGAAGCAAAAGATGTTTGTCGATGGTTGAAAGGATTGAGGATTCCAGATGGCTATTCTTCTAATCTTGCAAGATGTGTAGATGTGAACACCAGGAAGATGTATGAGATGAAAAGTCATGATTGTCATGTATTCATGGAGTGTTTGCTTCTAATTGCTTTTAGTTCATTGCCAAAGTGTGTTTTGGAACCACTTACTGAAGTGAGTCAATTTTTTAAAAATATGGGCTCTTCAACATTGAGAAAATATGATCTTATTAAGATGGAGCAGAATATTCCTTTCATTATTTTTAAGTTGGAGAGAATACTTCCTCCTGGTTTCTTTGATTCCATGGAGCATCTTCCGGTTCACCTTGCATATGAAGCAAGGCTTGGTGGACCAGTTCATTATAGGTGGATGTATCCATTTGAGAGGTAATTATCAATTTCAACATTTTTAATTAAAGTGCATATTTAGTATGACTATTTATTTAATCAACTCCTCTTCCTCCATATATTTAGATTAATGGGTGATTATAAACGACCGGTGAAGAATAAAGCTAGAGTCGAAGGATCGACCTGCGCAGCTTACTTACACCGTGAAACAATTTATTTCTGTTCTCATTATTTCAACAGCTTAATGTTGTAAAGAAATAATAGAAACGAAATAGAGGTTGAAGAAGAAAGACACGTCCTCACTTTATCTGTGTTTAGCAAACCTAGTCGCCCCTCGGGAAAGAAGTCGACTCAGTGGTTATCAGATATGGAGTATAAATCAGCACGTGTTCATGTCTTGATCAATTGCACTGAAGTTAAACCATATCTTGAGTAAGTATGCTTCAATTCCGTTTTCAATATATAGACATTTAGAGTACGAAGTTAAATCATGCCTTGATCAATTTTCATTCTAAAGAGTATGAATGATTCTTTTTCAGTGCATTCTTACAAGTTGAGGGTTTAAGCGCTGTAAAATCTTATGTGCGTATCGTGAAAGTTTTCTATCCTGGTTTAATGATAGAGTAAGTAAATAAAATTAATGCTTTAATGTCTAACGTTTAAAGTAGATATGAAAGATGACTTATTTTTTCCATATGTGATTACTTAGGTTTATGAAGCGGAACCAACTCCCCTAATCCAACACTTGAGGAATTTAGCTGATGGTCCTTTTCGTGAAGTTAGTGAGTGGCACACGTACCTCGTTAATGGTTATAAATTTGACACTCAATCATGGAGTGAGGGAAAACAAACAATTAATAGTGGGGTATATGTAAAGGGGATCGCAGAAGGAGCTAGGTGAAGATGAGTACTACGGGGTGATCCAACACATATATGAACTTAAATACAAATAGGCTAAATATATATTTTGGCCCTTTATCTTTGGGGTTGTGGTCACTTTGGCCCTTTATCTTTTTTTTTCTCATTTTAGACCCTCATGTTTTTTGTTTGTGTCATTTTGGCCCCTGCCGTTATGTTTATGTTTTTTTAGGCAAATTTTTAAGGACGAAAATGAAATCAATTAAAAACATAAGGGCCCAAAATGAAATCAATTAAAAACATAAGGGACTAAAATGAAATCAATTAAAAACATAAGGGACCAAAATGATAACGGCAGGGGCCAAAATGACACACACAAAAAACATGAGGGTCTAAAATGAGAAAAAAAAAAAGATAAAGCGCCAAAGTGACCACAACCCCAAAGATAAAGGGCCAAAATATATATTTAGCCATACAAATATTTAACTATCAAAAGAAAATTGTTTTGTTTTATTGTAGTTGGTTTGATCCATTGGTTAGAGGAACGAAATTGAATCCAAAATGTAATAGTTTTTGGGAGTCATCTTAAAAAAAACCAAAAGTTTATACGAGGATCATCACCTAGATCCCAAAGTAGGGCATTCCCTTCACCTTTCACTCCACTTGAACTTGGGGAAATTCGCCCAGTGTCCATCCCATTCATATACCACACCCAGTTTATATAGCCATATTGGACCACCTCCCAAACCCATTACCCTAACTCTGTCAACTTTCACAACCTCACTTGAGCTACAGAAACCATGGGAAATACCATTCCGAAATGGGGCTACCTTATCCTTTTGAGTTGGGGCATCACATCTTTGTGTCGAAGAGATTCTTTCCCTTCTATTTATTCTTATCCGCTTGTTACTCCAAGACCAGTATATTTCCTCAATCCTTTTATCAATATATAGGTGTCTTCGTCCTCCCTAGACTAAGGCAAACTATATCACCCTCCACCATTTGAATTCAAAGTTGTAGGCGTGAATGATTGGCATCGTTCCCTCAAAATACAAATCATCAAAGAGCTGCTTAGTTTTCTTTTTATTCAAATCCTTCCATATCTTCATACAATCTCTATTATTTAAAATGACATTTTTTGACAATGGACACTGAATCGTGAAACACGCGATGTGACTGAAAGCGTTATGTTTATTACAAATACTCTAAAATTACGGGAAGCGCAGAATCCTCAAACAAAGGAGCCTCCATAGAATGATGTAAGAAGAATGATCATCTCACATGCCAAATAATGCAATGGTTGTTGGTTGCTTGCATTTCTACACAACGTGAATACACTCAGAGAGTCATTATCTGTCTCATCGGAAGTCCTACGAGTTGAAGAACCAGTGTAAAAAGAAAAAAGTCCAGTGCATACCACGCATTACATCACATGTCTACCATGCATTACATGCATTCACATCATGCATGTAACATTTTTTGATAAATGTGACAAGTATCGACCGTTTTGTTTGTTCAGATCAACACATCAAGTGTTGGCCCCACATAAACCTGATCATCCTATTGATCCTTCAGACCTATTATTGGTCCATAAACCTTATCACCCTGTTGATCCTTCAGACTTATGTAAGTCCATAAATCAGATCACCCAGTTGATCCTTCAGACCTACTATTGGCATCGTTCCCTCAAAATACAAATCATCAAAGAGCTGCTTAGTTTTCTTTTTATTCAAATCCTTCCATATCTTCATACAATCTCTATTATTTAAAATGACATTTTTTGACAATGGACACTGAATCGTGAAACACGCGATGTGACTGAAAGCGTTATGTTTATTACAAATACTCTAAAATTACGGGAAGCGCAGAATCCTCAAACAAAGGAGCCTCCATAGAATGATGTAAGAAGAATGATCATCTCACATGCCGAATAATGCAATGGTTGTTGGTTGCTTGCATTTCTACACAACGTGAATACACTCAGAGAGTCATTATCTGTCTCATCGGAAGTCCTACGAGTTGAAGAACCAGTGTAAAAAGAAAAAAGTCCGGTGCATACCACGCATTACATCACATGTCTACCATGCATTACATGCATTCACATCATGCATGTATCATTTTTTGATAAATGTGACAAGTATCGACCGTTTTGTTTGTTCAGATCAACACATCAAGTGTTGGCCCCACATAAACCTGATCATCCTATTGATCCTTCAGACCTATTATTGGTCCATAAACCTTATCACCCTGTTGATCCTTCAGACTTATGTAAGTCCATAAATCAGATCACCCAGTTGATCCTTCAGACCTACTATTGGCATCGTTCCCTCAAAATACAAATCATCAAAGAGCTGCTTAGTTTTCTTTTTATTCAAATCCTTCCATATCTTCATACAATCTCTATTATCTAAAATGACATTTGTTGACAATGGACACTGAATCGTGAAACATGCGATGTGACTGAAAGCGTTATGTTTATTACAAATACTCTAAAATTACGGGAAGCGCGGAATCCTCAAACAAAGGAGCCTCCATGGAATGATGTAAGAAGAATGATCATCTCACATGCCGAATAATGCAATGGTTGATGGTTGCTTGCATTTCTACACAACGTGAATACACTCAGAGAGTCCTTATCACAAAATTAGATCAATAAGCAGACATATGATGGTCCATAAATCAGACCAATTATGGTCCACAAAATCAGATCAATAAGCAGACATATGTTGATCCATAAATCAGACCAATTGTGGTCCATAAATCAGATCAATATGCAGACACATGTTAGTCCATAATTCAGACGTGTCGGTCCATAAACCAGACCATTTGTGGTCCTTAAAATCAGACTTATATGTCAGTCCATAAATCAGATCACCCCGTTGATCCTTCAGACCAATCGGTCCTTCAGAGCCCCAGTGCTCCTTCAGATCCCCAGTGATCCTTCAGAGCCCCGATGCTCCTTCAGACCTCCAGTGGTCCTTCAGAGCCCCAGCGCTCCTTCAGACCCCCGGTGGTCCTTCAGATTCCCTGTGATCCTTATCTATTGCTTTCTCGTTAACACGCCAAGTGTTAACCACAACCTGTTAATTCTCAAAACCCCTAAATTTCCAACTAATTGAACAAAATTAGCGTTTATTTTATCTTTATTTCTAATCCTACGATGAAATGTTCAAAACCTTTCATTTTTTCTACGGAATATAAATAAAGAGGGGCAGCTGTTGTACCCCAATTTTGTCCGCCTATTTTTTTAATACTCCTTTAATCTACTCGTTAATTTGTCGCGAGTTTAGTTGCGAGCTTATTTGGGCCTACGCTTCTCCAATTGGGCCTGATTTTAGCATTTGTTTAATTGGGCCTGTTTAGTCTTTTGTTTGGGTTGGACTCAATTCGTTCTTTCTACTTTTCTCTAATTTAATTAAAAAGCCATAAAAAATAAATAAACTCATACAAAAATGCCGAAAAATACAATAATAATCATCCCAAAATACAAAAAATCAGAAAAAAAAAATAAAAAATATACAAAAAAGAAACAGCATCAACAACAACTCTCTCGGTCGATTCTTGCTCTCCAAGGCTTCTCAGCAAGCCTGATATCTTGAACAGGAAACGATATCATTTAGAATCAACAATTTAATTCTAAAACCCTAAAATCTCATTATAAAAACAAGTTAAAATTCACAGTTTTTAAAAAAGAAAAAAATCAGAATAAAAACACCTAAACGATTATGATTTCACACCGAAATCCTAATCAACAAAAAAGACTTAGTTTCTGAAATTCGGAAGTAAAGGGAACAGAATCGATTCTGGAGTAGTGTTCGCAGAGCGTTCTCTTAGAATAGCTTGGAAGTCAGGTTAGCGATTGTTATTATTTCTGTTTTTTTTCCAGTTTTCTTAACATGAGATATGCTTTTGTGATTTTGTTTAACAAATGTTCGATTAATCAGACAAAGATAATTATTTGTATCTAATTTATATTCAGTCTGTCCATAAAAATACAGTTGCTGGTTTAGAAAAATGAGGGATCCGAAAATAGGTCAAGTTAATTAGGATTTAGAAGATTTTATAAATTTAAAAAAATAGAATTGGAGAGTAGAAGAGAAACAAAAAGAAAAGAGAAAAAAACAAAAGGGGGCAGAAACTCACCGCCGTGACCTCCGGCGAGTCCACCGCCTCTCACCACCGTTGTGACCTTCACTCTCCCCCTCTTCCGTCGCTAACTATGTCGCAGTCGAAACGCCACGGTCAGAACCGGCATTGTCTTCCCTTCACCGTCAAACTGTTTCCCTCATAGCCACCGTCATCCTCACTGTCGCCACCAAGCAACGTCTCCATGCACCACCGCTCCCCGTGGTCAGCACCACAGCTTCCGTCGCATTTTTTCTCTTCCTCTCCCTCTTCGTTTTTTGTTCATCTCTCTCCCTCTCTCCACCATATTCCCCTCTCTCTCTCTCACTGTCGTTCTCCCTCCTCTCACCACCACCGGAAATCACGCCCTTCTCTCTCTCTCTCAGTTTCCCTTTCTGCACTCTCTCTCCACTGCGAAAATTTCACCCTCTCTCTCTCCTCTAATGAAGTTGCGGCGCTGAGTTGAGAGGAAATAGGAATTAGGGTTGTTGAAATGTTTGGGTTCCCTTTTACATACCCATTTATTTTTTTTAGGCTAAAGTACTCCCGGGGTCCCTTATCTTTATTTAAAGTAACGATTTGGTCCTTTATCTTTTTTTTGTCCCAAATCAGTCCTTTATGTTTTAAATTTTTGACACATAAATCCTTTTCTGTTCCAAATCAGTCCTTTATGTTACAAATTTTTAACACATAAATCCTTTTTTTGACACATAAATCAGCACTGTTAACGGAAAAGGATTTATGTGTCAAAAATTTGAAAGATAAAGGACTTATTTGGGACAAAAAAAACATAAAGGACTAATTCATTACTTTAAATAAAGATAAGGGACCCCGGGAGCACTTTAGCCTTTTTTTTAAATTAAAATCAGATATTCAGATTGATAACCGCACCCTTCGTTTTAATTCGTACACCACCCTACTTAAGCCCATGCGCACCAATAGGCCCTGTTTCTGGTTTGTCTTCAAAAAACACAAAAAAACGAGTTGGGCTCTGCTAAACGCACCCCCTTTTTTCTAATCCTGTACCCTGCAGCAAATTACACCTCCCTCGTTTTTGTTTTACAACTTACTATGTTTTGCCTATTTTATTCAATCAAAAACCATTTTCTCATAAATAAAAAAAATACCAAACACACAAATATTTTCTACCCAAGAACAATGTAGCCTTTGATTCTCTACCAGAAGATACGTAGGAGCAGAGGGGGCCCACCTCTGTCAAGTGCATTAATAAAAACCTTTTTTTAGTCCTTTTTGTAAATTGCTTATTTCTTATCTTTCAAGAAAATAACAAAAAATAATTAAATGTCCTTCAAATTGTTTTTTAATTTGTAAATTAGGGTAAATTAAATATATTAGACTAATAATTTTGACGCATTTAGTTAAAAGGTAGCCTTCCTTAGGAAGGATATCGTAGGGTGCTAATACCTTCCCTACGTATAACTGACTCCCGAGCCTAAACCTGGTTCGTAAAACCCCCTTATCCATCAAAAGGTTTTTTTCAATGTTTTCCCTAAAAATAAATATTAGTGGCATCTTCATTGTAAACTTCGAATAATCCTTTCCCGGATTTTTCGGTCGCTGCATTCGGGAAACCTACTCCGATTGTAATGAAACCACAACCATTAAATCCGAAAAAAATCAGTGATCATAACTCCCCAAGAAGGGACTTCTATCGGGACTGCGGGGCTCAAAATCCAAAATTCCATCGTTTACAATTTTTTATTAATTTTTCATAATTTCCAAAAAATATAAAAATTTTGCATAACCTTATTTTGATTTTATTAGATTTTTAGTGGTTTTTTTTTTATAATTTTTAGATTAGTTTTGACTCTTTAACGGATTTTAGTAGCGTTTTTATAACCTTTTTTAAAAAATTTAAATAAAAAGGAATTATTTTTTAATACATAAATCTGTTTTGAATTTTTTTAAAACAGATTTATCTAATAAGTAGATAAATCCGTTATTATAAATTTACAAAACGAAATTATGTTTTGCTTAGGTAAATCCGGTTTGCAAAAATATAATAACAGAATTAGGTAAATAACTTTTCTTCTAAACGAATTTATCTAATTTAAAGATAAATCTGTTTTGGAAAAACACCAAAACGGATTTATCTTTAAATTAGATAAATCAATGTGAAGAAATTTATAGGGCCATTCTGGGGGTACAAAAAAAACCGATTAAGATTGTTTGTTTTTCCATAATAATTATTAATTTTTTAAATTTTTCATAATTTCCAAAAAATCTAAATTTTTTTGCATAAACTTATTTTGGTTTTATTAGATTTTGTGGTGTTTTTATAATTTTTAAATTAGTCTCAACTCTTCAACGAATTTCTATTAGTGTTTTTATAACCTTTTTACACTAATATTTCTTATAATTTAATGCTGAATTTAATTTATTAATTATGTTATGAAATAGATTTATCTATTTATTAGATAAATCCGTAGTTAAATATCAACTACAGATTTATCTAATAAATAGATAAATCCGTTGTTATATATTTAATTGTGGAATTATCTAACAAAAAGATAAATCCATTTTGTAAAAAATACATAACGGAATTATCAATTTGTTAGATAAACCCGTTTCACCAAAAAAAAATTGGGCAAAATGGGAAGAAAAAAGATGACAACTCAGAATTCTGTTACGCATATCAGCGTTTTTTGTAACATATTTAAACGAAAAATTTGTTGTGGGGGTATAATGCACGGAGGTGGAGGTGTGGGTACAAAAAAACGAGCCTTTTCCAAATCGGTCCTTTTCTTTATTGTTCTGGTTTTGTTTGGTGGGTCCGGACCCTTGTAGATTTGTCCAAAAATAAACGTAATGTAACTGTCTAAAAATCCTTTCTTTGTTGTTGAATAGCTTATATTCCTTGCACGTCGCTCTTTTCCTTTCTCCTTCTTCTTCTTCCGTCACCTTCGATTCATCGAAAATGACCGACCTGTAATGTAACTGCCTGTAGCCACAGCCCCTATCTTCTTTCCGATTCCAACAATGTTTCCCCCTTTTCGTAAAACCCTATCGTTCCCCCCTTCTCGTTGTTCTTCTCCATCATCGCAAGTTCACTCGTTTATTATTCGATTTCCATGGAGTCACTTCTCAGTTCTCATCATCTTCTCCCCCTGCTCCTCCTCATTCGCCTAAGGTTTCGGTATGGTGGGACGTTGACAACTGTAGCGTGCCTTCTGGGGTTTGCTTTTGGAGGGTAGCAACTTCTATTACGGCAGCCGTTAGAGCTAACGGGATTATGGGTCATATTAATATTCACGCTTATGGCGATTTTGATTCTTTAAAGGTCGACAGAGAGGCTCTTTTTAAAACCGGCGTTTCTCTCCACCCCGGTTCGTTTTCATTACCGTTTCACTATTACTATCTTCTTTTTCAGTTGTCTTGATTTTCTTTATTTATTATAACTTAACAAGAATCAACTTTTGAAATGTTAAACATTGCTCTTTAATTATCACAACACAACGTGATTATTCCCAGTTTTTAAGCTTTTTGTAAGGTGATTCCTAGATTTTAAGCTTGTTCCTTTTTAGAGGTAAACAAATTGAGAAAAAAGGGGAAAAAAACTCTTTTAGAGGGAAGTATTTTCTATGGACACAAAGGCGCCTTTAATGATGAAAGCATTGGATAGATGGTAGTAGTCTGGTAGAAATTTGGGAACTCAATCTTTTGGTAAATGAACTAGAAGAATTAGTGTCACAACCCGACTTACTCCTCATAAACTTGACAAGCCTAACTCACATTTATAGTTACAAAATATTTACAAAAATTCTAGCGGAGTCCCTCTGTTTTTCAGACAAATGATTTATGGCTAATATCTTAGAATCTTGTCCACATAGTGCTAGGACTTAAATGTTTGGCTAAATAGCATTTTTGGTCCTTTATCTTTGCTCCAGATTTCACTTTGGTCCTTTATCTTTTTTTTGGTCTGTTTTGGTCCCTCATGTTTCGTTTTTGTTTCATTTTGGTCCCTCACGTTAGTTTTGACTAACGGACGCCACGCTGGCAGTTAACTGCTGGCGTGGCGTCCCTCCATTCATTTCCACATCAGCAATTCGTTTTTTAATTTAATTAAAACAGAAAACAATAAAACAATAAAAGAAACATAAAAATCACCACCATTGTTCCTGTAAATTACTATGCTTTCTGTCAACAACACCAACAACACTATATTGGATCTCCTTCCCTTTTCTTGTTCTGAATCTCACCCCTCTTCCTCTCCACCACCAATACGTACCAGCACCACCAGTACCCTCCTCCCATTGTGAAAAACCCAGAAACCTATCACCAATTTCAAGATGCAGAGGAAGTGGATCTCTGAGGCAGAATCGCTTCATCACTGGCTCATCTTCATCTCGTCCATATTCATTGCTCTTTCTCGCTTTCAATCACTGGCTTCATCACTCCATCTCGCTCATCTTCATCACTCACTCTCGCTCTCTGACTTTCACTCCGCCCAGATCTTCAAACATCAAGATCTCGCCCAGATCTTCGATCATCACCATCAATCATCACCATCTGAAGACACAAACCAAGATGAAGAAGATCTGAAGAACACAAACCCAGAAGAACCCAGATGAACCCAGATCTGGACAAGATTGGATTTCGTTTCAATCAGATTCATCTTTGAAACCACAAACCCAAGAACGAATCGAAACCCAGCAAACACAAACCCAAATGAACAAATCGAAACCCTAAAAACGATTTCGTTTTCAATCAGATCTGGACAAGATTGGAGAGTGAGAGTGAGAGAGATGCGATGGTGGTGATGTTTGGGGTTACGGTGGGACGGTGGTGACGAAGGAGGAGATGAGAGGAAAATATTAATTGGAATTAAACTGGATTGTTAACTGTTTTTTTAAAATTTAAAATTTAATTAGAATTAAATAATATTAATTTTTGCCACGTCATTTAATAAAAATGGACGCCACGTCAGCAGTTAACTGCCAGCGTGGCGTCCGTTAGTCAAAACTAACGTGAGGGACCAATGAAACAAAAACGAAACATGAGGGACCAAAATGAAACAAAAACGAAACATGAGGGACCAAAACGGATCTAAAAAAAGATAAATGACCAAAGTGAAATCTGGAGCAAAGATAAAGGACCAAAAGTGCTATTTAGCCTAAATGTTTTTTTCAATTTCATATTCTTTTTTATCTTTTCAAATAATGATGACTTATAGCTACATGGTTCCAGTTCGAAAGAATCATTCCTATAAACATCTTTTTGTGGATCTTAATGACTGGGTTTCCGAATATCCTCCACCCGCACACCTCTTTTTGATATTTGGTGATGGAGACTTCTCTGGCTTATTGCACGAGTTAAGAATGTGTAACTACAATATGTTGCTTGCATGTCCAGGGGCTCATGTTGCTCTCTGCCATGCAGCAACTATAATTTGGGAGTGGTCTTCGATACTAAGGGGGAATATCTTATAGGAAAACATTTCAACTCTCCTCTCGATAGTCCGTTTAATTCGTGGTATGGAAACTCAAATTTGTCTCTTGAAAACCCTGCTCAGCAGCTCACATCTTCACAAAATGCAGAGATCTACAAACCGTCCTCGGACATAAAGTTAGGTCAAGGTTCAAAGTCAGTTTCTAGGCAGGTTATGAAGATATTGAGTTCGCACCCGAATGGGATCTCCATGGGAGATCTTCGTGCAGAGTTGACAAAGTGTGATATGCCTTTGTGTAAGCGCTTCTATGGGCTTAAAAAGTTTTCCAACTTTCTAGTATCTATACCGCATGTACAACTCCAGTATTTAGGAGAAGTTAATTTTTGGGTGTGTTTGGTCCCATCAACTACATCTGCCGTTAAGTATAAGCAGAAGGACGGTGCCGCAACTCAAAAGCTACACAATGAGGGCAATACTATGGATAGAAGTGCATATGGGATTCCCAAAATATCCTCATTGTATGTTAGCAGCGAGGGTGATGATTCAAAATCATTCCAATCTAACCCTTCAAGTTCACAAGGAAAACCTATTGGGGAATATGTTGATGGTAAGTCATCATTCCCTTCGTTCATGGAAAGTAATGTGCATCAGCCTCCAGATGAGTTGCAGAAAACATCTTTGGGTAGTGAAAAAGTTATGGATCTGGCTCGTGCACTATTGCTGCAGATTTAACTTCCTCCAAATGACAACGTTATTTTCAAAAAATCTGAAAATGACATTAAGTCTGATGATGTAAGTCTTGAAATTATGGGAAAAAAACACCCTTCATAGAGTCCCTCTACTTGTAATGATTACATAGTGTTGAAAAACAATGATATTGCAAATTGTGAATCTGGAAAAGTAGAGAACAAACATGAGAATCCAACTAGAAAGGTGGTTGATGAAGTTTGTCGTAGCCCATTTACTTCAACTTTCTTTAGTTGGATTAGTAGTTGGTGGACATTCTGGAAAAGCAATGCTAAGTTCGATGATTTGACTGCACATCAGGATGTTGATGTAGACCAGAGTGCTAGTCATTTAGAAGAGTCCAAATCATCTAAAGTAGACCAGAGTGCTAGTCATTTAGAAGAGTACAACTCATCAAAGCTGCAACAGGATATTAGTCATCCTCCGCAACCTCATTCGGATAACTTTAGGGTTTTGGTATGGTGGGACTTCGATAGCTGTGGCATCCCTTCTGACATTAACTTTTTGAATGTAGCCCCTTCAATTATGGGGGTTCTTAGAGCTAACGGGATTAATGGCCCTATTCATATTGATGCCTATGGCGATGTTTCTCAGCTTTCGGAGATCAAACAAGAAGCACTTTTCTTATCCAACTCAAGTTATAAACAAAATACTTCAAAACTCAAGTTATAAACAAAAAAGCATATGTTTTCAATCCTAAATAAAGAAATAAAGATATAACTACATTAGCGAATAAAAGTATATATAAAACAGTAGATAAAAGAGAAGAATAAAACACTAATATAATAGAGTGGTAGGGAGGGACCAGAGGAGAGTGGTGGGCACCAGTAAATAATGGAACGAAACTGAAAACACTAATATAATAGAGTGGTATCCAAGAAAGCAAATAGAAGAAGAAGCCAACGAAGAAGACACAGTTTTGTGCGGACACTGCAGCACTCAACAGCAAAAAATTTAAAAAACCCTAAAACACGTGTTTTCAGAAAACGGGCAGCGCAACCCGACCTGCTCCTGGGAAGCTTCACGTTCGTTTGCAGCCGTTCTGGAATGTGTCTGAATCGTCCGCGACAGAGATGTATCGCGATTCTTGCGATTCCGGTGCGATTCCGACTATACAGGGAACGATTCAGTTACAAAAACGATTAGGCATGCGATTTGCATCGTTAGCCTCAGATTCCGACTCGTATTGCGATACTAACTACACTGCATTCAAATTTTAAGAGAATCTAAGACAAAAATAACAAAAAAGCGATAATGTTGAGATAAAGAAAAGTAAAATTATACAATTATTATTTAATTCACAGTAACTTCATAGTCTTGAAAGCAAGCATAAAAAGATTTTTATGGCATAAATCAATTACATCAAAAGAAATTTCATAAAAAAATTAGAGAGAACATAAAATTTAATATGACAGAGAAAGTTAAACCATAGCAGATGATATTAAACGTTAAAATAATATGAATACATTATGAACAATGCATACACGTTAGTTGCAATACAATTTAACTTTTTTTTATGCGATCTCCATATTACTTTTTTTTTGCTTTTAAATTTTTCGGATCAACTCTACGATTATAATACCAAGGGTAAAAATAATGAGAGCACCAAACAAAGTTTGTTGATAGCAAGATTAAGAAATTGAGAGCGGAATCAAGCGCAGTAAAGGAGCAGTTAGCAGCAAGCTATAACATCAAATTATTTGCAATATATAGGATAGGAACAATGGTTATAATGATGGATAAACTTTGAATAGAAAGAGAGAGAGAGATACTCTCCTGTAAAAGTCTACAAGTAGGGAATGATAGAGTTAAAAAGTTCCAAGAGTTTAGGTGGAAGTTGTTTTATGGGTGTAGTATTTATTTATTGTACTACAACTATTTGTGGGTCATATCATATACAATTATTTTATTCATTGAAATAAATAATCAGCTACTGTTTCAGCAACTGTTTGTGAACAAAGCTGGATATTACTCTTTTTGACATAAAGATAAGTTTAATTTTAAAGATATTGTGTTAAATTGACAGTGACGATAAGGAAGGAGGCAGACGACTCTTTTGCAGTTTAAATATAGTGTCCTTGTTTGTTATGGAGTTTGGTTCTTTGTTTGAGATGGACGTGCGGCTAACAAATCAGTCTTAGAATCTTGTCCATACGAGGACTTACTGGAATGTTTCTTTTCAGTTTATCTTCTTTTTTATGTTTTGAAATGATAATTACTTATAACTACATTGTTACAGGTGGCAAGAACAAATCCTTTGTGGATTGGGTTTCCCAAAATCCTTCACCTGCACACCTCTTTCTGATATCTGGTGTTAGAGACTTCGACTTCTCCGGCATAGTGCACACTGCACCGATTAAGTATGAGGAACTACAATATCTTGCTTGCATGTCCAGGAAGGACTCATAGTTCTGTCTGCTCTGCAGCAACTATAATGTGGCGGTGGCCTTCAATACTCAAGGGGAAATATCTTACCGGAAAATATTTAAACTATCCTCCATATTGGTGGTATATTAAGGTGCGGGTGCCTCTTGAATATCCTCCTGAGTGGATAGAAACTCGAATGTGCCTCATGAAAACCCCTTCTCAGCTGCTGCTGAGGAGCCCACATCTTCGCAAAATGCAGAGATCCACAAACGTTCCTTGTATGTAAAGTTTGTTAAAGTTCCAAAGCCACTTTCTAGGCAGATTAGGAAGATATTGAGTTTGTACCCGAATGGGATCTCCATTGGAGATCTTCATTTACAGTTGGGTTATCTGGATACTTTGAGTACCCGACTGGGACGCAGTGTGTTTTCCAACATTCTAGTATCTATACCACATGTACAACTCTTGTATATAGGAGAAGATAATTTTTGTGTCTGTTTGATCCCATCAACGACATCTACTGTTAAGAATAAGCAGAGGGCTGTTAAGAATGAGCAGAGGGATGTTAATCATTCAGGAATGCCTGTGTTATTTTCTACTGGCTCCTTTTGGGATGACGTGGAATCATTTGTTTTCACGTCCAGGGGATCGCGTCTTCTTTCTCAGTCAAGAAGCAGGTTTGTTAGTTATGTACTTTCTTCATAAGTTCCCTTTCGCCATGCAATTTCTGGCTGCTCTTGTTCATTCCATGCTCTAATCTGAACACCAACTACAAAAGAAAACAAATGCAACACATTAATTGTATCGTCAAGTTTCTGTGGAAAGTTGTGTGACCTTCCAATATTTATGACGATCATTATGTATTTTTGAAAGAATAGTTCATTAATATTTTGCTACATGTTATTTGTGTTGTCAGGGAGCATCTGGCTCAGAAATTACAAAAGAAAGGACCCCTATTTCTTATGTCTCTCACTGTAAATGATATCCTTCAATTGGTGGAATTGTTGATAGCAGAGAAGAAATGGTTGGAGGAAAGCCCCTCGCAAGCATTTCCTTTTAGGCTTAACTTAACTCAATCCGTTCAGAAGAGCTCATTTATGGGCTAATCTCATAGTTTGAAAAGACTTGGGATCCCTCTTTTAAATAAAACACCACAGTCCAACTTGCAAAAGTCATTCAAACATGATGTGAAGACAGAATTGTCAGACTATTCATCATGTTGAGACGAAAATGCAAAATTGAAGAGTCCTAGTGTAAACCGGACATGAGTTACTTGTTTCACTCATCTATGTTTGTCTCTGTTTTTCTTTTCATTATATATTATATGTTTTTATTTCATTTTATAATTCATGGGTTACAGTTGAATAAATTGAGAAGTTATTTATTTTATATATTATTTTTTATTGTTGGTTACTCGGTGAGTTGGTGCTAATTTTGTTAGTGTGTTTACAATTCTAAGTCTATCAAAACCTTTTAGGCTGCAAAATGCATATTTCTTTATTGTCTACTACCTTTTTTTTGGTACAAAATTGTCTACTTACTTTATGAATAAACTAGATTATAACCCGTGGGATGCACGGATAAAAATACTATTCTATTTTAATCTACTATATAAACATCTTGAACAGCTCTCACTTACGAAAATTTGGCACGGTTTCCTTGAATACTTTGTTTCTTCACTATGCCATGTTATGTTCGCATGCTTACACTTATAATTGCCGCTTGGATTTTTTTTAAATCATAATGTGGCTATGTTTTGTTGTCATTTTTAGGAGTTGCCACAAATCATAATACACTGGTTTTTGTGTCACATCTAATTACCGACACCTATTTTTTCATCATTGCTTATTTTGCCACATCTCTTATTTCATGTCATTCTCTGAAAGTAACTTCATCCTTCCAGTTTACATTCGCGGTTGCATGCTTACATTCTAAATTGCCGCCTCAAATTTCATTCTTACATGTAATTTAGTATATAACTTGATGTCAACTGAATAGATTGCCACGATTTATTTGGATGCCACTTGCCAGAATGCTGTTCTTCCATACTAATGTGAACGTGTTTCTTTCTTGTAGGTTTCGTTTTCGTTGATAGATCTCAGTTATCATTTGTGAACATTCTATGCATTCCAATCTGCCTTCTATGTCTGTTTCTTTTTTTGGTTGATGCCCAAACATTGAGAACTTTCTATGAGAGGGTCACTTCTCAAAAAATTTCTGCCTTGCTTTGTTTTTGTTACAATCTGTGTATTGCTTTGAATTTTTTTTCTTCACACAACCTGATTAGAGGTTTTCCTTCTGTCTATACCATTCTAAGTTTTGAGATTACTGCACAAGTTTTTATCTCTCTAATTTATGTTTTAGTATTTCGCAACTTAGCTTTACATGCTTTGCAAACTCCATTGTGTTTTAGTATATTTTCATTCTTCTTTTGCTTGCAGATGGAGCCTCCACCAGTTATGCCACACATTGATTTGTTTGTACGGGTATGGTACCAATTCTTTCACTGACACTTTTTGTGTGTTTTAATTCAGTCCAAACATTTCTAAGCAAAGTTGGCAAAGAATATGTGATTCATATCATATCAGTACTTGGTGAGTTTGTGGGGTATGTTTTGTTCATAATAGTTAATTTGATTTTGTTGAAAGAAGGCTAAGAGAAAGGTGACATATATATAGTTCTATATACTATCCATCATATCCAAGAAGTATCTATTGATAAATGTGGTTTCTGATGCACATCATCTATTTGATCTAATGCACGTTATGATTAAATGATGACATAGCATTTATAAATATTTTCCTTATGTTTTTTTGTTGTTTGGATTGTTATGCATTCTTTGTGTATATGTTTTCTGGGAAAGAGCCTGGTTTTGAGGAAGTCTTCAAATATGTTATGCATTCGTATTGGAATTGTAAGGGCATTGATACTTGCTCTGTATTTTCTTTTAGAGTAATTTTTCTGATGTTTGATGTTTAATATTTCTGTTTTAATAATTCTCTGCCGCTTTAATATTGCTGTTTTGGAACATGTTTTATCTCCTTTCCCCAATCAATAATTTTCTAAGATGCAGTGCTACCAACTCCTTTGGTGCTCCATAATAACAAAGAGGTAGAATATGATATCTCTCATTTTGATGGAACCAAACAACCAGAGTAAGGCTACCTTTGAATCTGTCAATAAATTTCATAGACTTTTCTTTTAGATTTTGGCGTTAGATTTGTAGCTCAATTTCCATTTTTTTTGGGTGGAAACTGGTTCACACCCCTAATCCCATTCTCTTTACAGTACTTCATTCCCTCCCCCTTTTAAGGAATTCAAATTCTGTTTTCCATACATCATTTCAAGTGTTAACAGATACCAACAAGTATAATCTGGAACATAACAGAATGGTAGTCTTGATAATCTTTCCATGTACTCCCTCAAGTCTTTTTTAGCTCTCACTACAATCATAAGAAAGTTCAATCATAGTCTCCACACATGATGGCATTTTTCCTATCAATCTTTCTATCTCCTGCTTTCCCTCTTACTTAGAGGAATCTAAATGTATTATATTCTTCCATCTTCTAATAATCCATATGGCTCATAATTTAGTAGTTTAGGCTTGTACTTAGTCATTTTATCATTATGTATTTCCTTTCTCCACCTTCTACTTTCTGTTTTTCACTTCAACATTGTGAATTGTAAGCTGTGATCATTTTAATTTAGGCAATTCCTAATATCCAGTTACTACAAACTGCAGGATATAAGGAAGGTACAATTCACGCTATGTTTATACGACATGCTTCCATCACAATCATATTTGTTTCTGATTCTTTTGTTTTGTTCAATATCTATACTTAAGCTATATGACAATTATCTATGTCAAAAGTTTCTTACACTCATTTTGTGTTCAGATATGACTACCAAGATTGGAAAGTATAAAAGGTCAAGTTCCCATCCCTTAGAGTGGGAACTCATTCATAAATTTCTACTTTATCCAGAGGGGTGGAGTTAGTAGTACCATTATGTGAATATCATTGTAATGCAGGGTTTTAATTGTTTTGTACCTAAACTTGATATGTTTGCCACATCAATTTCTTGGTATGGCAACTCCTGATTGAGCACTTTGAAAAAAAGTAAAAGCTTTAAATGAAATCATCAAATTTCTTGGTATCAGCTACGTGGTTTTAGAATTGGGTACACCTTCTATCACATGTTTTTTGTTGTTGATAGAACTTGGTTGAAAATGGATTGAAATAGTTTATTGCATATTTTGGGAATTCACTTTCAAAATTAAGAGGAAGTTTGATGTGGTTTGGTGCCTCCATGAGGCATTACTGGATGGCTATGACCTTATTCTGCGGTTTGCGATTATGTACATGTTGCATCATTGCTTAAACTAGAAGCTAATCTCGATATTGTTTTATATTTATCATGATCTTCTAATATTTAGTTGTTAGTTTTAGAAACTAGGTAGTGAAGATTATCCAGGTTTGTGATGGCTAACTGAACTCTAACTAAGAATTGTTGGGAATTCTGAAGGTTGGATCTATCTGAAACTTCACACGCTCCAATATATATTGGGGAATAGATAAAGAAAAAAAAAACATAAAACTGTTTTTTTAGGCAAAATATCTCCCCAGGTTCTTAACTTATTTATTTGTAACGAATAGGTCTCTTAGTTTTTTTTTGTAACGCATAGATCCCTTAACTTTTAAAAACGCAACACTGGTGCCCCCTCTTAACGTTTTTTTGTCACATTCTTTTTTGTTTCATTTGATTTTGTGGAGTGTATTACTGTTCTTTTTCCTTGATTTAGTTTTTGAATCTCAAACAATGTAAAAAAAGAGTCAATCAAGTGGTAGCTGTATGTTTTCCTTCTTTGGACTTTTTTCCCTTTCATTGTAATTTTCTTTCTATTTACATGCATTTCTGTGGGTCTAATTCTTCTGATGTACAAAATTATATATTATTTTCGAGGATAACTGCGATTGGGTTAACTTCATCAAGTTGGAGCATCGATCTGACTTTAAAATGTAACATCATAAACTTCATTTGTCAACAAAATTTAGGATGTATATCCTAAACTCCAAAGTGTTACTAAGAATACAAATATAGAGTTCCCAATATAATTGGTACTAATAAATTATCTTTGCTAATAATTTTAGAGTAAAAACGCCTTAAAATCATAATACTATAATCTTTAGAAAGCATATGTTCAGATTATCTTTTGAGACTTCAGAAGACCTCTTTTTCAGACTTAGTAACAATACATAACATAAATGTATATTCTTTCCTTCAAAACTTCATAGCCATAGAGGAAATCCATCATAGAACTTAAATATGCTTTAGAATTCTTTTTGCTTTGGAAAATCCATCATAGAACTTAAATAACTTCTTTGAAATATAAAAACATGTTCATGTATCAAAACATTTCAAAGCTTACAATACAAATACTCAAACTACATAATACATTGTACACATATTTCTTCATTTACATAATACATAGCCTTTCACTTTAAAAAACCGTGAGCCAAAACAAACGTCTTCACTTCAAATCCTCATTTGACTAATGTTTCAACAAAATAATTCATTCAATAATGCACAATTATTTCCACAATAATTCATTTAACAACTTAAACCAAACAATCACAACCATATCAATAACTTAGAAATCAAAGAAATAAAAATTTCTTTGGGTGTTACACCAAGCGATGTCACTACCTTTCCATTAAGTCAGCAGAAAGCTGAAAAGAAGCCACTTGACGTAAATCACAAGGAGACCGAGGTAAATCTTGCCGACCTTCATGCACATTACGACCCTGACAGTTTCGAAGACGAACAAGATGACCAACTTGCTAGAGAGTTGAAAAAGTGGATCAAACGACCCGAGCCTTATGGGGAGTTTTTGGAGATACCCTTGGGGGAAGACCCAACTTAAGAAGTAAAGCTAGGGGCCGATCTCTCCGAAGATGTCAAGAAAAATCTTACCAACTGCTTGCGGGAGCACGCAGATTTGTTTGCATGGTCTGCAGCCGACATGCTGGGCATCCCACCCGAGGTCGCCTGCCACCACCTCTCAGTGAAAACAAGTTCAAAAGGAAGAGGCCGAGGCCTCCACCATGGCTCTCTCTGACCTCATAGCCGCAGGCTTCGTCAAGGAAATCAGGTACATTACATGGCTTTCCAACATCGTTCTCGTAAGAAAAGTAATGGGAAGTGGCGAATGTGCGTGGACTACACCGACCTCAACAGAGCATGTCCTAAGGATACCTTTCTGGTCCCAAGTGTGGACAAGCTGGTAGATAGTGCCTCCGGGTTCCGTTTGTTGTCATTCCTTGACGCCTACTTCGGGTATAGCCAGATTCCGATGTACCCTCCTGACCAGGAGAAAACTGCTTTCATGACATATAAAGGCAACTATTGTTACCGGGTTATGCCTTTTGGGTTAAAGAATGTCGGGGCCACCTACTAGCGCATGATGAACAAGGTCTTCCAGGAGCAGAAAGGTTGGGTGGTGGAAGTCTACCTGGACGACATGATAGTGAAGAGCAAATCAGACCAAGACCATCTCGTCAACCTCACTGATATCTTCACCGAGGCAAGAAAAAATAATCTCAGGCTCAACCCAGAGAAGTGCACCTTTGGAGTCCGGGCTGGGAAATTTCCTTGTTTCTGTCTTACGGAACGAGGAATTGAGGTCAACTCGGATAAATGCAGAGAAGTGATTGAAATGCGACCTCTGACCTCGAAGAAGGAGATCCAAAATCTAATAGGGATGATTGCTGCCTTGTCGAGGTTTGTATCCAAGGCACCAAAAAATCCCAACCATTCTTCAAAGTACTGAAGAAAGGGGTCGAATTCCAGTGGACCCCGAAATGCGAAGTTTCTCTTGCTGAGCTCAAACAGATCCTAATGGAGCCTCCCATAGTGACAAGACCGGTGGAGGGAGAAACTCTTTACCTCTATCTAGCAGTAGCAGAAGAGACTCTTAGCGTTGTCCTAATCAGGGAATCTGAACTCGGGTAAAGACCAATCTACTTTGTCAGTACGGTTTTCGAAGGCGCAGAAACAAGATACCAGAAGATTGAAAACGTAGCTTTTAGCCTTGGTCATGGAAGCTTAGAGGCTAAGACCGTTTTTTGTAGCTCACCAAGTCGTGGTGAGGACAGTTCAACCAATTAGGCAAATATTACACCGGCCCGACCTCGTTGGTCGAATCATCAAATGGGCCATAGAATTATTCGAGTTCGACATTAAATACGAATCCAGGTCGACCCTTAAGTCTCAGGTGTTGGCCGACTTAATCGCTGAGATGACTCCGCCCTCTCTTGAGAACAAGACTCTGACCTAGAAGCTCCTTGTGGACGGTTCCTCCAACAGCAAAGGGAGTGGTGTCGGGCTCATACTTGAGAACAACGAAAGACTGATGATAGAAGTCTCCCTCAGCTTCTCTTTTCAAACTCCGAACAACCAGGCCGAAAATGAGGAATGTATCGTCGGGCTTCTGCTAGCTCGGGACTTTGGGGTAAAGAAGATTGAACTTCACACGGAATCCTTGTTGGTAGTATCCCAGATCAAATAAGACTTCACTACGAAAGATCCCATCCGGTAAAAGTACTTGGTTCGGGTAAGGGAATTGTTACGGCTCTACACTAGGCAGAGGTGAAACATGTGCCTCAAGCAGAGAATGCTATGGCCGACATCCTGACCAAGCTGGCAAGCACCAAATCTACTGGGAACCATCGAAGTTTGATCCAAGAGACTTTGGCCCAACCAAGTGTAACTCTGACATCGACGTCAACCACAGCTGTTTGAGTGATCGATCCGAAGGAGAACTGGATCTCCCCCATCAAGGACTACATTGAGCTCAGGAGAGAACCTCCCGGCCCCAAAGAAGCTACCCTAGTCAGGGGAAGGGCGGCACCATACTCACTAATTGAAGGAAGTTTGTTCCGACGTGGTTTCACCTCCTCTTTACTCAAATGCATTGAGGGGGACGAGGTCGACTACGTACTGGATGAAATCCACGAAGGCAACTGTGGAAACCACATGGGAGATCGAGCCCTTGCCAGAAAAGCGCTCCAATCCGAATACTACTGGCCCAAAATGATCAAGGACGCCTCTGACGTTGTGAAGAAATGCGATAAATGCCAGCATCACGCCGATGTGCATCTCGCTCCGCCAGCCGAACTCACTTCTATGTCAGCAGCATGACCTTTCTCTTGGTGGGGGATTGACCTCCTAGGACCTTTCCCACTACAAATGCTTATATCAGGTTCTTCAAGAAAAGAATCATGATTTGATTCGGTGTCCCCGAGGTCGTGGTCATTGACAATGGAGCCCAGTATAGGTTATTGCATGTTTTGGGAATTCACTTTCAAAATTAAGAGGAAGTTTGATGTGGTTTGGTGCCTCCATGAGGCATTACTGGATGGCTATGACCTTATTCTGCGGTTTGCGATTATGTACATGTTGCATCATTGCTTAAACTAGAAGCTAATCTCGATATTGTTTTATATTTATCATGATCATCTAATATTTAGTTGTGTTAGTTTTAGAAACTAGGTAGTGAAGATTATCCAGGTTTGTGATGGCTAACTGAACTCTAACTAAGAATTGTTGGGAATTCTGAAGGTTGGATCTATCTGAAACTTCACACGCTCCAATATATATAGGGGAACAGATAAAGAAAAAAAAAAACATAAAACTATTTTTTTTAGGCAAAATATCTCCCTAGGTTCTTAACTTATTTATTTGTAACGAATAGGTCCCTTAACTTTTTTTGTAACACATAGGTCCCTTAACTTTTAAAAACGCAGCACTGGTGCCCCCTCTTAACGTTTTTTTTGTTAACAAAAAAACGTTAAAAGGGGCAACAGTGTTACGTCAATTCCTTTTTAGGAAGATGAAGACTTTTTTGATTCCTACATCTTCCCCCCAACCACAGTCGTTAGTAGATATTATGGGCTCCTTGCTTATGGATGGGAACATGCCTTCTGTTATCAACATGAAGCTTTTGAAAACGCAGTGCACCCAGGTAAATCAAAAACGATATGAATACAGAGGTTAAATGAGCATCCCACACCCAAAAGGTGCCCCGCCTGCTGTCTCATTCAACTACATTTGTTCCTGTAATCCATAGCCTAACAGAACGTAGCAGCGAGGGACAACCCGCCCATACAGCCAGCGGGGAGGATACTGCATACCCACGGGGGACGAAAGAAAGATAAGGAATCCATCGATCCAACCGGCCGACAGGAGTCAATCCCTTTCTTATTCGCACGAGCGGAGACCTTTTATAGATTCTCGCCCGCCGCATTTCCGTGATCTCAAGCGCGACTTTGGGACGACTCGATGTTCCGGAAAAAATTCATCGACGAGCTCCGAGATTGGGGGAATCGCCAGGTAAACGCCCGACATAAGGTCGACTGAACAGCTATGGTATCCTCCAGGGGAATAGAGCCCTCCTCCCTCAAGTCCAGCAGCACAAAGAAGAAATGGACAAGAAGGTCAAAAAGAAGAGGGAATCCGATCCCCTCCCAATTCTGCCATCTCGCCTACTTCCAGAATTGATTGCATCCAAACTGATCACTCCCAAGTTTGCTTTTTGGGAGGTGAAACTGTGGTTGAAGCGGGTATTTTGAAATGACAGCTTCGAAGATTTATATATTGATTATTATGCGGTCACGGTTATCCCGGACTGCGTTCTGGAAAAAGTCACAAATAAAGGATCCGGATAAAGAGAAGAATCGGGTTTAGCGGTAATGGCATAAGCCAAAGCTAGATAACCGGAGTTGATTTGCATCCTTGTCTGGCAGTTAGCTAAGCGAGAAGCTGTGATCGAGGAAGCCCCGCCCAGTAGTGCCTCCACTTTACTATTTCCTAGTACTAGATACTAGATAGACAGGCCGATCACCGGTGGCATAAGATCCTTCTCTGCTTGTCTAACTCAAGCCAGACCAGGTAAACGCCTGACATAAGGTCAAATGAAATGCGCCTTTCAAAGTCAATGGGATACAGTTGGGGAGTCGGTTTGCCGTATGGTTAAAACGGTATTCACGGAGGGGTTTCCCCCAGCGGAACTGAATAAAACTTTGCTTGTTCTCATTCCCAAAACAGTAAAACTTACAGTCACTTTAGGCCTATTAGCTTATGTAATGTGCTCTATAAACACTTGATTGCTAACAGGTTGAAGCCTTTGATGGTGAAGCTCATTAGTCCGATTCAAATGAGTTTCTCAAAAAAGGAATGCAACTAGAGGGATCGGACCATCCATCTTCCTTCCCCAAGAAAGGCGGCATTGAGCTAACATCTCCGCGCCCAACTCTTTTGGTTCACCCAACTCACGTACCACTTGAATCGGTGAACAACCGAACCCTTGGGACCTTCTTCAACCCTAGGATGTGATGTGTCAACATCGAGGTGCCAAACGACTCCGTCGATAAGAGCTCTTGGCCGCATTCAGTTCTAGCTATTTCTGCGCCTTCTGATCGACCTGAACAACATATACGGATCCCCTCAACCCCATTTTTTCGGCGGAACACATATATTAAACCCTTGCCCAGAAAAGAATCTGACATTAAGTCCAAAGATTCGGGGTAGGGATGATTGACACGTTGATTTTAGTACCCCTTAAATGATATGGTAGGTTCGTATGTTTTTGTGAAAGCTTAAGGGACCTATGCGTTACAAAAAAAAAGTTAAGGGACCTATTCGTTACAAATAAATAAGTTAAAGGACTTGGGGAGATATTTTGCCTTTTTTTTACTCTATCAGTAGAAGAACTTAGTTTTCTTACTATTGGTTAAGTTTTATCACTATTGGTTCGACATTTGTTACGGGGGGGTGACCCAAATTGAGGTTACCCTTCAAGTTGGTAACAATAGGAGTCAGCAAAGAACTTTAAATCAATCATTAACACAAACGATAAAGGACGTCTGAGTCAAGAAGGCATTTCAACCGTCACATTCTTCTTTGTCAAGTTGTAATCTTCCTACAACGTATGTTATTTTCCTTTATAGTTTTTTGTTTCATTTGATTTTGTGGAGTGTATTACAGTTCTTTTTCCATGACTTAGTTTTTGAGTCTCAAACAATGTATAAAAAGAGTCAATCAAGCGGTAGCTGTATGTTTCTTTCTTTGGAGTTTTTTTCCCTTTCATTGTAATTTTCTTTCTATTTACGTGCATTTCTGTGGGTCTAATTCTTCTGATGTACAAAATTATATATTATTTTTGAGGATAGTTGCGATTGGGTTAACTTCATCAAGTTGGAGCATCGATCTGACTTTAAAATGTAACATCCTAAACTTCATTTGTCAACAAAATTTAGGATGTATATCCTAAACTTCAAAGGGTTACTAAGAATACAAATATAGAGTTCCCAATATAATTGGTACTAATAAAATATCTTTGCTAATAATTTTAGAGTAAAAACGCCTTAAAATCATAATACTATAATCTTTAGAAAGCATAAGTTCAGATTATCTTTCGAGACTTCAGAAGACCTCTTTTTCAGACTTAGTAACAATACATAACATAAATGTATATTCTTTCCTTCAAAAGTTCATAGCCATAGAGGAAATATTCCTTCCACTTCAATATGCTTTAGAATTCTTTTTGCTTTGGAAAATCCATCATAGAACTTAAATAACTTCTTTGAAATATAAAAACATTTTCATGTATCAAAACATTTCAAAGCTTACAATACAAATACTCAAATTACATAATACATTGTACACATATTTCTTCAATTACATAATACATAGCCTTTCACTATAAAAAACCGTGAGCCAAAATGTCTTCACTTCAAATACCTCAATTATATTTGCTTATCTGAAAACCACAAAACATAACGGGTGAGATTGCAAAGAAATCTCAGCGAATTCCTAACACGCACCCCACCAAAACCTCTTATGTTTCTTTTAATTATGTTCCATAGCCTTAGCATAATCCAAAAGAAATCTGAACAACGTTAGTTTCAGCGGAGAACCCAACCCGACTTTCGTTGAGTACCAATCTTATGACCTCCCATTCCAAGTATGCTAATTAACCTCTTGGGATTGTCATCCCCCATAGTGTCTTATGTGTATACCTTAGATTCTCAGCTTTCTCACTCGATTGTAACATCGGGTATAACTCTCTCTCTCTCTCTCTCTCTCTCTCTCTCTCTCTCTCTCTCTCTCTCTCTCTCTCTCTCTCTCTCTCTCTCTCTCTCTCTCTCTCTCTCTCTCTCTCTCTCTCTCTCTCTCTCTCTCTCTCTCTCTCTCTCTCTCTCTCTCTCTCTCTCTCTCTCTCTCTCTCTCTCTCTCTCTCTCTCTCTCTCTCTCTCTCTCTCTCTCTCTCTCTCTCTCTCTCTCTCTCTCTCTCTCTCTCTCTCTCTCTCTCTCTCTCTCTCTCTCTCTCTCTCTCTCTCTCTCTCTCTCGTTAATTAATGCAATGACATATTAGTCATAGTCATAGTCATCTAACATGTCTCTCTCTCGTTAATTAATGCAATGACATATTAGTCATAGTCATAGTCATCTAACATGATAATCGACAATATAAATATATCATACAACATGTTATAGACATGCATAAAATGTAAATAGCAAAACGTTAGTTTTGTTTATAGTTTTGTTTATAATTGCAGAAATTTTCATAGTTTTGTTTATAATTACCCCCAAAAACACAATTCGTAGTTTTGTTTATAATTGCAGAACTTTTCATAGTTTTGTTTATAATTACCCCCAAAAACACAATTCATAGTTTTGTTTATAATTGCAGAACTTTTCTTTAGCTTTCCAACGCATCCAAGAACACTTAAATCAGAGTTCTCGATCAAAAATTATGAAAGAAATAAGTTGGAAAGCTGCAAAGAAGTTTCAGCCAACCCGAAACTAACACGGGCCGGTGTTGATTCAACACGGCCAGTGGTGGCTTAACAGTGGATAAAGATAGGGTTTTTCATCAAAATAGAAACTTAGTTCAATTACAGGCCAAACGTTAGTTCAAAATCACCTATCGGAGCCGACTCTTAACTTAATCCAACATAAATATATAAGTGCTTAAAACTTGATACAACCAAGATACTGTCTTAACTTAGACAACAACAAGGATCCTACTACTAGAGTTAACCAAAAACCTAAGCTAACTCCGAGACTTGCGATCCGCTCCTAATCGGATTTCTTCATTGAGCCTTCCTTCACCTGCTTATCTGAAAAACAACAAATTTGAGGGATGAGATTACATTATCTCTGAGTCCTTTCGATACTTCTCACTAATACTCTTAGAATTTTTTTTATTATATTACCCATGATGCATCCCCCTAACGCCTTAGACTTACATAATATAAAAGCTACAACGTACACTATGGGGAACCCGAACTCAATAGATAATTGAGTGAAACCTCAACCTATAACCTCTTGGGCCTTGAGACAGTTCATGACACTGCCTCAAGTACATCATCCATTTAGTTTGTTTATGGAGTACTTACATAGGTACTAGATAATATTCCTCACTCGCGTTTAGTAAAAGAAACCAATTCGAGACCAAACCGTCATTCCAATCACATAACAATTTCTTAAATACATATCAAATGCATTTTCTTAGGTTGGGATTAGGAATGGGCAAGCATTGGTACCAAAAGGAAGGGAAAATATGGAGATCTTCAAGTGTTGGGGTGAAGTGATGGTCTCATGGTTACTGATTTTGGAATGGAGAGAAATGGTGAACCCTCCATTTTCTCTTTTCCTCTCCCTCTTGAACTCTCCCTTTCTTTCTCACCTCTCTTTCTCTTTTATTTTCCTCTTCTATCTAATGCTGAAAATAAAATTTAAGTGTGTGTGTTTCCCCCTTTAGCTCCTATGTCTCAAAGTGAGTGTAAGTGAGGGTAAAAGGGTCTTCTAACTCTAAAAGGGTGGATACAACTTAAATTATGCTTTAAATGTACTGACTTACACCCTAATAATCCTCATTTGAATAATGTTTCAACAAAATAATTCATTCAATAATTCACAATTATTTCCACAATAATTCATTTAACACCTTAAATCAAACAATCACAACCATATCAATAACTTAGAAATCAAAGAAATAAAAATTTCTTTGGCTGTTACACCAAGCGATGTCACTACCTTTCCATTAAGTCAGCAGAAAGCTGAAAAGAAGCCACCTGACGTAAATCACAAGGAGACCGAGGTAAATCTTGCCGACCTTGGTGCACACTACGACCCTGACAGTTTCGAAGACGAACAAGATGACCAACTTGCTTGAGAGTTGAAAAAGTGGATCAAACGACCCGAGCCTGATGGGGAGTTTTTGGAGATACCCTTGGGGGAAGACCCAACTTAAGAAGTAAAGCTAGGGGCCGATCTCTCCGAAGATGTCAAGAAAGAGAACTGCTTGCGGGAGCACGCAGATTTGTTTGCATGGTCTGCAGCCGACATGCTGGGCATCCCACCCGAGGTCACCTGCCACCACCTCTCAGTGAAAACGAGTTCAAAAGGAAGAGAAGGTCGAGGCTTCCACCATGGCTCTCTCTGACCTCATAGCCGCAGGCTTTGTCAAGGAAATCAGGTACACTACATGGCTTTCCAACATCGTTCTCGTCAAGAAAAGTAATGGGAAGTGGCGAATGTGCATGGACTACACCGACCTCAACAGAGCATGTCCTAAGGATGCCTTTCTGGTCCCAAGTGTGGACAAGCTGGTAGATAGTGCCTCCGGGTTCCGTTTGTTGTCATTCCTTGACGCCTACTTCGGGTATAGCCAGATTCCGATGTACCCTCCTGACCAGGAGAAAACTGCCTTCATGACAGATAAAGGCAGCTATTGTTACCCGGGTTATGCCTTTTGGGTTAAAGAATGTCGGGGCCACCTACCAGCGCATGATGAACAAGGTCTTCCAGGAGCAGATAGGTTGGGTTGTGGAAGTCTACCTGGACGACATGATAGTGAAGAGCAAATCAGACCAAGTCAGGAGAAGGGCGGCACCATACTCACTAATTGAAGGAAGTTTGTTCCGACGTTGTTTCTCCTCCTCTTTACTCAAATGCATTGAGGGGGACGAGGTCGACTACGTACTGGCTGGAGTCCACGAAGGCATCTGTGGAAACCACATGGGAGATCAAGCCCTTGCCAGAAAATCGCTCCAAGCCGGATACTACTGGCCCAAAATAATCAAGGACTCCTCTGACGTTGTGAAGAAATGCGATAAGTGCCAGCATCACGCCGATGTGCATCTCGCTCCGCCAGCCAAACTCACTTCTATGTCAGCAGCATGACCTTTCTCTTGCTGGGGCATTGACCTCCTAGGACCTTTCCCCACTACAAATGCTTATATCAGGTTCTTTAAGCATCTGATCATAGAAGTTGACTATTTCACCAAATGGATTGAGGCCGAGCCATTAACAACCATCACTGCGAATGCTTATATCAGGCTCTTCAAGAAAAGCATCATGATTTGATTCGGTGTCCCCGAGGTCGTGGTCACTGACAATGGAGCCCAGTATAGGTTATTGCATGTTTTGGGAATTCACTTTCAAAATTAAGAGGAAGTTTGGTGTGGTTTGGTGCCTCCACGAGGCATTACTGGATGGCTATGACCTTATTCTGCGGTTTGCGATTATGTACATGTTGCATCATTTCTTAAACTAGAAGCTAATCTCGATATTGTTTTATATTTATCATGTTCTTCTAATATTTAGTTGTGTTAGTTTTAGAAACTAGGTAGTGAAGATTATCCAGGTTTGTGATGGCTAACTGAACTCTAACTAAGAATTGTTGGGAATTCTGAAGGTTGGATCTATCTGAAACTTCACACGCTCCAATATATATAGGGGAACAGATAAAGAAAAAAAACATAAAACTGTTTTTTTTAGGCAAAATATCTCCCCAGGTTCTTAACTTATTTATTTGTAATGAATAGGTCCATTAACTTTTTTTGTAACACATAGGTCCCTTAACTTTTAAAAACGCAACACTAGTGCCCCTCTTAACGTTTTTTGTTAACAAAAAAACGTTAACAGGGGCAACAGTGTTACGTCAATTCCTTTTTAGGAAGATGAAGACTTTTTCGATTCCTACATCTTCCCCCCAACCACAGTCGTTAGTAGATATTATGGGCTCCTTGCTTATGGATGGGAACATGCCTTCTGTTATCAACAGGAAGCTTTTGAAAACGTAGTGCACCCAGGTAAATCAGAAACGATATGAATACAGAGGTTAAACGAGCATCCCACACCCAAAAGGTGCCCCGCCTGCTGTCTCATTCAACTACATTTGTTCCTGTAATCATAGCCTAACAGAACGCAGCAGCGAGGGACAACCCGCCCATACAGCCAGCGGGGAGGATACTGCATACACGCGGGGGACGAAAGAAAGAAAAGGAATCCATCGATCCAATCGGCCGACTAGAGTCAATCCCTTTCTTATTCGCACGAGCGGAGACCTTTTATAGATTCTCGTCTGCCGCATTTCCGTGATCTCAAGCGCGACTTCGGGATGGCTCGATGTTCCGGAACAAATTCATTGACGAGCTCCGAGATTGGGGGAATCCCCAGGTAAACGCCCGACATAAGGTCGACTGAACAGCTATGGTATCCTCTAGGGGAATAGAGCCCTCCTCCCTCAAGTCCAGCAGCACAAAGAAGAAATGGACAAGAAGGTCAAAAAGAAGAGGGAATCCGATCCCCTCCCAATTCTTCGAACATTTATATATTGATTATTATACGGTCACGGTTATCCCGGACTGCGTTCTGGAAAAAGTCACAAAAAAAGGATCCGGATAAAGAGAAGAATCGGGTTTAGCGGTAATGGCATAAACCAAAGCTAGATAACCGGCGTTGATTTGCATCCTTGTCTGGCAGTTAGCTAAGCGAGAAGCTGTGATCGAGGAAGCCCCGCCCAGTAGTGCCTCTACTCTACTAGTCCTAGTACTAGATACTAGATAGACAGGCCGATCACCGGTGGCATAAGATCCTTCTCTGCTTGTCTAACTCAAGCCAGACCAGGTAAACGCCCGACATAAGGTCGACTGAAACGTACCTGATCAAGGACGCCTCTGACGTTTTGAAGAAATGCGATAAGTGCCAGCATCACGCTGATGTGCATCTCGTTCCGCCAGCCGAACTCACTTCTATGTCAGCAGCATGACCTTTCTCTTGGTGGGGGATTGACCTCCTAGGACCTTTCCCCACTACAAATGCTTATATCAGGTTCTTCAAGTATCTGATCATAGAAGTTGACTATTTCACCAAACGGATTGAGGCCGAGCCATTAACAACCGTCACTGCAAATGCTTATATCAGGTTCTTCAAGAAAAGCATCATGATTTGATTGTGTCCCCGAGGTCGTGGTCCCTGACAATGGATCCGGAGCCCAGTTTGCAGATAAGGGTTTTCGCGAACTAATGAAGCACCTCAGCATCAAACACCACTTCACCTTGATCGAGAACCCACAAACCAATGGTCAGGCTGAGGCTTCTAATAGAGTCGACCTACGCGGCTTAAAGAGAAGATTGGATGAGGCTAAGGGTGCCTGGGTAGAGGAACTCCCTTACGTGCTCTGGGAATATAGAACAACGCCGCACTCGACCACCGGAGAAACGCCTTTCCGCCTAACCTATGGCGCCGAGGCCGTTATCCCCGTCGAGATCGAGGAACTGACTTGGAGGACCCTACACCCTTTGAACAAAAAAATAATGAAGAAGCAAGGTCGTTCACTATGACTTCAACATCGGTGACCTCGTTCTTCGACGTGCTGACGTCGGCTGAAAGAACACATCTCAAGGGAAGTTGGCTCCGAACTGGAAAGGCCCTTATAGGGTGACTGCCAAGACGGGAAGGGGTGCCTATAGCCTCGAGCCCCTGGAAAAGAAGCTGGTTCACAGAACTTGAAACGGGGCAAAGCTTAGGCAATATTATAGCTGATTCTACTACTCCACTTGGAGATGTTTTCCGGGACCGAGGTTCATGCCTCCGCCCGATATAGTTGAACAGCTTCGCTCCGAGTCCGACCGAAGCCAAATTGTTGGTGGACTGGACCGGAAGTGGTTCCAACCTACGCGAGACCTCGAGACTGACCCCTTCTCCCATACGCCTCTGATCCGAGTTTGAACCAAGTGTCGCACCCCGAAAAATCCCTCCAAGGATTTTTCGGGGTGCGACAGCTGGCGACTCTGCTGGGGAATCTTTTTCTTAAGTGGGTCAAGCCGATTAATTGAATGTGTGATTTGCTTTGCTGATTTAACATGCTTTGTTTTACCTCCCTTCTTCCTACTTTTGTTCTATTTTCCATGCCGTTTGTTTGCTAGATTTTAGAACATTCCTTCTTCTTCTCCTTTCTCTCATGTCTACTTGATTGCATCTTGGCAATTCCATTGCATTCTCACATTATCATGTTGCATTCATGTGCATTTATCCCTTCTTCTTCTATGTTCGCTTCTTGCTTAAAGTGGTAGATAGTCTCTCCTCTTATCCTCTTTGCTTATATGCTTCTTTCTTTCATGCATTCCCCCAATCTTATCATGTTCCCTCTTCTTTGCTCCCTTTTCTTTGAGGTAAGTTCATGCATATTCCCCAATTCTATTATGTCCCCTCTTCTCGGCTCCTTTTCTTTGAAGTAAGCAATGCGTGTAATTATTGTTGACTTCTTAGGATGGTTTGTATATTGAAATGATGTATGCATGTTGAAGCCCAGGGTAGACGACCTTTTTGTCTGGACTGTTCATGGTTTTTCTTGCAGGTGGGGAAGGGTAGTTATTTCTAGGTGTTGTGCCCTCAACACACACTTCACACCCTATACTTGTGAGCATTGAGTGGGGCCTAAAACCCAAGGTCTGAACAAAAACCTAGGAGAGTGGGAACGATTAGTGACTGCCATTCGTAGACCTTTGTCTGTATGGCTCTCATGAAAGTTTCGCCCAAGAGTACGCTTTGTCATGATGCCTCACAGTTGGTAGCTTTCTACGATTGTGGGTGTCATCATGAGAGAGACTTTAGCTCTTGGTTGCCATTGTGAGGAAGTGATTAGAACCTACATGGGAGGATTACCCTTTTCGTCGACTCTAGACCCTAGGATTCCCACCCTTTGTAGGACACGGGGGAACGCCTTTGTTTGTTGCATTAGCTTAGGCATTCCTTTTTCTCAAACTCTATTTCAAAATTGTAGAAAGTAATTTTCTTTTCCCCTCATAAACACCTACATGAGGTGGCATGTAGCGTGTATCTTTGAAAATGTTCAAAATACCACCAATAACCTCATTTTCTTACCCTTTTTCCATGTAAATAACACATCATTTCGCATTCACATCATTTTGCACCATTGCATTTGCACCTGACAAAATTTTGAAAAAAAAAAACTTTCATCATTTGCATTCTTCATGCATTAAAGTTTGTTTGCCGGAAATCGCAACATAACACTGAAAGTAAGGTGGATTAAAGAAAAGAGGATAAGAGGAGAGACTATCAGAATCCGGGGAATTACATATGTTCAATGGCCGCCGGGGAATTGCAAAACTTTTTGAAAAAAAGGTGGATGAAAGTAAAATAAAAACCATTTGAAAGTCAGACCACCAGAATCATACTTTAATAAAAAGTTTTGGATTCTGCGACGAGATGAATAAAACCACGCATTCACATGTCACGCACATTCATTCATTCAATCAAAGGCGAGCTGGTTCACCAATACTTATGCATCTGTCTTCCTGTTCCGAAAACAACAAAAATATTCAAAAATCATGTCAAGCATCATGTACTCTTTCTTTTCCATGCATAAAAAAAAAATCATTGCGAATGTCATGCATTTTATTTCCTCGCACGAAAAGAGTAATTTTTAGTCATATAACATGAGCATCTCAATACGCACTGACATTCATACATAATCATTCGAAATCATTATCACATAGCGTAGGCATCACATCATTTGTAAAGTCATAAATTACATTTCAAAAAACATATCATTCATACATGTTGTCATCCTAGTTTAAATGCATCAACTCCATGTTCGTGTATCATTTTCCCAAATAAAACAAAAAAAACATTTCATTATAATTGTATCATTTGTCACCCAATAAATCAAAAATAAGAGTCTGCATACATGTTGCACTACCTCTTGAAAAATAAAAATAATTGCATTAGGATCAAACATTTATTTCTTCATGCATACATGCATTTGCATTTTCCATACATATCCGTTATCATGGGCATTATATTTTGCTAGAAAATAAAAAACCACCATAGAACGAATCACTTGTTTTCATATACATCTCGTTCTCATGGTACTAACATGCATATCATCATCATCCAAAAAAACAAAGACACTACATATTTGCCCAACTTGCATCATCTTGCATACTCATATAGAAGCAATATACTATATTCATTACTCCCCTTCGTGCAAAAAAATATAAAAATAAAAACAAAAGCTCTTCATTCTTAATCACCTCGAATGCATTAGTCATCTTGCATGCATCATTTCCAAATAAAAGAAAATAAAAGTAATGCCACTTTCTTGCATTATTCATCATCATATTGCATTGCCTCCGATAAATCATTTTGGATAGTCAATCTTTTCAAGTGATCATTCACATTCCATGCATCTGCGTCATGCAACATTATTCATTCATACATTGTATTTTGTTTTTTTCATGAAAAAGGAAAGAATAAAAAACATGACCACAATTAGAAAAATTGTGATAAACAATTGAATATCTCATTTAGCATGCATTTCCATTCATTCATAATCATTCACAAAAATCATCATCAAATAATATAGACATTTCATCATTTGCAACATCATGGGATGCATGTAAAAACATAGCATTCATACATCATCTCACTCATCCTAGTAAATAAAAAAAAAACCGCTGTTTCATCGATCATTCATGCGTCATTTCATTCCTTATTTCAGCATGCATCAATTCACAAAATTTATGAGGCCCTGCATCAGCCACATGCTGTATTGCCCAAAAAAAATCATTTAGAATAATTGGTCGTTCCAAGTGATCATTCATGCGCGCATTTCATGCATTTGCATCTGCATTTTCATCATGCAGATCTATCACCATGTGTTTATTCATGCATTAGGACACAAGGGGCATGTAACTTATTTATCCTCGTTGCATGAGTATAGTTAATCTTTTATCTAGAAAAAATCATCATGCATTCATAATAGGAATAAAATCGTTGGTCTTTTCAAGTGATCAGTTCCTCCATGCACTTCATACATTTGCATTTTCATCGTACATATCCATCATCGTGTTCTAAAACAAAACAAAAATCAAAATATATCATCACTCTTTTTCATGCATCATTGAGTATCCAATAAAAATGGGAATTTGTGACTTTGCATCCTTCACAGGTTGCATTGCCTTCAAAGATCATTTAGAATCATTGGGTTATTTCCAAATGATCGTGCATTCACGTGTTTCATGCATTTGCATTTTCATCATGCCTATACATGATCATGTGTTCATCCATACATAAAAAAAAACATGAGCATTGCTTCTTCAAAAAAATGGATGAGAGATGAGACGAAATTGGTTATTTTTCTTTGGAAAAATTTTAGCTGTACAAAACACTGTCAAACTCAGTTGCAAACTCAAGGTGTTTTCGAGACACTCAATTTTCAAAGATTTTGCAGCTCGTTCACAAATTTTTACCAGCAAAACGATGCATCTTATCAGTCCCATGATAAACGATCAAAATGGTCCATTTTGTTAACCAATGTGTTATCAAAAATTTCTTCTATCATGTCGCTAACTATGTTAACTCTCTGTGAAGCATTTGTATAGTGAACTTGTATGCAACACGCATTTACTCTTGTTTGAGTCAGTTAGTGTCCGTATCTTTCCCATCATCATTCCTTGTTCATGTCCAGTCCCACCCCGACCATCCCATAAGGTGCATATTCTCCACACAAGTACCTTGTTAACCATTTGGTTTGTTCCCAATGATGAAATTTCATGAGCTAACACTTTAGGCCCCAAGCTGGGGAAAATTTATGATCACTAGATATCTTGTCAACATTGTATTCCCTTGATGTAAGTCCTTTGCAAAAAAAATCAAATAAGCCTGTTAGGTTGAAAACTCGCAAGAGCAGCCTAAGCAAAAACTAGGGCCAATAAAAGAAATAAAGAGAAAAAGAGCGGATATATAAAAATAAATAATTTTTGTCCTTGAATTAATTTTTGAGAAAAAACAAGCAATCATGATTTGAAATAAAGTTTGGTTGTCTTCCCGTATCCTCAAAAGAAAAAAAAATTGGCTAAATTATAGTTTTGGTCCCCCTATTTTCAAAAATTCAGACATTTGGTCCCCCTATATTAAAACTCAGACATTTTGTCCCCCAACTTTAAAAAATCAAATACATTTAGTCCAAAGAGGGACCAAATGTCTTTGATTTTTTAAAATTGGGGGACCAAATGTCTTTGATTTTTTTAAATTGAGGGACCAAATGTCTTTGATTATTAGCCTTAAAAAACTGAAAATTCCTCTTGGGACTAAATGTCTTTGATTTTTTAAAATTGGGGGACCAAATGTCTGAGTTTTAAAATAGGGGGACCAAATGTCTGAATTTTTGAAAATAGGGGGACCAAAACTATAATTTAGCCAAAAAAATTTTACTACCCCTTTGAGCCAAAAAAAAAAATCAAAAAATCTTTCAGTCACCCTAGACAAGGCTCAATTCCACATCAAAAATGGTGTGTCACTCTTATCAGCTCACTCTATTCAAAAAGAAAAAAAGAAAAAAAAGATCACAAAAATGTGAAACTCAAAAAAAGGATTGAAAAAGAAATCCTCAAAAAGAAAAAAAAGCAAAAGCAGTAGAAATTTTGAGCTGATACATAATATCACCAAACACAGAAGATATCATTGTCCGAATAAACCCTCAAACACTTTTTGGACCTACTCATCCTTTCTTTCATAAGAGGTCATTGTCTCATTAAGCCCTCAAACACTCCTTTGGACCCAATTGCTAACCATTGGCCATGTTACAACCCTAAAAAAGGTCCATTCAAATCGATGATTGATTGCTTTCATTTTCTCAAAGTTTTAATTTTAGGGCAAATAAGTTTATTTATTTACAATATATTTGCTAAAAAAAAAAACAACCCAAAGAGCGTGCACTACAATGTTCGTTCAAATCGCACGGATATCAAGACAAGGTTCAGTGATCACCAATTGAAATTCTCATCATATCAAAAGAAAAAAACTCAAGACTGTCACAGTCTTTGGGATTCACCTAAAAGAGAACCAAAGTTTATACTAGGACCATTACCTAGATCCCAAAGTGGGGCAGGCACACCTTCCACCTTTCATGCTTCTTGAACTTGGAAAATGTCTGGCATCCATCCAATTCATATACCCCATCCAACCATACGACCAATTCCAAAGATCCACGACCCTAACTCAGTTACCTTTCATAACCCCACTAAAAGCAATCATTTAAATATCATTCCAAAGTGGGCCAATCCCATCACTCTTCACTTCACCTAAAGTCGGATAAATTCGCTCTACACCCATCTCATCCCCTTGTCATATCCACATCCACACAACCATGTCGAGGCATCTTCTCAACCCATTATCATAAATACAGCCCTTCACAATGTTACTCCAGCCGGGGCAGCCTTGCTCTCGTCAAGATTGGGGCAGCACCAAACGTCATTGGTTGAGACAGAATCTCTTGCTTGCCACCCTTCATCCCAAAGTCATGGAATTCCCAATTCATTATCTCCCCCACACCCCTTGTTTTGTCATCACTAGACAGGGGTAGACTATTCGATCACCTTCACTGGTAGTCTAAATCGGGGCAGTTCCACATTTCTTGAGCATGGAAAAACCTACATTTCGTGACTTTGGGGAAAACCTACCGTTCATCCCATCGCGTGTCATACCTGTCTTACCAAGTCAACTGATTCATTCATCTGTATTCGTACTACTCTACACGTCTACTAAACAATGCTTCAAAGAGAGAGAACACAAGTTAACAATGTGACGTTGAACACTCACTCTGTTAACTTTGTGGACCTAAAATTCAATCAATCATGGGACACCGTAAGGGAAGAACAGAGCTTGAAATCAAATCAAATCCAATTTTTTTCTTTCCAAGGAACGATTATTGCAAAATATTCACTTCTGCGCCTCTTGCATCAAAAGCCTCATCTCTCATCATTACAAACATCGTTTTGCATCATCAATAAAATCATAGCATAAATCATCCCGCCATACAACCATGCATCCAATAAGTGATGATTCCAAAGCACCCACTTCTCAATTTCTCGCATAAAATAAAAAAAAAATCTTTTTCTCATCTCAAAAACCGCAAAAATGCATCATCAATAAATCATACCATACATTTTATTCCACCATGCAAACATGCACCTACCATGGCACCTGCATCAAAGCATTACATTTGCATTTGCACGTCATCGGCACTCACATATACTGTTTATCAATTTTTTCGATCAGGTTCAGCGTCCACAGTTCATGGGCCTTTATGGTTTATTTGTCTCCACATTGCACATACATGACATTGCATGCATACACACACGACATTTTTACTTCGATAGACATGCCAAGTGTTGGTCTCGTCGTTGCTAAAAATATTTCTACATAACTAATTATGGCATTGTACCATGCATTCACGTGTCTTCCTTTATCCACCATCGCAATCGCATCAAAGCATTACATATGCATCATTCGCATTTCATACATTTATCATGTGCCAAGAGAAGAAGCAAAAAAGGAAAAGAAAAAAAAAGCAAAAAAGGCAAATAAAAAAAAATCTCATTACATTCTATCATTCCACTTAAAATCAATCACTGCCTGTGCATACATTACATGCATGTCGTATAAATAACATCTATTGTTCTTCAATCGACTTCAAGTGTCGATCCCTATATACTTTCATTTCTCAAGTCAGCACGACGAGTGTTGAATTCTATGTCACAAACCAGATCGCAATGTTAGCATCGTGTCTAGCATAGATCCTTCAGACCAAGTCGGTCCTTCAGTTAAGTTCGAGTCAACGTGTCAAACGCCGACTCCGAACTGCACCTTCAGATCTTAACGTCGCCACTGAGCGCGGCGGATCCTTCAGACCCCCAGAGGTCCTTCAGATTAGCTGTGTCTGCCTAAGACATAGTGGACATCCTTCGTGGTCAACATATCAGTTCTAGATCTGATCTTGACCCTCACGGCCGCATCGACGTAGGTCACCCTCAGACTGTTCTATTAGTACCATAGCTAGTTGCAGTCCATCAGACCATTTTGGTCCATCAGGCCCAGGCAGCCCTTCAGACCCACCAGTCCTTCAGTTTAATTCAAATCAATGCGCCAAGCATCGACTGCGAATTAGACCCTCAGATCATTATGCCGATACTTCAGGGCATCGATCCTACAGACCCGCAGTGGTCCTTAAGAGCCCCAGTGCTCCTTCAGAGCCCCAGTGCTCCTTCTTTATTCCTTTCTCGTCAGTGCCCCGAGTGTTAATCGTTCTCTGTTAATTCTCAAACTCTACACTTTTCTACTAAGAGGACAAAATTAGCATTTGTCTTATCTTTATTTCTATTCCTACTATGAAAACCTTTCAGTTTATCTACGAAATATAAATAAAGAGGGGCAGCTGTCATACCCTAATTTTGTCTGGCTAATTAAAAAAAATCCAAACAAAAAGAGTAAAAGAGCAATAAAACAGATAAAATTCATGCATTGCATTCATCAAACATAGACAAAAAATTCATGCAAGCAAAAAGAAACTCGTGCATCACATCACATTCATCCCATCAAAAAGCAATCATGGCATTTGCATTGCATGCGTTTGTTCATCTCACTTACAGGTACAAGGACGGATAAGTACTTCGATGTTAATCCTCGCACTCAGTTCCCAGAAAATGCCCTCTTAGTTCAGAGTTCAAATGCTTTTCAGTTCGGCGCTCAAGCGTGCATTGCAGTTTGGAGTTCAAATCGCTCTTACCAGAGTTCAGTGCTCCCTTCTGTTCATGGTCTCACATCGTGTACGAGCAACTCGATGGACCGCAGCCCCATGTGAGGTTCAACGGAATAGTTGTATCAGCCTATGATACAGTGGACGCCGTGCATTGATCAATATATCAGTTCCAGAGCTGATAACGATCCCCCCAGTCGCTCGAATGACCAGAGATTCTCAGGATGCGTGCTCTTCAAAGCCACTTGCAAACTCGGATTCGCAAGAGTTCGTTTACTGGATTTAGGCAGCCTGGCATTTTACCGCTTTCTTTATCGCTCTCTTCATTTAGCGCTTTCCTTGTCTTTCGTAGTTAGCGTGCATGTTGTTAACCATTTCGTTTATTGTTTCCTTATCAACACTCCAAGTGTTGATTCAAAAAAAAAAGAAAAAAAAAGAAAAAAAGAGAAAAGAAAAAGGAGAAAAGAGAAAAATGAAGAAACAGAAAAAGAAAATTCGGGTTTCTCCAAGTAGACAAAATTGGTATAATTTCTGAATTCTTTATTCCTATTTTATCTTCGAAATATGTCTCGGCCAATTCATATTTCTTGGTAAAATCCAAATAAAGAGGGGCAGCTGTCATACCCTAATTTTGTCCGTTAGATTATTGTGATTTGTTTTTCTAAAATAATAATAATCTCGTAGACATTTGATTTCAATCGGTTTCTTGTTTCATTTTCGAAAAATCCCAAAAACATGTTCCATGGTGCACACGTATTATTTTAGTCGCGTACACGCATTAGTCTTAACATTTTTGCATTGTTGCGTGCACATGTTATTTCTAACCACATACGTGTGTCATTCCTAATCGTGTGTGTCGTTACTCACTTTGCGCGCGCGTGTTCGCATCTCGTCGTGTAACTATGTTTATCGTCGTTGTTATTAGTTTAATTTATTACCATTGTTATAAAAAAGCTAATAAAAATCAGATGTGGAATAAATGTTTTCTTATTATTATTACCAATCTTTGTTACAAAAAGGGGTACAACTAAAAGAAGTCAACTTTGTTACACATTTGGACAAAATATAAAATACAAAAAAGTACAAAAATTAAAAGTAAAATAAAAATAAAAGAGAGGGCAGAGGGGCCTCTTGCTGGCAGCAGCATTTGAGGAGTGGAGCCAAGTGTCCCTTCTCCTTGCTCCCTTGTTTTTTTTCCAAATCAGCAGCAACCAAGCAGCTTTGGGTAGCACCTCCTTTGCTGCCTTGTCTCCCACAGCTCTACTCCAATACCAACCCTGCAAAAGGATAACAGCAAAATTTGTCTCAATATATTGGTGGACTCTATAAAAAAACGGAAGGAACAGGATCAAAGTGGGGGGAAACAACAGAATACAATTAAAAAAGGGAGAGACCAAAGGCTACTGAACCACCTGATTTCCGACCACCGTCTGTGGTGGTCGCCACCACACACCCCCCTTTTTCTCTCTGTCGCTAACCCAGATCCGTAGCCAACAACCTCCCCAACAGCCGCCAAACAACCACCATCAAAATCACCAACAACCCCCTTCGCAAACGCACCACAACTGAAGCTCCACCTCAACCACCAAACTGTCGCCATAACCACCACTAAACACCACAGTAACCACCCGTCCACCAAACACCGTCATCGCGTCATTTTCTGCCTTCTCCCCCTCCGTACTCCGCTCACCTCTGTCTCACCTCCGTCTCTCTCACTTTCTTCGCCCTTTTTCCTGTCGTCCCAACATCTGTCACGCAGAAAATAAACCAAAACAGAAACATATGGAATCTCTAAAATGCATTTTTCTGTCTCAAACATTTAGGTTAGAACCGATCTGGCTTAGAACCAAACTCAAATCATCTGTTTAGTTTTAGGAATTTGCTCGTTTTAGGGTAAGCAGAAGGGCGGGGAATCGCAAGGCAAAACAGTGAGAAAATACACGAAAGGAGAAGAAAGGGGGGGTAGAGAGGAAGAAACAAAAAACTTACCCTTTGAACTCCGGCCACCGTGGACGGTGGTCAGATGCCGTAAACCACCACCGGACGCCGTCAGCGCACCATCGCCGTCGCCTATACCCTCTTTCCGTCGCGATCTTCGTGGCCATCATCATTGGAGCCGACTTGTTGTCATCAAGGACGCGACAACACAGCCGTCGTAGCCGTCCCCCTCAAATTCGCCGTCGTCGTCGCCACCAAGGCGTCGTCGTCACCGGCCGCGAGATGGTCGGTCTGCAGCACCACCGTCCCCAACGAAGGCTCTCTCTCCCTCTGTGAGCTCTCTCTCAATCTTCTCTGGTTTTCTCGAATTTTTTCTCTCTCTAAGTATGAAAACGGCGCTGAGGGAGTGGAAGGGGAAGTGAATATTAGGGTTTTGATTAACACTTGCCTTATATATTCTGTTTGTTTTTATGTTAGTTTTGATTTTAAAATTAGATCCATAGTCACACCCCCGTTTTTAATGAATACAGCCTCCCTACACTAAGCCCAATTCGTACGCCAGCCTGCTAACCCAAAAAACGTGGGCTGAACTAGACTACTGTTCACACCACCTCCGTTTCATTATACACTCCAACGCAAGCCCATCTTTTAAAACCCAGCCCAGTGTACAGAAACAAACTGGGCTCGTTATTTACACCACCCTTTTCTAATACAGCCCCCTATTACCTACGCCCCTTTTTTAAAATACAACATCTGTTGCTATTCACACCTCTCTTTGATAATGCAACGCCCCTTTTAATTTATTCCTTCCATGTGGTTGATTGAAGAAATGTATTAGACATTGATGACATCAAAAGGATACCACATGGGTGCTTATGTCTAATGTTGATGTGAAATCCTTAGGGTTTTGCAAGTGATTCATTAGAAGTTTGATATCACTTGTGCTTTGAAATACCTTTGCCTATTCACATATTGTGTCATAAATGCCTAGTTAGGTTCATCCCATTGCCTAGCATCTTCAATAAGATGTGCAACTTAGGTTCATTTTCTTGCCCATTCATGCATTTTCGCCAAAATGCTCAACTTGGGTTCATTCTTTGCCTAACCATGTATTGTGACATAATGTGTGTAGTATAGGTCCATTTTCAATCAAAAGCCTTTTCAAGTATCAAAATCATTCCATAAACAAGAATAAATCCAATTGCGAAAACTCTTCAAAATCAAACTTTGTTAGTTGTCTTGTGGAGCCTTTGCTTGCATGATTATTAACAATGAGGTACTAGTGGCGATCACTTGGAGCCTTTGCTCAATTGATCATCGTGAATGCCTAATTTTCCTAAAGATTTTCACTAAATCAAAAACTTTGTTAGTAGTCTTGCGAAGCCTTTGCTTGCATGATTATTAACAAAGTTTTTGATTTAGTGAAAATCTTTAGGAAAATTAGGCATTCACGATGATCAATTGAGCAAAGGCTCCAAGTGATCGCCACTAGTACCTCATTGTCATGCAAGCAAAGGCTCCACAAGACAACTAACAAAGTTTGATTTTGAAGAGTTTTCGCAATTGGATTGATTCTTGTTTATGGAATGATTTTGATGCTTGAAAAGGCTTTTGATTGAAAATGGACCTAGACTACACACATTATGTCACAATACATAGTTAGGCAAAGAATGAACCCAAGTTGAGCATTTTGGCGAAAATGCATGAATGGGCAAGAAAATGAACCTAAGTTGCACATGTTATTGAAGATGCTAGGCAATGGGATGAACCTAACTAGGCATTTATGACACAATATGTGAATAGGCAAAGGTATTTCAAAGCACAAGTGATATCAAACTTCTAATGAATCACTTGCAAAACCCTAAGGATTTCACATCAACATTAGACATAAGCACCCATGTGGTATCCTTTTGATGTCATCAATGTCTAATACATTTCTTCAATCAACCACATGGAAGGAATAAATTAAAAGGGGCGTTGCATTATCAAAGAGAGGTGTGAATAGCAACAGATGTTGTATTTTAAAAAAGGGGTGTAGGTAATAGGGGGGCTGTATTAGAAAAGGGTGGTGTAAATAACGAGCCCAGTTTGTTTCTGTACACTGGGCTGGGTTTTAAAAGATGGGCTTGCGTTGGGGTGTATAACGAAACAGAGGTGGTGTGAACAGCAGTCTAGTTCAGCCCACGTTTTTTGGGTTAGCAGGCTGGCGTACGAATTGGGCTTAGTGTAGGGAGGCTGTATGCATTAAAAACGGGGGTGTGACTATGGATCTGATTTTAAAATCAAAACTAACATAAAAACAAACAGAATATATAAGGCAAGTGTTAATCAAAACCCTAATATTCACTTCCCCTTCCACTCCCTCAACGCCGTTTTCATACTTAGAGAAAAAATTCGAGAAAACCAGAGAAGATTGAGAGAGAGCTCACAGAGGGGGAGAGAGCTCACAGAGGGAGAGAGAGCCTTAGTTGGGGACGGTGGTGCTGCAGACCGACCATCTCGCGGCAGGTGACGACGACGCCTTGGTGGCAACGACGACGGCGGATTTGAGGGGGACGGCTACGACGGCGGTGTTGTCGCGTCCTTGATGACAACAAGTCGGCTCCAATGATGATGGCCACGAAGATCGCGATGGAAAGAGGGTATAGGCGACAACGATGGTGCGCTGACGGCGTCCGGTGGTGGTTTACGGCCTCTGACCACCGTCCACGGTGGCTGGAGTTCAAAGGGTTTTTGTTTCTTCCTCTCTACCCCCCTTTCTTCTCCTTTCGTGTATTTTCTCACTGTTTTGCCTTGCGATTCCCCGCCCTTCTGCTTACCCTAAAACGAGCAATTTCCTAAAACTAAACATATGATTTGAGTTTGGTTCTAAGGCAGATCGGTTCTAACCTAAATGTTTGAGACAAAAAAATGCATTTTAGAGATTCCATATGTTTCTGTTTTGGTTTATTTTCTGCGTGACAGATGTTGGGACGACGGGAAGAAGGCCGAAGAAAGTGAGAGAGACGGCGGTGAGACAGAGGTGAGTGAAGTACGGAGGGGGAGAAGGCAGAAAATGACGCGATGGCGGTGTTTGGTGGACGGGTGGTTACTGTGGTGTTTAGTGGTGGTTATGGCCACAGTTTGGTGGTTGAGGCGGAGCTTCAGTTGTGGTGCGTTTGCGTAGGGGGTTGTTGGTGATTTTGATGGTGGTTGTTTGGCAACTGTTGGGGAGGTTGTTGGCTACGGATCTGGGTTAACGACAGAGAGAAAAAGGGGGGTGTGTGGTGGCGACCACCACAGACGGTGGTCGGAAATCAGGTGGTTCAGTAGCCTTTGTTCTCTCCCTTTTTTAATTGTATTTTGTTGTTTCCCCCCACTTTGATCCCGTTCCTTCTGTTTTTTTATAGAGTCCACCAATATATTGAGACAAATTTTGCTGTTATCCTTTTGCAGGGATGGTATTGGAGCAGAGCTGTGGGAGACAAGGCAGCAAAGGAGGTGTTGCCCAAAGCTGCTTGGTTGCTGCTGATTTGGAGAAAAACAAGGGAGCAAGGAGAAGGGACACTTGGCTCCACTCCTCAAATGCTGCTGTCAGCAAGAGGCGCCTCTGCCCTCTCTTTTATTTTTATTTTACTTTTAATTTTTGTACTTTTTTGTATTTTATATTTTGTCCAGATGTGTAACAAAGTTGACTTCTTTTGGTTGTACCCATTTTTGTAACAAAGATTGATTGTAATAATAATAAGAAAACATTTATTCCACATCTGATTTTTATTAGCTTTTTAATAACAATGGTAATAAATTAAACTAATAACAACGACGATAAACATACTTACACGACGAGATGCGAACACGCGCGCGCAAAGAGAGTAACGACACACACGATTAGGAATGACACGCGTATGTGGTTAGAAATAACATGTGCACGCAACAATGCAAAAACGTTAAGACTAATGCGTGTACGCGACTAAAATAATACGTGTGCACCATGGAACATGTTTTTGGGATTTTTCGAAAATGAAACAAGAAACCGATTAAAATCAAATGTCTACGAGATTATTATTATTTTAGAAAAAAAATCACATTAATCTAACGGACAAAATTAGGGTATGACACCAAGCCAAGCTCTTGTCGGACTGGATCGAGGCAGGGAAGGATCGCACCCAACATCGGGCAAAAAACAACCCTACGAGCCTCTTCAGTCCAAGCTCCACCCATGTCCAACACTTGAAGAGCTGGATCCAAGAAGGGACTACTCGCTCTGAGTAACAGGTCAAAGCACAGCCCATCGAGTCACTCTGACCGGAGTTAAGTCAAGTGTTAGGCCCTTGATGAATGAGGTCGAGGAAAATAATAACGAGTACATACAGATACTAGCAAACACAGTATAATAATCCCGGTAGGCATCAAACAACAAGCATGAGACGAAAGATTATAATTTAAAGCCAGACTCGGACGGTGCCTCGAGTTTAAATTACAAACAAATGGCCCCGGACATAACCGAGACCACAAAAAGCAAATATCCAAATTAAAAATTACAAAAACTACAGAGGAGGGTCGTAGATCACTTTCACAGTACCGTCTCGGTGCTTCTTCACTATCTTGCCCTCCTCCCGAGGTGAAGCACAGAGACTTGACCAATGGCGTTCTCAAAGTTCTCCTTGGCAACCCCCCTCATCTACTTCGCATCCCCCTGCTGAAAGGAGATGGCCTCGTCCCGAGCTTTCTCGGCCGGCTTCAGATTATCTTCAAGGCCCATATTCCGACCGTTGAGATCTTCAATCTCTACACTGAGCTCAGCAACCTGGTTCTCAATCGTGGTATAACCCAAACACTAGTGGAAGACCCGACAGCAACAGTCCCGACACTGGCAGAAGAGCAGCAGTAAGGGCCCCCGGAGACTCGTCCTCGGCCGTCAGTACACTTATCTTCTTCCTTACAAAAAACAGATCAAATAGCGGGGTTTTTTTTGCGGAGGTTTTAAAAACCCCCTCAGTTTAACATTAAAAAAGGAACTTTTCGTCTACCCAGTTAAAAATTTTGTTTCAATTTACGGAGTTTTAAAACCCCCGTTGAATGTCAAGAAAAATCCCACTAATTGTAAAAAAAGAAAACAAAAAAAAACTTTCCCTCTTCACTTTCACGTTTCCCTCTTCAGTGATTTCACTAAACAAAATTTCATTTCCCAAACCCATTTGGCAAACCCATTTCGCAACACTGATTTGGCAAAAACTCAACAACACTCGCAAAACCTAGTCTCCTTCTCCTCACTTTGCCTCTCTCGCAAAAACTCACCCTCAAACCCAATCTACCTCGTTCCAGAAACTTAAAAGAGGAACCCTAATTCTTCACTCACTCTCATGGTTGCTGAAATCGAATTCTTCACTCAGTGCATCTATATCGTCTCTCATATCGAAATCGTCATTCTTCTTCAACCGTAGAAAAGCATCGCACCGAACTCGTCCCTCTCGTCGCACCGAATTCGTCCCTCACCAGAATCCTTCAAGGTATCATCGAAATCCTTCTTTCACTTGAATCATTTTTTGAATCAGTGCCTTCGATTTTCAAACTGGAAAAGTTTGTTAGGGTTTCGATATTTTCTTCTTAGATCTCCCACTGTCGTAGTAACCATTTCTGTGTTCTCTTGTCACTTCTGAATTCAAAGCGGTGCTCTTTCTCACTCTCTTTCCTATACCGATTATTTCACATTCTGCTTCCTTTTTCTTATTCTTCTCGTTCTTGCAGATGCCTCAAAAATGAAGTTTCGGGATATCTAAACAATGTTAACAAATCGGTACTCTTCAGTTTTGAAGAAAGAGCTATTGATTAAATCTCACATGTGCATTAGAGAAGTTTGCTGTATCGTTAGTGGTTTTTTTCATATGAAGAGCAATTATCAGTTTTCTTTTTGTCGTGCATGTTTATTTTGGTTAGGGAAGGGAGATTCTTGAAATTAACCATCCTTTCGGCACAAAGTTTAGTGTTGATTTTATTATTCCATAGTTATCAAAAATCAGTGTTGTTGTTCGTTGGGTTGAATTTAATGTATGTTTTAGTTTTTTCAGCCAAAGTCTCAAAAGAAAGCAGTATTATTTGTAATTAGTTTGTGTATATTTGGTATTAACTTGTGGTTATGTTTATTAAGTTAGAGTCTAACTTGTTAACTTGTGGTTATGAAATGATTTCCTCAGATCTGCTTATGTGTATTTAGGATGTTGGTATTCCAAGGTAATGGAAGAAGGGGATCTTTGTGTAGAAAGAGCAATGCATCACAATTTCCCGATTTGCTTTGAGGTAAAACCAGCTGCTAGTTCTATTCTAGTTTGGAAGATACAGCTCATCTCATATTGTTTTTAATGACGATATACAGGTATGCATACTTAAAAAGATTTTGACTTATGCTCAGTTTCATATATTAGTCAGATTATTGACTCTGATATTCTTTGGTTTAATCCAGGGTAAAGCATCTGTGGTGTTAGCTGGATTGCTTGCTTCCCTGAAATTAGTTGGACACTAGTGTAAAAAAGGGATTTAAAGTCAGGCGAAAAGGTGATTTAAAGTCAGGCGCCCGCTTGACTTTTATTAAGTCGACTTTGTATGTCAGGAGTTTTAAAGTCAGGCGATAGCCTGACTTCGTAAGTCTGTTTTAAAGTCAGGCATATATGGCCTGACTTCATAAGTCTATTTTAAAGTCAAGCCTGAGCCTGAACCACTTTGTAAGTATGTTTTAAAGCCAAGCAATTATGGCCTGACTTCGTAAGTATGTTTTAAAGTCAAGTCTGAGTCTGAGCCTGACTTCGTAAGTCTGTTTTAAAGTCAGGAATTATTGCGCCTGACTTTAAATGTCCTTTCTTAAGTCAGGCTTACGCCTGACTTTAAAAGTCTTTTTTTTTCTAATTTAAGTCACGCTTAAATACGCCTGACTTTAAAAGTTTTTTTTTTCAAATTTTTGGTTTAATCTCATTTACACCCTGGTTATACAAATTATGTTCTCTTAATAATATTATTAGGAGAATATTTGAAGCATAATATTATTAGGAGAATATTTGAAGCACAATAGATAATGCCTCAAGGATAAAAAATATATAATATATGGTACAAATAGAAATGGTTCTATAGCATCCTATCACCAAATTACATTATGCAAAGATGAAGAGATATGTTTGCATAGAAATGGTTCTATATAGCATCCTATCACCAAATAAGGCTATGTTAGTTTGTAATTACAAGGAAATAAATTATGAAGAAACAAAGAAGAAGAAACGATAGTATAAATGGATCTATTATATAACTATATAATAGATCATAAACTCTTTCGGTACTTACAGTGAATCTTCAATACAAAAATTATATAGTTGATGGAGTTGCTACAAACAAGCCTCTAGATTCTAGAGTTTTAAGTCGTTTAAATCATTCCCTATACTAATTATGTTACTAGCTTCAAGCTTTTGCAGCTCAAAATCATCAACAGTTCCTATGTACTTCTCACTCATCATATCTACTGGATTAGCAGCATCTATATTCTCAGCAAGAATATCAGTAGCAGAAGTTCTTCTCACTCATCAACAGTTTCAGGAACAGCTTCACCAGTTTCAAGGCACTTAGCCTAAAATACATTCAAAGCATTGTGTATAAGCAAAAAGAGTAACTTGACAAAAACTGATACAAAAGTGAAGCAAAGAATATCAGACCTTACATTTAAAGAAACACTGCTAAAGGTTTTTAATGCCTCATAAGAAAACAAACTGAATACTTATCAGCCTTGACCTATCAAGCAAATTAAATATAATGAACAATCAATTCATATCCCTATTACATCCTAATAGCTAATAATAACATGTCTTTCTATGTAAACAAACAAGAATTCAGTTTTTGTAATTTATAGTAACTCAATGAAATAGCAATCATGTTTAGCTATTATATTCATCTCAATATGAGTCTCCAAAAAGAAACAAGTTTCATTGACCAGCCTTACTTGCCAAATGACAATGAATTCAGAATTGCTGTCATAAAAGAATGGAAATTATACCTTTGCGAGATCCTCAGCGAGGCTCTGAAGTTGACCAGTAAGAGAAGAAACCTGCAGTTGTAGAGCTGGAATGACTTGTTTTGCTTCCTTCAGCTCTGGGCCTTGCTTTTCTACAAGTTCCTGAAGCTCGGATTTCATAACATCTGGGAACAGTACCGCACTCTTCAGTGATTTGATTTCTTCTCTTTGTTTCAAGCACAAATCCTTCAACTTCTCTACCTACAAATTTAACAAATCAAAAGTGGCTCAGGTTGATTTGAACATCTTCATGAAATACTTGAGAAGAAAGAAATAAAAGCATGCAATAACTATCATAGGTTTTATACTCATTTCTTAAACAAAATCAGCAATCTAATACTTAACCACATCATCAAGAAATTGTACCCAATTTAGCCTCTAAACTCACCCTATTTTCTACTTAGTCTCTACCCTATTCATTCAGTGATGATAATTATGTATGCATTCACATGGTATGTTCACTTCCCTATATTAAATTTCGAATTCTGTTAATTTTTATCAAACAATTAAGTGTTTGAAAGGCACTTTCCCTATATTCACAAGGTATGTTCACTGCAATCTTCACAGGTGGTGAAGATATGTCCACGATCAGTGTTTGAAAGGCACTTGCAGCAAACAATCAACACAAACAGTTATGGTTTGTGTTGAAAAATACAATAGATTCAATACAAGAAAGTAACAGTGAAGAAGGGAGTTTTACCTGAAGCTCAGCTTCTCATTCGTGACTTCTCAGCGTGTGAAGATCGTCTTGTTCCTCAGTCGTACAATCACAAACATCAAAGAACCAAATTAGGGTTCATGTTAGAAAATACCAACCATGTTCAAGTTATCCATCTTTATAAGGATAAAATATATCATTGATATTTTTATATTATATTATTGTTCAGCAAGTACACATGTAAATTTTACCTGGATTGAGTAAATCTGTCTGTCCGTTTCGACATCAAAAATAGACACTACTTTATCAGAAGCTGCTGCCAGTAACTGTCCCATTCTAGGCTGAAATCTCACTTTTGAATTACCTCCCTGAAACAATCAAATGTGATGAATATTAGGGACGCGTGAAATTGTTCGAAAAGGAAACGATAGAATGCATTTGTTTGGCCAACCTTAGATACACGGGTACAAGAGGATGAACTAATGTTCCAATACCGTATTTTATTTTCACTATCGCAGAAGCAGAAAATATCGGTCTTCTTAGGGTGGAAATCAAAGGACATAATAGCTGAACTATGCCCACTATACTCTTGAACACAATAGCCTGGCTGCATTGAAAGAAAGAAAAAGAGTAAATTGTAATTTGTATAACATAATAGCAAAAGATGGATGATAGTCAAATACAGGGAACCGCTAGAATTGTTTCCTTTTTTGTGACAGAAAATCAATGGGACAGACACAAACCACAAGTGATAAAAGAAGGTTGAAGCTGGCAAGGACTTGAAATACTGGTATCCAGAAGCCGTATTGCTGCTATTTTTCTCGAACTCTATTGCTCAATGATTTTATGCTCTTTCTTCCTCTTTCTCTCACTTGTCACCATATGATATAGACGGGTGCATTTTCCAAAAAAAACTAACAAAAACAACAGACAGAGATTATTAAAACTTAAAAGTAAAAAACCTTGATCAGTAAAAAGGAGTAGAAGAGTAAAAAACTGATGTAGCTGAAAACTGTTGTATATATGAAAAGGAGAATGCACTTCAGAAAATTTGGTGAGTTTATTGCATAACTTTCGAAGTTTAGAATAGCTGCTCACCTTACAGCTCCACTAAGTCCAAAGGAGATCATCCAAACAGTTGTTGAAGTATTCAGACTAGTTAAACAGAAAGAAATATATTGTCAAGTATAAACAAATGAAATATTGTCAAGTATTGAAATAAAGTTTAAAAGACCAGACCAAAGCAAACACTTCTATACTTAGTTGTACCTACTTCATGAATTCTTAATATATATGGAGAAGCTTAAGCATTGCAAGTCAAATTAAGCTTACAGCAGAAGTTTAAGCATAAAAAAAGAAACATAACTAATGTACCTAATATTAAGTACTAGTAAACTCGCTCAGAGCCATAAGGTTGGACTAATCAGCATACTTGGATGGGCTCCTCATATTGAGCAGCTGCTTGTACAGCCTCATTCAGTCTCACCTTTTATGATGTTTACAGCAACCAAATCCAGGTCAGCATCCTCAAGTACAATGCAAGCATCTTTTCCTCCCAATTCCATTTGAAGAAGGATCATGCCTGCCTTCTTTGAAATTGCAATGCCAGTATCTCCACCAGTGAAGCTGACGTATCATAAGGTTACAATTCAGTAAAGGTAAAATCACACATGGGAAATTGGGGACATTAATTACTATTCTATCACCTTATGCAGTTCACTCCTGGCTGCATTGTTAGGAAATCACCAATTTCTGAGCCTTTGCCAGTAACACAGCTAATTAGGCCTTTGGGAAAGCCGGCCAAGTGAAAGCAATGAACCATATGCAAAGCAGAAACAGCTCTCTGAAGGAAATGAATCATGTTAATTAGAAGACTAGAAGATTCTGACATAAATGAATTTTTGTGACAAGAACAATTGGATAGGGTAAGAGTATGAATCTGATGTGTAGTGACATTGAAGAGTTTCTTAATGAAGGATATAATTACCTGAGTTGGAGGTTTGAGTACAATGGAATTTCCAGTAATAAGTGCAGGAGCAATTTTTGAGACAGCAAGACAAGAAGGTAACACATGCCAATTCACCTTGGAAGTGAGGCAATATTTTGTTCTTTCATTTCCAGGAAAACTATCTGATACCAAGAACTTTCCCTCTCCAAAAATCCTTACTCCTTCTTCAGCACAGTAAGAAATCAAATCTCCTGATCTTACAACCTTCGTGGAAAAAAATAAAATAAAAATTCAGTTATGTTCATGATTTCTCAGTAATAGTATATTCCTAAACAACACTTGAATATGCACCTCAGTAACAGCATATTTGGCTGGCTTTGCTATTTCTTTCACAAGGCACTCAGCAATTGGAGCTTTGTGCTCATTCTAAAGATAGCAGCAGCCTTGTGAAGAAGTTCAGCTCGCTTCCATAGTGGAGTCTTATGATTATACATATCCACTAGGAAAACAAAAAAATAAAAACAAATAAACTTGTTAACAGCCAAATCAAATACCTAAACCGTATAAATGTTTCCCAAATCATTCTTTAAAACCTCATAAACCCTAATACAGAGAAACTACAAAATCATTCCCAAATTTTGTTTTAAAACCTCATAAACCCTAACTCCTCCATCTAAAATTTATACAATCAAATCTCAGTTCTCAATTCCCAAATCCCACAAACCCTAAACTGATGTGCTGCAGTGAAAACGAAAACGAAAAAGAACGATGAAGAAAAACGAAATGAAAATCCTAAACTCAGTTCTGAATTCCCAAATCCCACAAACCCTAAACAAAGAAGATGAACCCAAAAAAAACGAAATGAAAAACGAAAGGGAACCAGAAGTGAACGATCGCAGTGAGAAGCAATGAGAGATTTCAAATCGTACATGGGATAAAATCGTTTTAGAGGGTTAGGGTTCAAATCGTGCTTGGACCAGTGAGAAGAAGAATCGCTCCAGAAGAAGAATCTGGATCCAGAGAGAAACGAAAAAGGAAGGGAAGCTAGGGCGGAGAACGGCATGAGAGTGAAGGGTTCGCGAAAAAGGACAGTGTTCTCATGAGAGTGTTCTGAGAGTGAAGGTTCGCGAAGAGATAGGAGGGTCTGGATCCAGAGAGAAACGGAAAAGGAATGGAAGCTAGGGCGGAGAACGGCGTGAGATTATTTTGAGAGTGAAGTTTCGCGAAGGGGAGATCTGAGAGTGAAGGTTCGCGAAGGGGAGAGTGTTCTCATGAGAGTGTTCTGAGAGTGAAGGTTCGGGAAAAGATAGGAGAGTTCGCGTTTTGCGAACGAAGGGTGAAATACTGTTACTACTTTAGAAGTCAGGCGTGTATACGCGTGACTTTAAAACTTTACCTCTTAATTACAAGTTTGCCACCATGTCTACTTATGTAGTCAGGCGCCTGATAACATGACTTTAAAAGTCTAATTTTTTTCCTGTTTTTTCACTATAGAAGTCAGGCGTGTATTCGCTTGATGTAACACCCCGGTATTTCTAACATGTAGAGAGACCGAAGATGCACAGATGCGGAAGTTCAGAGGACACAGTTCCTGTTTAAGTATTGGACATACAAACTTTTTCCGAAATAAAAACATAATCGGAAATAACATTACTTCATAAAATAGAAGTTCATCGGTTCCATACCGAACGGAATACAATATCCAAGTCCAAATACCAAACAGAAACATAAACCGGTTCGTATAACTCATAACCAATACAAGTTATACAACCAAAAAGAACAACAAAAGGACAAAGGATAAATATGACTAAGTCTTCAGTAGTTCCGAGAGTATATCAACTACTCGTGCACAATAGTCTTCCTTTTTCTCTGCTTCTCTGAAAAACAACAAATATGGATTGGGTGAGATAACATTATCTCAGTGAGTCCTACCGTGCCCCCTCACTGACACTCGGTTCAATTTATTAAACCATTACAACAAAAGCTGACATAACCATGTCTTATTTATTAATCGAATTGCCGACTGCACAACGACTGCTAATCTCGGCAATTCGTGTTCTTAATTTATTAATCGAAACGCCGACTGTGCAACGACCACTAATCCCGGCGAATCGTGTGAGTAACTTAGCACAAACCGGCTGCACAACGCCTGCTAATCCCGGTAACCCGTGAGTTGACCACGCCAAAACACATTCAGGGCCTAGGGTGAGGGCTCATGACTTCCCTTCCTAGTATGCTACTTGTCGGGTCGTCACCCAACGCGATACATATGACAATACGCATCAAATTCTCGAGAGTTAGATAATTTATATCTTTTCGATCACCAAAGGATCTATCACATAATAATCGGATAAACAATATCCATATCGATCTATAATCCGTTTTGAGGAATTCATAAGTCAGACCTCCGGCATTATAATCATTTTCATTTGACATATATATACATATATATTCAGTCAGTCCATCAGTCGGTGTACTCACACGCGTACTAGGGTTTCGGTTTTTCGATCAAACGGGCTTTCAAAGCTCTTTTTTCAAAATCATGAGTTGAACAAGTTCCAAATACGGTTTTCATTAAGGCAATATCCTTAAAATTTAATAGGAAAGAGATTAGAAAAGGTTCGGGATTGAACGGAGCGACGAAGCGAGAAAACGGAAGCCGGTAACAGATCCCCACGCACGGTCCGTGCCCAGGGGCGCACGACCCGTGCGTGATGCACCTCAAATGACTGACTCTATCAGAAGGGGACGCACGATCCGTGCCCACGGGTGCACGATCCGTGCGTCCTGTAACTGTTACAGAACACTCAGTATTTTCTCGAATCGAATCTTCGATCGCGCCCAATTCGATTCCCAATTTCAATCCTCCAGAAAAACAGAAAAGTTCCAGGCATTCCAGAATATATGTACAGTACAAATAATTCTTCGAAAATCATTTCCAACATTTATCTTTTTTCCAAAAACCGTAAAATATCAGTTTTAGTGAAATTGTTTCTCGACTCTGAAATAGTTCAAAACTGAAACTGTTACCATGGAACTCAACACCAAAATCATTTCAGAATATGGTAATTTCCCTAACCGTGAGTAGAACTCACCGGTTCAACGTTCGCGCGAGGAGGTCCAACGGAATGTGTGACAGCCGAAACACAAGGAACCACGAACAATCCCGGCTAGGCACCAACTCGAGCCAAGACAACAACCTCTTCTACTGAACAAACTGAAGCAGCAACCCCAAGTGATTGAACTCTCTCCAAACTCGTAATGCAAGCACCAGACTTCTCCTTTTGACAGAAAAACTGAACATGCAAGAGGTTGGCAATTCACAGCTCCACCCTCTTCACCATTGAAGCACCAAGATCAAAAATGGGGTTGAGAGAAAGAATGAGAATCAGCTTATGAAACTTATACCAATAGAAAGAGAACTGAAAATGGAGTGGAAAGGAGGTCTGAATACTTACATGCAATAACCATGGATAAGTTTACTTCTCCTTCCTTCTTCCTCTCTCTCTCTCTCTCTCTCTCTCTCTCTCTCTCTCGATTTCTACCTCTCCTTCTATCTCTCCCTTCTGTTTTTCTTTCTTTCAGCTGGAGCAAGTGTCTAAGTGTGAGGGTGAGGGAGGGTCCAGGTGTGTATGGGCTGAGGGGGTTTAAAAGACGGTGAAAAGACCGTTTTACCCTTGGCCCATAAAATGATAGTTTAGGTGCTGAAATTCCTTTCGGTACAAAACCTTTCTCGATTATTCCGGTTCCGATCCGTAATTCCTCAATTCTTTCGGTTCGTAATTAATTTTATTCTTCGTAATTATATTTTAATAACTGGGGATGTGAAAAGACAGATTTGCCCTTCATCCCCAATTCCTCGTTTAAATTTATGAATAGGCCACCCTTTAATGGAGAATAAGATTTCTTGACAATTTTCTCGACATATTAATCCCCGAGACGCGACCAATTATTCCCACAAATAATTATTCGGTCTTAGGCATCATACTACGAGTCTTTTAAAAATTAGGGATGTTACAATCACCCCAACTTTTAAAAATTTTGTCCTCAAAATTGACAAGACGTACCTTAATGGAAGAGATATGGATATCGAGTCCGCATGTCTTCTTCTAGTTCCCAGGTAGCCTCTTCGGCTGAAAAGCCATCCCAGACTACTTTGACAATCGGAATAGTTCTTGAACGCAGAGCCTTCACACCACGCTCCAAGATATGACTAGGATAAGGTTGAAATGACAAGTCCGGTCGCAGGTCAATCGTATCAACACTCAACGGTTGATGTAGATCGGGAACATACTTCCTCAACTGAGACATGTGGAACACATCATGGAGATTTGATAGGGCCGGAGACAATGCGAGGCGATAGGCAACTGGCCCAATTCGCTCGATGATTTGGAAAGGTCCAACATATCGAGGACTGAGCTTCTTTGCTCGCAAAGCTCTTCCGGTGCCTATGGTTGGAGAGACTTTCAAGAACACATGATCACCAACCTCAAATTCCAACGGTCTCCTTCGGTTGTCAGCGTAGCTCTTTTGCCGACTCTGAGCAACCTTCATCCTTTCTCGAATTAACTTGATCTTCTTAGTAGTCTCGCGAACCATATTGGGTCCCAAAAACTTATCTTCACCAATCTCCCACCAACACAACGGAGTTCTACACTTCCTACCATAAAGTGCTTCAAACGGTGCCATTCCAATGCTGGAGTGGTAACTGTTGTTGTAGGAGAATTCTACTAATGGAAGATGGTCCTCCCATTTTCTCCCGCTATCGAGCACACAAGCCCGAAGCATGTCCTCCAGAGTCTGAATAGTCCTCTCCGTCTGACCATCAGTCTGAGGATGATAAGCGGTGCTAACCAGCACTCTAGTTCCCAAAGCTTCATTCAATGCTTTCCAAAATCTAGAAGTAAACTTGGAATCTCGGTCTGACACGATACTCGTTGGAACTCCATGCAGTATGATAATGTTCTTCACATATTCATCTGCTAACTTGGAAACTTTATAAGTCGAGCGTACGGGAATAAAGTGAGCGGATTTAGTCAATCGGTCCACTACTACCCAAATAGAATCATTGCCGGCCTGTGACCTCGGCAAACCCATGACGAAGTCCATTGAGATATCTTCCCACTTCCAAACTGGTACATCTAGCGGTTGTAACTGACCGCCCGGACTCCGGTGTTCCGTCTTAACCTTCTGACAAGTTAAGCACCGAGAAACAAATTCTGCAACCTCAGCCTTCATCCCAGGCCACCAATACATTAACTTCAAGTCTCGGTACATCTTGGTAGATCCCGGATGTACAGAGTATTGACTCCTATGAGCTTCTTCCAATACTTGCCGTTTGATATCATCATCATCGGGAACACAAATCCTCCCATTAAAGCAAATCATGCCATCACTATCCTCAGTAAAATCTGGCGATCCTCTCTAGGACTGCAACTTCATATTAGCTCCTTGGGCTACACGGACTTGTTCCCTTAGCACACTGGCTATCCGTATATGCCGCAGCACTATGCGGTCCCTCTTTCTTGCTACCTTGAGCTTCAAGTCTCTGAATGACTCCAACAAAGCCATCTCGTGAACCATTAACCTTGCCGTGTGGATAGACTTCCTGCTCAGAGCATCTGCTACCACATTGGCTTTCCCAGGGTGATATTTCAATTCGAAGTCGTAGTCCTTCAAAAATTCAGTCCACCTTCTCTGTCTGTTATTCAACTCCTTTTGGTCAAACAGATACTTCAAGCTCTTGTGATCACTAAAAACTTCGAAACGAGAACCGTAAAGGTAATGTCTCCAAATTTTCAGTGCAAACACAATAGCCGCCAACTCTAAGTCATGAGTTGGGTAATTCCGTTCATGCGTCTTCAATTGCCTAGATGCATAGGCCACAACGTGTTGATTCTGCATGAGAACACATCCTAAACCCTTCCCAGATGCATCACTGTAAATCTGAAATCCCAATGACGGATCCGGAAGAATTAGGATTGGAGCAGAAGTTAACTTTTCTTTCAATCCAAGGAAACACTCTTCACAATCGGCATCCCAAGTAAACGGTTGACCTTTGCGAGTCAATCGAGTAAGCGGAAGTACCAATTGTGAAAAACCTTCAATGAATCTTCTATAGTAACCAGCTAGACCCAGAAAGCGTCTGATCTCAGTCACTGACGTCAGCCGTTCTTAATTCAACACGGCTTCCACTTTGCTAGGATCAACTACAACTCCTTCTTGGGAAATCACATGACCCAAAAACTTCACTTCGGACATCCAAAAGTCACATTTTGACGGTTTAGCATAGAGTTTCTTTTCTCGGAGTACTCCTAGGACAAAGCGGAGATGCTGAGCATGCTCCTCCACTGACTTCGAGTAAACCAAGATATCATCAATAAAGACGACCACAAACTGATCTAGGTAGGAATGGAATACTCTATTCATATAATCCATGAATACGGCTGGAGCGTTAGTCAATCTGAAGGGCATCCCCACAAACTCGTAGTGTCCGTACCTCGTACGAAAAGCAGTCTTCGGAATGTCTAAGGCTCTTACCCTGATTTGATGGTACCCTGACCATAGATCAATCTTGGAGAAAACTTTAGCACCTCGAAGTTGGTCAAGTAGATCGTCTATCCTTGGCAATGGATACTTGTTCTTGATAGTGATTTTATTCAGCTGACGGTAATCTATGCATAATCTCATGCTTCCGTCCTTCTTCTTGACTAGCAATACCGGAGCACCCCATGGAGAAGCACTCGGCCGTATAAACTTCTTGGAAATTAATTCCTCAAATTGGGACTTCAATTCCTTCAGTTCGAGAGGAGACATCCTATAGGGTGCTATGGATATTGGCCCTGCACCAGGTGCCAAATCTATAGAGAATTCTACGTCTCGTTCCGGAGGCAAAGAGGAAACTTCCTCGGGAAAAACATCTAAGAATTCAATAACAACTTGAATAGACGATAAATCCAAATCAGCTTCAGTTGATGCAGACAAAATAACAACAAAAGCTTCCGCGCCTTGGAATAGAGACTGGCTGGCTGAAGCGAACGAAATAACACCATCATCTGCAGGTAGTGAATGTTCCGCTACTTCAGAAGGAAAATTAATTGCATGATTGAAACAGTCAATAGTAATGTGATTGGAAGTCATCCAATTCATTCCCAAAACGATCTCCATTCCCCTCATAAGCAAACAGATAAATCAACGACAAAATCCCTGCCTCCTATTGTAAGCAGACAGTTAAGGCACAATGATTGGGTTCGCACACGACCCTTTGCAGCAGTAAGGATAGTTATTGGCTCGGATATAGGGGATACTGTTAATACTAACCATTCAGCACATGCTTCTGAGATAAAGCAATGAGTAGCACCAGAGTCATACAGAATATTAACAGTTTGATTAAAGAGAGAACATGTACCCCTTATAAGATTATCAGCTGGTTTGATGGTCTTAGCATCCAACGTGTTGACTTGGGCCTGCCTCGGAGCATCAGGAGACTCTAAGAAAGCTTTCCTTGACGGACAATTATTAGCATAATGGCCCACTTCTTTGCAAAGGTAGCATTGGTTTGGTCCCACCTGGCATCTCCCTTTATGATGTTTCTTGAAGATGTCGCACCTGCTGAGCTTTGCTGAGTCATTCGACTGTATTTGTTTCCCTTTATCTGAATTCCCTCTATATCTAGGGTTTGAAGAAGTTGAATCATTTCCTCTGCGCTTACCCTTCCAGAAATCCTTCCTCTCGGCATACATTCTCTTAAGATCGCTCTCAGCTGAATGAGCTTGTTGAACCAAAGCAGGATAAGTGGTCATGGAATAAGAGCCGAGGCCTTGATTCACATCGCCTCTAAGACCTTGTCTGAACATCACCATTTTCCACTTATCATCAGGAGCGGTGGTCCCCAATTCATAGAATTGTGACAACCTCTCAAATTTTGCAGCATATTCTCCAACTGTCATGTCTCCCTGTTTCAGACTCAGAAATTCCATCTGCTTGGCAAGTCTTTGAGAGTCGGGGAAGTAATGACTCAAAAATAATTCCTTGAAATTACTCCACTCAAGAGGAGTTCCTTGAATTTGCAGCATTCTACGAGCGTTAACTCACCAGGTGTGAGCATCCTCGTCTAGAGCGTTAGCAGCACAAGTTACTTTTTCTCCTTCATTGCATTGCAAAGTATCAAAGATCCGTTCCATGGCATCTACCCAAAAATGGGCTTTCATTGCTTCGGATCCTCCTTTGAAGGTTGGGGGTTTCATCTTCAGAAACCGGAAATACACCCTGTTGGGATCCTCAGGTGTTGGCACATTGACTGGCTCAGCTGGTTGTGGTTGAGGCATCTGATGCATCTGCTGCATTTGAGCCATTTGAGCCATTTGAGCCATCTGTTGCTGTTGCATTAGCATCATGTCATTCATCATTTTCTGCTGAGTCTCGATGACATTCTGCATCCATTCTTGATGAGGATCAACAGGTGGGTTTCTCCTACCTCTTCCAGCCATGATTCTGCGAAGTATGCACAAAGTATTAAGTTGATCAGGCTCAATGTCTAATAGCATACTAAGAAGAATCAGACTTAGAAGACGTAAAAGACTCTTAACATCTAAGTCCGACTAGGTCAAACCGCTCTGAAACCAAATGTAACACCCCGGTATTTCTAACATGTAGAGAGACCGAAGATGCACAGATGCGGAAGTTCAGAGGACACAGTTCCTGTTTAAGTATTGGACATACAAACTTTTTCCGAAATAAAAACATAATCGGAAATAACATTACTTCATAAAATAGAAGTTCATCGGTTCCATACCGAACGGAATACAATATCCAAGTCCAAATACCAAACAGAAACATAAACCGGTTCGTATAACTCATAACCAATACAAGTTATACAACCAAAAAGAACAACAAAAGGACAAAGGATAAATATGACTAAGTCTTCAGTAGTTCCGAGAGTATATCAACTACTCGTGCACAATAGTCTTCCTTTTTCCCTGCTTCTCTGAAAAACAACAAATATGGATTGGGTGAGATAACATTATCTCAGTGAGTCCTACCGTGCCCCCTCACTGACACTCGGTTCAATTTATTAAACCGTTACAACAAAAGCTGACATAACCATGTCTTATTTATTAATCGAATTGCCGACTGCACAACGACTGCTAATCCCGGCAATTCGTGTTCTTAATTTATTAATCGAAACGCCGACTGTGCAACGACCACTAATCCCGACAAATCGTGTGAGTAACTTAGCACAAACCGACTTCACAACGCCTGCTAATCCCGGTAACCCGTGAGTTGACCACGCCAAAACACATCCAGGGCCTAGGGTGAGGGCTCATGACTTCCCTTCCTAGTATGCTACTTGTCGGGTCGTCACCCAACGCGATACATATGACAATACGCATCAAATTCTCGAGAGTTAGATAATTTATATCTTTTCGATCACCAAAGGATCTATCACATAATAATCGGATAAACAATATCCATATCGATCTATAATTCGTTTTGAGGAATTCATAAGTTAGACCTCCGGCATTATAATCATTTTCATTTGACATATATATACATATATATTCAGTCAGTCCATCAGTCGGTGTACTCACACGCGTACTAGGGTTTCGGTTTTTCGATCAAACGGGCTTTCAAAGCTCTTTTTTCAAAATCATGAGTTGAACAAGTTCCAAATACGGTTTTCAATAAGGCAATATCCTTAAAATTTAATAGGAAAGATATTAGAAAAGGTTCGGGATTGAACGGAGCGACGAAGCGAGAAAACGGAAGCCGGTAACAGATCCCCACGCACGGTCCGTGCCCAGGGGCGCACGACCCGTGCGTGATGCACCTCAAATGACTGACTCTATCAGAAGGGGACGCACGATCCGTGCCCAGGGGCGCACGATCCGTGCGTCCTATAAAAGTCACATTCAGTCATTTCAGAAGCAGGCGCACGATCCGTGCGCAGGGGCGCACGATCCGTGCGTCCTGTAACTGTTAGAGAACACTCAGTATTTTCTCGAATCGAATCTCCGATCGCGCCCAGTTCGATTCCCAATTTCAATCCTCCTGAAAAACAGAAAAGTTCCAGGAATTCCAGAATATATGTACAGTACAAATATTTCTTCGAAAATCATTTCCAACATTTATCATTTTTCCAAAAACCGTAAAATATCAGTTTTAGCAAAATTGTTTCTCGACTCTGAAATAGTTCGAAACTGAAACTGTTGCCATGGAACTCAACACCAAAATCATTTTAGAATTTGGTAATTTTCCTAATCCTGAATAGAACTCACCGGTTCAACATTCGCGCGAGGAGGTCCAACGGAATGTGTGACAGCCGAAACACAAGGAACCACAAACAATCCCGGCTAGGCGCCAACTCGAGCCAAGACAACAACCTCTTCTACTGAACAAACTGAAGCAGCAACCCCAAGAGATTGAACTCTCTCCAAACTCGAAATGCAAGCACCAGACTTCTCCTTTTGACAGAAAAACTGAACATGCAAGAGGTTGGCAATTCACAGCTCCACCCTCTTCACCATTGAAGCACCAAGATCAAAAATGGGGTTGAGAGAAAGAATGAGAATCAGCTTATGAAACTTATACCAATAGAAAGAGAACCGAAAATAGAGTGGAAAGGAGGTCTGAATACTTACATGCAATAACCATGGATAAGTTTACTTCTCCTTCCTTCTTTCTCTCTCTCTCTCTCGATTTCTCCCTCTCCTTCTATCTCTCCCTTCTGTTTTTCTTTCTTTCTTTCAGCTGGAACAAGTGTCTAAGTGTGAGGGTGAGGGAGGGTCCAGGCGTGTATGGGCTGAGGGGGGTTTAAAAGACGGTGAAAAGACCGTTTTGCCCTTGGCCCATAAATTGATAGTTTAGGTGCTGAAATTCCTTTCGGTACAAAAACTTTCTCGATTATTCCGGTTCCGATCCGTAATTCCTCAATTCTTTCGGTTCGTAATTATTTTTATTCTTCGTAAATATATTTTAATAACTGGGGATATGAAAAGACAGATTTGCCCTTCATCCCCAATTCCTCGTTTAAATTTATGAATAGGCCACCCTTTAATGGAGAATAAGATTTCTTGACAATTTTCTCGACATATGAATCCCCGAGACGCGACCAATTATTCCCACAAATAATTATTCGGTCTTAGGCATCATAGTACGAGTCTTTTAAAAATTAGGGATGTTACACTTGACTTTAAAACTCGCGAGTTTTGCCTCTTAATTACAAGTTTGTCACCGTGTCTACTTATGTAGTCAGGCATCTGAGCGCCTGACTTTAAATGTCTAATTTTAATCCCATTTTTGCACTAGTGGGAGGAACCTTAGCTAACCATACCTTCTTATTCCTTGGTGCTGGAGAGGTAAGTTTCTCAGGGGAACTAATTTCTTATTTTTTGGTCTTACTGTGTTTTTCACTTGAAGTAAATTTCTTACTTTTATCTTTTTGTTATTGAAAGCTGGAACTGGTATGGCAGAGCTGATAGTTCTCGAGATTTCAAAGCAGGTATAATTTTATCCTTGTATTCTTTTTTTAATGGTATTTGTTTGTATCAAATACTTAAATTAAATACTATTTTCTTGGACAAACAAAAGCTCCAGTTGAAGAGACCCGCAAGAAGATCTGGCTGGTAGACTCAAAGGGACTTATTGTTAGCTCTCGTCTGCAATCCATTCAACAATTCAAAAAGCCTTGGGTTCATGAGCATGAACCTATGAAGGGGCTTCTAGATGCTGTCAAGGTGAAGAAACTGTCGTGGATTTTGCGAAATGTTTCTTTTCTTTTATACCATATCAAACAATTTATTTCATCAGGCAATCATATGGAGTAGGACAGGCATTTACCAAGGTAGTGGTTGAAGCCATGACATCCTTGAATGAGGTATTTTTCATGTTTCTCTCTCATAATATTTTTACTACTTGATGAGAATATTCTATCTCTAATGTTTGTGAAATTTCTCGCCATGTAGAAACCGCTAATTCTAGCTCTCTCCAACCCAACTTCACAATCTGAGTACTTATGCTACAAAGTTTAAGTAAATTGTGTATCCAAATAGGGCATAAAACTATTGCTTATTACTAACTAATACTGAATTAGTTACAATTAATGTGCTACAATGAGTAGAACCAGCAGCGTCTTGCTTATGCTTCTATAATATGTCCAACTTATTGTGTCTTTCAAATGTCCTCAGATTATGCATTCTAAAACTAAAGAATCTTATTTTTGTTCTCAGATATTTCCTTACTCAATGGCAATGGCACAACTTTCTAAGCCTGTTAACCTGGCTATGGAAATGGAAATTCACAAGTAACTCTTCTCTTCAGTGAAAATTTGTATTTGTAATTGATATACGGCATAACATAACCAGTTCATGATAAACAATAGCGGCATAACCTAAGAAATATGTGTTTTTGGCTGTCATATTGTTTTCGGACAAGTTTGTATGTATGCTCTGGAAGTTGCTGCAACATAAAAAAGCACAATATCCGCTTATAGTCCCTCTGTTTACATCATCATGCCTTTCTCTTTATAGTTTCTTTTTCTTTATGAAAGAAAGAGTAGGTTTTAAGTAAGAGGCCTTTTGGTCAACACAAACTGATAAAAAGGAGAAGAAAGGAAAAAAGAAAGAATTGGCTACTCCTTTATCTTTATTTTAGTACTTAAAAAGAAAGGAAAAAAGAAAAAAATGGTTCTATAGTAGTGATATGAAATAGTATATGCATTGTGTATTATATAAATTATAACTTTAGGTTCTGTGCAGTATGATTAATATTGAAAGCAATCTATCACCCAATCCTTTATTTTTATTTTAGTATTTAAAAATACAATATGCTTATTTGCTAATTGTATTTGTGATTTTCCTAGCTATTGTGAGTTAATGTTGAAGCATATAAACCAGTCAGAATTCTTACCAGCCATATTGATATTATGTCTCTTCTATTTGCAGGGTAAAGCTATTTTTTGCTAGTGGAAGTCCATTTGGTCCAGTTGAATATGAAGGAAAAGTTTTTGTTCCCGGACAGGTTTTAACTTAATATCTAATAAACATTTTCTTAGTCAACAAACATACCTTACCAACAGTAACATTAGTTATTTTGTGTTTTCTGCGATGCAAGTTTAGGCCAACATTGCTTACATCTTCCCTGGCTTTGGTTTGGGTTTGATCATCTCTAGTGCAATCCGCGTGCGTGATGAGATGCTCTTAGCAGCCTGTAAGTACATGAAAACTCTAGAGATTAGATCATTAGAGAATGAGAATATGCTAGCTGCATGAATGATTATGAGGGCTAATAATATATATGGATTGACTAAACCATTTCACTTTTGCAACAGCTGAAGCTTTGGCTGCACAAGTATCACAGAAGAATTATGATAAGGGACTGATTTACCCTCCATTCACAAATATCAGAAAGATATCAGCTCACATTGCTGCTAAAGTGGCAGCTAAGTCATATGAACTTGGTGAGTTTCATGAAATGTGTTCAATTGAGACAAAGCTGTCTTTGTTTTGTTCCTCCCGTCCTTAAGTTTGTCTTCTATGTTTGGTTGACAGGTTTGGCTTCTCATCTACCTCGACCAAAGGATCTTGTCAAATATGCAGAGAGTTGCATGTACAGCCCAGGCTACCGAAGCTACCGTTAAGATTTTGGAATTATGTTAAGATTTTGGAATTATGTTGTCTTTTAGTATAAAATTTCTTTTAAGCTATTTTAAATTGAGTTGTATTACATTGAATATTTGATGTACAAATGTTTGAAATAAATTTTCTGTTATCATAGTTATATTTTTAATGAAATTTTGAGACCTTCGATTAAATTTATTGAATGTTTTTTTTTTATGTAATATAATTTATGGAATGTCTGGTAAGATATAAATAATATATGGGTGCTAGTAATTTAAGTGTGATAATGTGATGAGGAAAAAAACTCATCAATTATAAATGATAACAAGGAAAAAAAACTCCTCGATAATATATAGGAGGTTGTAACCCCCACAAAAAAAATCCTATCAACTATGGCAATAAAAAATCTCCACAAAAAACGGAACTCCTACATATCACTCGATTTTAGGAGGTTTATAACCCCCTGAAAAAAACCTCCACTAATTGTGGGGGTTAAAAACGCCCGCAGTAAAACCCTCACTAAAAGACATGATACCAGCGTTTTCTAAAAACCCCCGCAAAACGATTGCGGCACTTGAAACTCCGGCGTTTTTTAAAACTCCCGCAGATTACGTTGCGGAGGTTTAAAACCCCCGCTAAGCGTCTTAAAAACCCCCGCAATCTGTTTCGTTTTTTGTAGTGCTTGAGGCGGGTGGTAAACATGTCCACCCACCTCGTCAACATCCTCTGAGTCCGAGAATCCTCTTCCGTGAGGTTACTGGGTTTGCAAGCGAACTCGGACCCGTCATAGTCTAAATGTTTTGGTGTCCAAGAAAGGGGAAATTTTCTCATTATCACCTCGTCCCTTTCATTGAGCCCGGCCACCTCCCTCTTGGCAGCGATGTTCAACGGCATAAAAGAACTCGAACTTGAAATCTTTGATAGAGTCGGTCATGGGAATAAACATACTCTGCTTCCGATTACAGCAAAGTTTGACGTGGCTCTGCCTCGTCCGGCCAGATCCGATCTCAGGTTGTCGGAAGACCTCGAACAAACTAAAAAAGACTTTGATGCTGCAGTCTCGGTTCAAGACCCTCATCACAATCTCGAAACTCTTCAAGAATCCCCAGGCATTGAGAGTGAGCTGGGAAGGGGAAAGCTTCAAATACCATAGCACCCTCCTCTGAAAGGGATTCAAATCGTCATCTCCTCGAACATGGCAACATAAGAGAAGAAATTCTAATCCGAGGTGGCATGGCTAACGGCCTCGGTATCGGACACACCCTCCATCTCCCACTCCTGCTCTGGAGCACCAATGTACCTATCGAACTTGGAAAGACCCAACGTCAGCCCATAACAAGACTCAATCAAACGAACATTGGTTGAAACCCACTTTTAAGGGTCCTCCGATTCAACCTCTTCTTCCTCTGGCTCAGGATCTCCCCGGAATTCAACTAGATCGACCCTAGGAGGCAACTGATTTAGGGGAGAAGTGGCAACAGAACCACTAACATCGACATTTTGTACAGACCTGGCCGAGGTAGAATGACTATCGCTCGCCGGGATCAGATTTCCATCGACTGACTTCTTCAAAATCGGTTTCCCGAGATGAATAGAACCTTGGGGTCTCTCGCTATCTCTAGTCCGCACCATACCCGCACGGGAAGAAGCCGAGGTACAGGCACGTAAAGGAAATAAACACCGCTTCAACAAGATTGAAGCTGAATCGGACCATCTTCCTCCTCGAGGTAAGGTGGGGGTATCAGGTATGTCAACCCAGAAAAAACGAAAATACACAAACGCTGGAAAAATAAAGAACACTGACCTCGGAACTATGAATATCAACGTCGGTGGAACGTGTGGCAACGCCGGCTTGTCGTTAAAAATTGGGTTCTTCGCGAAATGCTCAACGTCGGTTTGCCGGAGCACAAGGTCGGGAAAAAAATGAGAATTCGGAAAGTGCGAAGGTGCGAAATGACTGGGCTTCACCCTTTATATAGCCATGCTGGGATGAGAAGGCCAATCGACGCACCCCTTCCCATGCAATTAATATTCTGACACTAAAAACAAGGTAGTCATAATGACATGACACCTCGGTCCAGTCAAATGTCACATCAATGCAGGCCCCTGACATGTGTCACCCGTCAAAAGTCGGAGTCAATGATTGCCGATCCTCCGACCTGGGGGCAATCCTGCAAATAAACTGTCGGGCCGAGGTCGACCTCGCCCTCGATGAAATTCAGCGCACCAGCCTAAAAGCATACTACAACAACTGAAGCGGAGGCCACACTACTGTGACCGACCTCGACTTGGGGGGCAATTATTCAGGAATGGGCTAAGCCCAATCCACACAAGAACCGACCCAGTGGAGACCCACACATTAGCCACGGGCGCAGCCTCGCTTGATCCTACGACCCAAGCGCGGTCTAGACTAAGGGCGGCCCCTCCCACGTCTATAAATAGGGCACTAACCCCCATAAATCAGGGACGCTTCACTCACTTGTACCTCCTCTCCATTTTTGACTGCTGACTTTGGCATCAGAGTGTCTACAGGTACCCACCATCAAACCGACCTCGAGCTCGGAGAGGACTATTTCAAGAATCCACACTACCAACTGCAACCACGTGATCTGACTCGAGAGCAAGGTACAAAACACTACCATATTCATCCTTCAAATGACATGTACCGTGTATCATTCAATTTACTCCTCAATCATCCTTTTAGCTACTTCCTTTGAAAGAAATCTATTCACAACTTTGCAACCCATGATGTATATTGTGCTTCTATACCATCGTCAGCCCATCCATATTTCTTCAAGAAAACTTATGATTGTTTACTCAAAAGCTCATTGACTATTGTTTCGTTTTATTCCTATAAAAAAAAGCCTTGATTTGATAACCCAGATAAATCATTAATAGATGGGCTCATAAATCTTAAATATTGCAGCCACCCTCACAACACATCATTCAAGTTAAAGAATGACACATCTCACTTTAAGACCCTTGAATCCATTCACATATACATCTCGATCAGTGAAAGACATTAGCGATCCTCCCATAAAAAACAAAGGAAATAGTATTATAGCCACCTGATGAAAAAAATTAGTCCAAGGAAAATGTTTCGTATTATAGCCACCTAGCTGGTTATATTATGTACATGAAAACTTGTAAGGTATTTAATGGCAATAACTTTTGCACACAGCATACATCTGAAAGTAAAGAAAGAAGCTATACTTATGCAATTCCACACCTTTTTCCCAAATCAGTTGATCCTAAAATAACATCTTGAAAATAAAAAGCTACAATTTATTCCCTATCATATAGAAAACTTAGCAACATGACAATAGGGAAAAATAAGTAATTCTCAAATATAAACAACATAAACTACAAATAGGCCAGCAAATAGTACAAACAGTGTTGTTAATTGCAGCTTGCGGAAAATAGTGGTTTGCTCAAATTCTGCTATGCTATAGCGCTATAACGCCGCTATAACTGCTATTAAACAACACTGTCAGTGGACTGGGTTGGGAACATACAACACTTAAAAACATGCTTTGTGAGTTGAGTAGTGGACACAAATTAATTCTTGAATGTGCACCAAGTAACTTCATTACTGCTAAATATTGAAAAACAGAAGCAGACCATTGAGTAGCCTATGACAACCATCACTTAAGTATATTGTACTCAAAACCACACAGGAAGAAATAAAGTATTATACAAAATTTGGAAGTTATGCCCAAAAGTAGAAGCATAAATAACATTAGTTTCATTCATTTCATAACTTCTCAAAGCATTCAAACTTCCACTCTCAAAAGAGCCAATTTTATCAGACTTTATGTACAGTATATGCTGAGATGATAACCCCATTTAAACATTTGCCAAATACTATACTATAACAAAAAAGCCTACTATCATGGGAACTTAAAAAAGCTTTGATTATGTACGTGCCGTTAAAAAGGTCGATCCACTGCAGTCAGATATTGACCGCAGTGGCTGCTGTTAATAGTATAACAGCCATTGAGTTGGCTATGTGATGAATCATAGCCATTTGTTTAATTTAATTTAAAAAAAAGTAAAAAATATAAGTGGAGAGAGATAGATAGAATTGACAGCAGGGAATCCAGTTCCCTTTCTTTGCTGCTTAGGTTTGCTTGTAGAAAATGATAAATATATAGTACTAAATTCCTTCAAACATATAGTTAACATTCCCAAACCACGTGTTATTAGTTTGATTAAGTCTCGTGTTTTATTAACAAATAGTTGACAAATTAAAATCAACACTTATAATAACTTGAATTTGTTTTTTTAGATAAATAATTTGGTATTAAAAAGGGGCACAAGGGGTGCACCAACCCTTACAATCAGGGGGCCTCGTTAAAACCTCCAAGGGCCAAAACCCCATGGGAAAAAGACTCAAGGAGGAAAAAGAGTACCCCCGAAAGAACGAACAAGGCAAATGCCATTAAAGTGTTACAATGAGAAAAAAACAGCCCAGCGGGTAATGTAACCAATCCGACCATGTAACTCCACAGTTTCGGCCCTTCCTAGCCATGAACCAACTCCAAGCGCTGAATTTCACGTTGTAAAGAATAGATGGAATCGCAGCCACCTCCCTCTAAACATAATATTGTTCCTGGTTCTCTAAATGTTCCACGTTACCGCCATCCAAATCAAGTGTCTGACTCTTTTCGTCTTCTTTCCATTCACTAGTTTCCCAAATTCCATAAAGTTCTCCACCACATCCATGGTCTCAGCCCTGGGACCCCCATCCATTGACTTACAAGTCTCCACACTTCTTTAGTAACATCACACTCCAAAAATACATGAGCTGCTGATTCATCTTCCTTGAAACATAGTACACAACACCGATCATGGGCCGACGTCAGGATACCCTTTCTTGTTAAAGCATCCCGAGTGGCCAGCCTCTTTAGCAATAATCTCCATGAAAAAATTAGAATCTTTGATGGAGCGTCATTTTTCCACAATCTTGTGCATGCCTTCATCTTACGGTCCTCCAACAGTTCTCGGGTACCTGCAAAAGAAGAAACCAGCCAGTCATAGCAGCTTTTCACCGAAAAACCAGCAGCTGCGTCACGCAGCCATATCCATCTGCCGCTGTTGTTTCTTTTCCGGTTGCACCCCCTGCAGAATGGTTGCGAGTTCCTCATCCTGTTGCATTTCATCTGTCAGCAATGTTTCCTCCGGTAGCGCCCTCCACACCCACCCTGACGATCTCCATTCCCCCATGTCAGTAACCTTTGCATTTATGTTACCAGCTCGATGTAAGAGTGCAGGGAAGAGTTTAGCGAAAGAGTCCCTACCCAGCCACACATCCGTCCTAAAACACATCGTTGTTCCTCCTCCTAACTTCTTCCTACTCAACTCCATAAACCAACCCCCACCAATGCCGTTACCGTTGCCCATTATTTTCAAGTCCCGCCACCATAATGAAGTACGCCTCCACCTATTCATGTTTCCCACTTCACCGTTCTAACCACTTATAGTACCATACCTGTGCACCAGAATTTTCTTCCACAAAGAGCCCTCTTCATCTACTAGATATCTCCACCTCCACTTTGCTAGAAGGGCCAAATTGAAGGCCTGTAGATTTTTAATACCAAGCCCTCCCCGCTCCTTGGGCAGACAAATCAATTCCCAACTAACCCAAGCAACCTTATTGTGATCTTCATCGCCTCCCCATAAGAACCTTCTTTGGAGCCTTACAATTTCGTCAATTACCTTCTTTGGTGCCTTATAGAATGAGAAGAGATATAATGGCAGCGATGATAAAACCGAGTTAATAAGTGTAACTCTACCACCAATAGATAGTTGCCGGTTTTTCCAACTAGTCAGTCTAGCCTTGATAGCTTCGATTATAGGTTGCCATGTGGCCACCCTTCTCGGGTTAGCGCCAACCGGTACACCCAAAAATTTGAAAGGAACCGATCCCACCTTGCATGCAAGAAAATGTGAGATGCCATCTAACACTCTTCTTTCAATGTTGATGCCAATGACATTACTCTTTGCAAAATTTACTTTCAGGCCCGAAACCAACTCAAAGTTTCTCAATATTGATTTGATGCTCCAAATACTCTTGTCTTTTCCATCACAAAAAAAGATTGTGTCATCCGCAAACTGTAATAATGAAACCGAGAGTTGTTCACTTACCTGGAAACCTTTTAGGCAATTAGATTCTTCACCCTTGCGAACTAAACCCGCCAAACCTTCCGCCGCCACAAGAAACAAAAAAGGGGATAATGGGTCACCTTGCTTTAAACCTTTTTGGGCCACAAACTCTCCCGATGGACTACCATTCACCAAGACCGCAATAGAGCTAGACGAGACACATACCTTCATCCATCTCCTCCACCTCTCATTGAACCCCAGTCTCCCCAACATATAATCAAGATACGTCCAATTAACAGAATCGTATGCCTTCGCGAAATCAGCCTTCAACACCACACATCCCTCTTTATTTCGTTTTGCCATATCAAGGATTTCGTTCACCACTACCACACCGTCCAAGATGTTGCGTCCCGCTAAGAAGGCATTCTGGCAATCCGAAATCACAGTCTTCATCACCTTTTTCATCCTTCCCGCCAACACCTTTGCCAAAATCTTGTACAGACTACCAATAAGTGCTATGGTCCTATACTCCGTCAGCCCCTGGGGGTTTTTAACTTTCGGAATAAGTGTCAAAAAAAGAAGCACTTATTGCTTTTGGTAGTTTCGCCTTCCTCTGGAACTCATCAATAAACTTCATAACCTCCGGATTCACAATTTCCCCGCAACTTTTGAAGAAATTGAGATTGAAACCATCCGGCCCCGGGCATTTGTTGCCGTCACATTCCTACACAATCTCTTTGACTTCATCAATGGTTATAGGTGCTGTGAGAAAATCATTATCCTCCCTTGTTATTTGTTTAAAAGAGATACCATCCAGTTTCGGCCTTGCAAATGATTCTTCTTTGTAGCTCTTCTCAAAATGTTCCTTTACCGCTAGCTTTATACCATCCACATCGTCCACCCATTCCTCATTCACCTTCAATTTCAGGATTTGTGTTCTTTGCCGGTTCCCCCTTACACAAGAATGGAAGAATCTACTGTTAGCGTCCCCCTCAGCCAACCACCTTACCCTTGACTTTTGGGCCAAAAGGCTTTTCTTGGCATGGAGTTCATTCCAGAATTGGGTACTAAGAGCTTTCCTTTGTGATTCATTAGAGAGCCCACCCCGAGTAGCCGCTTCTTCCAATTCGTTCAGATCTTGCACAATCTTCTCAATCTGTAACTCTTTGATGCCGAATACCTCACGATTCCATCCTCTCAATTTATCTCTCAACCATTTGAGTTTTTCTTTAACAACATAGTCGCCTCTCCCCCTCACTACACATGAGTCCCAGACCTCCTTCACAAACTACACGAAATCTGCATGCTACATCCAACAGTTATTGAATCTAAAAGGCTTCGGTCCCCAGTTCGATGAAGAGCTCAACAGCCATACCGGGCAATGGTCAGAGATGTCTCAAGCTCCAACCCACTGCGGAGAAATGTTCCATCTTGCCACCAATCCACCGGACACCAATATTCTGTCAATACGGCTAGCTCTCCCATTTGAGCCAAAACAAGTAAATTTCTTGCCAAGGGTTGGCACATCAATCAAACCCATATCCTCCATGAAACCCGAAAATTCCCTCATCTCTGTAGCGCTAAAACTGGCTGAGCCCCCATATCTTTCCTCTTGTGACATAATTGCGTTAAAATCTCCTGCTATACACCAATCCCCCGCAACAAATTCCCCTTTCATCTTCCTTAAGCTATCCCATAAGCGTCGTTTTCCTTCCATATTGCATTCTGAATACACATTCACTAAGTAACATATTCTGCCCTCTGACAGCGCTCCACCCCCACAAAGTGCTCTCCGGTGAAAGAAAACTGTACATCCATACATCCTTCCTTCCATACACATAGAAGTCCCCCTGATTGCCCATTAGCGTCCTTACTAACCCATTCAAAGTTAGGATTGGGCCAAATAGTTCCTATCATTCTTCTTGTTAAGTTGCTGCATTTTGTCTCTTGGAGCATACAACAGTCAAAATCACCTGCAGTAATAAGTTTCTTAAGGTGTCGTCGTTTGGCAGCACCTCCCCACCCTCGCATGTTTAATGTCCATAAAATCATTCAGAAGAATTGTTTTTCCCCTTCTTTGATATCGCACCCTGGTCACGATGCTCCAAAGCCAATATCTTGTTTCTATATTCATTGTCTAAAGCCCCACCTGTTACCCCTAAAGCCTCTTTTGCGATGCACCATATCTTCAACACCAACTGAATCTCATATTCGCCCAAATTCCTTTCGTTCCCATTTCGGATTTCCGTGTCCCCTATTGACCTTGTTCCAATCGAAGCCTCCGCCAAGCCCTCATTCGTAGAGATTGAGAGGTGGTCCCTAGGGATGTTGCGCACTACACCCCTGGCGTTTTCAGAGGAAAATGACTTCGACACGCTAAAAGACGGGATCAACTTTCTACCATCTTCTTTAACAATCCCAATTGTGACACCCATCCCACCACCATCTTGTTTGCTCTTCTTCCCTTCTTTTTTGTTTGTCCCCCTCTTCCTACCCTTTCCCTTGATTGCTTTTGTGTTTCCGGTATCCTGACATTCCAAAGACCATTTTTCTTTATTAACTGCACTAGGCCCACACTCCAATGGGCATGATGTAGTTTCAATTAAGATTCCCCCATTCTTCAGTCCCCGTTCATCCAACCGTTCCTCCACTACCTCACAACTTTTCCCGTCTACCTCTGGTACCCCCATATCTTCAAAACCCATCAACATTGATTTTTGATTGATCCCATAAGACATACCTCCCCCATGCGCCGGTCCACTGATTGAGCCTTCATCATGCCTATTATTTTCCATGGTTGCCTTCTCCACATCCCCCCTAGGATTAGTACTTCCCAACACGGTACCCTCAACAATGGTGAAATTGTCTGCATCGCTTTGCCTACCCTGCTCCTCTTCCTCGTCTGACTCCGGCACAAACTCATCCTTCGGAAACAGTGGAGGACCGTCGTCGTCACCTTCACTATTGTCATCCGAATCTGAGGTAACTTCCTCATTATTCTTCAAGATTGGTTGAGTTAAGCCATTCCAATGCATAGGGCCACACCACTCCTCAAAGACCTTAATGTGGAATAAAGAACTGTTGATTTGTGCATGAACCACCATGTTGAATACATCATAGTGTTTCGTTCGAACCATAATTCTCGCCACATCCATTGCGTCTTTCTTTCTCGTGTTTTCATCAACACCAAGATACACACCACATCTACCAGCCAGAGCCGCAAAAAATTCGGTATTCCAAGCGTGCGCCGGAATCCCATGACATCGCACCCATACGACCCTCTCTTGGTCCGTCTCCGATGGGCTCCACTTCCTTATAGCACTGAACCTCTCAAGCAACCAATCACTCGCATCCGAAATGATCGCCGGTATCATACCCTCTTCAATTTCTTCTAAGAGGACATGGTTTGCCCTAAGTGGGGTGCATTTGATGGAGAATACCCCTTGCATATTAAACCATTCTTGCACCATATGTGAACTTCCCGCATTCTTCACTTCCCCTACGTACATCTTCTTGAACCGATTCATCTCATCCTCCGGCACTTCATAAGAGAGATCATGGAGATTCTTTTTCCTGAAATAACTTGAATTTGTACTTTGCTTCTTATGTTTAAGATATGTGACCCCTAGAACAATGAAAAAATCCCATCATTTGTAGCTACTCATAAGATCAAATATAACAGTCATGTTTATTGTGGGAAATTAAATCACTCACCAAATGTGAGAACAATTTGTTGGTGGGAATAATGCCGCGATTAGGAAGAACAACCAAACATAGAAAAGCATTAGTAAAAATAATTGTGAATGACATGTAAAATAAATAACAAGGAAAAGGTAAATTTATCATTGCACAAGACTCCAAAGCGTGTATGACCAGCGAATCCCCTTTAGGATACAATGGAGTTCCTTGAAATAGTCTGCATACCCACACCAAGCATATCGCTCAACGGTAGTTTACGAAATAAAGTTTCCTCAATTACTCTCATGCACTAGAGAAAAGAACAAATGACTTAGATATAATTGTTCTTTTCTCTAGTGCATGAGAGTAATTGAGGAAACTTTCTTCCGTAAACTACCATTGATCGATACGTTTGGTATGGGTATGCAGACCATGTCAAGCAACTCCATTGTATCCTAAAGGAGATTCGCTGGTCATACACGCCTTGGAGTCTTGTGCAATGATAAATTTACCTTCTCCTTGTTATTTATTTTACATGTCATTCACAATTATTTTTAACCAGTTAGGTAACGCCAACAACATATTAGGTAATATCATTAATCGCATTTAACCAGTTGTATCTTTCCAAATATATATTTTGGAAATATCTCCAACACCAAATATGTCAGTACCAAGCCTAAAGTATATTGGACTAACCAAACCATCAAACAAACCACCATGTAATGAAAAAGATAAATGCTACTGTAACCACAAACCCAGAAAACAAAAACAATACTCCCCCGACCCATATTATATGTCACTTTGGGTCATTTCACACTGTTAACTCCCAAAATAAATTAAGTTGTTGGCTGAGGGAAAACAGAGAGTTTAGGGCTAGGACGAGGCCGAGGCAGCCATAATAGCACTAGGACCGAGACAATTTAATACTTGTCGTGGCACAGGGAAAGCACAATCTGGAAGCATAAGGACAAATATTTGAAGAGATTGAAGTCCCGCGGGAATAAGAAGTCACTGAGGTACAATAGAAACTCCATTAGAGGGTGCCTCGACTACAGGGTGAATCAGCTGAGGCACCAACGGTCGAAGGCTGAAAGTGAGACATGGCCAAGGAAAGGAATACTTGCTTGGAGCGCAAGTATTCAATGCACGTGGACATACGATGTTGGAGCGGTTAAGGTCAATGAACAGAAAAAACTGTGGAAACTTGAGTGACTAGGGTTTTACCCCACTAACCCGTGCTAGTTAGGTCGTGGAAGAGTGGACTCCGAATATATATATATATATATATATATATATATATATATATATATATATATATATATATATATATACTAACACTTGTACATTTTAAAACACACATCAATCAATACACAAATCTTTTACTTTACTTTACTACATCTTTCCTTTATCGTTTTTCTTTATGTCTTCTTAGTTTCGTAGATAATCAAAGCCACACGTCCCTCTCAAACCAAACCTAACACTCTTTGGAGGAGTTAAGGAACCCATAGTCGAGGAATAGAGTTCCTTCCTCGACGCAATTGCTTGAAGGAAAGAGGAATCACAGATTGTCCAAACCTCTGGTCGATTACACGGCCATGACTAAAGTGCTTGACGATAACAATATTGGCACGCCCGGTGGGACAGACACAGGTAAACAAACCTTTGAGTTTAGTACGCCTTGCTTGGATTATCATTGGCGTATGTACTTACGCTCTGGTCGAAGCCTCGGCATGGAACCAAATTTTGCATCTAAAAAGACGGTTACGACGAAGTCCAAAAACACAGAGCCAATCGGTACTTCGGGGGAAACGTCTCATATGGTACCCACGGAGCCTCATGATCGATCACAGGCGATTGAGGAAGAACCTATGGTTATGACCATGTCGTTCATTCAGTAGCAGATAGACATGGGGATTCATGATATTATGTACCAAGTCTCCCAACAACTGACTGGCATAGTTAAACTTATGGTGCACAACGAAGTGCAGCAGGCCAAAGAATAGAAGCAGAGACGTGTTGCGCAGGCCAGCAGCGCGACGAGTCTTGACGTTCCCGGCCAACCATATGAAGGATTACTCAGCCCATTGGAGAGCGTGCAACAGGCTCCACTGTATGCCGGTGTGGCAGGACCTCAGCAGGCACCTTCTCTTGTTGTCATGGGTAGCATGCAACAGGTCTAGTCGTATGGTAATATGACTGATTCTCAGCAGACACTTTCTCATGAGGTAGTTCCTAATCCTGCATTTTCTCAACCTTGTGATTTTGCCAAGGTCAATACTGGGGGTCAGTTTATGGCCACAGTTACTAATATGGCTAATCTTCAGCAGGGACGGGTGCAAATGGCTAGAAGGTCGCCCGAGGCTACGGGGTCGATAGGTTTACCGCAGGGATCATCCTATGGGTTCCCCTCGACGGCTAACCATCCACCCTACGCAGGGGGGGAAAGCCTTTGGCCCAGAGTTCGGGTTTGGCAGGTCAGGTGGATACTACCCAAATCAGTAGCCATAGGTCCCGAACCCACCTGGCTCGGTTAGTCTGCCACCTAGTCAGCCATATCCTGAAGCAGTCGTGTTGTTTCTGGTGGGTTCGCAACCATATCCACATATGAATGGTACTTCTGTCGAGCAGCCATGGAATCAAGTTCCACATTGCTAGAACAGCCAGACATCTGCTCAAGGAACTAGCTTTGCGAACCTCGTGCAAGGGATGCCTGGGAAGCAATGGGTTACTAGCCCACCTCAGGCAACACCACAGTTAGGGATGCAAGGTCCCACATACACCGTGTGGCGTCCAACTGAGTTCTTTGAAAGGTTCAAAAAGATGGCCGGAAAATGTTTGGTTCAGTTCCCCGAATTGCAACTCACTGTAACACCCCTTTTCTACCCCATAATTTATACGTCATTTATCAGAGTAATTCTTTTTCGCAAATATTAATTCAACTGATAGAAAAGAAATGCCACATCGTCATTAACAAAACTCATCAATTGCACCCATCAAGGTTTGTGCAACAAGGCACCCGTTATGAAAGTTAAACTCCAAAAATCACATCACAGCGGAATAAAACAATAACTCACTAATACCACTCAAACACGTCTCACATCATCGACATAATCATTAAACAATTAGTTAATTAATTAACAAATTCCAACCACGCCCCCTAGGTGCCACAGTATCAGAGAGCGACTCGACAGACATCCCAACAGCTATTAAAGAAGACAGCAGGACCTTCACTCGCGGTTACCTGCAGCGTTGCCACAATAGAGCAACATTCCAAGCAGAAAGGGTGAGAATTTCAACAAAACATAATTAAGCACATAATAGAGTAATGTGAACAAAGCAGTAATACAACATCGTCATCACCACCAACATCATCGTCTTTGAACACTAACTCAAATCACAATTTTTACCACAAGTCATAAATCATGAATGTGCATGGAAATGCAACCCACGCCTGGGTATATGCATGATGGTACCATTCTCGTCATAATTAAGCCACTATGGGCACATCGTCACTGTTTTACGTCAATAAGAGGCCGAAGCCTATTCGTCATAATATGCACATCCTATGAGACACTATGGACACATGTGCCACACCAAATCACTCACCTGGAGTCCTCATCATCGTCGTCATAAAAACACTCATAGAGTGTACTCGTCATAATCATCACAATTATATCACATCATCATCATAAACATCACATTTAAATTGAGAAAACAGCACCTTAACATTTAAGGAAACAGCAGCAAAAACAGCCTAAAAACGGCAACATTAATTAATTAAAACAGCAACAGCAAAGGCCAAAAACAACAACAAAACAAAGTGGAAAACAGTAGCCTTTTTAGCGCACAACAGCAGCAAAACAGCACCCTTTTTATTTAAAAAAAAAACAGCAGAAAATTCAGTTCAAAAACAACATCTTATTTTTGTAAAACAGCAACACATTTATTTTATAAATACAGCAGCTCATTTTTCCAATAAAACAGCAAGACAGCAACATGTTTTTATGGAAACGGCAGCATTTTTATTTCGTCAACAGCAGCATTTTTATGTTTAAAATATTACTTCCGGACTCTAGGTAAAATTCCGGCACAGGCATAAAATTTTGGCACACGGGCCAGCGCACAAGGCGCGCCCAGCACCACGCAATACACACACAAGGCGCGCCCAGAGGCAGCGCCCAGTCCACGCGCACAGCAGCGCCACACACACACCCACAGGCGCACAATGGCGCCACAGCAACACCCACCGGAACAACTCCAAAATGACACGTGCAAAAAATAAAACCACCCGAGCCAAAATGTTTAAAATTGAATTTGGGCACGCGAATGCAAAAGATGGCGCGGTAAAATATGCCCAGAACTCGAAGTTTCACCCAAAACACCCCACATGCGCACATACATAGTCATTTCATCGAATAGTTTACATGCAGCAGAATTTTTTACACGAAAATCAGCATGATCACATCATAATTCCTTCCCAACCATCATCAAACATCACACGCACGAAACTACACATAACAACATCAACAATTCATCAAACAACATCATAATTTATTCAATTCTTCATCAATTTTACACATATTCACCCCAAATCCACATCAACATAAAAAACCCCACAAAACCCATCACATACTCAATTATATTAAATCGAAACGCTCACCCTTACCTCTTAAACGTAGGCTCCGTGGAAGACGATTGAAAGCACCAACGAGTAACTACAGCAACACAACGAACAAAAACCTTGAAACTTGCGCAACTCTTCTTCTCCCTCTCCTTGCGTCGCGCCTCTTCTCACTTCTCACTCTCTCTCAATTTCGATTTCTCTCTGAATGAAATGTGAGTGAGGGTTTCGCATAACCCTTGGGGTTTAAGCTGCGGGCCTTTCACGCATTGGGCTCACAGCTACACCCCCACTACTACTCGGTCCCACTCCTACACAAAACATGATATTTCCCTCTTAATTAATTAAATCACGCTTCAACTAAAATTAATAATTCAACTGATCAAATTAATTAAATTAATTAAATTATTTTTCGGGGTGTTACAACTCTCCCCTACTTAGAATTTTTCGTCCTCGAAAACATACCTGATTCAAACAACTCCGGATACGACTCTCGCATCTTATCCTCCAGCTCCCATGTCAGGCTTTCACCAGCTGCTCCAAACCAAACAACCTTCACCAGATTGATCTCCTTACCTCGTAAGGTCTTCACCTCACGATCCTCAATTCGTATAGGCATAGTCTCCACAGTGAGATTATCCCGCACCTCCACATCATCCGGTTGAATCACATGAGACGGGTCCGCAATATACTTCCGAAGCTGCGACACGTGAAACACGTCGTGCAAGTTCGAAAGATTAGGTGGCAAGGCCACCCGATATGCAACACTTCCAACTCTTTCCGTAATCTGATACGGCCCAATGAAACGAGGAGTCAACTTCTTCGATTTCAGCGCACGCCCAACACCAGTCATAGGTGTGACCCTCAGGAACATGTGGTCACCCGCTTCTAATTCTAAATCTTTCCTTCTCTTATCATGGTAGCTCTTCTGTCTACTCTGCGACGCTTTCATTTTCTCCCGGATCACCTTCACTTTCTCAGTAGTTTCTCTGACTACCTCAGGTCCAAGTACTAAACTTTCCCCGGTCTCATACCAACACACCGGAATCCTACACCTCCGACCATACAACGCCTCAAACGGCGCCATCCCGATACTGGAATGATAACTGTTGTTGTAGGTAAACTCGATCAATGGAAGATGAGTATCCCACGCACCTCCCTGCTCTAGAACACATGACCTCAACAGATCTTCCAACGATTGAATCGTCCTCTCTGTCTGCCCATCAGTTTGAGGATGATAAGCTGAACTCAACCTCAATTTCGAACCCAACTCCTTCTGCAAACTACTCCAAAAGTCCGAAGTGAACCTTGGGTCTCTATCCGACACAATGCACAAAGGAACGCCATGCAGCTTCACAATCACCTGAATATAGATCTCTGCCAATCTCGACACCGGATACTTAATGCCGATAGGAATGAAATGAGCAGACTTCGTCAATCTATCCACAACCACCCAAATCGAATCATGTCCTCTCACCGTATTGGGTAACCCAGTCACGAAATCCATGGAAATACTATCCCACTTCCACTATGGAACATTCAACGGTTGCATCATCCCCGCAGGCTTCTGATGCTCGACCTTCGATTTCTGACAGGTCAAACACGAATACACAAACTGCGCCACGTCGCGCTTCAACCCAGGCCACCAGAACATCTTTTTCAGATCTTGATACATCTTTGTCGCTCCCGGATGGATACTCAACTTACTTCTGTGGCCTTCCTCGAGAATTGCCTTTCTCATTTCCTCATCTTCGGGAACACAAATTCTTCCACGATATCTCAATACATTCTGCGCATCTATCTCGAAGTCCTTATTCCCAGACTGATCAATCCCACCCATCAGATCAACCAATTTCACGTCTAACTTCTGCGCTTCCCAGATACTAGCCATAAAATCGTTGCCAATTTTCAACATACCCAACCTGATACTCTGAGGTGTGACTTCACAAACTAAACTCATGTCCCTGAATTGCTCAATTAACTCAAGCTCTCTAGCCATCAATGCCGACATATGCAAAGTCTTCCGACTCAAAGCATCTGCAACCACATTAGCTTTACCCGGGTGATAACTCAATTCAAAATCATAATCTTTCAATAGTTCTAACCACCGGCGCTGCCTCATATTCAACTCTTTCTGATCGAACAGATACTGAAGGCCCTTGTGATCACTGAACACCTCAAATCTCGATCCATACAAGTAATGTCTCCAGATTTTCAACGCGAATACCACAGCACCAAGTTCTAAGTCATGAGTAGGGTAATTCTTTTCATGAGTTCTCAACTGTCTCGACGCATAAGCGACCGCTTTCCCATTCTGCATAAGCACACCACCCAAACCCATCTTGGAAGCATCACAATAAACCACAAACGGCCCAACCGGATTAGGCAGGGTCAACACTGGAGACGTAGTCAACCTCTTCTTCAACTCATTGAAACTCTCTTCACATCGGTCATCCCAAACAAAAGCCTTACCCTTGCAAGTCAATTGGGTTAACGGCAGAGCCAACTTCGAAAACCCCTCAATGAATCTTCTATAATAACCAGCTAATCCCAGAAAACTCCTTATATCAGTAACTGACTTCGGGGACTCCCACTGCAACACTGCATCAACTTTAGAAGGATCCACCGCAATCCCCTCACTAGAAATCACATGACCGAGAAAACTGACTTCTTTCAACCAAAACTCACACTTGGACAACTTCGCATATAACTTTCGACCCCTCAGAATTTCCAACACCAACCTCAGATGTTCCGCATGCTCCTCTTCTGACTTAGAATAAATTAGAATATCATCAATGAAAACCACCACAAACTTGTCCAGATACTCGCGAAAGATTTGGTTCATGTACCCCATGAATACCCCCGGCGCATTAGTCACACCGAAAGGCATTACGGAATACTCATAGTGCCCATATCTTGTCCTAAACGCCGTCTTCTGGATGTCTTCATCTTTTACCTTGATCTGATGATAACCAGACCTTAAATCAATCTTGCTGAATACTTTAGCACCCACCAACTGATCCATCAAGTCATCAATCCTCGGTAACGGATACTTGTTCTTGATTGTAACTTTATTCAATTGACGATAGTCTACACACAACCTCATACTACCATCTTTCTTTTTCACTAGCAACACTGGAGCTCCCCACGGCGACACACTCGGTCTTACAAACTTCTTTTCTAACAAATCCTCAAGTTGCTTCTTCAATTCTGCCAACTCAGACGCAGACATTCTATATGGTGCCATAGACACAGGCTTAGTGCCAGGGACCAGATCAATAGTAAACTCCACCTCCCTCTCTGGTGGTATATCCGGAATCTCGTCAGGAAACACCTCGGAAAACTCACACACCACCTGCAACTCATCAATCTTCGCTTGGCTCTCAGCAGACAACGACGCTAACAGAGAAAACAGCTGAACCTCTTCTCTCATCACCCTGTGTAGCTGACCCGCAGATAGCAAACCAGACCTCTCTTCAGGTGAAGCGAAACTCACGGACCTTTCGCGACAGTTGATATGAACATGATTATCAACTAACCAGTCCATACCCAGAATGACATCCATTCCACTCAGCGGCAAACAGATCAAATCAACTAAAAATTCTCTACCATATATAGATACAGGACATTTGGCACAAACAACGAAGGTAGTCACCGAACCCTTAGCTGGAGTATCGATAACCATCTCTCTCAACATATCAGATAAGACAAGACTTAGTTTCTCAACACATGCGGCAGCAATAAAACCATGGGTAGCACCAGTATCAACAATAGCAATAAGAGGAAAATTATTGATATAGCACGTACCTCGAATCTCATTCACCACATCAGACCCAGCCAGAGCGAACACTTTCCCAAAAGACTTCTCCCTCTTGGATTTTGAGCACTGTGTACTGATGTGACCACCCTCCCCACAATTAAAGCATACCACCTCCTTCTTATCACAGCTGGAAGATATGTGCCCCTCTTTCCCACACCGATAACATCTCTTCTTATCCCCGCTTGGGCAATCTGGACTCTTATGACCTGCTCTCCCACACGTGTAACAAGTAATACTGGCTGCAGCATCTCCCCCACTTCGCTTAGACCCACCAACAAACTTCCCTTTGCCCTTACCAGCAGGCACCTCATATGGCTTACCGAGACTCGAGAAGTTCTTTTGCTTTTCTTTCATAACTCTGGAGAAGGCATTACTGTCCTCCTCAAAAATCCGGCAGCTATCAACCAACAGAGAGAACACACGAATTTGTTGATACCCTATGGCTTTCTTAATATCGGCACGCAACCCGTTTTCAAACTTAATGCATTTGGAGAACTCAGCACCCTCTCCATCATAGTGCGGATAAAACTAGGACAGCTCAGTAAATTTTGCAGCATATTCAGTTACCGACATGTTACCTTGTTCAATCCTCAGAAACTCAACCTCTTTCTTTCCGCGGACATCTTCCGGATAGTATTTCCTCCTGAACTCTCTCTGGAACACAGCCCAAGTAATCTCCTCATTGGCGACCATCAACCTCTGCCTAGCCGCCATCCACCAGTCATCAGCCTCTATCTTCAACATGTGCGTACCATAACGAACCTTCTGAGCATCGGTACAATCCATAACGCGGAAGATCCGCTCCATCTCTCTCAGCCACTCAAGGGCACCATCAGGGTTATACCCGCCTTCAAAAGTAGGAGGGTTCTCTCGCTGGAACGTAGCCAAACTGCGCGTCCCAGCATCACCAGCACCTGGTATGTTGCCCACAACCCCAGCTATAGCCTGCAAAGCAGCAGCAAGTGCAGCATCGTTCCGTCCTGCCATTCTAGCACTGCAACAGAAAACAGAATTCATAAATGAGTAACAAAACTCAAATGCTACTCAACTTGACGACTCGACCACCGGCCGGACAGACCGAACTGCTCTGATACCACTAATGTAACACCCATTTTCTACCCCATAATTTATACGTCATTTATCAGAGTAATTCTTTTTCGCAAATATTAATTCAACTGATAGAAAAGAAATGCCACATCATCATTAACAAAACTCATCAATTGCACCCATCAAGGTTTGTGCAACAAGGCACCCGTTATGAAAGTTAAACTCCAAAAATCACATCACAGCGGAATAAAACAATAACTCACTAATACCACTCAAACACGTCTCACATCATCGACATAATCATCAAAACAATTAGTTAATTAATTAACAAATTCCAACCACGCGCCCTAGGTGCCACAGTATCAGAGAGCGACTCGACAGACATCCCAACAGCTATTAAAGAAGACAGCAGGACCTTCACTCGCGGTTACCTGCAGCGTTGCCACAATAGAGCAACATTCCAAGCAGAAGGGGTGAGAATTTCAACAAAACATAATTAAGCACATAATAGAGTAATGTGAACAAAGCAGTCATACAACATCGTCATCACCACAAACATCATCGTCACTGAACACTAACTCAAATCACAATTTTTACCACAAGTCATAAATCATGAATGTGCATGGAAATGCAACCCACGCCTGGGTATATGCATGATGGTACCATTCTCGTCATAATTAAGCCACTATGGGCACATCGTCACTGTTTTACGTCAATAAGAGGCCGAAGCCTATTCGTCATAATATGCACATGCTATGAGACACTATGGACACATGTGCCACACCAAATCACTCACCTGGAGTCATCGTCGTCATAAAAACACTCATAGAGTGTACTCGTCATAATCATCACAATTATATCACATCATCATCATAAACATCACATTTAAATTGAGAAAACAGCACCTTAACATTTAAGGAAACAGCAGCAAAAACAGCCTAAAAACGGCAACATTATTTAATTAAAACAGCAACAGCAAAGGCCAAAAACAGCAACAAAACAAAGTGGAAAACAGTAGCCTTTTTAGCGCACAACAGCAGCAAAACAGCACCCTTTTTATTTAAAAAAAAACAGCAGAAAATTCAGTTCAAAAACAACATCTCATTTTTGTAAAACAGCAACACATTTATTTTATAAATACAGCAGCTCATTTTTCCAATAAAACAGCAAGACAACAACATGTTTTTATGGAAACAGCAGCATTTTTATTTCGTCAACAGCAGCATTTTTATGTTTAAAATATTACTTCCGGACTCTCAGTAAAATTCCGGCATAGGCATAAAATTTTGGCGCATGGGGCAGCGCACAAGGCGCGCCCAGCACCACGCAATACACACACAAGGCGCGCCCAGAGGCAGCGCCCAGTCCACGCGCACAGCAGCGCCACACACACACACCCACAGGCGCACAATGGCGCCACAGCAACACCTACCGGGACAACTCCAAAATGACACGTGCAAAAAATAAAACCACCCGAGCCAAAATGTTTAAAATTGAATTTGGGCACGCGAAAGCAAAAGATGGCGCGGTAAAATATTCCCAGAACTCGAAGTTTCACCCAAAACACCCCACATGCGCACATACATAGTCATTTCATCGAATAGTTTACATGCAGCAGAATTTTTTACACGAAAATCAGCATGATCACATCATAATTCCTTCCCAACCATCATCAAACATCACACGCACGAAATTACACATAACAACATCAACAATTCATCAAACAACATCATAATTTATTCAATTCTTCATCAATTTTACACATATTCACCCGCCCCATTGTAAAAAAATAGTAACTAAATGAAAAAACCATTGTAACTAAATGAAGTGATCATGACTTATTTTAAAAAAAACCATTGTAACTAAATGAAAAAAAAATGTGAAAGAAAAAAATAGTAAATGAAATAAAATAAAAAGGACAAAAGGTGATAGTGACATGAGAGAGGGTGGGTAGTCGTTGGCTTTCTTAGCCCTGTGGGTAGTTGTACTGATTCTCTATCCTTTGATATACATTATAATATAATAATAAAATGGAACTAATTAAAAATCTAGAAGAAAAAGAGTACACCAACAGAACCCTTTCCCATTTCTTCTTCATCTGCGCTTCAGCCCTTCCTTTGAGAGAAGGAGAGATCTTCAGCGAAAAAAAAAAGAAGAGAGAGAGAGACGAAAGAGACGGAGGGTGAGATCGAAACTGGAAGGGGTAAGGTGGTGTGGTGATTCAAGGCGGAGGTCGTGGTGGTTCACGGCGGAGACCGTGGTGGTCATCACCGGTGACAGTGGCCGTGGTTCGCGAAGGTGAGGAGGAGTAGTGGTTGTTGTGAGAGAGGGAGTGGTGGTTGGCCGTGAGACTGACGGTGGGAGGTGGTTTGTGGTGGAGAGTTTGGTGAGTTTTGGTGGCTGTTTGGTGGTGGAGGAAAGGGGACGGTTTTGGTGGTAGTTGTTGGTGGTTTCGGTGTGTGATGGTGGCTGTTTGGTGGTGGAGGAAAGGGGACGGTTTTTGTGGTAGTTGTTGGTGGTTTCGGTGTGTGATGGTGGTGGTCGGCCGTGAGTTTGTGGTGGCTGTGGGTGGAGGTTTTGGTTGTGCTCTCTCCCTTTTGATTTTCGTTTTTTTTCTCTCCTTCTTTCTAGTTACTGCCTCTCCCCCAATTCGAATCTGCTCCTCTCAATATATATGCCCTTTAATTTTTGTTTCCTTGCTATTGACTTATGAGTTCTTGAAATGTCCCTCTCTCCTTCTCCAATTGTGATTCTGCATCTTCTACTTTTTCTGATTCTCACTGATTTCTGCCCAATTTCTGTTTTGATGTTTGCAGGTATACCATCATAAGAGCAAATGGTGCAGCAACTTCTTTGGTGAAAAAGAAATAGAACTGATAAAAGAGACTATGGCTCTTAGCCAAAATAGATGTTGTATTTTTTTTTTTATATTTTTTTTGTAATTTTCGTTTTCTATTTTTTTTTATTTTTATAGTGTAAAAAAAAAGATTAATAATAATAATAATATTTAATTCTAAAACAGATTTTTTTTTAAGTTTTTTTTTCTTAAAAAAAAAAGTTTTACTAATGATAATAATATTGATAAACAGCAAAAATCAACAATAAGCCCCACACGACACGCAAAATCAGTTAAAATCATAAAAGTGCATAAAAACGATCCTTTTTTGAAATTTTCACGAAAAAAGAAAATACCGGTTAAAATTGGGTGTTTACAAAACCCATCACATACTCAATTATATTAAATCGAAACGCTCACCCTTACCTCTTAAACGTAGGCTCCGTGGAAGACGATTGAAAGCACCAACGAGTAACTACAGCAACACAACGAACAAAAACCTTGAAACTTGCGCAACTCTTCTTCTCCCTCTCCTTGCGTCGCGCCTCTTCTCACTTCTCACTCTCTCTCAATTTCGATTTCTCTCTGAATGAAATGTGAGTGAGGGTTTCACATAACCCTTGGGGTTTAAGATGTGGGCCTTTCACGCATTGGGCTCACAGCTACACCCCCACTACTACTCGGTCCCACTCCTACACAAAACATGATATTTCCCTCTTAATTAATTAAATCACGCTTCAACTAAAATTAATAATTCAACTGATCAAATTAATTAAATTAATTAAATTATTTTTCAGGGTGTTACACTCACTTCCATGGCTATCGCTGGAATGCACCTGCAATTGATGGAAAGACTTGTGGGGCAAGCCTGCAATGACCTTAGCAACCTAGCATACAGGGTTGTTCAAATAGAACAGTTCATACAGGAAAAAGAGGAGCGCTAGGGGCCGAGGACCCCACATAGTGGTGATAGTTGACGCCGAAGACGATTTTCACTATGATGGTGCGGCCGAACCCACGACAGGCACTATTGCGGTCGAGATAGTTAAAGGAAAGTCCTACTCGTGTCCAGCTCTAAAACTGAGTACTCATTTGGCATATCTAAGGCTGATCAGATATTCGACTACTTGCTCAAAGATAAACAAATCAGGCTGCTTGATGGCCACAAAACACCACCTTCCGAAGAGTTGAAAGGAAATAAGTGCTGCAAATGGCATACCTCCTACAACCATGCCACTTCTAATTGCATCGTCTTTCGCCAAGCCATTCAGAGGGCTATCAAGGAGGGGAGGTTCAAGTTGACCGACAAGGGCGCAACAGAGATGACTGTTGATACCGATCCTTTTCCCGTAGTAGACATTAACCTGGTTTCCTTCTCACGGGCTGATAAGGGAAAAGGCAAGAAGAAGTATGTATGGGTACCTGTTGGCGTTGGAAAAATTACAAGGCTGAGGAAATGCAGGATTAGGAATTACCTGATGAGAAAGTGCCTGTTGATACTCAGCCACATTACCATACGGCTGGACCTATTGCATGCTTCCCATGACAACATGAGAAGGTGCCTACTAAGGTCCTGCCACACCGGCATACGGTGGAGCCTTTTGTTCGCCTCCCATTGGGCTGGGTAATCCTCCCTGTGGTTGGCAGGGGACGCTGAGACTCGTCGTGCTACTGACTTGCGCTGCGTGTCTCTGCTCCTACTCTTTGGCCTGTTGCACCTAGAGCTGGCAAAACGGGCTACCTGGCACATATCGGGCCGGCCCATACCGGGATCGGGCTTTTGTGGGCTGGACTAAAAAGCCCGGATTAAAATTTGGGCTTAACATTTGTGGCCCAAGCCCGGCCCTATGCAGGCCACGGACTTTTCGGGCTAGCCCGCATTATACGCAATATTAATTAAAAAAATGATTTTTTATAAAAAATAAAATAAAAATATGCTTATTATTTATATTTTAGGAATAGAGTAATTTAAAATAAGAAAATGAAAACATTAAAATTTAAATCGTTGCTGCAACTTATGCTTGCTACCTAATTCAAAACTGCAATATACATTGATAATCGATATTGATAACAAACAACTTTTTTAATGACAAAAACAAAACAAACAACTTGTTATAACTATAAGTAAATATTAAAAACATAACAGGTACGTATATGATAAATTGTCAAGAAAAGTACTTACATGCTAACTTGTTAATATTAGGTGCGTACATAATAAAAACATGTTTTAGAATATAGATAGATCATAATGCGAGTGCTTTTATAATATACATGGACAGTGGACCATGTAGTTTATGTTTTATATATTGAAAACATAAAATATTTAGTGTCAAATTAATCACTATAGGATATTCTTTAGGGAATTATGTTGTGACGTATAGCACTTGCGGGCTTAAGGGCCACCCATGGCCCGATCGGGCCGGGCCGAAACAGGCTCGGGCTTTTATGGATAGGGCCAAAAGCCCGGGTATAAAAATGGGCTCAATTTTTTAAGCCCAAGCCCTATGTTTTTCGGTCTAGCCCGGCCCGTCCCGGGGGGCTCGGCCCATTTTGCCAGCTCTAGTTGCACCTCGTTGCTGCCGAATGAACGGCGTTCATTACTACTGGTTCTTCTTCAATCGGCTGCAATTGATCATGAGGTTCCATGACTACCGTGTGAGTCGTGGCCCCCCGACGTACCCTTAAGCTCCGTATTCTTAGCCTTCACTGTAACCGTCTCTTTAGTTGCAGAATTCGGTTCCATGCTTAGGCTTCGACCAGAATGTAAGTACATACGCCAATGATAATCCAAGCCAGGTGAACTAAACTCGAAGGTTTGTTTACCCGTGTCTGTCCCACCGGGTGTGTCAATTTTGTTGTCGTCAAACACTTCAGTCTTGGCCGTGTGATCGGCCAGAGGTTTGGATAATTAGTGATTCCTCTTCTTTTCAAGCAATTGCGCCGAGGAAGGAACTCTGTTCCTCGACTATGGGCTCCCTAACTCCTCCAAAGAGTGTTAGGTTGGGTGTGAGAGGGACGTGTGGCTTGGATTATCTGTGAGACTAAGAAAACATAAAGAAAAGCGATGAAGTAAAGTAAAGACTGGTGTATTGATTGATGTGTGTTTAAAATGTACAAGTGCCGCTATATATATATATATATATATATATATATATATATATATACATATACATGAGCATTTGTTGGCCACTATCGAGCCTACATCTGCCCATTGTTGGATTAGCCGAGATCAACAATCACAATTAACCTACTCCCTAGAATCTCGAAGTGTTTTCTCCACAACCTCACTAACACGGGTTAGTGGGGTAAACCCTAATCGCTCCTACTTCTATGGCATCTTCTGTTCCTTGACCTTAACCTCTCCAACGTTGCATGTCCACATGCATTAAATACTTGCACTCCAAGAAGGAATTCATCGCCTCAGCCATAGCCCTCGTCGGCCATTTCTCACTTTCGGCCTTCGGCCATTGGTGCCCCAACCGAGTCACCATGTGGTCGATGTACTCTCCAACCGAGACTCAATGTGCCTCGGTGATTCTTCTCATTCCTCGGACTGAATTCTCCCCATGTTATGGCAAGTGTTGCATTATTTGTGCCTTAATAACTTTATGGCTGCCTCAGCCTTGAATTCCTCATTTTCCCCTTGGCCAACAATTTAATTTTTTTTTGTGTTAACAAGTGTATATAAGGTAATGCGCTCAAATCACAATACATATATATCCTACCATAGGCTTGAACAAGTTCTAAGAAAAACAATCACACACAAATACCACACACATCATGAGGACTTTATGAAGGTTGTAATGGGGATTAGGTCTTGGTGGATAAATTTTCGGATCTAGACTTTCTTTATTGGAATTGAGAAATGCATTCTTCACTCTAGATCCTATCTTTACTCACCAAACCTCTTCAAAAGAATTGCACACAAGGAAAAATTGTCCTTGTTATCATTTCTATTTATTTTGTTTTGTTCTTTTTCTTGTGCTTTTTTTCTCTCTTTTGTTTTGAATTTTTTTGGTACTAGTTGTTTTATCTTCTTTTCTTTACATCCTTCTTTTGGTAAACTCAGTCCAAACTTATAACAATTGTTTGTCCTCAAGCAACCCCAAACTTATTTCTTAGCTAGGAATCCAAAATGACAACACATCCATCAATTCCAAACAAATGGGACACTTGGTTTTTCAGTTAATGGCTTGTAATGAGGGTTATAAAAAAGGATTTAAGGCTCAAATGGGCTGCTCAAAAGTCAAGATTTAAGTGTGGGAATTTTAAGGCTCTAGCTACCAAGAAAATGAAAGTCCTCATTCATTTATGTGTGTGTGTGTGTGCTATGCAAAAGCAATCAAGAACAAAGTTCAAGTTCTGAAGAAATACACATGCATGGACACTCATAAATCAAGAAATTAAGTGTTTAGGTTCAAAAGCTCACAAGCTGTGAGAGAGTCAAAGTAATGAAATGAATGCCCAATGTTTTCTTGCTATACCATGCTTAGTTTGCTGGGAATCAAATTTTTCTTTTGTAGTTGAGTGTTCACCATGCACATGCTAACTTAACTTATTAAGTGATAATATGTAAGAAATTTAAATGCAAACAAGTGTTCAAACTCAATGACCCAACAACTTGCAAAGTCATTGATCAGCAAAGTTAACTAGATTTATGGGGTGTTACTACTCACACATCACACGCAAGTCTAACAACATTCAACAACACATAGTACGAGACTTAAACAGAAAGAACGGTACAAAATGAAAAAAAAAACTAAAATTAAGTAAAATAAAATACAAAAGAGAAGAGAGAGAGAGAGAGAACACTCCCTCGCATGGGTTGCCTCCCATGAAGCGCTTGTTTATCTTCCTAAGCTTGACATTGAGGTGATTTTCTAGTTTGGCTCAGGCGGAGGACTTTGCTTCTCAAGTGCCTCCTTCAGTGCTCCTTTGGTACCTTTTCTTTTAAGCTTAAGTTTCCTCTTCCTAGAAGCTGCATGAGGGGAATAGAATGGAGGATCCACTAACATAGTCACAACTTCCTTTTCCATAGTTTCACCCCCTTGTTCAAAATCTTTTGATACTACAAGTGAATTCTCAAAAGGTGAATGGAGGGCTTGATCATGAATTCTTTTTTCAATTATGGGATCAAGCACCTCAATACGGTAACACCCTTCTTTTCCCTTTTTAGGGCCCATGGCCTTGAGCACATTGGAAGTCACAACTTCATCTTGGACTTCCAATGTCAAAGTTCCATTCGCCACATCAATTACATCTTTACCGGTAGCAAGGAAAGGTCTTCCCGAAATCAACGGGCACTACAAAAAAACAAGGTATTAGCAACAAATTTTTCAATAGCAACAGACTAGTTTGGTCGAAAAACCTTAGAGAGGAATTTTAATTCGTGGCTAATTAGAGAGGGATATTTCCCTCACTAATTTTGTCGCTAATGACAGCCACGTGTCCTCATCTGATTCACCAAAATTAGCGAGGGAAATCCGTCTCAAAATCCGTCACTAAAAGATGCCATGTGTCCCATTTTGTCCAAACTAATTAGTGACGGAATTCCCATGCTACATCCGTCGTCGCTAATGGCCCCTGAATTAATTTTTTTTAAAAAGATCTCTTTTTTTAAATTTATAATAACCTGCTTTAATAAATATAAATACTAAAATCCGAATCAACAGGTTTAACATTCGAATCAACAATAAAATCTCAATCAACAATAAACTCCGAATCAACAAGTTTAACATCCGAATCAATAAAAAAAACCAATCAACAATAAAATCCGAATCAAAATAAACTAGTTCGAAATGTTAGAACATAATACTGAAATGTCAAACGAATACAAAAATGGTCCTAATAGGGGGTATATACATCATCAAAGCCCTCATACTCAGACGACCTATACCCATCTGGTCGTGTGCGGTTATAAAACTTTAATATCTTCACCTGTGTATGGGTAAACTTCAAGAAGTCTTCTTGCATACTTGTCTACACCTGTTGTTGAGTCTGTAGCTGCTGCTTCTGAGCCTAAATGAGTTGCGCCTGAGCCTGCACCTGCTGTCTGAGATGCTCGGTCTCCTCAACTGAAGGAGGAGGAGGAGGAAGAGGAGGAGGAGGTCCACTGGTGTCGAAGTGATCGACCCCGAAGTCCAATAATGGAACCAAGGGCCCCGAACTATACAGGTGACCCTTATTTTGCAGGCCTACTGCCTTCTTCCAATTGTGGTTCCCTAGAACTATGATCTAAGGAGGAAGCGGACCAAGTGACTCAGGGTTCCAGATCGCCCGAGTCGGCTCAATTAAGAAAACAACATTATATAATACAAATCAAGTTGTATATTTACCAGAGTTTTCCTTGAGCACTTGTTAAGATTTCGGCAAGTGTACCCAATCGTTGCAAGTAATAATTAAACGGTAAGACTGAGTGTCGATCTTAGGGATTGCGATTATTTATCAACTTAATTGATTAGTTACTAAAATGTTCAAGAAATGATTGATAGATAGTAACCGAGAGAGATTAAAGGTGAGAATGAAATTCGAGAGTAAAAGTGGTTAGGAATCGAATCCTCTCCCCTACGCTATCATGCACTATACCATCGATCAATTCCAATTTAATTACCCAAATGAAATATTCAATTCAACTATTACAAATTAAGAACAATCTCTTGCCTCAAAACCCCTTTTATCTAATGGGAAACCCTAATTCCTTAAGTGTATCGTCACTAAACAAAGCATTAAACGCAGAGAATTAACAAAATTATGATAGTAATGTCCTATTCCTATAATCATCACACTTATGACCTAAAACCCCAATATCCGGAAAACATAACTCTTCTCCCAATGGTGAAAGTAAACCCTAATTCATTACAACAACAATCTATATATATATATATATATATATATATATATATATATATATATATGTAAAGGAGACCCCAATGGAGCCTCCACAATTTTTCTCATGAATTTTATCTATTAAAATATTTATTTAAAATTTACACATAAAGAAGGCCTTAACTCTAATGAAAGCACCTAATTGCCACTAACTTATTAAATGATTCTCTTAGTGGAATATTAATTAACTATTTTTATATTTATATGAAAATGATATTTTCTTATGGAAATATAGAAGTTGATAATGTAAAATTTTAATTTAAATTACTCCTCATAACATCATCTCAATAATGTAATATTTTGATTTTTTTATAATTGTTGTATTAAAAATAACAAAACCACCATGTTTAATAAAATTATAGCTAATAAACTGAATAACATAAGGCACATGATTATGATAAACCTATTACCCACTCTATATATATATATATATATATATATATATATATATATAAAGGAGACCCCAAAGGAAGCTCCACAATTTTTCTCAATATTTTTATGTATTAAAATATTTATTCATAATTTAGACATAAAAAAACTTTAATTTCAATTAAAGAACATAATTGCCACTAACTTATTCAATGATAGTGGAATATTATTTAGATATTTATATCTATATGAAAATGATATTTTAATTTTAACTAATTAAATATGTTTAAGAACAAAATAATATAATATAATATAATATAATATAGTATAATATAATATAATATTTTGTTTATTTTAAATATAGATAAGTTATATTTGCCTTTTGGTGTCTCTAAATTTATATCATGATTAGTACTAATTATTATAGTTGGTTTTTAATATAGATAAGTTACAATTTTTTCATTTTCTTTGACTTTAAGCCTTCTTTCAGAGATACTATAAATACCTAAGAAGAGAAGTCACCAATTATCTTTTCATTTTTTACATCATATTTGTTTAGTTGTTACATGACTTATGTAAATTTTTTGGTTTTTACATCACTAATATTCAAGCTTGAATAAAGCCATTGTGGTAGTTAGCGTCCCAAAGTTTATTTGTCTAAATTTGCCTTTTATTCATAACCTTTAATTGATTGTTGATTAAGTATTGAGATTGTTATAGGTTTCAAGTTTATACATTAAACTTGAAACCTATAACAATCTCAATACTTAATCAACAATCAATTAAAGGTTATGAATAAAAGACAAATTTAGACAAATAAACTTTGGGACGCTAACTACCACAATGGCTTTATTCAAGCTTGAATATTAGTGATGTAAAAACCAAAAAATTTACATAAGTCATGTAACAACTAAACAAATATGATGTAAAAAATGAAAAGATAATTGGTGACTTCTCTTCTTAGGTAAACAAAATAAACTATCTCTTCTTGGATTGAAGTATATCTTCAATTATTATTCGTAATTTTCTTGATTATATGGTTGAACCGTAACTTAGATGATGTTGTGATTTTTCTTTCTCTCTCCCCCCTCTCTCTCTCTCACTCTATCTTTCTCTTTATATATATATATATAAAAGAAACCCCAATGGAGCCTCCAAAATACTTCTCACGAGTTTTACTTATTATAATATATACATATATATATATATATATATATATATTATTTACCATATAATTAAGTGATAAAACAAACAAAAATGAATAGCCATACCTTACGTTCTAACTAAAAAATAAAAACTTTGAATTTTTGATTCATTATATAAATAATTGAAAAAATTGTTTAATTTAGGAGTACAATGCAAATGAATAGTCACATTCTAACCAAAAAAATATGAATAGCAATATTCTACGCTGTACTATTAGTAAGTTGTTTTTTTTTATGAAATTGACGTAATATAAAGAAATATATATATATATATATATATATATTATTTACTATAATGTGTATTTGTTTATAAAAATTAATAAGTTCAAATCAACCTTTATTGAAAACTTAAAATTTAAGTTCAAATATATATATATATATATATATATATATATATATATATATATATATATATATATATATATATATATAGTAGATGTAATGAAAGGTTGTAATAGAAAAAGCTTTCTATTATTAAGTAATTTTTCGTTTTTGTAACTAATACACTATTAAGTATCAAAATATTATTTATTATTCATTCTAAATTATTGTCATAATTTTTTTGTTTAGTTATTATAAAATAAATAAAAATTAGTTTAATATATATATATATATATATATATATATATATTAAGATTAATAAGTTGAAATCAAACTTCACTAGAAACTTAAAATATTAGTTCAAATACACACATATATATATATATATATAACTAATTTTAATTATCGGAATAATTTAAAACTTATGTTTAATGTAAAAACTAAAAATAACCTTATATATATTATTTATAATATAATTAAGTGATAAAACAACAAAAATTGAACAACCATACCCTACGTTCTAATTAAAAATTGCATAAATTTTAATAGCTCATTTATTACATAATCAATTGGAAAAAATATTGAATTTAGTATGATAATGGAAATGAATAGTCATATTGTAATTCATTGTATAAATATTTTTAACTAAGAAATAATGAGTGGGTCTTTGAAATTCTTTTTGGTGTAACTGTTATACATTGAATGTGGAGTTTCATATTAATACGAATCATTCCTTAGTTGCCAATAAATTCATGAGATACTAAAAGATAAGTGCAAGATGTGTAGTTTTAATTAGTTATGATATGACAAAACTATTTATAGGAGAATATTTTAAATGGTGAGGGAAGTGGTTTTGGCAAAAAAAATTAAAACAAAAATAGGATGTGCATGTGAGCACTAGAAAGGAGCGGTAACACGAGAAGAGATAGAGTGCACATAGAGAAATATTAGAGTGTGCAGTCAAGGGAGAAAAAATGAAGTTTACATGTATAGAGAATAAATAGAAAAGACAAATCATAAGATTTGAGGTTCATGTTCTTGACAATTCTAATGTAGTCAAAAGGACAAAAAGAAAAATTGGGATTAGTTATTGAGTTAGACAATTGAGCCACAATTTTGTTGTAAATGTATAGACATGTATGAGTTATGTTTAATTCTAAAATTGTGCTTTAAAAAATGTTTAATTTTAATAGCTTCCATGAAACTGGATGATGTGCTATATCTAACAGTTTTTGTTATATTGAACATTCACAAACGAATGATCAAGCATAAAAGAAGACATTTTTGTCTCTAATTAGAAAGTTCATTTGTTTTGTTTTTAAAGTGAGTGCATGGATCAGAAACTATGAATATTGTATTCTGTTTCTAATTTTAAAATACAATTTTAAGAAATTGCTCTAATTTTGTGACTTCCAAAAATAGTCACTAAAATTAGTTACCATCGAACATAATTAGAATGTTAAATAATACAAAATATGATTCAAGGAAATTTAAAATCACATCATAATAATTCATTCATATATATTTTACTAAATAGACTACATATAGTTTGCAATAGCGTAATATTCAACAAAATTGTTAGTTAAAGAATAGCGTAACATTCAATTACGAATATGCGAAAATATCATTAGTTAAAGAAAAGGATATCTAATATCTATATCTTCTTCATGTCTTCTCATTATTGTTATCACCCTCCTACATTTTTAGGTGATAGGTATAAAAATCAATATAAAACATAAGTCTTTCAAACTTCAATTACAAAACGTCGTGTTATTTAATTTCTATTATATTATTTAAATGACATTATAAAAACTATCACTTATTCAGAAGTTATTCTTACATTGTGCATAACTTCAATGAAACCGAAAGAAACGTGTGAATTGAATTGGTACAGAAATGTAGAGTTGTTCATTTTTTTTACTAATGTAGAGTTGTTCTCAACTTGAGTCAGAATTGATTCTCTTAGTAGAATATTGATTAACTATTTTTATATTTATATGAAAATTATATTTTCTTATGGAAATATAGAAGTTGATAATAACAAACTAACAATATTTTTATGTATAATATTTTTTTTTGATACAAATGAAAGAAATATTTTTATCTATAATATAATATAATATAATATTTATAAATAAATAAAAGAAGCTTGACTCTTGAATTGTCATTTTTTCTCCATTTTTCAATTTTATTTTAAAACACATTATTGATAACTCTTAACTCATTACTTTTTTTCCGAAAAATTTTAACTCATTACTTGATGTTTTGTTTTTTGTTGCCTTTTTGTATCTCTAAATTATTATCATGATTAGTAGTAATTATTATAGTTACAAATTTTTTTGACATAATTATAGTTACAAATTAAATACACAAACATAAGTATTGAGAGGGGAGAACCACACGGACTGGCAAAGTTGAGTATACACGTGACCAGTCAGATTCTCAGGTGTAGATTAGTCATCGGCAAAGCCAGTGGAAACTACGCACCAATAACATGGTAGCAAAAAAAATACACAAACATAAGTGATTACTTTTATGATAGAGAAAATAATGGTAGAGAAAAAAATAGAGTCTAATAAAGCTTAACAGAAAGATAGATTTATATCAAGTATGTATTATTTTTAATTTTTTGAATGATAAATATAAACAGATACAGAATTTAAATATCAAAATATGCAATAATTACTATAAAAAAAAGTGAATTAAATATAAGATCAATTAATTAAAACTTTACATCTTCAATCCATATTTTACAAACTCATAAGTTTAATCGAAATTAAAGGAATACAATTTATAAAAAATATTTATTCTTAAAATTTTATGTCTTTGACTAAAATTTACATTTTATATACGTTTTCCAATTTATTGTATAGATATTATGTAAACATAATATTTTGTGTAGGAAGCTCAAATGGAGCCTTTAGGTTGCTCCTTATTTTTATAATTTATTTTCATATTAAATCCCAAATTTCTTATTTTAAAGTATCTATTCAACTTTGTAAATTCGTTTCACTTTTGTAAAATTATTTTCAAAACAATTAATTTGATAAAGAGTATTAACAAATATTTATATTTAAAAACACATACTTTATATAAGATTATTGCCTAAAATAAATAAGTTTGATATAAGAAATTAAAATTATATTAATATCATACTATATTTTATATTTAAATAACAATATTAGAACAACCCGTGCAACGCACGGGCATTCCCCTAGTAATTATTGTAAAGCAATAAGAATAGAGGTAAAGGTAAATTTAAAAGGATAACTAGATTGTATTGATCATAACAATGGAATCATATGATAGTTTTGGAGAGATTCATCTCTTCCTAACCCAAAGAGAATTAGCTACTCATGTTCAAAGTATTGAAAGACAAGGTAAAAGAGAAGTTACACAAAGATGAGTGCATTGGATCCTTCAATTCGTTGTTCCGAAGTGTAGAGAAGCTCCAATTCTTCTCCTTTTTCGCAGCTCCAAACCCTCTTTTCGCAGTGAAGACCAAAAGTGCCCTAATTTTCTGACTTTTGGGCTTAAATGCTGAAAACTACAGTCTATCGCGAGGCGATGCGACTCCATCACGACGCGATGGACAGATTTTTCCCTTGATCTCGAGGCGATGTAAACTGGTCGCGAGGCGATACTAAGCAGAAACTTTTCTTCTCTTTTCTGTTGTGTTGCTAGGAAAGTTGCTGGCTCGCTAGCCGACAAAACATCAAATTGAAGTGGTCTTTTTTCTTCCTTTTGGTTGATTGGTTATCTCCCTACCTTGCTAAGTAATAGACACAAAAAATGGAAGGTTTAAGAGTACCAAGTATCCAAAAAAGATGGAATTAACAACAAACCGAAGTCTTTGAAATCACTCTTGAAAACAATATTATTCTACTTCGAAAACTATCTAATATGAAAGATAAATAACAAAAAAAACTAAATAAAAGGGGATCAAACTATACACATATTGCAAAGCTATCAACGCTCATCAACATACTCCTTAGTTCCCTTCCTCAAATGTGCGGCCCTATGTAGCTCAGGAATAGTGACATTGCGTCCGACCTTCTTACTCTATAAAAATGAAACATATTTTCAACGATTGCTAATCACCCTAAATAAACTAAAATAACACACAAATTTTTAAAATAATTTACCAATCTAACAGCATGCTGAGCCTAGTTGACGGAGTCGCGGCAGTGAAGCGAGCCTCCCTTTTCTGAATTTCTATTATTCTTGGCCTTTTCAGCATTTGTTTTGTAGCTCTCTGAAGCCCAGTGGGCATTGAAGGCATTCCAAACACGGTCATGGATGTACTTCGGCGGGTTATTTTTACACCGCAAGTTATAAAGCAAATCAGACAATTGCTTGCCCATTCTGTTGAAAAAAAGTTTCTGCACAACTGCATTATTTTTCGGCAGCTACGTCACATTGGTCTGTATTAAGCAAAATCAAAATATGTTTTAATTAACATAAACAAAAAATTAAATTTAACAATATAGGTAGGTAATGACATAACTGACAATTACCTTAAACAAATCCAAAAGTTTAAGCTTTTCCTCGTCTTGGACTTTTGTCCACTTTTCATGATTGCTTTTAAAATATAGTTTCTAAATGACATATATGATATTCGATGAAGGGGCCTTCACAGGAAGCAACCTGCATAATAAAAGATATATCAAACTATCAATTAATACATTTTCAAATAATGTACTATATATACATATAATTAATATGAGAGGGTGATAGGATTAAATCTGGACCGTATAACAATACATGGGTTTTTGTGATTAAAAGGTGGGTGGTTACCACACTGACTTTTTGTTTTGATCTCAACCGCTAATCATTCAATCTATGGTTATTATTCACTCCTCTCACCCTCTCATAATTAAATTGCTCTCACTTGTTCTTGTTAGGTTCCCCCCCCCCCCTCTCTCTCTATCTCTCTCTCTCTATACATACATATATATATATATATATATATTATAACCGGTAATCTCATTAATCAGATTTTAAAAAAACTATAAAAGTTTTGCTTTCCAGAAACACTAAGGGGGCGTTTGTTTGGGAGACTTAAAGAGGATTCCAAGGAATCTAAGTTGGAAATGAAATATTCCTATGTTTGTTTTGACAAAAATGAAAAATACATTCCAAGGAATGTTGCTTGGTCTGGAAATTTTCTTCCTATATTTGTAGGAATCTGATTCTATCCAAAAGTAGTGGTAATCTTTCATTCTAGGATAGGGAGTTTCAAATTTTGGCATAGAATTACATTCATAACCCCACTTATCCCACTCACCCACTATATATATATATATATATATATAATTTTTTTCATAATACAGTATTACAAAATATTATTTTTAAAAAAATATAAGTTAATAATCGCTTTAGATTTGTACTTTTATTTCACCTTTAATAACTTAAAAAGTTAAAATAACATGTCATATAAACAGGGGTATTTTGATAATTACCATGTTTATTCTTAGGAATGTAGGGTATGAACCAAACAAGTTTATAAATTGTTCCCAAGAATTGGATTCCTGAGCTTGTAACCAACCAAACATGTTTTTGTGTGACGTTAAGACATAAAATGTGGGTTACAGACTTGCATCCAAAAAGGATTAAGATCAAAATATAGCTCATAAGAAGAGACCTCGGGGATCCGATATGGAAGACATAAAAGATAGTACATAACATACCAAGTGGAGTTAGTCATTATTTCTTGAGCATGAGTCTCTTTGGAGAAGCAGAACAGAAACATACTCAAACCTAGGTCAGAAATGTGTAGTTTGTCGAAGGCACTCCATGCTTTATTAAGAATATCATTAAGTGATTTTTTGTATAGAACTTTGCTTGCCAGTTTCTTCCATATAAGACTCGTCTAGCTAATGCTTTGTTGGTTGCTCTTGTCGGTAGAAAAAGCTTTGTGTGTTCCTACGGATTCTCCTCATGATTAGTAGTCGCTGAGAAGGAGGGCGCCATTGAAAAGAACGGGAAAAGATGATGCTAAAACAACAGGGATGACAACGTGGGACGCAGCTAGAAACAAATTGTTGCACCGGAGAAGATACCACACCCACACAGGGGACCGGGGTGACGACAATCAACCGTTTCAGCTTGTGTTGGACCAAAAAAACCCTAGCAAAATGTGCTAGACTTTGTTTTAGGCCTACAATTTTGTTTGCCCGACAATGAACTAACCCTCTTCTTTTATTTGTAGATTCTGTTACATGTATTCCCTCTTTTTAGTGTCCTTTTCCCCCACTACTTCCACATCACCACTTATTACATGTATTCCCTCTTTTTAGTATCCTTTTCCCCCCACCACTTATTGATCATTGGCCTCCTATCAAAATTTCGTAAAAATAAATATACATTCTGAAACTACATTCTCAAATAGGAGTATTTTGGAATTGAAATATTGGAGCAATGTGAGTGTACAAAAAATGGGGTGCAGAAAGCAACCCAATTAGTTACATCAACATGCAATTAACGAAATAATTTGAACAACTTGTTGACACAGCATGTAAAATATGCTCTAAAAAGAAGATAATTTTTGTTTATTTTGATATTTTATCCATTTCCTTGTCAGATCATATGGCCAGTTAGAAATTGGGTCAGGTATATTCTCAACAGTTTGAAATGGGAGAGGATCAGAGGTAGTGAGAGATAAGGAAACAAGTTGCAAGGAGAATAAAACAATCAAGTCAGAAATAAAATAAAATAAAATAAAGGGATTTTATAATTTATAACTTCACTTAATAGTTCATACTTTTTGGAGCATATACATATAATTAAAGCAAAATGTAAAGGATAATGAAGCTAAATATCAGCTCACCGAAAAAAAATGAAGCTAAATATCAAATTTTCACCAGGTATCAAATTTTGGTTATCACCACTCTCCATCAGACAAGAACAACATCAATCATGTAATAAGGAGATTGGCTCAGCAGGCATATGTACAACATTAGCACTAACACTCACAAGCTGACCCCATCCTACTTGAAAATTTGTGTGTTGATTAACCATATTCAACAAGAAAATGCTTCAATTATCAAAATGAGCTAGCTTTTATATGATCCTTTTCTCATTTGCAGCAAAAAAAGTTCTCAAGAAAAACTTGATATGGTATTTGATTGTTAATCCTACACTTGAGTTGTCTCTTGTGCACAGCCTTCAGAACTCTTCACTTCTTCAGTCTGAGATGGACCAGAAATGTCCTTCAGAGATTCGATTTCCATGCTGGCGGTGCGGCTTTTTCTATTCCTTCGATCCTGAAAGTGACATCAACTACATGCTTAGCTTACATTACCTAAGCCACTAGAAGTGTGCTGGTGAAAGGTTTAGTATATACTTTAATATTGAATACTCTCTCTGGTCTTATTTATAAGAAAAATTTGCAGTTTTAGGTTCACCAAATAACTGATGTATTTGGTCTATATAGACCAAATCCATCAGTTATTCAATGAACCTAAAACTGCAAATCTTCGGTATAAGTTGTGACAAAAAATTCAGAGCCCTAGAGTAGATTTTATGAGAAGAAATAAAGATAATGAAGGGAACCTCTCGGAATGGATATTCGTCAGCTTCAAGCATCCTGACAACCTGACTCATTTTAGGTCTCTTCTCTGCATCAGGATCAACACATCTAAATGCAACAAGAAGGGAGCGCTTTAAAGCACGCGTTGCTGGTTTCACTTCAAGGATCGAGTCCACAACTTCCTCGGCCCTCCTTGACCCCACCATCATCTTGAGCCACTCAACAAGATTCACCTGTCATTGGAATAATCAAAATATCATTAGCTATGCGAAAAGCGATGATCATCATTTCTGAATGTAGCACCGACACTTCAGGTTGAAGACATGTATGGTGTCCAACATGTGTCGTGTCAGACACCGACATCGACACTTCAATTACACCAATTTTTCAATCTATTACCAGTGTCTATGTGTCATTGTCGTGTCCAGTGTCGGTGCTTCATTTTGATAAAAGACAAAGACAAAAAATGGCAAACTTGCAGCATTCATAATTATTTGAAACCTCATTTGCAGGACGCGTATAGTCTACAGGGTCCCTTCCTGTAACCACTTCTAGAAGGAGTACACCAAAGCTGTAAATGTCGCTCTTTTCATTTAACAAACCGGTATTAGCATATTCTGGTGCGACATAGCTGAAAGTGAGAACAGAAGTAAGTTTCAATTTTTTGCAATCCTTTAAACAAATTTACAAAATAATGAAACATTCAGCATACCCAAATGTTCCCATTACTCTGGTAGTTATGTGACTTTCTCCTGAATCCAAAAGCTTCGCCAAACCAAAATCAGAAACCTTTGCGTTGAACTCGCTATCAATTAAAATGTTGCTAGACTTTATGTCCCGGTGAACAACTTTCGGTTCTATTGCTTCATGTAAGTAAGCAAGCCTGCCACCAGAGTCACAGTAAATAGGATTTTAATTAGTAAAATTTGTAACTTAAAGGCAACAACATTACAATATCGATATAGATTCTCCAATGACATGATTTTGATAATCACATTATAAAATCATAATTTAGGGAACCTGAAAAGATATTTTGACATGCACATTTAAGAGAGATTTCGCACAATCATGATACATACGAATAAATTTTGCACAAGAGAAACGACTAACGAGTTCTGGCTTTCTAATTTTTCTAGTTGAACTTACGCTTTGGCTGTGCCAAGAATAACTTTCATGCGAGCTTCCCATGTAAGTGTCCCATGTTGGCTCATAGCCCCATGTAACCATTGTTCTAAGTTACCATTGTTCACATATTCATACACCAGCAACCTGTAAATCAAATGGAAATTACATCATTACATTAATTATGAAAGAAAGAAGCATTTAACAAACAGAATAAGATTGTCAAGAACACAAAGTTTGGAACATTATCGAGTACATCTTATAATGTGCATTTGCGAGATTCAGATACATTAAAGAAGCACTAAGTTTACCTGTGAACTCCTTCAATGCAAAATCCAAGTAAGCGCACGAGATTTTTATGTCTAACATGGCCTATAGCCTCCACTTCAACCCTGAATTCTTTCTCTGCTTGTCCCCTGTAAACTCAATACATAAAGCAATTAAGCGGCAAATAAGTAAAGGTCATTGTTTAAGAAAGAAATAATCTCAATGAGATAAGTGCCACAAGAGAAAACTAATAGGAACTGGGTCCTATGTAGTCGCCAACTTGGTGCAGTCATGTATTCGGTAAATCTGGACTGTCCAATCTTGATCGGACGATCATGACTTATAACTTTAAAAACACATATAAAATATAAAGTTAAAAAACTAAACCGTTAGATCAAGATTTGTCGATACAGATATGCTGAATGCATTACTGCACCAAATGGCGGCTACACAGAACCCAAATCCAAACTAATATCAATGATAACCTATAATGTCCTTACAAGTTGTTAAGAAGTCTCTTCACTGCCACATCAGATCCATTGATCAATCTTCCCCTATAAACAACTCCATATCCGCCCTCACCGATCACATTCTCCGGAGAGAAACGATTAGTTGCCAGTTCAAGGTCTCTAAGTGTGAACCAGTGACCCCAGCCAAGATGGGAAATTTCAGGCAATCCAACTAAAGGAGAGGCTGTTACCATCCCTCCAAATGAAAATGGCGATTGCTTCTTAAAATTTCCGGAGCTACCGTCTTCTCCTGACATTGAACTAAACCCTCTCTCATGATGATAAATTGAGCTGCACTGACTTATATTATCAGGATCACTTGGTTTTCTCAAATGAACTAACAACTTTTCTGAATTCTTATCACTTGCCTTGTTGTCATTAATATGAATAGATACATTCTCTACTTGATCATGAGAAGGTTGCACTCCAACCTTGTCAACTTTGATATCCTTTGAGATATGAGGTATTTGGGATAAAGAGTACTTGTCGACCGATCTTCTCGTCTTCCTCCGAAACATTATCCATATCGATAATATACAAAGAATCAAAACTATAAATGCACCAACTCCTATTCCAATTAAAACCCATAGCCTCAAACCCAAAAATGAAGTCTTCTTAGACAATTCCATATTTAAAGACTGGTTCGATGACATAATCGGATACTACAAGTCAATCAAATTGGTCTTCCAAATTCTTCTTATGGTAGAATTAAGACATTCCAATCTGAGTACAAAAATTTAGTTAAGAATTCCCATTACACATTGTTTTCATAGACTCACCAAAGCATAAAAAATAAAATAAAAATCAGCAATTCAATTAATCAGTAACCACTAGGTGTTGTTGCAGCTATATCAAAATTCAAGATAATCTTCGAGAAACATTTTAGGTTAAAAATTGGGGGGGATTCAGATATTCCAAACGAAAAAATAAAATGTGATGATACTTTAAACATTCAAATATCATAAATCAATTTGAGTCCATCTCACTCCAACAAGAAAAGTCAGATAAAGTTCACAATTTATTATTGTATAAATTAAAGACTCATTCATAATCACAAGCAAAAATCCAACAACAAGAAAAGGTAACTTGCAAAGCATCACTTATGATCCAAGCAAAATAAAAGGAAAATCCAAACCAAATATAAAAAAGTGATACCGAAAGATAAAGCAATAACCTTTGTAATGATCTTATTACCTTCCTTGATCTTCTACCTTCAAAACCCTTAGAAGCAACAAAGGTTTTTTTTTCTGAACCCCAAATGACTCAATGAGCATAGAATATAGATATATAAGCAAAAAAAAAAAAACACAACCCAGATGCTGAAAAATGATGAAACTGCAGAGTAGTAGTTAACAAGAAGGTAAGAAGATAAAGTAAAGAAAAATGGAAGGTAATGTCAGATAAAAATCCAATTTTTAAGGAAAAAAAAAATGAAGAGAAAGAGAGAGAGTGAATGAAAATGAGTTGATTTTGGAGAAGAAAAAAGTAAAGGTGGGGAAAACAGTTGGTGGGTAGTGTGCTTGAAGAAGATGATTGCGGGACCTAAAGAAAGCTGGAAAGGAAGCTTGGTTTGTAATGGAGGAAATCAGAGAAAGAGAGAGAAACAGTAAAGTTAAAGCAAAAATGTATGTAATGAACAGGTGTAGCATTTATAGCTGCTACCAAAAAGTGTATTCAATAAGACCAATCAATGCTGTAGATAATCGGGTTTCTTAAATATCTACTTACAAGTTCAGTAATTCGTTTCTGTTTATGGAAAAATATTTAACGAGAGAACTCGAGAAGTCAAATTATTAAATGAATCGGTAGGATATCTGTGCATTTGTACAAGTGCCGTTATTTTATTTTATGAATGAACTTATATAGTATTTAAATAGTATGAACATTAATTCGTGAAAATAAATACAAATTTAAAATAGATAAAAAAAGAGTTTCAAATAAAAAATAGATAAATATAAAAATCTAAAAAATATAAAAATATCTTTTAAAAATAATTTATGCATTTATCCCGTGTTTTTTTTACGAATGTCAATATTTTTAGAAGTTAATTTCTATAGTTCTAGTTAAAAAATATCAATAAAATTAAAATATTTAAAATATTCTATATATGCAACATAATCCAGCTAGTTTAATAGGTGGCTAATATTTGAATAATTCAAATTAAGTATGAATTTGTTGACAAAAATGTTAACAATGAATTTAAATGTGATTAGTTATTATTTTTTAATTATTTAAAAAAATCATTGATTCAATTTGTGGTTATTTTAATTTAATTTATAGTTAGTCACCTATTTATCACTTTTTTTAATTGAATTAATCACAATTTTAAACTATATTATCCAAGTGTCACACATGTAAGAAAATTTTAGTATAGAAATAAGAAAAAAGTAAAGCGGAGAGAGATAAAGAAGTAATAGGTTGGAGAGAGAAACCAACAAATCTAGCTTGTCATGAGGTACACTTACCAAACTGTCCTTTTTATACGAAAGGGAAGAAAAAAACTATTTTGAAAAAATCTTAAATAAATTCCATCATCACACTTGAAGAATATTATTTTTTTAATTAATAGTGGAATTTCGAAAATATAGCAGAAAATTTTGACATTTATATTTTTATTTGTAGCTGGCATACACATTTATTCTGGCTTTTTGTTATGGTAAGGCACCTTTTTAAGATTGTTTCCTACTACTGAATGTGATGGCACTGCAACCTTTGCAGGCTTATAAATTAACCTAAGGTTGGCTGATTATTCATTTGCTTGCTTGCACATGGAATTAAACTAAAAAATTAATTAAAAACAAACAAGCCCTCGTGCGTTCATTAAGATTGCATCCAATTTTGAATAGGTACTTTTTTTAGAGCATTTGAATATATGTACTTGTGATAGTGAAATAATTATGAAACCAATTGAAACTCAAATTGAAAATAATTGTAACACAATTTTAAACAATAATAATAATAATAATAATAATAATAATAGTAATAATAATAATAATAATAATAATAATAATAATTGTAACACAAAATTACAAGGCGCTTCAGATCGTTGATAAGTAAAGTTAATTTGCTTCTACTATATAGTCCCCTTTTTTATTATTAAATTTTTTTGTATAATATATTGACTGAGATATATTCTAGAAAGATTATCACCAGTTAAAAGGGTGAGATAACCATATATTAACTGCAGTTTAATTACGAATTAAAAGCACTCTTAGATGGAAAATTTTATCATTTACTAGGAATAGATAAACTTTATATACCAACATGACGTGGTATAAGTGGTAGATACTTGGGTCCCTTAACCATATTTGGTCTTGGATTCGATCTCTTCCCGGTGCGTCAAAAGATTAGTCTCCACAGTCGGGATATACCTTGGTTTACCAAAAAAAAAGATAAACTTTATATGTAATTTTTAAAATATCATAAGCATTAATTATGTATTAAATGAAGTCATTTAAATGCAACGCATTAAATAGAGCGTGTACCTTTTGTATATAGAATTAAAGCATATATATGGATATCTTTTTTTAATATTTTTTTTGACCAAATCTTTTTTTAATATTTGTTTATTATTGGATGGATATTTTTTTTGGCATAAATAATCTTGGATATCTTTATTAGTATTATCTGTAGAAATGGCATATGAAATATAAAATTAATTTTGTTTATAAATTTATGACATAGGAAATAAACTTTAAATAATAATTTTCATAAAATTCCAAAAATACTTATTTATTCTAAATATAAAATATTAAATACAGTTAAATCCAGTAATATCAAATAGCTTATTATCACTAACACTCATCAAATGTTTTTTGGATAACTTAAATTTCATATCTTATTCTTAAAAATATAAAACATGAAAATATTAATCTCTTAAATTTGTTAGTATTACTTTGAACAATATTTTAAATAATATTCCAAATGCATTTATACATACATATTCATTTAGTTGATGTATTAATTAAAAATATTATTCGTATATAAAATAAATCATTTGTGTGTCAAAAATATCTTAGTACACGTTTCGTTACACAATATAAGTAAAAATGAGTTAACAAAAATTGATGTATCTAATCCAAAATTTGGACCGAGTATATCAACTTTTCTCGACTCACGTTTGTTTATATTCTGTAACATGAGGGAGTATATCAAAATATAGATTGGATCATAATTGCCCAAGTACTAAAAAGCATGAGGATGGAAGTGCAGTCAAACATTCGTATGAATCAGACAATCAAACCACATAACACTGTTTTGCAGCTTCATACGAGACTCCACGTTATTATCCTCCATGCCTCCATTAATCCCTACACAGCCTCATCACCAACATTGCAATCATTATGCCTCCATTAATCCCTTTGGCATATAAATTATATATGGTTAACCTCTTCATCAGTTACTATCTCCTTCCCAATTTATAGCCATGATATGAAGAACCTAATGAAACATATCTAACTCAAAGACTAGTACCCGTGCTAGTGCCGCCCAAAGGTCTCCTTTCATTTTTTTGCCCCAGTTTTTCCAGCATTTTGGGCCTGGCGGAATGTAAGTATTGGGTGTGGTGTCCATGCTATAAGCAGAAGGGGAGGGAGGGAGGGGGAGAGAGAGAGAACTATAAAAATAGCACTTTTATACCCTAAAAGTGCACACACTCTTATACACCTTTCCATCCAAGAAACCATAAGTGTGTCTAGCAGCCTTCATCACTCCATCTTCATCATTTCCCCTTCCCATCACCATTTTTTGTCATAGCCACTGTTATGGATCGGCCCAATCCACAATAATGAGGCCCAACACCAAATGTAGATCCATCAACCAATGGTTGAGATCGCAGCGCAAGATCGGACGGTCCTGATTCATCAGGTCTATCACCACCAAACTCTATAAATAAGCATTGAATGCTCCTTTAAAGGTACACACTCTTTCCTACTCTTCACCTCTAATTAGCTCTCTGGCTGACTTGAGCGTCGGAGTGTCCTCGCAGGTACCACCTGCCCCGGATCGGAAGCGGAGCTCGGTTGATCAAGACCAACCCCTACCAACTATCTCGGATCGGACATTGTGTCTAAGATCGGATACAGGTCCAGAGATACGGTACAGAACATTGGCGACCACAGTGGGAGGATTTGTACTCTAGTTCCTCTCCCATCTCCTTGATTGACGATGGCTCCGACCTTACGTCATAGGACTATCCTGAATGCCGCTGAAGGACCGGTCCTGCAACAGGTGACTCCGGAAGGAGTGGCGGTCACCTTACCCCTTAGCCCGGTGCATGCTCGAAGCTCGGCTACGGCTATGGTTCCTGGGAGCTCAGCCCGGAACCGACTTCCACCTCCCCCTCCGACCGTCCAGGTACCGGTCGACGCTGTTCAACAGCTCGTCTTGTTCCTAACTCGGCAAGCCGAGGCCGACCGGCAGGAAAGCCAACGCTACACCCAGTTAGAAGCTCAGATTGCTGAGATCCGGGCTCGTAACATCCCGGATCGGAGTTCCTCTCTGCGCCACTCTTCAAGTGGAACGACTCATGGCCGCGGGCGCCACCGATCTCCGGCTTGGAGGAGATACCATCATCGCACTCCACCTCGTTGTAGAGGAGGGCGAAGTCCGGAGACTCCCCCAAGTCGGACCCCTGATGATTCCTGTGGTCCTGAGGGTTCCCCTCGGCCTAGCTCGTTTCTGTTTTCCTCGTCTCCGAGGCGGCGTACCAGAAGTCGGAAAAGGTCTCCGAGGCCGCAACATCAGCGCCCTAGCTCGCGGGGATCCCCCGGTAAGTATGGCTACCGACGGCCTCCACCTCTTGAGAGGTCGGCAAAGCGTAAAGGACCTTTCACAGCGAAAATCGACTACTTCCCGGTGCCAAAGCACCTCGAGAATCCCCCTGAAGGTCTGAAAATGCACGACGGGACTGGCGATCCGGATCGCCATCTCGATTACTTTGACACGGTTATGCAATACCGTAACGTTCCAGAGGAGATAAAGTGCCGAACCTTTCCCCTCACTCTAGAGAAGGCGGCTCTAGACTGGTTCAGGGCTCTTAAGCCAAATACAATCTCCTCTTGGGATCAGTTGGCCGAGCTCTTTTCTGCACACTTCGCCCACTCGAAGATGAAGCCTAAATCTCGGAAGGTATTGCAGGCAATTCGGCAAGGAAAAAATGAGTCCCTCCGGGACTACATAGAGAGATTCAATAGAGAAGCTGCTCAAGTCCGGAACCTCGACGACTCCTTCCGCCTTTACTTCATGGAGGCTGGCCTTCGTGAAGGAAGTCTATTTCAGATAGACGTCGGGGTCAACCAAGTCGAGTCGCTTGCCGAGTTCCTCCAGCGATCTCAGAAGTACATCGATCATGAAGAAGGGATTAACTCAGGAAGATCACGTTTCACCTAGGTCTCGGAATGAGCCTACGGGCATGATGTAATCCGACTTTGTAAATGTTCAACCATCTAATATATATGGATCGGCTACAATTTTCCTCACGCTGATTGCTTAAGTAAAAGTAAGTTCCGAGGTTGGATGGAAGGATTTGGGACCGATCGAGCGATCGCCTTAAAGTTTCACGCTAAGACCGGAACTCCACTTAGGATCAGAACTCCTGATGATTCCTACGGATCCGAGGGTTCCCCTCGGCCCTGATCGTCACTAGCTTCCTCTTCCTCGAAGCGACTTTCCAGAAGCCGGGAAAAATTCCCGAGGCAGGAATGTCGACACTTTTTCTCACAGAGATCCTCCGACTTTAAACTGACACCTCGAGTCACTCAGGTGGTCACGTCTTAAATGGCCGAGTTTGCCATTACCCTGAAGGGCGAGTTCGATCTGGGCCGAGTCCTGGTAAACTGCCCTGAAGGCGACTTTAAACTGACACCTCGAGTCACTCAGGTGGTCACGTCTTAAATGGCCGAGTTTGCCATTACCCTGAAGGGCGAGTTCGATCTGGGCCGAGTCCTGGTAAACTGCCCTGAAGGCGACTTTAAATTGACACCTTGAGTCCCTCAGGTGGTCATGTTTTTAACATTGCCGAGGCTGGTGGCAGACACCCTCGCTGGTATAAGCCCGGCCTCGCAGATCTTAGACAAGACCCGTATCTCGGGCGCTCCGAGGCTGGTGGCAGACACCCTCGCTGGTATAAGCCCAGTCTCGAAGATAGTTGACAAGACCCGTATCTCGGGCGCTCCGAGGCTGGTGGCATACACCCTCGCCGGTATAAGCCCGGCCTCGAAGATCTTTGACAAGACCAGTATCTCGGGCACTGCGAGGCTGGGGGCAGACCCCTTTGTAGCTATGAGCCCGGCCTTGAAGAAGGTCGCCACGAAGGTCCGACCTCAAATTCAAAAACCCTCACGAAGTCCATATAAGGCATCAAGTCTAGCTCGCCCCAAGATGACCCGACTTGGGGGGCAACTGTTATGGATCGGCCCAATCCACAATAATGAGGCCCAACACCAAATGTAGATCCATCAACCAATGGTTGAGATCGTAGCGCAAGATCGGACGGTCCTGATTCATCAGGTCTATCACCACCAAACTCTATAAATAAGCATTGAATGCTCCTTTAAAGGTACACACTCTTTCCTACTCTTCACCTCTAATTAGCTCTCTGGCTGACTTGAGCGTCGGAGTGTCCTCGCAGGTACCACCTGCCCCGGATCGGAAGCGGAGCTCGGTTGATCAAGACCAACCCCTACCAACTATCTCGGATCGGACATTGTGTCTAAGATCGGATACAGGTCCAGAGATACGGTACAGAACAGCCACCATTTTTGGGAGTTGTCAAGTGCATTCTGCACTATTAATGTTGTAACAGCACTAGACTGAAGCTACAAGAGGAGATTTGTAACACCCTAAAATTATTTAATTAATTTATTTAATTAAATAATTGGGGATTTAAATTAAATTATTTGATGTAATTCGATTTAATTAGAATTTTATTTATTTTGGTGGTATTAGGAGGGAGTGGAGGCGCCACTTGCATGACTTGGGCTTAAGTGGAAAGCCCAAGCCCATGATCCACAATAGGCGAAGTGGTTAGTTGGAGGGGGGGCTAGGGTTTGTGGCATTTTGCGAAATCAAAAGAAAGAAAGAAAGAAAAAGCGTGAGATAGAGAGAGAGCTAGGAGGGGCGCCGTAAGGAGAGAAGAGGAAGAGGAGAGGAGTCGCAAGCAAGGAAGAGCGAGGAGCGTGATTTTGTTGCTGTGATCCTGTGCGTGGCTATCTCCGGAGTCTCCGTTCTTCAATTTCGAGGTTAGGGGAGCTCTATCACTCTATCTAATAGTTTATATGATGGGTTCTAGATCTAGGATTTGTATTAGAACCGTATGTTTCTTGATGTTCTTGGCGTGTTTGATGTTCATTGCGTTCTTGGCGTTCTTGATGTTATCTTTCGTATAAATGTATATCATGAGTCTATGCGAATTTATCTATTGCTTGGGTTGATCCATGAATTTCGTTATTGGTGATGTTTTGCGTATGTGATGAGAATTAAATGTTAATCTATGCGTTGGTTGTTGAAGGATGTGGTCGCATAAGGGGTTGTTGATGTTGGGCGCCTATGGCGCCATGGTGAGGCTAGTGATGTTGTTTGGTTTTAATTGAGTTTTGATGAAATTGAGTGTTAGTGTCTTTTTTTTGAATGAGATAAATGTGTTTTAGTTGCTGGGAAAAATTGGAGTTGTATGTTTTAAAATTGTGAAGAAAACGAATTTTTAGTTGTTAAAAAGGTGTTGGACAAATTCTGGATGTTGTTGCTGGTTTCTGGGCGCTGGGCGCCTATGCTGGGCGCTGGGCGCCTGTTCTGTGTTGTTGTTGCGCGTGGGGGCGCGCCTGGGCGCTGGCGCCCGTGTTGTCTGTGTGTGTGCGTGTGCGCGCCTGGGCGCTGAGCGCCTATGGCGCTGTGTTATGCGCGCATTGTTTCCCCTGGGCGCTAGGCGCCCGTGTTGCGTTGCGCTGCGCTGTGCGCGCGCGTTGTTGCTCCTGGGCGCTAGGCGCCCGTGCTGTGTTGCGTGCGTTGTTGTTGTTGCCTGGGCGCTGGGCGCCTGTGCACTTGTTGCCTGGTTGCCTGGGCGCCTAAGGCGCCTGTTCCCAGGATGTTGCATAATTTTTCCAAAATTGTTTTTATCATAACTTTTGATTTAGATGTCCGTTTTGAACGATTCGAAAAGTGCCGTGAAGCTTTTTACGTTGTCTATTCGTGGGTTCAATTTTTAAAATGAAAAATTGTTATTTTCTGACTGTTTGTGGGCGCCCAAGTGGCTGTCCCCGGTGATCGTCCCAGTGACATTGAAAAATGACGTGGAACTCTTTAAAAATCCCTTTTGGTGTATAAACAACAGTTTTAAACACGGTAGTGTCAAAATGACTGTTTTGCCCCTAGTGGCCAAAGTTAATGATAATGATGTGTAAATGACGAGGATGCCCTTGGTGGCTAGTCAAATGACTGTTTTGCCCCTAGTGGCCAAAGTTAATGATAATGATGTGTAAATGACGAGGATGCCCTTGGTGGTTAGTCAAATGACGTTTTTGCCCTCAGTGGCTAATGTTTGAGTTAAATGATGTTTAAGTGTGAGTGACAATTGGGGCCTGAGTGGCTAAGTGAGGTTAAGGTCTAAGTGGCCTAGTGATGTTGTGTGATGATTATGAATTTGACAGGTGCTGTGCTTCGTGCGAGCAAACAGGTAAGTGATGGGTCACATTGATGACTGTGATCTGAGTAATTGTGTGATTTTGTGAACTGAGTGGTGCATGTCATAGAGTCTCATGCCCATATGCATAAAACCCAGTGATGTTTTGAGGCCTGAGTGGCTAAGTGACGATGAGGCCTGAGTGGCCAAGCGACGTTTTGTGAAAAGGTACCTTCATGCATATACCCGCGAGTGGGTTGCATTTCATAAATCTATATGACATGAGATGAGTTTGTACATGATGTGAATGATGACTGTGTCGTGGATGTTTTGTGTATTGGATGCTGATTATTCTAGTGCGTAGCCTATGATTAGTGCTTATCATGTTTTCTATTATATAGACTGAAATGATGCTCACCCTTTCCTGTTTGAATGTTGCCCTCGTGTTGGTAACGTGCAGGTGATTCCCAGTGAAGGTATTAGCTTCACTTTTCGAGTCGAGTCGTCATGCTCTGATACGTAGCACTCAGGGGGGATAATGAACTCGGCCTTTATTAATGATTTTTGATTATTTTGTCCATGTGGACTATTTGGTTATGTTTTACAAATTTCCGCTGCGTAGTTGATTGTGTTATGAGGAGTGTTATAGGTGACGTTAACCATGAGGCTTGAGTTTTTGATATTGTGATGTGCTACGTGGACGTATGAATTTGAGTTAAACTGTTTTTTTTTAAAAGTTTGATAAGCGACGTTTGATTTGAGTATGTGTAACATTTCCTATGAACGAGATTCTTGAACTCTGATTTTTATAAACAAAGTAACGGGTAGAAAGGGGTGTTACATTAGTGGTATCAGAGCAGTTCGGTCTGTCCGGCCGGTAGTTGAGTCGTCGTGTTGAGTAACATTGAGTTTGTTACTCGTTTCTGAATTCTGTTTTCTGTTGCAGTGCTAGAATGGCCAGACGAGACGACGCTGCTCTTGCTGCTGCATTGCAAGCTATGGCTCAGGCGATGCAGGGTCAGCAGAATGCTGGGGATAATGCTGGTTTTCGAAGTCTGACAACCTTCCAGAGGGAGAATCCGCCCACCTTTAAGGGCAAATATGATCCAGATGGTGCTATGGCTTGGCTGAAGGAGATCGAGAGGATTTTCAGGGTGATGAACTGTACTGTTGAGCAGAAGGTCCGCTTTGGTACCCATATGTTAGCCGAGGAGGCCGACGACTGGTGGTTGGCTACTAGGCAGAGGTTAGAGGCTGTGCAGGAAGAGATTACTTGGGAGGTTTTCAGCAGGGAATTTCTGAGAAAGTATTTTCCTGAAGACGTCCGCGGGAAGAAAGAGATAGAGTTTTTGGAGCTGAAGCAGGGTGGTATGTCTGTGACTGCCTATGCGGCAAAATTTGTGGAGCTAGCAAAATTTTATCCACACTACAGTGAGGCTACGGCTGAGTTTTCAAAATGCATCAAATTTGAGAATGGGTTGAGGCCTGATATTAAACAGGCCATTGGATATCAGAAGATTCGTGTGTTCGCAGATCTGGTTGACAGTTGCAGGATCTTCGAGGAGGACAGTACTGCTCGCTACAAAGCTACTTCTGAGAGAAAGGGCAAGTTTCAGAGTCGAAGCAAGCCGTATGAGGTTCCTGCGGGTAAGGGTTATCAGAGAGCTGCTGGAGGTAAGGGTTCTGGTGGGGGAGATGCCCCTGCTAGCATTGTCTGTTATAAGTGTGGCAAGCCTGGCCACAAGAGTACTACATGCAGGTCGGATGACAGAAATTGCTACCGTTGTGGTAAAAAGGGTCATATGGCAGCTGAGTGTAAAGTCAAGGATGTAGTGTGTTTCAACTGTGGTGAGTCTGGGCATATCAGTACCAAGTGTACGAAGCCGAAAAAGGAAAGGTCTACTGGGAAGGTATTTGCATTGGCAGGAGAGGAGCCTGAGGATGATGATGGTCTGATTAGAGGTACGTGTTTTATTAATGGTACTTCTCTGAAATCTCTTATTGATACTGGTGCTACCCATTGTTTTATTTCTGTTGATTGCTGTAAAAGATTGGGTCTTGTTTTATCTGCTATGTGTGGGGATATGGTTGTCGATACTCCTGCGAAGGGGTCGGTGATTACGTCCCAGGTGTGTTCTCAGTGTCCCGTGTCGATCTTCGGCAGGGACTTTATTGTGGATTTTGTCTGTTTGCCGTTGAGAGGTCTGGATGTAATCTTAGGCATGGACTGGTTAGAGAATAATCACGTTCATATCAACTGTCGTAGCAAGTCGGTTAGTTTCGGTGAAGAAAGTTCGGTTTTGGTGTCTGCTGACCAGTTGAAGAAATTGAAGAAAGAAGGAGTTCAGTTATTTGCGTTGATGGCTTCATTGTCTGCTGAGAGTCAGGCTGTTATTGAAGAGCTGAAGGTAGTACGTGAATTTCCTGAGGTTTTTCCTGATGAGATTCCGGGTGTGCCACCGGAGAGAGAAGTTGAATTTTCGATTGATCTTGTACCTGGTACGAGGCCTGTGTCTATGGCTCCGTACAGAATGTCGGCGTCGGAACTGTCTGAGTTGAAGACGCAACTTGAAGAATTGCTTGAGAAGAAGTTTGTAAGACCGAGTGTATCACCGTGGGGAGCTCCGGTATTATTAGTGAAAAAGAAAGATGGGAGCATGAGGTTATGTGTAGACTATCGTCAGTTGAATAAGGTAACTATCAAGAATAAGTATCCGCTTCCGAGAATCGACGATCTGATGGATCAGTTAGTGGGTGCTCGTGTTTTCAGCAAAATCGATTTGAGGTCCGGATATCATCAGATTAAAGTAAAGGATGAGGATGTTCAGAAAACGGCGTTCAGAACAAGGTATGGGCATTATGAGTATTCAGTGATGCCGTTCGGTGTGACCAATGCCCCTGGTGTATTTATGGAATATATGAACCGTATTTTCCATGATTACCTAGATCGGTTTGTGGTAATCTTCATAGATGATATTCTAGTTTATTCTAAGTCAGATGAAGAGCATGCTGAGCACCTGAAGTCAGTGTTGGAAGTTTTAAAGGAGAAAAAGTTGTACGCTAAGTTATCGAAGTGTGAGTTCTGGCTGAAAGAGGTGAGTTTCCTTGGGCACGTGATTTCTGGTAATGGTATTGCGGTTGATCCGGCAAAAGTAGGAGCAGTGTTGGAGTGGGAGTCTCCGAAGTCCGTAACAGAGATTAGAAGCTTTTTGGGTTTGGCTGGGTACTACAGGAGGTTCATCGAGGGTTTTTCCAAGTTGGCCCTCCCATTAACTCAGTTGACTTGCAAGGGTAAAGTTTTTGTTTGGGATGCTCGATGCGAGGAAAGTTTTATGGAACTGAAAAAGAGATTGACGACGTCGCCTGTTTTGACGTTGCCTAATCCAGAGGAACCGTTCGTTGTGTATTGTGACGCTTCGAAGATGGGTCTCGGTGGTGTGTTGATGCAGAATGGGAAAGTCGTTGCGTATGCGTCGAGGCAGTTGCGGATTCATGAGAAAAATTACCCTACGCATGATTTGGAATTGGCTGCTGTGGTATTTGTGCTCAAGATTTGGAGGCACTACCTTTATGGTTCGAGGTTCGAAGTGTTCAGTGATCATAAGAGTCTAAAGTATCTGTTCGATCAGAAAGAGTTGAATATGAGACAGCGTCGGTGGTTGGAACTCTTGAAGGATTATGACTTTGGTTTGAATTATCATCCCGGCAAGGCTAACGTCGTGGCTGATGCTTTAAGCAGAAAGTCTTTGCATATGTCGGCGATGATGGTGAGAGAATTAGAGTTAATTGAAGAATTCAGAGATTTGAGTTTGGTTTGTAAAATGACACCTCGCAGTGTCAAGCTGGGAATGTTGAAGATTGATAATGATTTCCTGGGCAGCATCAGAGAGGCTCAGAAGTCAGATGTTAAGTTAGTGGATTTAATTAATAGGGTTGGTCAATCCGAAGATGAAGAATTCAAATTGGATTCCAGTGGTGTGTTGAGGTTCCGGGGTAGGATCTGTGTTCCGGACGATGAAGGGATGAGAAAGGCAATTTTAGAGGAGGGTCATCGTAGCAAGTTGAGTATCCATCCTGGAGCAACGAAGATGTATCAAGATCTGAAAAAGATGTTTTGGTGGTATGGTATGAAGAGAGATGTGGCGCAGTTTGTGTATGCCTGTTTGACCTGTCAGAAATCTAAGGTAGAGCATCAGAAGCCTGCAGGGCTAATGCAACCGTTGGAAATTCCAGAGTGGAAATGGGATAGCATAGCAATGGATTTTGTGACGGGGTTACCGAATACAGCTAAGGGTCATGACGCTATTTGGGTGATCATTGATAGGTTAACGAAGTCTGCTCACTTTATTCCTATTAATATCACTTATCCGGTGTCGAGGTTGGCAGAGGTATATGTCAAGGAGATTGTGAGGCTGCACGGTGTTCCGAAGAGTATCGTGTCAGATAGGGATCCGAGGTTCACTTCTGAGTTTTGGAAGAGTTTGCAGAAAGAATTGGGTTCTAAGTTAAAAATGAGTTCGGCGTATCATCCCCAGACAGACGGTCAGTCAGAGAGGACAATTCAATCGCTGGAGGATTTGTTGAGGGCTTGTGTATTGGAACAGCGGGGTTCATGGGATTCATATCTTGCGTTGATTGAGTTTACCTATAACAACAGTCACCATTCTAGTATCGGGATGGCACCGTTTGAAGCATTGTATGGTCGAAAGTGTAGGACGCCATTATGTTGGTATGATTCGGGAGAGAGTGTAGTTTTGGGACCGGAGATTGTCCGGGAGACTACGGAGAAGATCAAGATGATCCGTGAGAAGATGAAGGCTTCGCAGAGTCGTCAGAAGAGTTATCATGACAAGCGGAGGAAGGATTTAGAGTTTCAGGAGGGTGAGCATGTGTTCTTGAGGGTTTCTCCTATTACCGGTGTTGGTCGGGCGTTGAAATCGAAGAAGCTCACTCCTCGGTTTGTTGGTCCTTATCAGATATCCGAGAGAATTGGAAATGTGGCTTATAGAGTGGCTTTACCGCCAAATCTTTCGAACTTGCACGACGTGTTTCACGTGTCGCAACTTCGGAAGTATGTTTCAGATCCATCTCATGTGATCCAAGTGGACGATGTGGAGGTGCGGGATAATCTCACTGTGGAGACGATGCCCGTAAGGATTGAGGATCGTGAAGTGAAGGCGCTTAGAGGCAAAGAGATTGCATTAGTGAAAGTGGTCTGGCTAGGAGCTGCCGGCGAGAGTATGACTTGGGAGCTAGAGAGCAAGATGCGCGAGTCCTACCCAGAGTTGTTTGATCAGGTAAATTTCGAGGACGAAATATTCTAAGTGGGGGAGAGTTGTAACACCCTAAAATTATTTAATTAATTTATTTAATTAAATAATTGGGGATTTAAATTAAATTATTTGATGTAATTCGATTTAATTAGAATTTTATTTATTTTGGTGGTATTAGGAGGGAGTGGAGGCGCCACTTGCATGACTTGGGCTTAAGTGGAAAGCCCAAGCCCATGATCCACAATAGGCGAAGTGGTTAGTTGGAGGGGGGGCTAGGGTTTGTGGCATTTTGCGAAATCAAAAGAAAGAAAGAAAGAAAAAGCGTGAGATAGAGAGAGAGCTAGGAGGGGCGCCGTAAGGAGAGAAGAGGAAGAGGAGAGGAGTCGCAAGCAAGGAAGAGCGAGGAGCGTGATTTTGTTGCTGTGATCCTGTGCGTGGCTATCTCCGGAGTCTCCGTTCTTCAATTTCGAGGTTAGGGGAGCTCTATCACTCTATCTAATAGTTTATATGATGGGTTCTAGATCTAGGATTTGTATTAGAACCGTATGTTTCTTGATGTTCTTGGCGTGTTTGATGTTCATTGCGTTCTTGGCGTTCTTGATGTTATCTTTCGTATAAATGTATATCATGAGTCTATGCGAATTTATCTATTGCTTGGGTTGATCCATGAATTTCGTTATTGGTGATGTTTTGCGTATGTGATGAGAATTAAATGTTAATCTATGCGTTGGTTGTTGAAGGATGTGGTCGCATAAGGGGTTGTTGATGTTGGGCGCCTATGGCGCCATGGTGAGGCTAGTGATGTTGTTTGGTTTTAATTGAGTTTTGATGAAATTGAGTGTTAGTGTCTTTTTTTTGAATGAGATAAATGTGTTTTAGTTGCTGGGAAAAATTGGAGTTGTATGTTTTAAAATTGTGAAGAAAACGAATTTTTAGTTGTTAAAAAGGTGTTGGACAAATTCTGGATGTTGTTGCTGGTTTCTGGGCGCTGGGCGCCTATGCTGGGCGCTGGGCGCCTGTTCTGTGTTGTTGTTGCGCGTGGGGGCGCGCCTGGGCGCTGGCGCCCGTGTTGTCTGTGTGTGTGCGTGTGCGCGCCTGGGCGCTGAGCGCCTATGGCGCTGTGTTATGCGCGCATTGTTTCCCCTGGGCGCTAGGCGCCCGTGTTGCGTTGCGCTGCGCTGTGCGCGCGCGTTGTTGCTCCTGGGCGCTAGGCGCCCGTGCTGTGTTGCGTGCGTTGTTGTTGTTGCCTGGGCGCTGGGCGCCTGTGCACTTGTTGCCTGGTTGCCTGGGCGCCTAAGGCGCCTGTTCCCAGGATGTTGCATAATTTTTCCAAAATTGTTTTTATCATAACTTTTGATTTAGATGTCCGTTTTGAACGATTCGAAAAGTGCCGTGAAGCTTTTTACGTTGTCTATTCGTGGGTTCAATTTTTAAAATGAAAAATTGTTATTTTCTGACTGTTTGTGGGCGCCCAAGTGGCTGTCCCCGGTGATCGTCCCAGTGACATTGAAAAATGACGTGGAACTCTTTAAAAATCCCTTTTGGTGTATAAACAACAGTTTTAAACACGGTAGTGTCAAAATGACTGTTTTGCCCCTAGTGGCCAAAGTTAATGATAATGATGTGTAAATGACGAGGATGCCCTTGGTGGCTAGTCAAATGACTGTTTTGCCCCTAGTGGCCAAAGTTAATGATAATGATGTGTAAATGACGAGGATGCCCTTGGTGGTTAGTCAAATGACGTTTTTGCCCTCAGTGGCTAATGTTTGAGTTAAATGATGTTTAAGTGTGAGTGACAATTGGGGCCTGAGTGGCTAAGTGAGGTTAAGGTCTAAGTGGCCTAGTGATGTTGTGTGATGATTATGAATTTGACAGGTGCTGTGCTCCGTGCGAGCAAACAGGTAAGTGATGGGTCACATTGATGACTGTGATCTGAGTAATTGTGTGATTTTGTGAACTGAGTGGTGCATGTCATAGAGTCTCATGCCCATATGCATAAAACCCAGTGATGTTTTGAGGCCTGAGTGGCTAAGTGACGATGAGGCCTGAGTGGCCAAGCGACGTTTTGTGAAAAGGTACCTTCATGCATATACCCGCGAGTGGGTTGCATTTCATAAATCTATATGACATGAGATGAGTTTGTACATGATGTGAATGATGACTGTGTCGTGGATGTTTTGTGTATTGGATGCTGATTATTCTAGTGCGTAGCCTATGATTAGTGCTTATCATGTTTTCTATTATATAGACTGAAATGATGCTCACCCTTTCCTGTTTGAATGTTGCCCTCGTGTTGGTAACGTGCAGGTGATTCCCAGTGAAGGTATTAGCTTCACTTTTCGAGTCGAGTCGTCATGCTCTGATACGTAGCACTCAGGGGGGATAATGAACTCGGCCTTTATTAATGATTTTTGATTATTTTGTCCATGTGGACTATTTGGTTATGTTTTACAAATTTCCGCTGCGTAGTTGATTGTGTTATGAGGAGTGTTATAGGTGACGTTAACCATGAGGCTTGAGTTTTTGATATTGTGATGTGCTACGTGGACGTATGAATTTGAGTTAAACTGTTTTTTTTTAAAAGTTTGATAAGCGACGTTTGATTTGAGTATGTGTAACATTTCCTATGAACGAGATTCTTGAACTCTGATTTTTATAAACAAAGTAACGGGTAGAAAGGGGTGTTACAAGATTCATGCTTGAAGGAGTTCATAAGCTCCTATCGGTATTTTCCTTTAGGGTTTCTATTTATTTCTTTGATGTAAGCATTTCTCATGACTCCCATTTGGAGGTTAATGCACCATTTTACCATGTTTAAACTCATCCTGAGCTAATGTTACTCTCAGTCAAGACTATGATGTGTTTCAGATCCATATGATGAATGCTAAGAATTCTGTTATAGTACTATTATCTTGTGCATTTTAATGGTATAAACTCTTCCTAAACTTGATCACTTCAATCAGTGTGGTGTGGTATAATTACTAGAAGAGATTAAATCACTGATTTCAAAAGATAATATAGTAGTCTAGGAAATGGGAACATTAACTAGCTTGGTAAAAGTATAATGCTACAACAAAACCATATCCCGGTATGAATCATGCTTTACAAACTATAGAATGAATGTAACGCTTGATTTTCAGAATGCTACTAAGCTAACACTCTAAAATTTAATGACGATTTAAAAGTAGTGTTAAGTATAGAAACACGAGTTAATTTTTTCAGAAAGAAATTGACAATCACATTAAAAGAATTTAAAAAAAAAGGGTAAGATGACCGACATAGTCAAAATTGTTTAAAAGTAAATATCGATGATGACTGTGGATCATCAAGACCCACGTAGGCGCAGTCCTAAATATAAACATAAATGCCCATCCACTAAAGCCTAAAAAAATAGTCATGTCTAACCAATCAGCATCCCAAAAAAGCTATATACACTGCACATCTATCATCCTACTAAGGTCTGGAATCATCGGCTGCATACTCGAAGGGATCCTCCTCCTCAAACTCGTCATCACTCTCTAAACTGAAGGCATCCATCGGAGTTCATGTCCTGATAGTTTGGTGTCTGTCAACTGGGTCTCCCGAAAACCGGTAAGGGCTCCGTAGGAATCGAGCAGTGAGGAAAGTGAGAACGAGTAGAGGAAGGAGACTCCACGAAAGAAGGAGTGAGAACTAGAGGCAAGTGGGGTGTCCTCGGCAAATCTCGTCAGCAGCAGTGGCAGAATCAACGGGTGCGGAAGCAGGGGAATTGCACACTAGAAGTCTCGCCAACTTAACCAGTGGTTGACATCCAAAAAGGTGTGAAGTCGTAGTAAGGAGAAAGAGGTAGAAAAGAAGCTATTGAGATTTATAATCAAAACCTACTTTAATTTAAACTTATAGCCGTTGGCTATTTAAAAAAGGCTATTTGGTTGCTTTGTTAACTAACATAACAGAATATACAAATTGGTTATAACTAACCTAAAGTCTATTCAAGTTTGTTATGTAACAAACTTTGGTTGTTAAACTAGTAACAACCAAACTCTAACAGCTATATTTCCAGAGAAAGCTATATAAAGCATACATCTGTACATACAATATACAATGAATGAAAAAAGTAAATTTTACAGTTTAATTTTCCTGTGCTCTAGTCTATCTCTCATATAATCTTCCTTACGTATGCCTCTATCTTCTTTCTACCACAAAATTCTGAGATCTTGGTGTGCATTCAAAGAGTGTTTGTACCTAGCAAGATAAGAGAGAAACAGTGTTAGAAATTAGGGTTTATGTGACTTAAACCAAGAAAGATAAGGAGCAAAGGTTAGAGGAGGTTTTCTAGTTACCTGAAGTAAGAGATCTTGAAGGTGCAAGTGATAGAAGGATTCTTGACTGAGTTTCAAGGGTGAAACTCATCAGTTCATGCAAAGAAGAACAACAGTAATTAGGGTTTCAGTTTCTGACCAGACAAAGGAAAATCAAAAGGCACAGTGGTGTGAGATTTACCTTGCTTGTATTCTGAAAGTCCAGTTTGAGTTCTTCACCTGCAAAAGAAAAGTGCAGAAATTAGGGTTTCTGCAAACAGTGACAAATCAGCAAGGAAAACAAGAGAATCAGTAAAAGAAGAAGTGATTCTACCTTAGCGAAGGTGAATCACAAGCTTAATCAAAGAAATCAAGCAGATCTGGGCAAACTAGGGTTTGCTGTTCATCGCGAAGTGAGAAGAGAAGATTGTGGTCTCAGTGTGCTTTGATTCAGAGCAAAACCAAAGGGGTTTTGCTTCATCATCATCAGAGATCATCATCGACCAGAAACCAAGCTGAATCGCAGCTTCAATCACCGGTGGTGAGAGCCACGGTACAACGAGGTTCTGAGAGAGGAGAGAAGAAGAGAACGGAGAAACAAGAAGAGAGAACTAGGGTTCTTGAAATTCTGAGCAGAGAAAAGAAAAATTCAGCTTAAATACTCCGGGTCAAGTGACAAGATCCGCGTGTTCTATTTTGCAAACGGGTTCGGGTGCGCAGCCAGCAACAAAAACAATTGTTTGCTCAACACTGCATCATTGGGTTGGGTTGCTTGTAAAGCTGGGCTTTACAAGTGGCACCTCCCTCAGTCTTGTTATACATCCCCCTACAAATACAACATAAAGAGTGAGCAAAAATTCAACATGGTATACACAGAGCTACTATAAACGATCCAGGGCATATACTCTAATCTCTACTCAATTCTTGTGTTTTCTTTAAAGTTTTTCTTCTATTTCTTTAAAATCTAACTGTGTGTGAAGTGTTCCAGTTTAATATGTCTAAGGATATGCAAACACATCCTAGTTTTGGGGCTCAAATTCCCATCCTCAATGGAAAGAATTGGGATAGATGGTGCCACCAAATGAAAGCAGTTTTTGGCTGCCAGGGAGTGCTAAAAGTTGTCAGAGATGGTGTGACACCAGTGACAGCACCTGCTACTGCAGAAGATGATGCAAAATTTGAAGAAGAAACCCAGAAAGACTGGAAAGCCTTACATCTAATTCATATAGGATTAGATGATAGTAATTTTGATAGAGTTAGGGGAATTGAGAGTGCCAAGAAGGCTTGGGATACTCTTGATTCTTACTACAATGGTTCAACTGAGGCTAAGAAAGAAAAGTTGGAAGCTCTTAGGGCTCAGTTTGACACCTTAAGGATGAAAAGTGATGAGGATGTTGTGACTTACTGTGGTCGTGTAAAGAAAATTACCAATGCCATGACCCTAAATGGTCATACTTTTACTGATGAAGAGATTTGTAGGAAAATCTTGAGATCACTAACTAAGAAATATTAGGTTGCAGTGAATAGCCTTGAAGACACCCTAAATGTTGAGGACTTAAAGGTTGAGCAGCTGCAAAGTAGATTAGAAGCCAAGGAAATACAAATGAATCTACTAAATGAAGACAGTGATGATGAAGACACTGCCTTCTTCACAAAAGGCAAAGGTAAGAAAGGCTCAAAGCCTGGCAACAGTAAGTCTTCCTCTAAACCTAACTCTAACAAAAATAAGCCTAAATCTAAACCTAATTCTAAGAATAAGGGTGATTCTAAGAAGAAGGATAAATCAAAAGTTCAATGTTACAGATGTGATAAATTTGGGCATTATGCCACTGAATGCCCAACCAGGAATAAGTCTAAATCAGAAGTCGAAGCTAATGTTGCAAAAGAGGATTCTGATTCGGACAGCCCAGTAGTGTTTAGTGCTATAAGTGATAACTCTAAACCTAGACCTAGGGCAGAAACTAAGGTAACTAATATTGAACTTAAGAAAAATAAGGACTATATTGCACTAGTGGTTACTAAGAGTGATGGGAGCTGTATTACAGAAATATGGTATTTGGATTCTGCTTGTTCTAATCACCTTACAGGAAATAAAGATTGGCTAGTAGATTTCAACCCTAACAAGAGGACTACTATCAGATGTGCAAATGATAGGTCACTACAAGCTACAGGTATGGGAAACATACTGCTAAAGAAAGAGGATGGTCAGGTAGTCACAATTCATAATGTCTACTATGTTCCAGGTATGAGCTGCAACCTAATTAGCCTAGGGCAACTTATAGAGGGAGGATTTTCAGTCATTATGAAAGACCTGAAACTTAAGATTTTTGATAAAAAAAACAAACTGATTTTAACATCTCAATTGGCTAAGAACAGAACTTTTAAAACCAGTATTAGCACTATAGAGGCAGAATGCCTTAGTGCTACCACTGATCTTGAAAGTGTTCTATGGCATAGGAGGTATGGGCACTTAAACTATAAGAGTCTTCTTAATCTTAGCTCTAAAGGCCTAGTGGAAGGTTTACCTAAGATTGAGAAACCTAATAGTGTATGCACCACTTGTCTGTTGGGTAAACAACCCAGGAAGATGTTCAAGACAGATTTAAAACTAAGGTCTAAACATCTTCTACAGGTTGTTTACACAGACATATGTGGCCCATTTGATGTGATTTCAAAAGGGGGAAACAAGTATTTTTTATCTTTTATTGATGAGTTTTCAAGAAAAATTTGGGTCTACCTGATTAAGACAAAAGATGAGGCTTTAATTAAATTCAAGGAATTTAAAGCCTTAGTAGAAAAACAAAGTGGTAACATGCTTAAGATCCTTAGGTCAGATGGAGGAGGAGAGTTTACTTCAAAAGAATTTGAAGCCTTCTGTACAAGTCATGGAATTGTTCATGAGGTTACTTCTCCCTACACTCCACAACACAATGGAGTGGCAGAGAGAAGGAACAGAACAATTCTGGACATGGCCAGAAGCATGATGAAATTAAAATCCCTTCCAAAAGACCTATGGGGTGAAGCAGTATCCACTGCTGTTTGTCTACTAAACAGATGTCCTACTAGAGGCTTAGATGATAAAGTACCTGAGGAAATGTGGACTGGGGATAAGCCCAGTGTCACACATCTAAGAGTATTTGGATCACTAACCTATGGACACATTCCTGATCCTAAAAGAAAGAAGTTAGAGGACAAGAGTAAACCTATGGTACTAGTTGGGTATCACCCTACTGGTGCTTACAGGTTAGTTGATCCTTTAACAGGTAAGTTAGAAATATCTAGGGATGTTACTATACTTGAGGATGAGGCTTGGAATTGGAATAAGAAGGAGCAAGCAAGCTCCACTGATTCAAATGTAATTGATGAAGGTAACACTGAGTTACCAGAACATCATCAAGGAATTGATGATGATGAAAGTGATGATGAGCCTATTGAAGGTGATGTTCAAGTTGAGGAACATGCTGTTGAGCCAAACTCACCTGAGATAGCTCAACAGGAAACTGGTGTTGCTAATAACCTTATTAGGCCTGCTAGAGTCAGAAATCTACCTAGTAGGTTGGCTGATTATGACCTAGTAAGGGATAATGAGGTGGATGATGATGGAGATATCATCCATTTTGCTATGGTGGCAGATTCTGAACCTCTAGACTATGCTGAAGCTCTAAAAAACAAGGAGTGGAAAGTGGCTATGCTAGAGGAACTGAAATCTATTGAAAAAAATAAAACTTGGACTTTAACTAAGTTACCTAATGGAAAGAGAGCTATTAGTGTTAAATGGATTTTTAAACTAAAGCTTGATCCTAATGGAAACATAGTTAAATACAAGGCAAGGTTGGTGGCACGTGGCTTCCAACAGAAACAAGGCATTGACTTCACAGAAGTTTTTGCCCCTGTTGCTAGACATGAGACTATCAGGCTAGTAACAGCACTAGCCTGTAGTAGAGGTTGAGACATGTACCACCTAGATGTGAAATCTGCTTTTTTAAATGGACCCTTGGAGGAAATTGTTTACATCAACCAGCCTCCCGGGTTTATTGAAAAAGGCAAGGAGGACTATGTGTATCATCTGCATAAGGCCCTCTATGGACTTAAACAGGCCCCAAGGGCCTGGAATAAAAGGATAGATGGTTTTTTTATTCAAAGTGGTTTTGCTAGGTGTACAACAGAGTATGGAGTCTATGTCAAAGGTGACATAAACTCCTACTTGCTGATTGTATGTCTTTATGTGGATGACCTACTTGTGACTGGTAGTTGTGCTAAAGAGATAGCAAATTTCAAATCTTCTATGAAAGAAGAATTTGAAATGACAGATTTGGGAAAACTGACCTACTTTCTAGGGTTGGAGTTCCTAAGAGTAAATGAAGGAATAATATTGCATCAGCAAAAATATGCCAATGAGGTCTTAAAGAGATTTGAGCTGGAAAATTGCAATCCTGCAATTAACCCAGCTGAGGGTAATCTTACTAAGAAAGAAGAGGAAGAGGGCACTAAAGTTGATGCAACCTATTTTAGACAAATTGTTGGGTCTCTAAGATATCTATGTCATAGCAGACTTGACATACTCTATGCTACTGGTGTAACCAGTAGATTTATGAACTGCCCTTTGCAGATTCATTTGAATGCTGCAAAGCGCATCCTAAGATATATAAAAGGCACTACTAATTATGGTCTGTTTTTTCCTAATGGCAAGTCTACAGGTAATAACAAGTTGGTTGGCTATTGTGACTCAGATTGGTGTGGAGACAAGGTTGACAGAAGAAGCACAAGTGGTTATGTGTTCCTATTTCAAGGGGCTGCTATCTCATGGAGCTCTAAGAAACAGGCCACTGTGGCCTTGTCATCATGTGAAGCAGAATACATTTCTGCATGTCATGCTTCCACCCAAGCAGCCTGGCTAGAAACCTTGCTTAAGGAAATATGTGTAGAATTAACTAATCCTATAACACTGTTTATGGATAATAAGTCAGCTATTAACTTAGCCAAAAATCCAATATCACATGGAAGAACTAAACACATAGAAACTAAGTTCCACTACATTAGGGAACAAGTTGCTAAGGGTGTTCTAGTATTGGACTACTGCTCAACAAATGACCAGGTGGCTGATATATTCACCAAGGCTCTTAAAGGTGAAGGCTTTGCTAAACTTAGAAGGCAACTAAATGTGATTTCTTTCTAAGTCTCTAAGAAAGGAATGACCTATAGCTATTGTCTAAGGGCTTGTCTTAGACTATTATTGTTTTAAACCTTCCAGGGGGTTGTCCTGTGTTCTAAGTTGCCTATGCTGTCTTTTCTAAGTTTAGCTCTAGTCTAGGTTAAGGTAGGGCTGACTACTTTAACTTAGGTATGTTTTGATTAAGGTAGGGTATTGAGATTTATAATCTAAACCTACTTTAATTTAAACTTATAGCTGTTGGCTATTTAAAAAAGGCTGTTTGGTTGCTTTGTTAACTAACATAACAGAATATACAAATTGGTTATAACTAACCTAAAGTCTATTCAAGTTTGTTATGTAACAAACTTTGGTTGTTAAACTAGTAACAACCAAACTCTAACAGCTATATTTCCAGAGAAAGCTATATAAAGCATACATCTGTACATACAATATACAATGAATGAAAAAAGTAAATTTTACAGTTTAATTTTCCTGTGCTCTAGTCTATCTCTCATATAATCTTCCTTACGTATGCCTCTATCTTCTTTCTACCACAAAATTCTGAGATCTTGGTGTGCATTCAAAGAGTGTTTGTACCTAGCAAGATAAGAGAGAAACAGTGTTAGAAATTAGGGTTTATGTGACTTAAACCAAGAAAGATAAGGAGCAAAGGTTAGAGGAGGTTTTCTAGTTACCTGAAGTAAGAGATCTTGAAGGTGCAAGTGATAGAAGGATTCTTGACTGAGTTTCAAGGGTGAAACTCATCAGTTCATGCAAAGAAGAACAACGGTAATTAGGGTTTCAGTTTCTGACCAGACAAAGGAAAATCAAAAGGCACAGTGGTGTGAGATTTACCTTGCTTGTATTCTGAAAGTCCAGTTTGAGTTCTTCACCTGCAAAAGAAAAGTGCAGAAATTAGGGTTTCTGCAAACAGTGACAAATCAGCAAGGAAAACAAGAGAATCAGTAAAAGAAGAAGTGATTCTACCTTAGCGAAGGTGAATCACAAGCTTAATCAAAGAAATCAAGCAGATCTGGGCAAACTAGGGTTTGCTGTTCATCGCGAAGTGAGAAGAGAAGATTGTGGTCTCAGTGTGCTTTGATTCAGAGCAAAACCAAAGGGGTTTTGCTTCATCATCATCAGAGATCATCATCGACCAGAAACCAAGCTGAATCGCAGCTTCAATCACCGGTGGTGAGAGCCACGGTACAGCGAGGTTCTAAGAGAGGAGAGAAGAAGAGAACGGAGAAACAAGAAGAGAGAACTAGGGTTCTTGAAATTCTGAGCAGAGAAAAGAAAAATTCAGCTTAAATACTCCGGGTCAAGTGACAAGATCCGCGTGTTCTATTTTGCAAACGGGTTCGGGTGCGCAGCCAGCAACAAAAACAATTGTTTGCTCAACACTGCATCATTGGGTTGGGTTGCTTGTAAAGCTGGGCTTTACAAGTGGCACCTCCCTCAGTCTTGTTATACATCCCCCTGCAAATACAACATAAAGAGTGAGCAAAAATTCAACAGAAGCAACAGGAGGAGCGGGAAGGTGGCGTGCTAAGATATTGGGTAGAATTATCACGGTGAATCTCACCAGTTGAAGAATGGAACATCAACTCTACCCTCTCAAACTTGTCCAAACATAGAAATTCAGTCTATATATATATATATATATATATATATATATGGACCAAGATCTGAGAGTGTGTCCCCCCATGAGGAACTCAAGCGAAATTTCGGTAGTCTCTCTCAAGGGTTGTGACATCTTTACAGATTTACATCACAAACAAAAATAAACATAGCATGGGTGAACTCCTTGTCCATGCGTTCATAGCAGACTACATCGCAACACAAAATATACAAATTAATACAGCAATATGCAATATTTAATATATAAACATACAGTGCATATGTAACCCAAATCATTTATAAATCTGAAAACCTATCTATGCATGTCTATGTCTGAATTCATGTATATATGCACACAATGCGCTCGCCTTTTAGAGGAGTCTGAATGTTGGGACAACCCACCAGCTTCGGATACTGGGACAACCGACCAGGTTTATTCGGTCCACGGGAGGTAGGGATACAAGGACAACCCACTAGTTTCACGGGGATACTGTAACCCACTAATTACCGAGACGTTGGGACAACCCACCAGGTCTATACCAAAATTCAATGCATGCCTCAATGCCATGATAAATCATAAACTCAATAATAGAATACAAATTCATCAAATAGCACTAGTTCAATAATAAATCTCAACCACACATAATCAATAACCAGCAAACATCAATCAGGAGAAAAGCCAAAGCTCATTATATAAGTATTTCCTCTTATCTTGGGTATTTTTCAAATTGATTTATGTGTGTGTATAGTTTTATCAAACGTCGTCCACACCTTAATAGTCAAGTTATCAAAATTTGAAACAACCGTTAAGTGTATAATCAACTCTTAGGCAGCCAAAACTCATTATATAGGTAATAGCCCTTGCTTATTTTTAAATATTTTAAATTAGTTTTTTTTACTGTCATTTGCTCTTTAATTAATTTATTGTCCTAATCATCTTAATCAAATGTCACTAGTGGAAAAAATACATTTTATAACGGTCATTCATATCGGTTATAAGTGGCTTGATGTTAAAAGTGACGCGGTGGCAGTTTTGTAATTAAAATTACAATTTTTACATCGATTTCCACAGGAACCGATATAGAAACAAAATCTTTGCATCTTTCATATCGGTTCTGTTACATAACCGTTATAGAAAAGTCTAACACAATAGGCAATTGATTCGCCTCCAAACATTCGTAACCCTCGCGCTTCATCGTCTTCCTCTCCTCTCCAAACATTTGCCTCCAAACATTCGTAACCCAAATGCATTGTTTCACACCGTCTTCCTCTCCCAGTACCGTACCTTTCCCTCTCGTTGCATCTCTCCCTCTCGCACGCTACAAGTTCTTCGTCTCTCCCTCTCGCGCACTACAAGTTCTGCGTTTCTCCCTCTCGCTGTGTCTCTCCCTCTTCGCCACAGCACCACCGTCGCCACAGCACCACGACCGCTGCAACTAGGTAAACTCTTCTTTCACCTTTGTGTATTTTAGGGTTTAGCGGTTCTGATTTTACAAATTTTGAGTTACACGATTTTGATTTTAGGGTTCTCTTTGATGTTTGCTTGTTTGTCTAAGAGGATCTATAACCTTTAACCTCTTTGATGCAATGACATAGTAAATTTTTGTATGAAATAGTTTTTCTGGTGCTGAAACAACCTCGTTGCATAATTGCATTGTATTTTCCTATGAATACATGTACGTACAGCTTCATCTAGAAGAATGAATGGGGGCTGCGGACAAATGTGTTGAGTATCGATGGTTGCGGTACCTACCCATCCCATGTGTTGAGTTTCGTTGCTTGTGATGGATACCATCCATTATTTTAGTTGCAGTAGACTTCCCAACTTTTGCGTGCGTTTGTGTGTCTGCCTATACTACTATATTATTGCTCCTCCTAATACACTTTCCTCTATTTCAGCTTTGGTACCATCTAATTCCAAACCACCTTCTGGACTAGCTTCAACTTAACAAGGTTTGATTTTGGCTTCTTTTTCTTTTTCTTCAAATAATTTGAACATCCACTTGATATCTATCCTCAAACATCACTCGAACATCATCTACTTAGTTTGTTTCTGTTTTTATTTTCTATTTTTGATGCTGGGCCAGCATAAAAAATATTGCTGGGTTCAACTCTGTTGACTTTATCTTTTTCCTTTCGAGTTTAGTGAATCAGTTCCAGTGATTGACATATGATGGTTATTAGGGATCTGTATGAAATTGTAACATCAGCATACTGAACTGACACTCTTTGGTTTTGATGAATTAAATGAGAGGATGAAAAAAGAATATGATGGTGGCTGGTGGGGTTTGGTTAGTAATTACTAGTTTATGTTTGTAAAGATTATAGAATGAAAGTATAATTGTTCATTTCATTGATTTTCAAGATAGCTTTACATTGATATATATACACATGGAAGATCAAGCTAAACTAACTAACAGCTTTTAACTGAGTCAGTTATGATTCAGTTGAATTTACAACAAACTCATCTAAACCTAACTTTTACAATTGGGAAAGTAAAGGGTGCACAGCTGTGTATTCCCTTAGCTTGCTATTTTACCATCCTTCAAGTTATCTTGTGTGTCATCACAGTTGGTGGATAGAGTGCCACTTGGTTTGCTGACTGGATTAGTTGACTGTGGCTTTGACTGTGGTACATGGTCAATTATCAGTTTCTCTAATATTCCCCCTGCAAACTCAGGGAGAGTAGTAACTCTGAGTTTGGTCCTTAGATCCAGAAAAGCAGCTGTCCCCAGTGGTTTTGTTAGTATATCAGCAACTTGAAATGAAGCAGGGACATGTTGTATCAGCAGAGATGTAGCAGCAAGTTTTTCCCTTACAAAATGAATGTCTAGTTCAATATGTTTGGTCCTCGAGTGTAAGATAGGATTATGAGCTAGTAAAACAGCAGATAGATTGTCACATAGCAGTGTTGGAGTATGAAAAGGAACCTTTAATTCATAAAGTAGTGATTGCACCCAAAGCAATTCAGAAGTAGCTAGTGCCATGCCCCTATATTCAGCTTCTGCACTAGAACGAGCTACAAGACTCTGTTTCTTTGCTGTCCAAGCTACCAAATTTGGTCCAAAGAATACACAAAGACCTGAAGTGGACCTACGGTCATCTGGGTCACTAGCCCAGTCACTGTCACAGTAAACCCTCAGGTAAAATTTGTGATCAACAGATGCAGCTTGTAACAGAAGGCCATGGTTCATTGTACCAGAGAGATAACGAATGATTCTCTTAGCAGCTTTCCAGTGTGATTCAAGAGGCTTGGAGAGAAACTGACAGAGTTTATTCACACTGTAAGCTAGTTCTGGTCTTGTGAGTGTTACATATTGTAAAGCACCTACAATTGACCTATATAAATGAGGATCTGGCAGTATATCAGTACCTTGTTTACTCAGTTTAACATTTGACAGCATTGGAGTGGTGATTCCCTTGCAGTCCTGCATGTGAGCCCGATGCATTAAGTCTCTAATGTACTTTGTTTGGGTAAGAAGCAATGAACCATTCTGCAATTTCTTAACTTCCAAGCCCAGAAAATAATCAGGAGGTCCTAAAACCTTGAGAGCAAAGGAATGATGAAGTCTGGAAATGAGCTCAGAAATTAATTTGGAAGAGGAGCCCGTGATGATAATATCATCAACATAGACCAATGCATAGAGTGTGATCCCTTTTTGTGAATAAACAAAGAGAGAGGGATCACATCTGCTAGAGGAGAAACCAAATTTAACCAATTGTTGTGTCAATCTATCATACCAAGCCCGAGGGGCCTGTTTGAGGCCATAGAGAGCTCTGTTGAGCTTGCATACTAGAGAGGCATCTGTAGATTCAAAACCAGGGGGCTGCTTCATGTAAATTTCTTCATGGAGATAGCCATTGATGAAAGCATTGTTTACATCAATGTGTTGCATAGTCCACTTGTAGGTGAGAGCAAGTGTGAGAATGATTCTGATGGTAGTAGGCTTGACAACCGGGGAGAAGGTCTCTGTGAAATCCTTACCCTGTATCTGGTGGAAGCCTTTTGCAACAAGGCGAGCTTTATATTTGTTTATGGTGCCATCAGTGTTTTCTTTTACACGATAGACCCACTTACATCCAATGGCCTTTCTATGAGGTGGAAGGGAGGTTAGAGTCCAGGTATTGTTATGTATGAGAGCATCATATTCTGATTGCATTGCAGCTCTCCATTGTGGATTAATCAAAGCCTGTTTAACTGTAGAAGGTTCTGCCACAGTGAGGAAGATCTTAGGCTTGGAGTGACCTGTCTTAGCCCTTGTTAACATTGGGTGTTTGGAGACAGTTTCTGTAGTGGGAGGAATTTGAGAAGTAGTTGCTGGTTGTATAGTAGCAGTAGGAGTAGGTGTGGATATGGGGATAGCATCAGGTGAGACAAGTGTGGCAGTAATGGAGGGAGAATTAATTTCTGATGGATAAGTGGTGGATGTAGCAGTGGATATAGGTGGAGGTGTTATTGTTTCTGGTTGAGGTGAGTGAGTTATGGGTTGTATATGAATGATAGGAATGGAGGAGGTCTCTGTAGGGGATACTGGTGGAGCAGTAATGGCATGGAACAGGTTAGGGTAAGGAAATTTTGTTTCATCAAAAATAAGATCCTTTGTGATGTAAATCCGACCAGTAGGGCTGAGACACTTATAACCCTTGTGATTTGGAGAAATACCCAGATTGATACATTCTTCACTTCTGAACTGTAATTTATGTTTATTGTAGGGCCTTAGAAATGGAAACACACTGCAGCCAAACACCTTTAAGTGACTGTATTCTGGTGCTTTGTTGAACAACATTTGATGTGGGGCTGTGGGAGGCTTGTGAGCAGTACTAGGCAGTATATTGATCAATTGAACAGCAGTTATAAAAGCATGATCCCAAAGATCAACAGGTAAAGATGCATGTGCAAGTAGGGAAAGTCCCATTTCTACAATTTGCCTATGCTTACGTTCTAAAGTGCCATTTTGATGTGATGTATAAGGACATGTAAGCCTATGAGATATACCTAGATTTGCCAAGTGTTGTGTAAATGAACGAAACTCCCCCCCAAAATCAGATTGAACAGACTGAATAGAAGAGTTAAATTGGTTGGATATCTTAGCATAAAACTGAGTGAATGCATGAAATGCATCAGATTTATTCTTAAGAAGATAAATCCATGTATATTTAGTGAAAGTGTCTACAAAAGTAATATAGTAGTTAAAACCTGAGGTGGAGGGTTTAGGGGAAGGTCCCCATAGATCTGTATGAATCAGTTCAAATGGCTTAGTATATGTAGTAGTAGATGAGGGAGCATGCAATTTATGAGATTTGCCCAAACAACAAGCTTTGCATACAAAATTTGTACATTTATTTGAAATGGAGATATTACATTGTTTAAGAACAGAGTAAACAGTGTTTACATTGGTGTGGCCAAGCCTAGAGTGCCACAATTCAAAGATAGAACTAGGTGCAACTGTGTGTGGAATTTTTACAGTGGAAGCAACAGTATTGACAGAAGGTACTACAGATTTATTCAACAGTTTGACATGAGATTTAACAGCAGCTCTTGAAGAGCGAAGTTTGAAAGTATAGAGACCATCTTTGCCCACAAAGCCCTTGAGTAAGACGTGTTTAGTGACCTGTGATTTAACAAGGCAATGCTTATGATAAAACTCAAAGAAAACGTTGTTATCCTTGGCAAATCTAGATACTGATAAAAGATTTTGCTTAATGGCAGGCACATGTAGTAAGTGATGCATATGTAAAAGCACATTTGGATTGAAATGTGATGCAAATGTAGATGATCCTATGGATTGAATAGGTATGCCATAACCATTTCCCATAGCAACCTTAGTGGTGCCGGTGTATGGTGTACTACAATCTAGATGATGACTAAAGGGTGTGACATGATGAGACGCACCTGTGTCTCCTTTCCAGAGATCATAATCGTGTTCTGCAATATCTGCAGTGGTGGCAAAATTCACATTTGGCTGAGACTTTGTCGATGAATCACCACCAGTGTTGTTGTCTTTGGAGCCTTCGGCTTCAGTAGGATTCTTGCTACCAATCTTTGGTGCATCAAAGCTCTCATCAAACCTATACCAGCATTCCCCTGCAGGATGACCATATTTGCTGCAGATTTGACACGTAGGTCTATTACCGGTTGAAGGAGCATCAGAGGGTGAGATACGGCCACGACTGCGACCTCTACCACGGTTGGTTCTGCCACGGCCACGATTGTTTGATTGAAATGGGCGAGAGGCATGAGCAATGTTGGCACTCACAGGTGTTGCCGTCAATTCTTGACGGTGCTTTTCCAGTTGTGCTTCTTGCACAAGAAGCAATGCTTCAATATCAGAGAGTGAAGGAGTATCAGTGATGGATTTGCCATAAATCATCATGACAAAAGCATTGTACTCCTCGGGCAAGCCATCAAGAAGAACATCGATCTTGTCTTGATCAGAAATGTGTTCACCGATTGAAATGAGAGAGTCCGCAAGAGCATGAATTCGCATGATGTATTCAGAAATGGATCTGTTAGCCTTCTTTGTGTTCTTGAACTCCGAACGCAGTTGACGAATTCTTGCTTTCAAATGAGAGTAGTAGTGTTTGTGAATCCGATCCCAAACCTCATGAGAGTGCTTGCACGTAAGAACACGCGGAAGAACGCCATCGGAGAGAGTGGAGAGCAGCCATGTGAAGAGTAACTGGTCTTGAACCAGCCATTTTTCATATGCATCGGAGATCTGGTCCAGATTTTTGTGCGATTCCGATTCGCATTTCGCTGGAATTACTGGTTTCACCAAGAATCTGTGAAGTTTATAAGAGGTAATGATTCCCTCAACTTGTTGATTCCACATTAGAAAGTTCTTATCGTCTAATTTGATGGTGAGTTTGGGAGTGTAAGCGAAGCCATGCGATGTTGCAGAAGGTGTGGATCCATTGGAGAAGAGATTGAGAGGTGGATCGGATTGCTTTTCCGCACCGGAAGCCGCCATGGATGATGAATTTCAAGCTTGCGAAGCGTGGTTAAGATCACACGATAACTGATACCATGTAAAGATTATAGAATGAAAGTATAATTGTTCATTTCATTGATTTTCAAGATAGCTTTACATTGATATATATACACATGGAAGATCAAGCTAAACTAACTAACAGCTTTTAACTGAGCCAGTTATGATTCAGTTGAATTTACAACAAACTCATCTAAACCTAACTTTTACAATTGGGAAAGTAAAGGGTGCACAGTTGTGTATTCCCTTAGCTTGCTATTTTACCATCCTTCAAGTTATCTTGTGTGTCATCACAGTTGGTGGATAGAGTGCCACTTGGTTTGCTGACTGGATTAGTTGACTGTGGCTTTGACTGTGGTACATGGTCAATTATCACTTTCTCTAATAATGTTATATTCTTTTTATTATCTGACTTTATATGACTGTATATTTATTTGGGAAACTAGTTTGTTGAAAATAGATAGACTATATATATTTATGCAGCTCAACTTACTTTGGATTACCTTGCAGACAAATTTTCAGTCAACATGGGGAAAAACCACTTTGCTGTGGCTTTCTGTTTGTGGGCTTTAACATGTGCCCTGCTTCCATCTTTCTCCTCTGGAATTCTGAGAGTTGGTTTGAAGAAGAGACCTCTAGATATTCAGAGTATTAATGCTGCTAAAAAGGCAAGAGAAGAACTAAGATTAGGAAGACCAATGATGGGTGTACATGATCAGTATGTTGGTAAGTCCAGCGGCGAAGATATTGTACCGTTGAAGAATTATTTGGATGCTCAATATTATGGTGATATTGGGATTGGCTCCCCTCAACAGACCTTTACTGTCATATTTGATACTGGTAGTTCTAACCTTTGGGTTCCATCATCGAAGTGTTACTTTTCTGTAAGTTCAACTTCACTTTTGTGTCTCCAAAACTATGTACATATAACATATAAGTGTATCCTAATCCTATTAACATTTGTTCCTTTGCAGCTCGCCTGCTATACCCATAACTGGTACAAGCCAAAGAAATCCAACACATACATCAAAAATGGTACCGGCGGGATCTCATTATTCTCGTCCATTAAATACTGTAATAGATTCATACACTGTATTTATGGTATATTAAATGTAAGTTAATTACATGTTTCAACTTGTTGATCAGGAACATCATGTAAAATATATTGAGATATACCTTGTAATTCTATTGCTTGTAATAATAGTAGGTGTAGTTAGTAACCTAGTCGAAATGGGTCAGTCGAATGGGCCAGTCGAAATTATGGGTCTGAGCCTGTTTCATTGTATATATATACAGACGTCAGTAGCATGTAATTTGTACCCTACTTTTATGAAATTCAGTGCAGCTTTTACTATATTATTAATATTGCCCTATTCATTCCTCTTGTCCCTTAGCGCCGCCACTTCCTTTTCTTCTCCCTTTCACGTGTTTATCCCCAACAAACTGGTATCAAGAGCTTGTTAGATCCTTACAAAATCTATCAAGATTCATGGCAGCGCGAGACAACTCTGGTGGAGGTATTCCGGGGAACCTCCCTATCTTCGACGGAAAGGATTATGAACGATGGTGTGCGCAGATGAAGGTGCTGTTTCGATATCAAGATGTCCTTGATGTCGTGAATGATGGTATTTCACCCTTGGCAGCAAACGCCACTGAAGCGATCAGGAACAACCACTATTCGCTGAGGAAGAAAGATGGAAAAAGACTGTTTTTGATTCACCAATGCGTTGATTCCAATGTCCTGAACCTGATCATCGACAGTGAGTCAGCAAAGGCAGCTTGGGACATCCTCAAGAACTCGTATGGAGGAGCAGATAGACTGAAGAAGATACGCCTTCAGTCGCTCAGAAAACAGTACGAGGCCTTGAAGATGAAAGATGGAGAATCGATTGGAGAATTCATTACGAGGTTAGTAGCATTAACTAATCAAATGAAAGGTAATGGTGAAACTGTGACTGAAGTAAATAAAGTCGAAAAGGTGCTCAGATCATTGACCCTGGAATTCGACTATGTTGTCACTGCTATCGAAGAATCCAAGGACCTAGATACGTTGAAGTTAGATGAACTTCAGGGTTCCTTAGAGGCGCATGAATTGAGAATAAGGCAGAGAAGTTCAGAGAAAGAAACTGAACAAGCCTTGCTTTCATACTCCTCTAAGAGAAATTGGAAGGCAGGCAACAAGGAGAAGGGTAGATAAAAGGGATCAAGCAGTAAGAAGAAAGAACAAGGATCTTTCGACAAGAAGAAGGGAGACCTGTCGAAAGTTCAGTGTTATAACTGTCAGCAATTTGGGCATTATAGGAACAAGTGTCAAAACAAGAAAGTTCCTAGGGATAAAGATGCAGAAGCCAAGTTTGTTAATGATGGTGACTCAGACTCTGACTCAGAGGAGTTAATGCTGATGGCTGTCGAAGATGAGATTCGACTCGATGAAGGAATTGCTGAAAGTAGCGAGTAAAATAGTGGGAACACTTGTATAAGTGGATTCACTTGCGATGCTCAAAATACTTGTGCAATGTGTGAATGGCAGGGCAGTGGAAACACTGGTGATGCCTCCAACATTGCCAGCAATGATGATGAAGAATTGTCATTCATGATAGCTACTGACTTAGAATTACTATTGTTGAAGGCTGATACAAATTCGACTGAAGAGAAGTCTGTCGAATGGTATCTCGACACAGGATGTTCAAATCACATGTGTTGTCACAAGGAGTGGTTTGTCGAACTGGAGCAGATAAGCAAAAGGATAAGGTTTGCAGATAACAGTAGAGTTACTGCTGAAGGAGTAGGTACCATAAAGTTCCTGTCGAAAGATGGTAAGTGGTGCTACATCCAAGGGGTATTTTATGTACAATATATGAGGAGCAATCTGCTAAGTATTGGGAAGATGATTGAGAAAAACTTCACCGTCGAAATGGGTGATAACAGTCTCAGCTTGTTCGATTCGACCAAGAAGATGATTTTGAAGGTGTCGATGCAGAGTAACAGAACCTTCAAGATCAAGCTGCAAGTAGTCGAAGAACATTGTCTCCAGACCATTGTCGAGGAGGAGCACTGGAGATGGCACAGGAGATTAGGCCACCTCAACTTCAAGAGCTTGAGTCAACTACATGAAAAGAAGATGGTTCATGGGTTGCCTGCAGTAAAAGTACCTGTCGAAATTTGCGAGAGTTGTTGTAAGTCGAAGCAACCAAGAAACTCGTTTAAATCAGAAGTACCTAGCAGAGCAGAGAAGAAGCTAGAGGTGATATTTTCTGATGTCTGTGGTCCTTTCGAAGTATGTTCCTTAGGAGGGAATAAGTACTTTGTCACCTTCATTGACGAATACACTAGAATGTCCTGGGTGTATTTGATCAAAAGGAAGAGTGAAGTACTAAAAATATTTAAGAAGTTTAAGGTAATGATTGAAAAGCAGAGTGAATGTGCAATCAAAACCCTTAGAAGCGATGGAGGTGGTGAGTCCAATTCTCATGGATTTGTCGAATTCTGTGAGAAAGAAGGAATTGTGCATGAAGTCACTGCACCTTACACGCCTCAGCATAATGGTACTGCTGAAAGGAAAAACAGGACCATCCTCAACATGGTAAGAAGCATGTTGAAGGAGAAGAAACTACCTCATAGTTTATGGGGAGAACTTGTAGCCACAGCAGTATACATTCTGAACAAATGCCCCACAAAGAGATTGATTGGGAAGACACCTGAAGAAGCTTGGCTAGTAAGAAAGCCAAGTGTCAAGCATCTCAGAATAATTGGCTCATTATGCTATAGACATGTCCCTGAGCAACTACGAAGCAAGCTGGATGATAGAGCACAACAAATGATTCTTGTTGGCTATCATTCGACAAGAGCATACAAACTGTATGATCCTGTGCAGAAGAAAATGGCGAAAAGCAGAGATGTCGTAGTAGATGAGTCGAAACATTAGAACTGGGTAGAAGGCTGTGAGAAACCTACAATGATGGACTTCGACGAAGTCTCTGATCGAGATGATCAGAATGAAGAGGTCGAAACTGAAGAGCCAGCAGAACCCATTGCGCTGTCGAACCTTTAAGAATGTCGCAAAGGGAAAGGCAGAGATCAGTAAGACTAGAAGGATTCGACGCTTACCCAGATTCTGCTATTACAGCAGACGGAGACCTGACACACTTTGCATTAATGGCTGAAGCAGAACCAGTGAGCCTGGAAGAAGCTCTTAGTCACAAGCAGTGGAAGGAAGCAATGATTGATGAGCTGAAGTCAATCGAAAAGAATGGCACTTGGAAGCTAGTCGAACTTCCAAGGCAAAAGAAAGCTATAGGCGTGAAATGGGTCTACAAGACCAAACTCAAGCCCAATGGAGAAGTGGCCAAGTACAAGGCCAGGCTAGTAGCCAAAGGTTTCCTGCAGAAACCTGGTTTGGATTTCAATGAGGTCTTTGCCCCAGTAGCCATGATCGAAACCATAAGATTGGTAGTAGCATTGGCAAGTCATAGAAGCTGGCCCCTACATCAACTAGATGTAAAGTCAGCATTTCTTAATGGACCTCTGGAGGAGGAAGTCTATGTTTGTCAACCACCTGGTTTTGAGTCGAAGGGTCAAGAAGACATGGTTTTTAAGCTTGAGAAAGCCCTATATGGACTCAAGCAAGCCCCCAAGAGCGTGGAACAAGAGAATTGATGGATTTCTCTTGGCTCAGAAGTTTATAAGATGCACCAATGAACATGGAGTATATGTGAAGAAGAATGGAACTTCGACTCAGTTGTTGTTATGCCTGTATGTAGATGATCTACTAGTAACTGGCAGCAATGAAGTCGAAGTCGAAGCCTTTAAGAAAGTGATGACGTACGTCTGAGTTTGAAATGAGTGATCTAGGACATCTATCATATTTCCTAGGAATGGAATTCAGAGTCGAAGAAAGGAATATTTCTGCATCAGTCGAAGTATGCAGCTGATATCCTGAAGAGATTCGACATGATTAACTGTAAGGAGGTTTCGACACCAGCAAACACAAGCAGCAAGCTGTCGAAAGATGATGAAGGGATTGAAGTAGATGCCACCCTCTTCAAACAGATTGTGGGCTCCCTAAAGTACTTGTGCAACACTCGACCTGACATTATGTTTAGTGTCGAAATGATCAGCAGATTCATGGAGAAGCCGAAAAGCTCTCATCTAGTAGCTGCGAAAAGAGTACTAAGGTATATAAAGGGAACACAAAGTTATGTTATTCTATTTCCTAGCAAGTCAGAGTCGAAGAATGATGCTGAAGTGTTTGGTTACGCAGACTCCGACTGGAGTGGAGACAAGAGTGATCGAAAGAGCACAAGTGGGTATGTCTTCATGCATGGATCGACACCCATCCCTTGGTGCTCGAAGAAGCAAAGTATAGTTGCGTTATCCTCTTGTGAAGCAGAGTATGGGCTGCTTCCTTTGCAGCATGTCAAGCATCATGGCTGAGCAAGCTATTGGTCGAAATTGGAGTGCACAGGGTCGAAGCAATGAAGTTGTTAATCGACAACAAGTCTGCGATAGATCTCGCCAAGAATCCTGTCGCACATGGTAGGTCGAAGCACATAGAGACTAGATATCACTTCCTGCGCGATCAAGTAAACAATGAGAAGCTGAATCTGGAATATTGCTGTTCGGAACTTCAAGTAGCTGATGCAATGACCAAGCCGTTGCAAAAGGGAAGATTCGAAGAACTGAGAACGATGTTTGAGATGATGTCACTCAGCAATGTGAATTAGAAGGAAATATTGAGAATGCCTTGTAATTCTATTGCTTGTAATAATAGTAGGTGTAGTTAGTAACCTAGTCGAAATGGGCCAGTCGAAATTATGGGCCTGGGCCTGTTTCATTGTATATATATACAGACGTCAGTAGCATGTAATTTGTACCCTACTTTTATGAAATTCAGTGCAGCTTTTAGTCTTTTACTATATTATTAATATTGCCCTATTCATTCCTCTTGTCCCTTAGCGCCGCCACTTTCTTTTCTTCTTCCTTTCACGTGTTTATCCCCAACAAAATAAACTATGGATCTGGATCAATATCTGGTTTCTTCGGTCAAGATAATGTTAAAGTTGGCAATGCTGTTGTCAAGCATCAGGTGAGTACTTTATTTATGAGCTTCAACTTCAACATAAATTATACAAATTTGTATTGATGCTAACAAATCACTGTCATAAACTCTAGGATTTCATTGAAGCTACCCGAGAAGGAAGCCTTTCTTTTCTGTCAGCAAAGTTTGATGGAATATTTGGGCTTGGATTTCAGGAGATTTCAGTTGAAGATTCTGTACCAGTATGGTATGTTTTCATCCAGTCTTTTGTTGTTTCTTTTGTATCTGATTTCCATGTTCGAGTGACATTGTGAATTTTTTTTGTTCCTTTAATTTACTGGTCGATCATGAAATCGCAGGTACAATATGGGAGCAAGAGCTTATTGGTGAGAAGGTGTTCTCTTTTTGGCTCAATGGAAGAAATCCTAAGGCTAAAAAGGGTGGTGAATTAGTTTTTGGTGGTGTTGACCCTAAGCATTTCAAAGGACACCACACTTATGTTCCTGTTACTCAAAAAGGTTACCGGCGGGTTAGCAAAAAAATAATTTGAACAGAAATTCCTAGCAAACTATCATTTTAAGGGTATGTTTGGGAAGGGGTTTTGGGAGGGGAAGGGAGGGGGGGCATATTTTTAAATTTAGAATTGAAGAAGCTATAAAATGTCTCTAAACATAAATCAAGTGTGATTAAAAATGTTATATGGATATCTATCAACTTGTTTTTTTAATTTTTTAAAATCTTAAATATATATTAAAATATAGACTAATCTTTTTCAAGCTCTTCCCCTCCCTTCCCCTTGCAAAACCCCTTCCCAAACATACGTAAAGTTTTTTTCTTACACGGAAATTTTCCTTTTTAGATTGAAATGGGAGACTTTTTCATCGGAGGTTCTTCAACAGGTGAGACTTTATTGCTCCTCAACAATACGAGAGTTTTCTTTAGATAATTTACTAAGAAACTAGGGGATGATTGAGTGGTTTGAAAGGATTTGGATTATGATATAAGGAGCAAATCTGGAATGTATTTTTCCCTCCTCTCTTGTACTTCACTATATTTTTTAAAAAAATACAATTTGTTGAGGAAGTGTATATTTACTTATATGTTTGTTTGTTGTATATGCTTTGATTCCAAAGTGTATCTAATTCTGAAATATATCCCATGTTATTTTTAGGTGTTTGTGAAGGTGGTTGTGCTGCTATTGTTGACTCTGGAACATCTTTGCTTGCTGGTCCAACTGTATGTGCTTCTATATTTTGTTTTAAATTTTTTGCTTGTCCATTTTCATTTATGAATTTCTTTTGACTGTGAATTAATTTCATCCCGTTGTGGCTGAAATCAAACATGCTATTGGAGCTGAAGGAGTTCTGAGTGTAGAATGCAAAGAAGTCGTTTCTCAATATGGAGAGGTGATATGGGATCTCTTAGTATCAGGGGTAAGCTTTTGTCCCTAGAATGCAAAGAAGTCGTTTCTCAACTGAGTAATCCATTGGTGGCTGACTGAAGCTTTATCATTGCCGTCTGTTTTGATGTTGTTGATTGACCTATTTGACATTTCTGATAGGGACTTAGCTATTATGAGCCTAAGGCCCTCGTAGAGTAGTATTTAAGGGACTTAGCTATTTGAAATTTCTGAAGCTTTATCGTTGATTGTTGATTGCCGTCTGTTTTGATGTTTGTCATACCCCAATTTTGTCCGGCTTAGGTCAACACCCTAATTTTCCAAAAAATAAATAAATTGAAGAGCGAAGAGCCTTATGCACTACATTTCGGATCCTAGAAGGCATTCCAAGGTTCTTGAAATCGTTTTTAGGGTTGGAACGCACTTTTCGGGCAAATTAGGGTTTTAGAGCCAAAAAGGGTATTTTGGTCAATTATAACGGTTTTTTTTTCTCTCACTTTCAAAAAGGCTCAAAAATATGTATAATTAAAAATAGAAATCTGAAATCAAAATAAAAAAATGAATAACAAAATAATATTGGATGCTTATGGTATTTTTAGAATTAGGGCTAATTCCTTTTAGGTGTTTTTTGCTTTTATCCATTTTTGGCCAAAGTAAGCACCAATTTCACGAGCAAACAACCTCCCTCACTCCACCCTCATGCCCTTCACTTCAGCCCCATCAAGTGCACATCACAAAAAAAGCCTTTCATCATGACAAGCACACCTTTGAGTCCAATAATATTCAATACACAACATATTTTTACCTTCCTTCTCTCTACACCACTAAATACACACTAATTTCTTCACCTCCTTCACTCCACCCTCATGCCCTTCACTTCAGCCCCATCAAGTGCACATCACAAAAATGCCTTTCATCATGACAAGCACACCTTTGAATCCAATAACATTCAATACACAACATATTTTTACCTTCTTTCTCTCTACACCACTAAATACACACTAATTTCTTTATTTCCCTCTCACAACCTTAAACCCATTAGATCTTTGGCCTCCCAAGGATTTGAATAAGAACAACTCACTTCTCTCCTCTCCAAAAAGACCAAGAAATTTGTAGCCCCCCTCCTCTTCCTCACTTCCTCTTGTTTTTTCTTTCATCTCAAAGGAACCTTCTCATTTTCTCCTACACCAAAAACCCTAACAAACAACTCACCTCATTTGCATCCCTCTTTCACATACTCCCTCCATTTCTCATTCAAAGTTCAAGCATCATCATCAAGTAGGTACTTCTTTGAAGGATATTGGAGTTTTGTTGATTTGTGCCTAGCTTCATCTTCTCATCTCACTTTCTAGCTCAAAGCTAAGGTAATCCTTAAAACCTTGCATCATCTTTGAGTATTTCCTCAAAAAATATAAAAAGCATTCATCCTATCATCTTCATATTCTCATATTGTTGATTGTTGTTGGTGAGAAGTGTCATAAGCACTTTGACAAGCACTTAGGGAGGCTTGGGTGCTTATGATGCTTCTCACCCTTTGATAAATGTTGATTTGTGTTGATCTTAATCCTTGCCTTTCATGAAATAAAATGTTGTTTTATGGCATGTTGTATTTCGCATACTCTCATAAAAATGTGATTTGCTAGTTGTTGTTGTGTTTTCTCACATTTCCTTGCATATTCACTCTTGTTTGCATAACTTTCACAAAATAAGAAACTCATTTCAAGCATGATGACATTCGGCCATGGGCCTAGGTTTAGGGTTCTTGAATGCTTTTGTCTATTTCATGATTTGGGGATGAATAATAGTTGATTTAGGGTATGTATGCTCCTAGGTTTTAACATAAAAAATTAGGGTTTGGGTTTGCTTTAATAAACTTGTTTTTGTTGATGATTGGCAAGGTGATTCACACTTGTGCACTTGTGCACTTAATCTTAAGTGTGAGGATTGACTAAAGTGATTCAACATTCTTTGATACTTTGGTTGCTAAATAATTTGCTTGCTTATATGCTTGCCCATGATCATGATTGAAGCAACTCTTTTCCTTAAGCTAACAATTTCATTGTCCACTCTCATATAAGAATATCATCAACACTTAGATAGGTCAATTCCATACATTGCATCTTCCAATAGATGTGCATTTAGATTCCCTTGCATCTTGTAGAAATATTTGAGTATGGTTCTCACCTAGCATCTTCCATTAGATGTGCATTTAGGTTCAATCTTGCCTACTCTTGTATTCTTACTTAAATGCCCACTTCAAGTTCCTTCCTTGCCTACCTTTGTGTTGTGATCTAATATATATAGTTTAGGCTTGATCCTTGTTTGCAAATTCAAATGTTGTTGCTTAATGATTTGATTCCAATGATCATGAATTCACTAATTCTTTCTTGCACTCATTGTTTTCATTTCTAAATGACTTGCCATAAAAATGGTTACTAGTGGCAATCCATCACAACCTTTGTTGGTTCGATTGTCATGAAAGCCTCAATTTCAAAAGAACTTTCGCAAGCATAAAGCAAGCTACTAGTGATAATCCATCACAACCTTTGTTGGTTTGGTTATCATGAACGCATCCAATTTCAAAAAGCATTTTTCTAAGTATCAAAGAATCAAAAACAAGTTATTGGCGGTGATCCATCATAATTTTTGTTAGTTCGATCACCATGAAAGTTTGCATTTACAAAAGGCATTTTCAAAGAGAGTTACTAGTAATGATCCATCATAACCTTTGTTAGTTTGATCATCATGAAAGCTCTCATTTTCAAAAGAAGTTTCAAAAAGATTTTTCAAAGCTCGTTAGAACTACGTCGCTTTGATTCCCATTTGGGATACGTAGGAGCGAGTCACATTCTCGTCAAGCGCAATCATAAAAGATTTTAGCATTTGCATACCAAAAAGAAAAGAGTTATTTTCATAACAAAAAAGAAAAGAATCACTTTTGCAAGCCAAGATCGTTTTCAGAAAAAAGAAAAACCCTGTCCTTTCTAAAATCATTTTCAACCCATCGTCGCTAGTGGCTAATCAGAACCTTTGTTCGTCTAGCCGTTGGTGGCGATGTCTTTTTCCCAAAAGAACAACAAGCGATGATCACCCATAACCTTTGTTAGTTTGATCATTCGTGCCAAATCAATTCCTTTCGAAAACCACTTTCAAAAGAGCGGATAAAAAACGGGTTGCTACTAATAGTCAATCAGAACCTTTGTTCGTCTGACTGGCGGTAGTGACTCTCATTTTCAAGAGTAATTAGCGGTGATTACCCATAACCTTGGTTAGTTTAATCATTCGCTAATGCTCGCCCTATTTCAAAAAATCACTAAAAAAGATAAAAGACAAAAACCTTTTTCAGGACAAAGAAGAACTACGTAGCTTTGAGTTCTCCATCGCACCGGGAGATACGTAGGAGCGGGCCTTGTCCCGTCAAGCGTTTTTTCTAAAAAACCATTTTTTCCCCTTCTTTTCATAATAAATAAAGATTTTCATCAAGAATTTTTCAATAAGAAGTAGAGAGGCAAAATTAAGTATTTTCAAGTCAACACACTAAAACCACACATTTAATTAAAGGTTCCCTCTCAGTAGAGAGGACGTGTGGGGTGCTAACACCTTCCCCGCGCGTAACCGACCCCTGAACCCTATTCTCTAGTTTCGCAAGACCAATCGCTTTCCAAAAAAGGTTTTCCTAATATTTTCCTTAATAAATATTGGTGGCGGCTTCATTGTTTTAAAAAGTTGTGAACGAGGAAGGTTCTCCCTCGGGGACTTTTTCGGGCACAACAATGTTTGACATTCATGTTTTCTTATGCAGTGGTTGTTCCGGACACGTTTGGCTGCTGCAACTACTTTCCATTTGAAGCAATATCAGTCAATCCAACCCAGTGGATTACTCAGTTGGCTCCAGATGGATTTCAAAGTTGGTTGTGATAGTTGTGTGTATTGTTTTCACTTTTCACTATTTTGTTCCTTGTACCTGTAGTATTTGTACAGGGGCTTACCAACTTGAGTCAATTGAAAACTTTGTTTCCCTTGTTGACAAGTATTCTAACCGTGTAAGTTAACTTGGTTTCTTCTTTTTATTTGTTAATGCCTAACCCCTCTCTCCTTCATGGTGTTGTTGTCTTGTAGAAACTAGCTTTATCCAATGATGAAATTTCTTTCAGTTAGGATGTTCTAATCACAGCATTTTGTGTTGTCAAATATATTCATGTGATTTTCCTTTTTGCATTCTAATAAAACTATCCTTTTGGTAACTTGTGCTGCTATATTCTTAATTTTATTCACATGCTAGCTTTGGCCTTTTTATTCTGTTTTTCAATTTGTCCATGCAGTATCTCTGAGCCTTTTGTGAATCTTCTTCGTCAGATAAATAATTATGTTGTTTTTTAATTTGCGACTGTGTTTTCTGGTTCTATTCTATCTATGATGTTTAATGGAACGTTGCTTCTATTACAGAGTCCTGTCCCATGTATGTTGCTGAACAGAAACCACTTTTTTTTTTTTTAAAAAACCTCCAGTTTTAACATCGGTTCTTAATTCACCAGATGTTAAAAATCAGTATTTCATATCGGTTCTCATAGAAAACCGATGTTAAAAATCAGTATTTCATATCGGTTCCCATAGAAAACCGATGTCAAAAATCAGTTTTCATATCGGTTCCCATACAAAACCGATGTCAAATATACGCTTATATTTGATAATAAAAACTGACTTTTCATAACGGGTCTACGGCTAACCGATATAAAAACAACTTTTCACATCAGTTCCGCACCCGATATGAAATGTCCCTATTTTTTATATCTCATTTTTCTGCATCGGATCAGGAGCCGATATGAAATGTCAATTTTAACCGATATGAAATGCTTTTTTTCCATTAGTGTGTGTTACTTGTTTCTTTGTTGTTTTACTAACTAGATTAACTAAATTGGACATTTATGAAATTAACGATAATCAATATCTGTTGGAACTAGGGATGGCAATGGGTGCCCTGTGAAGAAGCTACTATAGTGCAAATACCTGAGCCCGCACATGCATGGACAACTGTTTTAGTGCTCGTCCCTATACCCTCTGGGCACTTAAGTGTCTGTACCCGTACTTTAATTACAAAAAGTTTAAAAAAACATAAAAATCATCATAAAATTAAAAAATGATCAATTTTTTAATTAGATTTACTTAAAAAATATTACAAATGATAGTTAACTAATTAATCGTTAGATGGATTTATTTTTCTAAAGTTGAATATTCTTAAAACCATAATAATACTATATATATATGCGGGGGCGGGGCGAGCTGGGCACCGTAGTGGCTGTATATGAGCTGGTGCCCATTTGTACGGATAATTACCTGCTCGTCATGGGTGATTTTTGCAGTGCACAATGGGTATGGGTCAAATTATCATTCCTACTTAGAACGATATTTACTAACACTTTATTACTTGTTTTGACTAAGTACACTTGCACACCAATTAACACAATAATCTCTAAACTCTATGAAAATAATATGTAGTTTTAATTTTAGTGTATGTTATTAGTTTCTAATGTTTTATAAGTAGTTTCGCACCAAGAGTAATGAGACAAATTTTCACAAAATTTTATAGATTAGGCAAAAGTGCTCCCGCGGTCGCTTATCTTTATTTAAAGTAGCGAATTAGTCATTTATGTTTTTTTTGTCCCACATAAGTCCTTTATCTTTCAAATTTTTGACACATAAATCCTTTTCCGTCAACCCCCATCCAACTCTGTTAACAGTGCTGACTCATTATTTGATTTATATTTTTTATTCGATTTATGCTTATGTGGCGTGCTGACTCATTATTTTATTTAAATTAATAGTTTTTTACAACAACACAACAACATCATCAATTTGTTATTCTGTTTATGCTTCTTCTTCGTGCTGACCCATCGTGTTCGTTCCCAGCAACACAACAACAATCGTTTTCATTCCCAGCAATCATTCTCTAATCAGCAGCAATTTCGTTCCCAGCAACACAACAACAATCATTTTCGTAAGAGATGAACGAATCGAAATCAAACCTAAACGAAATTTCGAATCTGGAAGAAAATCGAAATTAAACAAACAGATCTGGAAAACGAGAGAAAGAATCTGGAAGAAAAACAGATCTGAATTAAGAGAGAAGAGATGAACGTTGTGGTTCAAAGACGAAGATGAAACAGATCAGAAGAATCTGGAAGAGAAACAGATCTGGAAAAAGAGAGACAGAATCTGGAAGGGAAACAAATTAGAAAATCGTTGTGGTTCAAAGACGAAGATGAAGATTCAACAAAGACGTAAACAACCAGAAATGAAAACGAAAACGAAATGAAGATTCGGGAAGTAGATTCGTAAACAGATCAGAAATTAAACGAAAACGAAATAAAACGAAATCAAGAAATTAAACGATGCTCTAAAACGTAAACAGATCCAGAAATTAAAACGAAAACGAAAACAGAAGGAGATGGAAATGATTCAAAAATGAAAATGAAGGAAGGAAACGAAGAAGAAGAAATTTGTATGTTATGGGTTTCTGGTTCAAAAACGAAGAAGAAGGAAACGAAGAAGAAGAAGAGGGATCCTGGGTTTTGGGTTTCTGGTTCAAAAACGAAGAAGAAGGAAACGAAAATGATTCAAAAACGAAGGAAGGAAACGAAGAAGAAGAAATTTGGGTTTTTGGTTCTGGGTTTCGGATCCTATAGTTTTTAGTTTTTGTTTTTAATTTTTAATAAGATTTAAATAAATATTAGGTGGATAATATTTTAGACAGCCACATAAGCACCTCTAATGAGTCAGCACGCCACATCAGCACTGTTAACAGAGTTGGATGAAGGTTAACGGAAAAGAATTTATGTGCCAAAAATTTAAAACATAAAGGACTGATTTGGAACAAAAAAATAAATAAAAGACCAAATCGTTACTTTAAATAAAGATAAGGAACCCCGAAAACATTTTAGCTTATAGATTATTATTATTATTATACATGAACGACGTAGAATGATGGACTTGTTGGATTATATGCACGCAAGATTTCAAATTCCAACGGTTTAAAAGGGTAATTCTGTCCACATGGTTTGACTAAGTCTAATCTTTCAGACCTCTGAAATAATTGCTAGTATTTGATTAAACAATTTACCTTTTCTGAGTATAATCATGCTTTTGTGGTTAGAAAAAGCCACCAATAGAGATAGAAACTGAGACTTTGATTTCAAGCATAACTTTTGATTAACTTTTGATTTAAGCTACGAAGCCCTATAATCTAAAATAGACCACGTACCCGTATCGAATATATATCTGATACCGATACTTATCGGATACGTCTGGATACGTATTTTGGGAGTATCCTGAAATTTATATTTATTTTTAAATCAAAAAAGACCAGATATTTATCGGATACGTATCCTGGGAGTATTCTGAAATTTATATTTATATTTATTTGATATTTTTGTATTACTATTTGTCTTTGAATTAGAATAGTCCTATTTTGAATTCTAATGCAATGTTTTTTATTTTAATTTATTTTAGGTATTATAGTAGTGTGTGGCTTATTTTAGGAAGAATATATTTTAAAATGGGTGGGAAAAGACATTTAACTATGCTTACTTATTTTGATTACAAGTATCTTTTTTGTAAATCTGATTATATCTATTGAATATTATGAGCAATTGTCAATTAGTAAAGTGAAGTATCTTTAGTTATGTTTTATATTTTAAAATTTTTATTTAATTTTTTATTGAAGTATCCCTGCCGTATCGTATCTTGATTTTCAAAATTTTCCCGTATCCACGTATCGTGTCGTATCGTATCCCGTATCTGGGCTTCATTGGATTTAAGTATGACCCGTCCCAGAAACATTTAGATTAATTAATAATATTAGTATAATACTTCCCCCGGTCCACAATATAACAAAAAGGTGTGTTTTGGTGGTCCATAATTTAAGAAATAAACATTATTTTTAAGAGGTATTAAATATTGTTTTTGGTTAATTGCTAATACTTATTTTTCAAGACTTTTTAATATGTAAGGAACCTCTAAGGAAATTCTTTAGCCCTCTTCCTCACAAGATTAAAAAGACAATAAACATTGTTTTTAAGGTGTATTAAATATTCTTATTAAATATCTAATTCCAATTATACCCTTATTTACTTAAAAATAATGTTTACGATATTGATAGGCTCGCAAGTGTACGAGTCGTATCGCGTAATAAAAGAGTTATCGATCCACAGGGAGAGCCTAAGTGATTACTAATTTAATTTTCCAAAGTTGATTAGTTAGAAGGAATGGTTTTTAGGAGTTGTAAAATTTAGAAATAAAAACAAATAATCTCAGGTTTATAGTTTTATCACAACAATGAGGAACCAAAATAATTTCTTTAGACTATTCAACAAATTATAAGAGTAATATATTTCAAAGACAAGGCAGCGAATATAACTAATGTCTCCTTTCGGAGTACAAGAGCGTGTTTTGAACTAAATCAAGCCTATTCTCATGGTTGATTGTCACCAAAACCCATTAAGCATAACACCTTTATAATGTCTCAAGAGTTTCAAAACTATTCTCATGTGTTGATTCCCTTGTCTAATTTCATAGTTCCAACATCAATACTTCACCTTTCGGTCCTTCGTTTGATGTTTAAAATAAGATTTGAAGGACAATAAAATTAGATTGAAATATAAAACAATTTGGAGTGGAGAATAGTCTTGGGAATTATTAGGGACCTATCATTGGATTACTCCCAACAACCCAAGACTTTTTATCTACTCACTCATATTAAATATGAGAGAAGAAGAAGAAGAAGAAAAGACATGAAATTAAATAGCGAGAAATAAAAGAAAGCGGTAAATTGCAAAATCATAAATAGCGGAATTGTAAATGACAAGAAAATAAAAGTGCAAGAAAATAAATAGCAAGGAAAGTAAATGACTTGGAAAATAAAAGTGCTAGAAAGTAAATAGCAAGGAAAGTAAATGACTTGGAAAATAAATGGGCAAGAAAGTAAATAGCAAGGAAAATAAAAGAGCGAGAAAGTAAAGGAGCGAGAAAGTAAAAGAGCGAGAAATGTAAAGGGCAAGAAAGTAAATAGCAAGGAAAGTAAATGACTTGGTAAATAAATGGGCAAGAAAGTAAATAGCAAGGAAAATAAAAGAGCGAGAAAGTAAAAAGCGAGAAAGTAAATAGCAAGGAAAATAAATGACTTGGAAAATGTAAAGGGCAAGAAAGTAAATAGCAAGGAAAATAAATGACTTGGAAAACAAAAGGGCAAGAAAGTAAATAGCAAGGAAAATAAAAGAGCGAGAAAGTAAAGAGCGAGAAAGTAAATAGCGAGAAATTAAAGGGGCAATAAAGTAAAGGAGCAAGAATTAAAAGGGCAAGAAAGTAAATAAACAAGAATCATAAAATCATGAAGAGTAAATTGAAGTCATGAATCTTTAGAGAGCATTTGTCATTGATTTTCTAACAAAATTCAAGCTTGGTTACAAGTGAGGATCAAGCCTCTATTTATAGGAAAATATGAGGGGCAAAATGGTCCAAAAGAGGAAAAAGTGGCAAATCAAGTTGGCCAAGGTAGCCATCAAAAAGCCATCCTCAAGTGGACAAAGCATATGAGCAAAGTGGTCAAAGCACATGAGTGGAGGGGCAAAATAGTAAATTACAAGTTTTGCCAAAGATATGGTCATCAACAAGTGGGCAAGGCAAAGCCATCAACAAGTGGGAAAAAATATCCATCAACAAGTGGAGAAAGCATAGCCATCAACAAGTTGACAAAGGGCTTAGGTTGAGGGCAAAATGGTCAAAAAGAAGAAAAAAACCAAGTTGGCAAAGGTGGCCATCAAAAGGTGGCCGTAGCCAAATTTTCCAGCATTTTGGCGCCCATGGCGCCCATGCCTGCGCCAGTTCCTGCGCCAGTTTCTGTGTTGCGCCTGTGCTGCGTTTTTGGCGCCCATGAGGGTGTCTAGTGCCTTAAAAAATGCTCCTCCTCAAATATTTCCTTTTTTCTTCATTTTAGCTCATATTTTCTCTTTTGCTTCAAAATAAAACCTGAAAATAAAAAGTAAACATTTGCAGTAAAATAGATCAAAAATGTAATTAAAATACTAAAAAGACTTAATAAAATAACTATTAAAAAGACTCTAAAAATAGACTTATCAAACACCCCTATGCTTGAACCTTTGCTTGTCCTCGAGCAAAAACAGTGTAAATCTTTAGGCCAATTCTGATGGAAAATTATTTTCATATCGAAACCTTAAGTGAACTGTGGGGCAATTCTAACACTTTGGTTTGAGAGCTACTATTTTGGGCTTCTTGTGGAATTGAGAGACAACTTTAAAGTATCAGTACGCTAGAGAGGATATCAATGTCATCATAGAACCGGTTCCCCAACATTCTTAAGCTTGGGTCCTCCATTTACTAAGACCGGGTCTCAAAGGAGGGTCTTTATACGTTGGGTATTCAAGCATTTTTCTTTTCTTTTTGATTTTATATGCTAACCATTTATTTTGACATTTAAAATGCACTAACTTTTGCATTTTTGAATTGGTTTTGCATATATATATATTTGCACCAATTTGTGCACCAATTTTTGCATGCAATTTTTTTTTTTTTTTTTATTATTTTTTTTTCTTTGCTTGATACCCCAACTCAGACGTTTTTCTCCAGTAACTGCGCATCTAGTAAATGTCACCAAGAGAACCAGGTTACTAGTTTCTTTTCAGTCCCTCTAATTGTATTAATAACTGAAAACAGTCTCAATAGTGTGTGTGTGTGTGTGAAAAAGCCCTAGAAGTAGAAATCGAACCATGATACAATTTTGTTGTTCCCAACCAGTCCACCTAGATGATTGCTAATGAAAAATTGAAAAATTATTTTTGTCCAGAAAAGGCTTATCTAAAACATGCTTAGGGTTCACAAAGTTTCGTGATGGATGGAGCAGATACAACTCAAAGTACAAAAAGATAAAAACTCGGCAAAGCAATAAAGACATTCCTAATAAAAGTAATAAAATACCCCCCATGCTTGGACTAGGCATTGTCCTCAATGATTTTTCAAATAAAACAAAAGGGGTTAGGAGAGCTCACCTGGCTGTCTGGTTCAGGATACTCGGCCCTGGGGTATTTTATTTTTCAACAAATCGAAAAATACATTAAGTCGTGGGTTGCCTCCCACGCAGCGCTCTTTTAACGTCACTAGCTTGACGATTGGTTTTTTTTTTTTTTGTAAAGTTTTTCCTGGGTCCCATTGCTTGAAGTATAAAGACCAAGTGACACATGAAAAATGAAAACATATTCCTGGATCCCATGGCTTGTAAAATAGAAGTTGTATAAGCAATAAGATCTTATTTACAATCCCCCCCAGATCAAATGTTATTTTCACAAAGGAAGGTGAAAAATAAGATAAAGGAGATGGTTTGTATGGTGGTGGGGGGACGTTTGGTTCTTTTCTTTCCTTTTCTGGTTCCTTCTCTTTTTCTTTCTCTTCTTGCTCACATGGTAAATTATGTTTTTCACTCACAATTTTTTCTTGGTTTGCTTTTGGTTCCTCTAATTTTTTTTCGCTTCTAAGGGTGACAGCATATATTTGGCCATTTAGATTTTGTTCAGACTGTTCAGGTAATACCCCCGAAGATTTAGAGGATGAAGCCACCTGTGTTGCTACTTGAGTTATTTGATTTTCAAGCATCCTACTGTGAGTGGCAATAGAGTCGATTTTTGATTCTAATTTGATAAGTGTGTCATTCAAATAACAAGTTTGATTTTTGAAATCTTCATTTTGTTTTGTTTGAGATGACACAAATTTTTCCATCAAAAATTCCAAGTTCGACTTTTGCGGGCTGTTTTGTGGGTTGTTAAAAACCCTTTGACTTTGAAAAACAGGAGGTGGTCTAGGTGCTGGATTGGGTGGAGGATTTTTATAAGAAAAATTTGGATGATTTCTCCACCCAGAATTATAAGTATTTGAAAACGGATCTTCTTTTTGAGCATAGTTAATATGCTCATTTCCAGTACTAGATGCCTCAAGCTGGCATTCAGCTCCAATATGGCCAACAACCCCACATAATTCACATGGTGGAGTAGTAGGAGAAAAAGTTTGTGAAACGGCACTTACATTTAATTTTTCAAATTTTTGAAAAAGTGCGTCCACTTTTGAGGCAAGATGATCAACAGCAGATATTTCATACTTACCTGGCTCTTTTGATGATGCTGGTTTATCTGTTATGGCTCGCTCACTTGCCCATTGACAATGGTTTTGAGCCATATCTTCAATGAGTGCATAAGCTTCAGTAAAATTTTTGTTCATCAAAGCTCCACCTACAGCTGCATCAATAGTCATTCTTGTTGCATATTGTAATCCATTATAAAAAGTGTGAACAACGAGCCATGTCTCTAGTCCATGATGGGGGCATAGCCTTAACATTTCTTTGAAACGTTCCCATGTATCATAAAGAGATTCCCCGTTGTTTTGAGAAAATCGAGTAATTTGACTTCTCATTTGAGCTGTTTTACTCGGGGGAAAGAACCTAGCGAGAAAAGCTTGTTTTAATTGGCCCCAGCTGGTAATGGATTCCGAAGGCAAAGAATGTAGCCATGCTCTAGCTCTATCCCTTAATGAAAAAGGGAAGAGTTTTAGTCTTATGGCATCTTGAGGTACCCCGTTTAATTTGAGAGTCCCACAGTATTCCAGAAAAATTGAAATATATATGAAGATTTGGGTCCTCCGTGGGAGAACCAGAAAATTGGTTTTGTTGAACCATTGAAAGCAGAGACGATTTGAGTTCAAAATTATTTGCTTCCACATTTGGATGTACAATGGCAGCCGATGGTTCTGCTGAAGGTGCTGCGTACTCTTTGAGAGCACGATTTTCATTAGCCGCCATTTGGTTATCGGGAATTTCTCTCCTCCTTCTATGTAAGAACCTTTCAATTTCGGGAATTTGTTGAACAGTTTCTCCGAAACTTCTGGTTCTTCGCATTCGAGGGACAAGAGAAGAAAAAGTAAAAATAGAGAAAATAAGACTTCAGTCTAACCGGTGTCGAAAAATTTAATTAATATCACTGCCTCCCCGGCAACGGCGCCAAAAACTTGATAGGCTCGCAAGTGCACGAGTCGTATCGCGTAATAAAAGAGTTATCGATCCACAGGGAGAGCCTAAGTGATTACCAATTTAATTTTCCAAAGTTGATTAGCTAGAAGGAATGGTTTTTAGGAGTTGTAAAATTTAGAAATAAAAACAAATAATCTCAGGTTTATAGTTTTATCACAACAATGAGGAACCAAAATAATTTCTTTAGACTATTCAACAAATTATAAGAGTAATATATTTAAAAGACAAGGCAGCGAATATAACTAATGTCTCCTTTCGGAGTACAAGAGCGTGTTTTGAACTAACAATCAAGCCTATTCTCATGGTTGATTGTCACCAAAACCCATTAAGCATAACACCTTTATAATGTCTCAAGAGTTTCGAAACTATTCTCATGTGTTGATTCCCTTGTCTAATTTCATAGTTTCAACATCAATACTTCACCTTTCGGTCCTTCGTTTGATGTTTAAAATAAGATTTGAAGGACAATAAAATTAGATTGAAATATAAAACAATTTGGAGTGGAGAATAGTCTTGGGAATTATTAGGGACCTATCATTGGATTACTCCCAACAACCCAAGACTTTTTATCTACTCACTCATATTAAATATGAGAGAAGAAGAAGAAGAAGAAAAGACATGAAATTAAATAGCGAGAAATAAAAGAAAGCGGTAAATTGCAAAATCATAAATAGCGGAATTGTAAATGACAAGAAAATAAAAGTGCAAGAAAATAAATAGCAAGGAAAGTAAATGACATGGAAAATAAAAGTGCAAGAATGTAAATAGCAAGGAAAGTAAATGACTTGGAAAATAAATGGGCAAGAAAGTAAATAGCAAGGAAAATAAAAGAGCGAGAAAGTAAAGGAGCGAGAAAGTAAAAGAGCGAGAAATGTAAAGGGCAAGAAAGTAAATAGCAAGGAAAGTAAATGACTTGGAAAATAAATGGGCAAGAAAGTAAATAGCAAGGAAAATAAAAGAGCGAGAAAGTAAAAAGCGAGAAAGTAAATAGCAAGGAAAATAAATGACTTGGAAAATGTAAAGGGCAAGAAAGTAAATAGCAAGGAAAATAAATGACTTGGAAAATAAAAGGGCAAGAAAGTAAATAGCAAGGAAAATAAAAGAGCGAGAAAGTAAAGAGCGAGAAAGTAAATAGCGAGAAATTAAAGGGGCAATAAAGTAAAGGAGCAAGAATTAAAAGGGCAAGAAAGTAAATAAACAAGAATCATAAAAACATGAAGAGTAAATTGAAGTCATGAATCTTTAGAGAGCCTTTGTCATTGATTTTCTAACAAAATTCAAGCTTGGTTACAAGTGAGGATCATGCCTCTATTTATAGGAAAATATGTGGGGCAAAATAGTCCAAAAGAGGAAAAAGTGGCAAATCAAGTTGGCCAAGGTAGCCATCAAAAAGCCATCCTCAAGTGGACAAAGCATATGAGCAAGTGGTCAAAGCACATGAGTGGAGGGGCAAAATAGTAAATTACAAGTTTTGCCAAAGATATGGTCATCAACAAGTGGGCAAGGCAAAGCCATCAACAAGTGGGAAAAAATATCCATCAACAAGTGGAGAAAGCATAGCCATCAACAAGTTGACAAAGGGCTTAAGTTGAGGGCAAAATGGTCAAAAAGAAGAAAAAAACCAAGTTGGCAAAGGTGGCCATCAAAAGGTAGCCGTAGCCAAATTTTCCAGCATTTTGGCGCCCATGGCGCCCATGCCTGCGCCAGTTCCTGCGCCAGTTTCTGTGTTGCGCCTGTGCTGCGTTTTTGGCGCCCATGAGGGTGTCTAGTGCCTTAAAAAATGCTCCTCCTCAAATATTTCCTTTTTTCTTCATTTTAGCTTATATTTTCTCTTTTGCTTCAAAATAAAACCTGAAAATAAAAAGTAAACATTTGCAGTAAAATAGATCAAAAATATAATTAAAATACTAAAAAGACTTAATAAAATAACTATTAAAAAGACTCTAAAAATAGACTTATCAGATATGCATTTATTGCCTCCACTTTCTCACGTGGTTTTAGCCTTATTAGTTATAAGAATGTAGTTAATTAGGAGAATAATTTAAATTCTATAAAAATGGTAGTTTTGGAAAGAAAGTTAGAATCCAACTTAATTAATTGAAAATAACAAGTTTCAATGTTATTCTTTGGTATGTGAGATGTCTGGTTTTTTCTCTTAACCAAGATCCCGAGTTCGAATCCAATATTGGGAATGCAATTTGGATTAGGTGCAGTTGAATTTTGTGTGCAGTCGTGAAGTCGTCAAGTTGACAGTCCAAATTTTAAGAACAATTTTGAATTTTTGTTTAATATAAAATTTCAAATTTAAAATTTGGACCGTCCAATCAACATCATACGATTCCAATCTTGCTGACTGCATATGCACTCCTAACTGCACACAAACCTGATTCCTTCTACCACATGACATGTGTGCGAATCTACATGTCTTGTAGTTTTGAGTTGAATAATTCGACTTGAAGTTATTTTTTTTGACTAAAAATGATATTCATTCATTTAAATTGATAGATATAACATTGATCATAATACAAATCCAGCATTGCTAAAAATACAAAGGATGACTCTGTGAACAAGCTCGCAGCACCCAAGTTAATAACATAAAACGACAAAATGCCTCTGGACTGTCAACTTTAAAATTGAAAAAATAAAAGTAACCAGAGTACCCATGCCTCTGGATTTGTAACTTTGAGGCTCTAGTCATTGGTTGAATCTGCAATGGGTCGAAGTTGATCAGTTGATCTGAACCAAACGACCACCGCAACAAGACGGGAAATCAATATCGTCGTACCAAGATGACGAACAACAATATTAATGCCGCACTCAGACGAAGAAGTCAAGAAAAAATTCGCAATAGAAGCTAGATCTATGTGAATATCACTTACTTAGATAAAAAAAGACAAAAAAACAATCCAGGGTGGTGATTCTAGGCCAAAAGTTGACCTAAAACCACCCCCTCTGGTGGGTGAGTAAGAAAGAAGAAAAGATGACTAGGTTTAGAAAGAGTATAGGGAGAGAGCGAAACTAAAAGTGAGACTAAAACCTCGGCTTAAAGTTATTATATATTGCTTGTTCTTGCAAATATACGTATAGTCTAATTTAGTTATTACAAAAATAAAAATCTGAATTAATCGTAAAAAAAAAGTAAAAGTAAAATTTTGAATTAGTTCTCTGGAAAATCAAAATGCTTGCAAACAAACAAAAATGCATTTGAGCCACTCACTGACTTGTGGACATAATGTTTTTTTCTTGTGGACATAATGCTAATTCTAACATATTTATATGTTTACAATTTTTTTCTAATAAAAATATATGAAAACTTAATATGATCATTAACATTTAAAATTTTACAACATGTATATGCTTATTTAAACAAAGTTATAATATATAAATTAGGCCAAATTGCATTTTTGGTCTTTGACTAAAATTTCAATTTGGCCTTGTATCTTTTTTTCTCACTTTGGTCATTTATGTTTCGAATCTATATCAAAATGATCTGTTTTTAACATGAAGGACCAAAGTGTGACAAAAAAAAGGACCACTCTAACACAGATTTGAATCATAAAGGACCAAAGTGAGAAAAAAATGACCACTTTTGACACAGATTTGAAACATAAATGACCAAAGTGAGAAAAAATGATAAATGATCAAACTGAAATTTTGGTGAAAGATAATGGACAAAAAATGCAACTTGGCCTACAAATTATATTTATAAATCATAGTATTTAATTTATTGAATATATTAAAAAATATGTGATTACTTTAAATATGTATTGCACATTTGTTCCACTCCAATAAAAAAATTTAGAAAATTAATCTAAAGAAAATATTAGGCTTAAATATGTTTACCTAGAGTTAAATAAAGTAAAATACTAGTATTTATAAATATAATTTATATAATATAATTGTGTTTAATCAAACATAAATATGTTGTAAAACTTTTGATGTTAACATTCGTATTAAGTTTTCATATAAGTATTAGAAAAAATTCATCATTAATTTAATATCAACGTGAAATAAACATGCAAATATACTAAAATTGACATTATGTTCGCAGGTCAATGTATGGCTTAGAGGCATGTTCTTTCTTAGTACTCAGCTCCAAAAATACCTCATATTGGTCTCTGAAATTAGGGGTGGACAACATTTGATAAACCGACCGAAACCATAAAAACCCGCAAGTGCAAAACTGGAAACGGGTGAGTGACATCAGGTAATCAAGCTTTCGGTATGTTTATTCCGGTTTCATATGGATTGAAACGGTCGGTGGCGGTCTGGGAGGAAAGGATCCACCAATATCCGCATCCGACCGAAAGCAAAACCAGATCTGAGCATTTCCAGCGTTCTTCTTCATAGCACTTTCACAGCGTTTCCAGCGTTCTTCTTCACAGAAGCAAAACCAGAAATTCAAGCACTTTCTTCTTCACAGCGTTCTTCCTTCTCCCTTCCTTCCACTTTTTCCTTCTGTCACGGCGTTCTTCCTTCTCCCTTCCTTCCACTTTTTCCAGATCAGTGAGAAGTGAGAAGAAGAAACGTTGCTACCGTCGCCCTCAACTTCTTCCTTCTCCCTTCCATCCACTTTTTCCAGATCTCCAATGGCGGCGCCACCGGTGAGCCTTTTCTCCCTTCCTTCCACTTCTTCCTTCTGTCACGGCGTTCTTCCTCCTCCAAACCGAAAATATCCACCCGCCGGAACCGCGACCCCACCTAAACCGCAACCCACCTAAACCGCCTCTGAAAACGGTCAGAGATGGATGCTAAATCTCGTCCTCGGTTTTCAAACGAATCTCCTCCTTGGTTTTCAAACGGATGACCCTCCGGCGGCCCGAACCCAGCCGTAACCGACCGGTGTCCACCCCTATCTGAAATCGTGCTCCCAAAAAAGCATGCTGAAAAGGGTTCCCCCAATGGTCTTTAAACAGAGACTCATACAAAATTTCCAATTCCATCACTATGTGCGATAGTGCTTCAACATGTATGGGCGCACACATTCACTGTATATATAAGCTTAGAATTTTGCTCCTAAGTGTCTAGATTTCTTCCAAATGAATATAACAGATAAGTTAGCATATTGAATTTACAGTGTTGCTAAAATTAGTATTAAACTAGTTATAAATATACGATTACCTAAAATGGGTATTTTTTTATTAGTGATTGAATGGGCTAGACACTATTTGATGAGGATATATGAAGAGACAAAACCAAATAAAGTAGCATAGAGGACTTACAAGGCATTGGAGTCTCAATGATAAGGAAAAGATTTAAGAAGGATAAAGAGACTCTAAACACATTGAACATGACCTAAAATGGGTATTTTTTTATTAGTGTTTTTTTAAGTATTTTACCATTGTTGACTTCAATGTTTTGAATCTTTATCTTCAATAATGGTAAAACACTCAAAACAACACCAAATCAAACGAAATTTGTGCCTAACTTGAACGCAATTTCACAAGGATCACGAATCCACCATCGATTTGTACAATAAAGTAGCATAACTTATCTGAAAATGCGTTTTTGGCCAAAAAACGACTTTAAATTTTGTTAGAAGCTAAAATGCTCAAATCTCAACAAAATTGCACCAAACCAATTGCAAAATGCTCGAAATTACTGCAGTAAGTGAATGCAACCAAGAGATTTCAATGAAATTGATGCAAAATCAAACGCGAAATTGAAATCAGAAATGCAAAATGAAAGGGTTTTATGTTTTTGATTTTAAAAAAATGAAATGTCACCATTTAATGAAATACACATCAATCATGACATTTAAGAAGTTCCGTCAGCAGTTAACTGCCAGCATAGCGTCTGTTAACTTCAATTGACGGAAGGGACCAAAATAAAACAAAAATGACGGGACAAAAAAAGATAAAGGACCAAAATGAAAATTAGAGCAAAGATAAAAGACCAAAAATGTTATTTAGTCTTTTATATATTATTATATTTGCTTTAAAAAAATGTACACCGGAAGTAGTACTTCACATGCATCATGTGCACATCACGTGATTGAAACACTTTTTCTCAAAGTTTTTCTCTCTTGGCTGGTCATTTATTATGTGGCCAATACCCAAACATTGCTATCGATTCCTTACGAATAAATAATACTAGCCATAACTTCATTTTTGGTTACTTTTACATAGTTGATCCACTGCCATTATTGGCATTTAAAAGTGTATTGTACATAATATAGTGAATTAATGTCTCCCTGCTACCAACCATGGACAGAAAAAAACTTTGAAAGTACATAAAAGATTTAGAAAATTAAAATAATAAAAAAAACATCCATATTCCCTTTTTGATTCTCTACAAAATTCCACATGCGGCCGCCACTTTGAACGTACAAAAAATGTATAACGACACGAGCATCAACATCCTCTTATATATTTATATTAATTATATAGTAGTATCATTTTTATTCTCTATCTCTAAATTGGATAACTAGATGCACATGCACATGAGCATCTCAATAACATCTCCCAATATCTATCCCAATATCTATTTTCTGTCCCTCCATTGTGTTGTGTCTGTGTGAAAAGAATATGAGAACTTAGTGGTCAAGGATGTGAACTTCTATAAACCAAATATTATAATCTATTACCCCCCTCCGTTGCTTATTTGATGTTTTTTTTGAAGCAATAGATTGAAATATGCCCAAAATCTATCGAAGATACGTTATCGAGCTACCTACCATTATTATCCATGCATTAAATCCAATAGTGCTTAGCATAAGAGAGTATATTAAAAAAAAACCTAAGTCTCACCTAGACTAGAAATAAAAGTACGAAAAGTGTTCATAAATAATGAATATCAACCACCTTAAAGCTAGTTTTATAAGACTGAGTTGGACCCAACTAACACTCAACATCATAAAAAGTCTTAGCATGAGCCTTATCTTCCGTGTCTCCTTAGCTATTATTTCACATATTCCCAATCATACATGTCTTCCCTAACAAAAAATAATGATGCACTCAATTAATGCCCGTGGTGGACGAACGAAAGTATGTGTGTATGGTTTTAGTCTTCGTAGTTTCTTGCAATTAGGGCCATAGCTCCATCATGTGCGACAGGTCCCTCGGAACCGTCCTCTTAAGGGATGACATAAATTTAACACACATGCCTCCATTGGTCAGAGCGGGGCATAGCCGCATAGCATAAATAAAGTCCATTGATCGTGTCTTCATAGACTTTGAGAGGTATCTTTAATTCATAGAAGGAAAAGCCTCGAACAATTAAAATGTTAATCAGCATACTTTCTGATCCATACCGTGATAATTAAAATGTTAATCAACATACTTTCTGATCCGTACCTTGATCGCCCAAGGGTAGTACGGGTATGTTGCTTATTGCTCTGCCGGGAAGTGAGGTCGCGAGCAGAGCTCAAAGTGGGTGTACCTGCAAAGACACTCCGACGCCCAAGTCAGGGAGGAAGAAGTCAAAGCAGGAAATGAGAGATGGGTTCAAAAGTGTACCTTTCTGGGGGGGGGGGGGGGGTTGACCCTTATTTATAGAGTTCGGCGGAGTTCCCTAGCAGTTGGATCATGTGGCTCAATCCCAGCCGTTGATGTGCTCCCAACTCGCTTAGGCGCGCTGTTCGCTAGTAAGCTACAGTGCCCTGGATTAGGTTGGGCCTTCCTCGAGGATTGGGCCCTCGGCCTAGTCCAGAACAGTTGCCCCCAAGCTGAAGTTGTCTGGAGGGTGGGTTCAGGCTTGAGGCCCCCGGTCAATGGGTCGACTGCGTCAATCGCCCGCCCTATTTGAGGGCGGCCTCCTGCTCATGGTGCCTGTGACTTCCACGTGAGGGTCTTTGAGAAATGCCACGTGTCTGTCTTGGGAAATGTGTGATGTCTGATGGATGTGACGCTTGCACTGCTCGAGGGAGAGATGAAACGACGGCGCGCAGTCAGTGTCACTGACTACGAGGTCAGAATTTAATGAACGGAGTGGAGGGGCGCGTCGCTTCATTTTCGGCCCACGATCCATCTTAAGGCCCACTATATAAGGGCAGTATGTCATGGTCATTCGTTTACTTCGCGAATTTTTAGGTGCTCTAGAGGCGACTTGATTTTTCGGCGAGAGCGAGTTCATTTTTTGGTGAGAGCGACTTCTTTTTCCAGTGAATCTCCGACAACTGGTGAGGTGCTTTCCCTTCCATACCCAGAATGTCGTTCGAATCGTTCTTCTCTAGGTATTTTTCTTTTTCCTTTCCTGCCTTATTTGTGGTTAGTCGCTTGGCGGGGAGGGGGCGTCAGGACCGGGGTCGACCTTATCGCCCCCTTCTTAAATTCAGGATAACGAGTCCTGATGCGATGCCCCCTCTCCTGCAGGTTCGTAATCCTGGCGAGGACCACGAAGACTGCACGGTTGAGGCGATCTCCAAAACTTGCAAAGCATTGTGCGGGTCCGACGACTACCGAAGTCATGTCGGGCGAAGAGGTAGGGTCTACCATAGAGATAGATCGGTCATCTGAGGCGTCGACTGAGACTTCTTTCGAGAGTTCTTCAGAGGCATCCTCTTCTTCTGAGGTGGCGAGCTCGCCACAGGCCCAGAGAGATGGTTCCTGCGCAAGGGAATGTGGAACGGGGTGAGCAAGCAGTGGCGGCTCCCCGCGTAGTTGATTATTCATGGGTCTCCAAGGTGTTACGGGAGACAAGATCAATTATCAGACCAGGGGCGGACGCACTGGAAGTTCACAGATACCTGGTTGGAGAAGTTGATCAAGACTGGTTCGTCGAGGGGGGTATCTCGGAACGAACATGTGGCGACTTTCCCTGAAGATCTTAAGTTCACCATGTATTCAACCCTATTGCTGCATCTTCGGGCGCGGCCACCCTTCACATACTTTCAAAGGCGGGCCCTTCGCTATCTTGGAGTCGCCCCCTCACAGTTGCATCTCAACGGTTGGGGTTTTTTGAGGGCGTTCGAGCTATTAATGGAGGAGATGGATCGGCCTTATTCCAGGAGGTTATTTTTTACCATCTTCGAAGTAAGTCGCCTTGGAGAGCCGGGAACAAGGATGAGAAGGGGCGACTTGGTGGCGACTTTGAATGAGAAGGGGCGATGTCAAAGAGACCAAGTTTCCCGTCGCCTGGTCGAAGAGCCATTACAATAGGAGACCGGCTACTTATAGTGTCAAAGAGGATTGCCTTGATGAGGACGATAAGGAGACACTTCGGCCTCTCAAGAATTTGGTTACCTATCTTGAGGGCGGAACGATTTCGGTGAGACAACTGGTCGCTGCGAAGAATTCAAACGAGGTCAAAGCTGCTTTAGGTAGGTGTTGGCCAGTGTGGGCGGTGTCATGCCCGTTCCTCATGGATCGGTTATATTTACTTTGTTGTCTTTTGTTCTCATTTTCCGCAAACTTTGCGAATCTTCGTTGTATACTAACTCGCTTCGTTCCCATTTTGCAGATAAAATGGCAGGTCCGCTCGACTTCCAAGGACTAAAGGCTCTGATTCAGGAGGGGCTGCGCGAGCCCAAGGCTCCACCAACGCTTCCCCTACGCCCGCTCCTCGTGTCGATGAGGAGGTTCACACGCCCTTGGTCGACCAAGGGGTGAACGACCCTGCGGGCGTTTCCTTAAACAAAAGGCGAGCAAATGTTCTGGACGCCGCCAATAAAGTTGTGGCCTTGTCTAATGAAGATTCTGATCCTCCAGCAAAGGGGGTTAGGGCGACCAGAGAAGGTCGGAAGGGGAAATCGCCCAAGGTCAACTTGGAGGCGCTGACAGCGGCTGACTACGAGCATTTCTTGGAAGATCCTCTCGATTCTGTAGCCAAAGTATGCAAAGTCGCTTCAGACCTCTTCAAGAAGTGGAAAAGGGAGGACGAGGACCGTACTGTAGGTAATGCTCTCGAGGCCAGAAATTTATGGTTGGAAGGCGATTTAATTGACAAAACTGATAAGCTAAAAAGCTGCCATAAATATCTTGCAGTTCTGCAGAAGGAGCGAAACGCAGCTAAGAAGGAGTTGGAGGAGGCGAGGAGCGCCCTGAAGCCGACCTCTCTGATGCCCCACTACAAAAAAAAAGGTCATTTGCGACGGCAAAGTCCTCGCTAAATCACCAAATTCCCTCGCTAACAGTCATTTGCGAGGGAATTAGCGAGGGACAACGTCCCTCGCTAATTCCCTCCTCGCAAATGCGATTAGCGAGGGATTTGGGTCCCTCGCTAATTAGCGAGGGCAGTGTCCCTCTCTAGATCCCTCGCTAATGCTCAGCCACGTGGCCATGGTCCCTCGCTAAGTCCCTCGCTACTGCTCAGCCACGTGGCCACATTCCCTCGCTAATTCCCTCTCTAATGCTCAGCCACGTGGCCACGTTCCCTCGCTAACCCCCTCGCTAATTCCCTCGCTAATGCTCAGCTACGTGGCAACCTTCCCTCGCTAACGCCCACGCTACTGCCCAACCACGTGGCCACATTCCCTCGCTAAGCCCCTCGCTAATTCCCACGCTACTGCTCAACCTGATGAAATTTTTTTTTTTATTTTATCTGCTTTTATACCTGTTTATTTTATTAATAAATAATAAAATCTAATAACATAAAATACATAAAATAGTTTAAAATAAAAATTATCCAATAACAAAATATTTGAATCAACAACACTTAATCTGAAATGTTATAACAAAATATTTAATCAACAAAACTAAAAGCTGCCACCATCAGACTCCTCAGCTTCCTCCTCAGCTTCCTCCTCATCTTCCCCTTCATCTTGCTGCTGCTCATTTTGCTTCATATTCTTAAAATACTTAAACATCAGCTCCTGCCTACGGGTCACCTTCTCATAATCTTGCTGCATCTTTCTCATCGCCTCAGAGGAGGTCCTGACCTCCTGTCGAGTCTCGTGCAGCTCCTGCTCCAGCCGCCTGATATGCTCTGTCTCCGCAGGAGTATAAGCTGGTCGACTCCGTCTTCTGCTGCTCTCGGCCCCAGACTGACTCATACATGGAGCCATGGGCCCCGTACCATACAGGCGACCCTTAGACCAACCTACTGTCTTCTCCCAATGTTTGTTTGCCAGATCTCTCATCTCAGGAGTAAGTTGGCCAAATGAATCAGGGTTCCAGCTCCCCTGAGTTAGCTGAGTCATGAACTCATTTATTTGCTCCTGTTTTGAATAACCACAAATTAGCGCTCCATTTTGACAAATGAACATTATATAATACAAATCAATATGTATATTTACCTGGGTCATCTTGGAGCGCTCATCAACATACTCGCCAGTGCCTTTCCTCACATGGGTGGCTCTATGCAGCTCAGGAGCAGTGATAGGGCGTCCTGCCTTCTTACTCTGTAAGATGAAACACATTTTTAAAAATTGCTAACTAATTAAATAATATAAAAAACACATAGATGTGAAAAATAATTTACCATTCTAGCAGCATGCTGAGCCTGGTTGATGGACCCACCGCAGTGAAGCGAGCCACCCTTTTCCGAGTTTCTATTATTTTTGGCTTTTGCAGCAGTGTCCTTGAAAGCCTCTGAAGCCCAATGGCTCTTGAAGGCATTCCAAATCTCATCACTCATGTAGGAAGGCTTCTTATCTTTACAGCGGAGCTTATAAAGCAAATCAGAAATTTGAGCGCCCATCCTTCTGAAAAAAATTCTCCGCACATTGTCATCGTCTTCTGTGTCCCAAGTTACTCTGGTCTGTATTATATTAAACGTTATTAAACATAAAATTTAAACAAACAATATAAGTAATGACAAAATAATTAACACTTACCCTAAAGAAGTCTAGCAGATCATTTCTTTCATCTTCTTCGACATTGCTCCACTTTTTATGGAACGTTTGAAAATATCGTTTGCGGATGACATGAGTGATGTTTGATGAAGCTACCTTTGCAGGAAGAAGCCTGCATATTGAAAGATATATCAAACAATTATCAAATATATATAAGTCGTTGCATAATTAACTTTAAAAAAACAAACAATATAATACTTACGCGTTACCACTGCTATAAATGACTTTGAGTCTGATACCATTAATAACAATCACCTCCACTCTCTCGTCATCAGTGGATGAATCAGCATCAACATTACCCCCACCAACATCATGTACATCATGCTGAATATCATCCTGGGGATCTGGTGTAGGCATAGATAACCCAGCTGATGGACCTATATGTCCAGATGATGAGCCTATATGCCCAGGTGGTGCGCCAAACCCAGCTGCTGCGCCATACCCAGCTGGTGAGCCTATATGCCCAGGTGGTGCGCCAAACCCAGCTGGTGCGCCATACCCAGCTGGTGCGCCAAACCCAGCTGCTGCGCCATACCCAGCTGCTGCGCCATACCCAGCTGCTGCGCCAAACCCAGCTGCTGCGCCATACCCAGCTGTTGGGCCCGTATAATGCCCATGAGATGGTAAATGAAACCATCCAGGGCCAGATGGAGCCGAAGGTTGTGGGGCAGTAGATGGTGGGCCCACAAACGAATTATGGCTCCTCATATTCCCAATATTAAGTTCCACCTCACGATTACGCCTCCTCCTAGGAGGTTCACCGGTCATAGTCTTCTTCCCTTTATTAGGACGTCTCGGTGGTGGGTCAGAACCTCCTCCTGGATCCATATCTATTAAAAAATAGAAAGAAAATGTGATAAAGAACAATATTGATATATTAATTTAAAGACAACATAATGAGTCATAAAGAACAATATTGATATATTAATGATTCTAATAAATTTAAAGACAACATAAGTAGACAACATATATAAGATTAATCATATACAACTAGGAGTCATCATCACATAAGGAGTCAATCGGTTCAAATTCATATTTCTCTTATTCATCTTCATTCTCTTCATCATCTTCATATTCATTCTGTTCTTCATCTTCATTCTGTTCTTCATCTTCATCAACTTCTTCAACTAGGTGTCTATCATCACATAAGGAGTCAATCGGTTCAAATTCAAGCACCTCATCTACTCCCGAAATTTCATCCACCTGATAAGGAACCTCATCCTCCGCATCAGTGCCTTCAATGTGACCCCGTGGTTTTGTCTTAATTGCAACACACCATCCTCTCTGAGTTGATGGATATGGAACATAATACACCTGCCTCACATTTTCTGCCATGATAAACGGATCATAAAGTTTATACCTTCCATTCATTCGAATGTCCACGGTATTACATTTTGGATTCAATTTCATTCCTCTAACAGATGGATCAAACCATCTACAGAAAAACAAAACTATTCTCTTTTCATAGTCTAACCGTGGGTATTCAAGTTCATATATGCGTTCGATCACACCGTAGAAGTCATTTTCACCTCCTCCTGTTTCACCTTTAACATATACCCCACTATTAATTGTTTTTTTTCCCTCACTCCATGATTGGGTGTCAAATTTGTAACCATTAACTAGGTACGTGTGCCACTCGGTCACCTCAAGAAAAGGACCATTGGCTAAGTTCCTCAAGTGTCGGATTTGGGGAGTTGGTTCTGCTTCATAAACCTAAGTAAACCACATATGGAAAAAATAAGTTATGTCTCATATTTACTTTAAAGAATTATTCAGCGCCTTGGGGATTTGGTTACTTACTCTAGCCTTAAACCAGGATGGAAAACTTTCATGTATACGAATAGAAGATTCTTCAACGCCTATACCCTCAATTCGTAAGAATGCACTGAAAAAGAAATATTATTACTCTTTAGATTGAAAGTTGATCAAATTATTATTTAACTTCATACAGTATAGATTAACTGAATTGGAGCATACTTACTCAAGATATGGTTTAACTTCAGTGCAATTGATCAAGACATGAACATGTGCTGATTTATGCTCTTTATCTGATAAGTAATTGGTTGACTTCTTACCCGAAGGGCGACCGGGTTTGATAAACACAGATAAAGTGAGCGGGTGTCTTTCTTCTTCAATCTCCACTTCGTTTCTATTATTTGCTGACAACATAAAGTTGTTGAAATAATGTGAACAAAAATAAATTGTTTCACGGTGTAGGTAAGCTGTGCAGATCGATCCTTCAACTCTAGCTTTATTCTTCACCGATCGTTTATAATCACCCATTAATCTATTTGTTGAAAGAAAAATACTTCATTAAACTAATAATCATACTAATTAAGATAATTTTAAAAAAATGTTGAAATAGATAATTACCTCTCAAATGGATACATCCACCTATAATGAACTGGTCCACCAAGCCTTGCTTCATACGCAAGGTGAATCGGTAAATGCTCCATGGAATCAAAGAAACCGGGAGGAAATATTCTCTCCAACTTACAAATAATGAAAGGAATATTCTGCTCCATCTTAATAAGATCATCCCTTCTCAATGTTGAAGAGCACATATTTTTAAAATATTGACTCACTTCAATAAGTGGTTCCAAAACACACTTTGGTAATGAATTAAAAGCAATTGGAAGCAAACACTCCATGAATACATGACAATCATGACTTTTCATCGCATACATCTTCCCGGTGTTCACATCGGCACATCTTGCAAGGTTAGAAGAATAACCATCTGGCATCCTCAATTCTTTCAACCATCGACAAACATTTTTCGCTTCATCTGGTGTTAGACAGTATTTGGCTTTGGGTTTTAACATCTTCCCATTAGGCATTTCCACCAAATTCAAATCAGATCGATGTTTGCTACAATAAAGAGCAGAATCCAATCTAGCCTTATTATTGTCTTTGGTTTTATCTTTCACATTCATCACAGTGAAAAATATGTTGTCAAAGAAATTCTTCTCGATGTGCATAACATCAAGATTGTGCCTCAACAAATTATCTTTCCAATATGGGAGATTCCAAAATATGCTTTTTTTTGTCCAATTGTGCCACCGTCCATAACCATCCACCCGGGTGAGCTCCCCTACCTCTGTGGCTTCTGGAAAATCCATAACTCTGCTCCAGATTTCACCTGATGTCAACAAAGGCGGTGGTCCACCTGATATCATCATATTGAGGCTCATCAAATGGCACATTCACCCTGAGACCATCGCAAATCATGTTTTGCATCGACTCAAAAATTTCATTACGTGGAACACCAACACCAGAACTGCTTGAAGCCCCTATCTCAAAATTTTGAAATTGTTGTTCTCCATGGTCTACCCAAATCCAATAATTAGGCCTAAACCCCCAATGATACAAGTGATCCCTGATTTCATCATCGGTCATAATAGGTTCACCGTCGCATTTTAAGCATGGACATCTAACCCCTTTTTCCTGTTGAGCCAATTCATGTCGCCACGCTACCACAAGAAACTGTTCAACCCCAATTACAAAAGATTCCTTTAAACCCGCTCTTCTCGGATATAACCGATCATACACCCAATCACGATTAAATTCATACAAATTCATCTACACGTATTTAAGAAAACGTGTTAGATAACATTCCCAATAATATTTCAAGTTAGTGGCATCAATATGATCTCAGTGGAGATGATTTCGAGCCGAATATGGGGGTTAAGGACAGCACAAAACCCTTTTCCATCCAAGTAGTGAAGGAAGTTATTTCATATAACTCCCAACCTTACCGTTGTTAGTATCGTCTCGCAATTATCTCAATGGAGATGATTTCGAGCAAAATATGGGGGTTAGGATGTCCCTCACCCTTTTCCATCAACAACACACAGTCATCTAACCTAGGGTTCATCAAAACAATAATTAAATATTTTTCAATTAAACTAACCGTTATGAGATTGACGTCTGTTGCGGTTGTTCGGTGACGATGCGCACTCTGGTGCGGTTCTTAAACTCCAAACACCAACGATGTCAATCCTAAATCAATCAAAAAACATAAATCAAAACAAATTTAAAAAATCAATATCAAAAAAATATCATAAAAAAATGTCAAAACCTACAAAAGGGAGAGGGCAGAAATTCGTGGTGGTCGTGGCGGCGGTGGTGGTGGCGGCGGTGCACAGTTAAATTTCGCAGGTGAGAGAGAGAGAGGCTGAGAGAGAGGGGCTGAGAGAGAGACAGCAGAAAGTAGGTGCTGGTGGTGGTGGGTGGTTGTGACGGTGGTGGTGGGTGGTTGCGACGGTGGTGGTGGGTGGTTGTTGGCCGTAGGTGAGAGAGAGAGGCGGAGAGAGAGAGGGCGAGATGGCGGAGAGGAGCTGTCGTAGGTAGGTGAGGATGGTGGTGGTGGTTGTGAGGGTGGTGGCGTTGGCGGCGTTGGCGGCTTCTCGGTGGCCGTAGGAAGAGAGAGAGGCGGAGAGAGAGACGGTGAGGAGGCGAAGAGAGAGAGCCGGAGTGAGGAGGTGACGGAGAGAGGAGGTCGTAGGTAGGTGATGGTGGTGGTGCGGCGGCCGTCGTAGGTGAGAGAGAGAGGCGGAGAGAGAGAGGCGGAGAGAGAGAGGCGGTGAGAGAGAGGAGAAGAGAGAAATGAGGGTTTCTGTTTTGAGATTCAGTTTTGGAAATTAATTTGACATTAGCGACGGCATTAGCGACGGCATGGGCCGTCGCTAACCGTTACGCCCATTTCCACGCAGTTCCACGCGTTGAACGGTCAAAAAACATTTGCGAGGGACACTATAGCCGTCGCTAATTTTTCCCGCCCAGGCCATTAGCGACGGCCTGGCCGTCGCTATTGCTAAAATTTCCGTCGCTAATGCTTAAAAAAATTCGACAGCTCTATGCCCTCGCTAATGCCGTCGCTAATATCAGTTTTTGCGAGGGACTTGAAGTCCCTCTCTAATTCCGTCGCTAAAGGCAACATTTTTTGTAGTGCCCTCATAAAGTCGAAAAAGTCGGTCAAGGCATTGTCCAAAGAGCGTGATGATGCCAAGGTCGCCCTGGCTGCTGCAGAGAGGGAGGTCAAGGACGAAAAGCTTCGAGTGTAAATAGATAAATCCGTAATTATTTCTATTTTTTTGAAATTAATATTAATTTTATTTTTAAATGAAATAGGTATAGATACCGGTAATCTTTTGATTATCGGGTGTATTCACGACTACAAAACATCCGGTAAAAGGGGAAGCAATAACTAAAAATTAAAAAATATTATAAAAACACTACTAAAAATTCGTAAAAGAATCAAAACTAATCTAAAAATTATAAAAACACGACTAATGATCTAATAAAATCAAAAGAAGGTTATGCAATTTTTTTGGATTTTTTGGAGATTATGAAAAATTCAAAAAAAATTAATAAAAAAAAATAGTAAACGAAGGAATTTGGGATTTTTACATTTTTTGGAGATTTTGAAAAATTCAAAAAAATTAATAAAAAAATAGTAAACGAATGAATTTGGGATTTTGAGTCCCGCATTCTTTAAGAGATCCCTTCAATGGGTTTATTGTTCCCTGTTTTCTTTTGGATTTAATGGATGTGGTTTCGGGGCAATCGGAGTAGGTTGTCCAAAAACCGAATTTTAGATAAAAATTATCTAGCCCGGCGTACAACATCATCACATGTAAGGAATATTTACGGATTTATCTATATAATTGATAAATTCGTAATTTAAAAATACATTACGAATTTATCAAATAAATAGATAAATTCATAAAAAAATTTAAAAATTGTATACCAAAGTTATCTATTAATGGTAAATCCGAAAATCCAATTTTTTCTCTAAACGATGTAAATGAGAGGGGTAAAATGGGAATTTCACATGCTGTGTGTGTGGAGAGGTGGGGGGGGGGGGGTATAGTGCCCAAGTTGGGGGTATAAAAATCAACATCTCTTCTTTTTGTCGAAAATAAAAGGCCCATGCTTTTCCCACATCCCTCCCTACTCACCCCAAACCCCCTAACCCTGCGAAATGACTAAAAGGCCATTAATAAAACGCGCATTTTTTGCCGATTCGGTACGAGTAACCGAAATAATTCGGTTATGGGCAACCGAAGGTGTATTTTTTGGCACACACCCCTTTATTCATTTTTTAGAGGGTTTGAGGCACCCCCACCGAACACCCCCTTAACAGAAAGAGATTAGAAACCTTAACCATTTGTGGCATCCGTGGGAAAGAGAAGCAATTGAATATTTCGGTTTAAGTGATCTATGGAATTGCTTCCATGAGAAGAGTGGTCAATGGAGAGACACTTGTACAAACGATTCTTACAGCGAAGAGAGTGAATGTGATAAGCTATGGAGGTGGGATGGAAGTTCATTAGAAGAGGGAATATTTGAACAAGATTGTCTCATGGATAGTCAATCAGTTTGAAGATTGGTTAAATACATTCATTATTGATAGTCAATCAGTTAGAAGATTGGTTAAATACATTCATTTTGAGATTCAGGTGTGTTCGGTTGATGTCAACCAAACAGTATCAAATGTGTTCGGTTGACATCAACCGAACAGTTTCGGATCCCCTTCCCTAGCTGAACAACACCCCCTTATTATTTTTTATAACGTTCGGTTGGCCTTAGCCGAATATATTCGGTTGACCTCAACCGAATCACACGTAAACACGTTCTCTACTTAAGGGTATTTTTGGAATATCTGGAGTTAAGGGGTGTGTGGTGAGTAGGAAGGGATGTGGGAAAAGTGATGGCCAAATAAAAACCTACAACTTTCTCTTAATGGACACCTAACTTAGCGAGTGTTTGGTTGTGATCTCTCTACTTAGGGTGCAACTATTAACACCCCCCCCTTTTTTTTCCAACATACCTTTCCTTTCAAAAGTTAATTTTTGAAAGTTTAACTTTCTACTCATTCTGCTTTACAGAACAGGAAGTGTGTTATCAAGTTGGTGTTAATAGTTGCATCCCTCTACTAGAGAAGGAACAAGATCTTCTAGAGCTAAAATTTTGACTGAACGAAATATTATCATAAAAATAATATAATTTGAAATCTTGATAGTTGTATCTCCCTAATGGTTTATACTCCTTATACTCTTTTTTTTCTTCAAAATATTATCTTAAAAACAATATAACTTGTCCTCTTCTTCTTTCGGTGCACTATCATCTCCCTTCTTATAAAGATATGCAGAAATGAAATAAGAATAAGAGTATCACATGCCATTAAGCTCAAACGAAAGCATTCATAAAAAAGAAGGAACAAGAATCACTTCTTGCTTAAGTATTCAATGCAGCAAGAAGAATCTGAAAAGCCATGAAGAATGACACAGACCCTAAATTACAAGTCATGCATCCGTCAAGCTTGATTACAAGTCATGAATTTGGCCCCCTAAATTACAAGTCATGAATTTGGCAATGAAGACCCAAATATTTGGTGGAGCAGTATCTTCCTTCTTTTGCCAAGCTTGATTACACCGTAGTCTCGAAAAACACCTGATTTAAATGCTTCTCTTCCCTCTTCTACAGCTCTCTTCCTCACATCTGTCAATAAAGATGAACCTTGAGGAGTTTCTTCACTATTTTCAGCTTTACCAGTTTCAGTTTCACATTCCATCTTTTCTGCTTCTCCTTCACTTTCTTTAGGTTGAATCTTGGTTCCGTCTGTGTTGGTGTCAGCACGACCGTCGTGATAATTACTTCCCCACCATTTATTTGAAGTACTTGATAAGCTTTCTGATGGAAACCCATACTTAAATTCATCCATTGTTGTCATTCCTTTGATTAACCCTGTGTTGAGCCAATTCTGCGTACGCCCACTTTCAACGCTTTTATTTCCTTGCTGTTGTTGACTGTGGTGGACTGTAACACCTGGTGCTTTCGCTCTCTCATCATTTGTTTGTTGTTGTGAAACACTGCAGTATAAGAATAGATAAGTTAATGATGCTTGAAAGTCACAAACGAGTAGTTGATGTATTTCACATATAAGCTTTTTGAGATTCGATGCCTCACAATCACACAATAAAACAGAAACCAAGAAAATAAGAAAAGCATAACATGAATAATTAGGAATACATAGTTCTTTTGATAAAGTATAGGAACAGAGGATAAGATAACCTCCCATCCTCACCCCAAAAGAACAACATAAGGTAAGCAAAGCTTTGCAATCTCATGCCTTTTAAACAAAGGAAGCTGTGCAAAATAACCATTATCAGATCTATGGACCATAAGGAAGCAAATTATTATAAGGAAAACCACAGAAGAGGCAACAACAAGAAATTGTCCTTGAAATTCTAGCATTCATCTCCAATCACAGGGTAAAAGATAACGGATAAGAACATAACTTCACACCACTAGGAAAGTGATAGAACCAATACAAAACAGAATAGTTTTTGGGACAATTTTCTGATATTATTACTGTAAACAGAATTACAACCACTAGCAAACTGCACACAACAATTGAAGAATACAAACAGAATCCTAGCTCCAAAGGAATTCAAGAGCCTTGGTCTCTCCCTTGCCACAAACCACTCGCTAATTTCTAGATAACTGCTACAGCCTGCAGTATTCCTATGAGCATTACTTATGTACAGTTGCATAGGTGCTGTACGTCCTGTTCCAGAGAGAAACTGTCTGTTTTTTGCTAACAGACAATAACAATTGCTTATAAAAATGCACTTCTAGGGTAGTTTCTAGCAGTTACTTAATTTTTTATGTGATGAACAAGACCACCGGTACCTATAGCACTCATTCTTTTCCTATTTATTTCACACACTAACAGCCTAATAGACACACCAAATGCATTTTGCATAATAACTAACTTACTAACTGCTTACATAATAATTAACATAATAACTGCAACAAACAGCCTCTAATACATAATAACTGTCACCAACCAGCCTTCAACTTTGCCCCCGCCTCTTATAAACATTCTTATAAGAGGTCTAACAGAAAACTCTGGCTTCTATACTACACGTAAAATTTCTGACAACATATGAAAAACAGCGCTGATTGTTGGTACGATAAGAAAGTTACGAACGTCTTATATCTAATAGTGCACCGCATAAAAAAACATGGGGGAGGTTGTTGTATTAGTGTTATTCTTGTGTTTCCTTTCGTACCATTTGCCATTTCTCTATGAAAAAGTGCTCCATAATCTGTGGATAAATCTACCATTCACCAAAACTTATATTCTAGAACTATAAATACATATTACCAGGGGCCATGGGGGGATGAGTATGCCATGGTGCGCCCTTTGATTATTGGCCCCCTAAAGGAAAATATCTGGCATCACCACCACTGCATATTACTAGTAGGAACAGATATTAATGGCTTCTGGTTTTACGAGTAAGAGAAACACATTTTATAAAAAGGGAGAGAGAACCAAATATATGATCTACCATATATATGATATATGATATATTATATATCACAGCCGTATATTATGTTTTTCGTAAGGATTTTCTAACAAAATGGAACTGTTGAGGAACAACCTCACACTCACATAAACACACACACACATGTGGGGATAGGGGGGCAAGCTCAGACACAAAACTGAAAATGATTCTGGCAAACATACAAAAGTGTTAAGCATCTTTAACTCTGAAAAACAGGCCACAGTAGGTGTTCTTGGGGGGTTAAATTGTTAAAATGGATCAATTAACTTAGATATTTCCCCTACGTCTGATAATTAGTTTACCAGGAAACATAACTAGATACACCGTGCCCATAAAAGGGTTGAAATATGAAAATAAATAATAGAACATACGTATTATTAAACACAAATCCAATGATGAAGTAACATTAATATATTCTTCTAAAAGGATAGGAGCTGAGGGATGATGAAAAACATGGTTTCAACAGAACAGAATCAACCAAAAGAATCAGTAAACTTCACCAGGCTTTAAGCTTACCTTTTGTTATTGCCACTTATCAAAACCATTGACACAAAGTCCAGTTATTAACAGCAAACCTCAAACCCCACCTGCAGCATAAAGGCTGACAAAACATAAAAATTAAGATATACTTAAAATAGCATGAAAAAAGTTTATCAAACTATAGCATGTACCAGTTCTCAAAACCTGCTTGGTGCATCATACGAATATATCAATTGCTTATATGTATATGAGCAACAAATAAGTAAATGCACTTGGTTAAGCTGCTGAGGTAACCAACATAATCAGGAGTGTGCAGAGAAAACAATCTGCTACATAAGCGGCTTCAATGCAGAAGCCTTGCAAAAAATTGGCGTGCACGTACAAAAAGGAATGAGAAAAAAAGATAATAACAAATTAACAATGTAAATTTTTCTGTTTTTTACCAATTATTCACTGAGAAAGTATTAATGCTTATTTAAAACATTCATCGCTACATAAAGAACTTTCACCAAAAATTCCATCCAATGATGATTTTTAGGCTTAATTGTACTTTTGGTCTCCTAGCAATTGTGCAACCTTGGTACTTCGGCTTTCAATTGTGTGGGTTGGGTCCTCCGTGTATCACAGTTGAGCGAATTCAAAGGTATGATGTGGCACATAACTTGGAATGAGGGAAATTAGGGACCAAAATCGCTCAAACGCAATACCCGGAAGACACAATCAGTGCAATTAAAAATAGCACAATCCTGATATCCAGGGACTAGGGAGACCAAAAGTGCAATTTAGCCGAATTCTTATCACATTAATTTTTTCACATTTCACTTTTTGATTCTTAAATTCACTTCCCTACTTTTCCATTGCTGATGTCAAATACATTTCTAGTTTCTACTTCAATTCTCAATTCCTTTTTTCTTGTCAAACCAGCTGAATTCTAAAAGGCTACAGTGTATTACACCAATAGGGATCACAAAAATAAAATAAAAAAATCAGCCAGTCAGATAAATATAACGGGTTCCTCCTTCCAGGTTTGATGATTGTTGGTTTCCCTTTCGTTGTTAGTAAAACAAAACAAAAATCAAATTTAAAGGGCGAAAATTCCTTCATGAAGTGAGGGGGAAGGGGATCCGTAACTAAAACAAGAGCTAAAGAAAAAGAAGGGAAAAATGAAGAAAAAAAAACTTTGGAATGAACCAGAAGCAGAAAACTTTGTAACCCTAGAGAGAAGCACTATCACAAGTTCAAAGATGCTTAATCAATGTTCTAACAACAACAACAACAACAATAAGCTTATGATTTTGTGCATTTTGAAGAAATATAGAGAAAAAAGAGATGGAGGGTTTTTGTGGATTACCTGAGAATGAGAGCGATTTGAATCGAAGTGGAACAATAATTTATTACACAAACAAATAGTTGTGTGTGTATTTGTGTGCGCTTTTTGTTAAAATCAACGGTTTAAGAAGCTGGACCAGTTTCACCTTCGGCAGGTGTTTTATAAACGGAACCGACCGGACTGGTTGATCCGGTTAAACCAGGGACCCAACACCTTATATAGTTCGGTTATTTTTATGGTTAAAAGCGGTTTTATCTGGTTTTGAGCGGTTGAACCATGAATCAGAGGTCTCACCGGTACAATGTCCGATTTAGTTTTCCAAAGGCTAAAGTGCTCCCGGGGTCCCTTATCTTTATTTAAAGTAACGATTTGGTCCTTTATCTTTTTTTTTGTTCCAAATCAGTCCTTTATGTTTTAAATTTTTGACACATAAATCATTTTCTGTCACAAATCAGTCCTTTATGTTTCAAATTTTTAACACATAAATCCTTTTTTTTGACACATAAATCAGCACTGTTAACGGAAAAGGATTTATGTGTCAAAAATTTGAAAGATAAAAGACTTATTTGGGACAAAAAAAACATAAAGGACTAATTCGTTACTTTAAATAAAGATAAGGGACCCCGGGAGCACTTTTGCCTTTTCAAAACATTGGTTTCAGCTTTCAACGATAGGGAAGTGTTTTTTAGATGGTATAAGTGTTTTTACACCGTATAAAATATCCCAAGTAGGTAGCTCACTTGGCGAGCTAAGAGATACCGAAGGAGTGCAAGGAGATCCCGGGTTCAAACCCTCCACTAACATTGCCTATCAAAAAAAATTCGAATAAGGCAAGAAAAAGTAATCAACTGGTATCTATCAATTTGTTAATTAGTTAATTAGTTTTTTTTCTTTTCGATAAGCTAATTAGTTAATTAGTTAATTGGTAACCAACTATTTTTTATTTTTTTTGGTTTGCAGACGAAGTGGTAAGTGCCACTAGAAATTCACACATAACTGTGAGGTCCCAGGTTCGAACTCGAGACATGATATCCAGCCTAACAATTTCGACATTTGCCAGTTGAGCTAGGCGTTACGGATCGGTAACCAACTATTCTATGGAGTTGGTTGTGCTTGTAAAAATATATACGGTGTATATAAATTACGGCTAGGTTTTAAAATTTTAGGTTTTGATCAACAAGCCCTTGTTGAGTGCTGATGTGGTATTTTGTAATTTTAGTATTTCTATTTTTTTAATTATTTTTGGGTGATGGAATAAATGGATCGGGTTGGATTGTGATTTATTAGGCCAGCTTCGTGGGTTTTTAAATCTTAATGGTTTGGGCTGAAGTTGAAATGCAAATAAATATAAGGCTCAAGCTTTTCCCACAACCCCTCCTACTCACCCCCCCCCCCCCCAAGCACTGGAAAATATCCAAAATACCCTTAATGAAAAAAAGGTTCCAAGCGCTTCCTTATTTTTTTTCCTGGTAATTCACGGGTACGGCACCTATTCACTGAACCGGTACATTGGTAATGTGTCGTGGCTGATGTCTTGTGACACCCCCATGCTTAGAAGTTTTTTCAGGTTCAGTTGTCCTATGCCGAACTAGTCCGGTCGTTGCCTGTCGTACCTATATAAAATATCTTGAATCTTTCAACGGCTCAGATTCCAACGTCCATTGTCATCAATGGCCTAAAATCAGTCAAATGTGTCGGAAAAAGAAGGGGCTGAAATTTTCTTTGGAAAATGTGCCACAATGTTATGCAAAAAGGTGTGCAAGTATACACAGTCTTTAACAAGTAATATAATGAAAGTACAGGGATTGAATTAATTTTTAAAGCTTAGTTGATAGTTTGAATTAGTGATGAGTAACCAAGTAACAAACAATAATATTGGATGATAGAGAAGATAAACAAGTTAAATAAGATGATTTTAAAATCAAGTGAGAAAGATAGTTGGAATGCTTTTTACTAAGTAAATCACTTTTTGATAGCATTATGTTATATATGATGCTGAAGCACTTGATGCAGGAGCATTGGGTGCTGGAGTGCTAGGTGCTGGAGCGCTAGGTGCTGGAGCACTTGGTGTTGGAGCACTTGGTTCTAGAGCACTTGGTGCTCTTACAATGGATGTTGTAGCAATTGATGCGTGCTTTTCAGCAACTAACGTCAGGGTTTCATTACAAGTTTTATGTCTAAGCTCTAAATAAGTTCACCCTTGTATATGAAGTACCCCCAATATCACCCTAGGGACTATGCTATCCTATGTCTAGGTTTTAGCATGGATTTAACAAAGTTTCCTTTTATTAAAACTCTTATCCATATTAGTTATTGGGTTCAAATCATAATCCATGTCTGTATTTATAACCCTACTTATTCTAAGTGATCAACCTCAAAATAAGTTTGAAAGAATTATAACACAAGAACTAAATTGTACGCATCAATATAACATAATCACCATTTAGAAGTTCATCATTTAGTTTAAGGCCTTCCAACTAAAGAAGTTTAGTTCATACTAGGCATTTTAAGGCATATATAAACAGAAGTAAACATGTTCATATATTAGATAAAGCAAAAGGAATACAACAAAGTAAAGATTACACGGTTGAAGTTCCTTTGCGTGAATCTTCCTAGCAATGCTCTAGCATTCTCTTCACAGCATACAATCAGCACTAGCAAATGTATGGAAGTAAAGGAAGAAGTTGTCAATTTCCTTCTTGCCTTCGTACAAGAGAGTGTAAAATAAATCTAACAATCTATCTAAGTGAGTTTTTCTAGATGATATGATGATTTTGAATGAGAAGGTGAAGTTCTTTATATAGGCTCCAATAATGAGGTTTCCTTCATGAGGGGTTTTGCTTGGAGAAGAAGTTTGATCTTTTAATTCCATGTGCTTCAGAAAGTAAATTTGATCCTTGCTTCATTTAAAGAGAAGAGGTCCTCTAATGAATGGACAAGTGTCCCTAAGAATTTCAACTTTGTGACCTATGAAGTCTTCAAAGGAGGCACCGAAATCTTTTTGCAATGGGCCACTTGCATCTGCCTCTTGAGGACGCATCAAGACATCATCATTTGGGTGTTGGGGCATTTTGATGTTTCAAGAGTGCTTTGGGCATTATGGTTTGTTCTTCATGCTGGGGCATCGAATGCTGGGGCATCGAATGCTGGGGCGTCGAATGCTGGGGCATTGTAGTGTCACTAATGCTGGGGCATCGAATGCTGTAGCATTTGAACAAACACATCAAAAAAATACCAAATATATGCAAAATGCTAAGTTGCTTGTAAAAACCTTCTTTTGATCTTGAATGTTGTTATTTCTCTATATTCCTATATTTAATAAACATTATTACTGAGAATTCACAATTGTTTAGATTTAGATGCGTAAATAACTCTATATAAAATTGAGTTATCACACAACAGATAGAATTTCAATGGTTCTGATTTATGATCATCAATTAAATTCAACCGCTCACATTCGACTACACCTATTATAAATAGGTTCTCACTTTTCACTAAGTGTCACAAACATCCCACCAACATTTCTGCTTCTTCATCCCTGCTTCTTCACAAACACCCCCACCCTATGAAATGGATATGGAGTTGTGCTTAACCCAGTACTCAGATGAGACAGTCCTGACTGTCCTTCATCACCGTGGAAGTATCACCTCAGGGAAGACGGTGTTTGGTTTCAATGTCGCAATCCTATCTTCTGTAAGTTGAATAAGGATATAACATTCACCCAGTTGAAGGAAAATGCAGAGATGAAGATTCGAGAGGGAGAGTGGCGTAAAGAGGTACATTGTCTTACTTTCCGCAAGCCCAGTTATGGAGACAACAGCTCTATTTGCTATTCAGCTTTGGAGATTCGCAACGATGCCGACGTACGCCCATGATGGAAACACATTCCTAGTTTCCAAGACCATGTTCGTTGGAGTGTTGTTGAAACTATGCGCACTCCGGATGAGATCATGTTTCTTTTGCGACAGGGACTCTAAATTAATTGTAATCGCGTGTTTGTTATGTTTCGTTCTTGTTGCGTTTAGTAATCGGACGAGGTTGTATTTCGTTATCTTTCGTGTTTGATGTATGATTATGCTTTTTATGAATAAATTCGTCGTTAAAATAAATACCACAGAAATATAAATTAATTAGTAGTAAACGAGTTCAACACAAGCGAGTTATAAAGTTTAAAACAAACAAGTCCGTTCAAACAACCATGCGCTAACATAAACGCTACTGTGTCTGCCGGTCTCTCCTGTGAAAGACACAGCCAAACCTCCCAAGTCTACGGAATGGCATCACGAGGCTCTTCATCCGATCCAGTATGCTCCACGGGGCGTCCCCCGTGGAACTCTCCCATCTCATCCACCAACTACATAATCTCAGGCATTATCTATGAGACAGAAAACAAAAGTATTAAAATAAGTACATGTTTAATAAATGGAAACATGTAAAAGACGTACCTCTCTACTCTCAGGCATCCTCAAGTATATGATAACTAGACGACAATATGAATGGGTGTGAGACCCTCCTAAACCAAGCAAAGTACTCTAGCGCGGTGTCTCCGTGACCCGGCCTGATAGCCGGACTCCGCTCTATCAAATGCTGGTGGAACTCCTCCTACATGTCATCAGCATCCTCTAAAGTTACGGTGTGCCGAGTACGAGGTTTGGGGTCATCTGGGATTTCCTATACATACCCAAACTGCCTGACAACACAATCTGGCAGGTAGGGTACCATGCACCCACCATGACGTACAAACCCTCTGAACAGTGACAGCGCCTCGAAGGGTCTGACATCTCTATGAGGTGTGTATGGGTCCCAGATGACCTCATCTGGGTGAAGCCAATCCAGCGCTAGTCGAACTGCCTGCCTGTCATTGCCGGAAGTAGCCACCCATTGCTTGGCACGTGGCTGTGCCTCATCATACTAAGGGTCCACGTGTTTTATACCGAAGTTGGCACCCTGGAAATGCTTAAAAATTCAGGCCTGTAATGAACATAGGAATCGGGTTAGCAATCCTACTGTAACATCGTAAACTGAGAAATAAATTAATCATAATACATACCTGAAGTAGTGTAGCGTAGCCAGCCACCTACCTATTTTTCGGTTTGTTGGCGTCCCGTAGTTGGTCATATAGATAGGCAAGGGCCATCCTCCCCATGTGTAACCGCCAGTCTGCTCCAAATAAATCAGCAGACCAAGATAGGCCAACTTCACATTATTCCCTGACTTGTCGGTGAAGATGGTAGAGCCCAGCAAGTATAGAATATTGGCCTAGCGGCATGCTCCCATCGCTCCTCCAAGATGGCCCTAGGGTACACCACGTCCCTCAACCATTTCAGCTCCACATACAACCCTTTGGCCTTTGTCTGGGCATATGCATCTGCGGGCTCTGCACCTAAGTAGTCGATCAGTAGCTGCTCTCCCTGTGTCTTAGTGTAGTCCACCATGTTATAAAACCTCCCAAAGATGGGGATGTGCAGCCATGAAGATACATCATCGAGCGTGATAGTCATCTCATCAATAGGTAGGTGGAATGATGAAGTATCTGGCTACCATCGCTCGATAAATGCATTTAAAAGGCCACCAAGGACATTGGGATACCCTAAGTCCCTAAGAGGGTATAGCCTAGATGCCATCACAAAGTTGACAATGTTAGGATGCACTACAACAGAAAAAGCCATTAGAGGGGTTTTTTTTATCCATTTGGGGCGTTCTTGGGCGCCCCTAAATCTGGCGCTCCTGGTGCCAACTCTTTTACAAGAGCGCACAATAAGCTCCTCTAATTATTAGGAAACAGTAGCGCTAAAAAAACGCCCCTGTTGGTCTTAGAGCCTCTGACAATCAGGGGCGCTCGTAGTAACAAGCGCCCCTATTGGTCTTAGCGCACTTGACAATCAGGGGCGCTTGCAGTTAGAAGCGCCCCTGTTGGTCTGACCAACAGAAGCACCTTTTACTGGGAGCGCCCCTGATTGTCAAGTGGGCTAAGACCAACAGGGGCGCTTCTAACTGCAAGCACCCCTGATTCTATATTTTTTTTTTACAATATTTTGCAGCACATCCCTACTCTCATTTTCATCAACCAACAACAATCAATATCAACTCAACAACCAATATGAACCAAATTTCAAATCAACTAACCAATTGCAAATCAAATTCCAACTAACAAACTTATAAATCCATCTAGTATACACACACACACACAGATATATATATATATATATATATATATATATATATATATATATATATATATATATATATATATATCAACAAAGTACCAACAAAAATTACATAAATCATTAACCAAATTCTGAATGTCAACATAGACATCAAAAATGACATGACATCCAATGTGAGGAACAAAAAACAAGCTAACCAAAATTACATGAATTTCGATTTTCATTAATCAAATTGGCAACATGATGACACCGCTCTCCCTTGATCTCAGTAAGTTGGTCATCAGAAAATGGAACTCCATACGCGTTTTCAGGAAAATACTGCAAAAATAACATAGAAATCAAAATAACAATTAATTATTAAAATGCAAGCAATTACATGGATAAGAATATTGATTATAAACTTACCTTTATTATTATCCATTTTGTTTTTTTTTTCACATTCCCATCTCTAGCCCTGACCTCATTCGGTCCCCAATAAGTTGTCAAACAACTGAAACATCATACATATAACTATATTAATTAATCGAAATACATACATAATTTAAATGATGAAATATGCGATGTAACTAAATACACACCTTTCATCTTGGGGTGGTTGGTATAATGACCATGACACGAATCCAAATAGAAAATTCTATTTCTTTTAGGATCAACTACCAAGAATATCTATTGTTGCCTACAAAAAAATTGAATAACCAAATAAATAACAGATATTTCACAAACACGTTATATATATATATATATAAAATATAGATTAAATTTCTTACGCTAAGTTGATGGGTGCCAAAAACAGCTGCATTCATGTGCCAAAGCCATGCGTCTATCGATATAGGCTTTTACCTCTTCCTTGTTTGGTTTAACCACTTTCTTCAAGTTTTCAATTTTGGCTTGTGACATGCTGTGAACACCCAATTTTAACCGGTGTATTTTTCTTTTTTTATTTATTTACTTATTTACTTTCCCTTTTACTAAAAAATAATAATAATGAAATAAATCTCTTTGACGAAATATTCGGTTTGTGCACGTATTCGTCGCATCATTGTTTTAGCATCTCATCGTGTTTAGTCTGACATGTTTTGTCGTGTTTCCTTTTAATTTCCCTTTGTTTAGTAATAATAATAGGAATATTAAAACAGGAGGTGTGTGAAAAAAAATTTTATTTACAAAATGTCTAGTTACATTTGGCCAAAAATGCCAATAGCCCAATGGGCCCAAAAAAAATTACACCTAACCATCAAAAAAAAAAAACAGAGAAAGGCCCAAAAAAAACCCTAATCCCTGCCTCCAAGCTGTGCGCCTCCCCTGCCACTCCTAAGCTTGCATAGCAAGTTTCACCAGCTGCCAAGGACCTGAAAAGGAAACAATCCAAGGCTGAGTCAGCTACACACAGGCCCTGAGTCAGCCACACACAAAACATTAGCTGTCCAGGAAACAAAGCCTTAATCAGTAATAATGGAGAATCAAAAAATTTAATTTTCGGATTCCAGAAATCATTATAAAATGCTAATCTGAAAAACCAGAAGGGAAAACACTGAGAAAACACAGCAATTTTCACAGAAAAAATTCGCACACAAATTCAGAGAAAAAAAATAATAACAGGAGACTTCTGGAGGCTAGAGGAAGGGTAGTAGCAGTCAAACGGCAGCAGTAGCATAGTAAACAGCTTAGGGGTGGTTTCAGAAGCGGGAATACAGGTTGGTTTTTACGACTTAATTTTTGTTCTTTTCGGTTTTTATCTAAGTTGAAAGTAAGGTTCTATTCTGAGAGGAATTAAGTTTCAAATATGTTGTTTAGTTAGGTACAGTGATGAAAAAATAATTAATTAATTAATTTTGAGAAGACAAGCAGGTAAAAAAACAACAAAGACAGTAGGTAGATTAGTTCTTTTTTTGTTATTATTATTATTGTATGCATAAACAAAATTAGTTCTCCTCATGTATGCATAAAAAAAGGGGGGGGGGGACGAAAATTAGATTACGTTTAGGCTAGGTACAGTGAAAAAAAATACATATCAAAAAAAATGAAAGCAAGAGTGAAAGCAAGGTTCTGTTGAGAGAAAATTTAGTTTGAAACATGTTTAGTTAAGTTCAAATGATGAAAAAATCAATTATTTGTTTTAGCAGACAAACAAGAAGAGGAAAAATGAAACAAACAGAGACAGTAAGTAGGGGTTCATGAAAATAAACAAAAAGAAAAATAATAATACCTGTTAGCTCCGGCCACCGTAGACGGTGGCCGTCCGCTCCTATGCCATCGGAAGCCTCCTCCGGTCGTCTTCTCCGGCGACGTCACTGTTAGTCTGTCTTGGAAGCGCACCAACACTGTCTTCTCCAGCGACGTCACTGTTAGTCCGTCTTCGCGTCGCCGCCACTATAGGGTTCTGAACAATTGCATTCCCTTTTTATACTATTATTATCACCTATTGAATCATTTATTTATTTGTTTTAGTTCGAAACCTCAGAACGACACTTACATCCTCCTTGTTTTAAAATACCACCCCTTCAATTAATTACACCCCATTTTAACATCGCACCCCTCCCCCCTTTTCCCATTTTTTTGTATTTTTGTTTGTTTTATCATTTCTTTTCAAAAAAAGAAAAACACTTTCTTTTTTACAAAAAAAAAACTAATAAAAATGGGTTTGACTGAGATGTACATCTTGTCAATTCTGGTTTAAGAAACTTTAGCCGTACGGCTTTGATCTTAAACCCTTTCAAAAATTAAAATCAATCAACACATAAATATTTTTTAGAAGAACTACGTAGCCTTTGATTCTCCGCACACGGAAATACGTAGGAGCGGGGCTTCCCCGTCAAGCTAATTATTTTTTTTCCAAATAATCAACTTTCTTTTCTTTAACACCTATTTTCTAAAAAAATATAAAACAAGGATTGGCTAAGATGTGACATCTTGTCGATCCTGGTTTTAGACGCCTGAGTTGTACAACTTGGTGATCTCAAACCCCTTCAAAAAATTAAAATCAACCAAACCAACAAAAAAATTCAAGAAAGAACTACGTGACTTTTGAGTTCCTCATTGCACCTGAGGATACGTAGGAGCGGGGCTTCCCCGTCAAGTCAAAATCAAATTTTTCTAAGTTAAATTCTTATTTTTTTTTAAATAATTAGTTATTTTTTTACTAAATATTATTCTATTTTATTTTTGGGGTAAGACAAATAATTAAGTAATTTATTAATACTTGCACAATCAGATTTAGGGTAACTGTCTTAGGACAGATGTATTAGGGGTGTAGTGAAATTAGGTTTTTGCCCTTCCCTTTGCATAACCGACTCCCGAATCCAACCTAGGTTACGCAGACCATAAATTAAATGTAGGTTTTTCACAATTTTCCCAATTTAATAAATTGAGTGGCGACTCCTAAAATAACCAGTTTTTGAGCCGTCTGCGTCGGGACCCCGGTCACGACACATGCCTTTGTCAAAGTGGACATTGCGTAGAAAAGTACGTTTGGGGCACAAGAAGATAAATCTTTGTGTTTTTTCCATGGGGATCATAATCTCATGGTACAAATACCTATAGTTAAAATGTATACAAATAAATTAACAAATAATAATAATAATACCAGATGTATGTTGTAATAGTAGTTGCAGATGCCCACTCGTGATTATATACCTCTCGCAGTTCCACATTTGAAAGGTCGATTTCTTGGGGATCTCCCAAGATGTCCGGTTCCATCCATGCCCTTATCATATATTCACCCGTCATTATTGAGGCATGAATATTTAGATAACTGATGAATTCCTTAGAGGGGGGTGGGATTGAATCTCCTTCCCTTTATCTACTTGTCGAGACACTGATTTCTTGGGAGCAATAGAAGGGGGGGGGGGGGGTTGGGATTCAATCTCATTCCCGCTAGCTTCTCTCTTAGACACATGCTTCTTGCGAAATAGAAGGAGAGGGTTGGGATTTGCCAACATGCCCAAAAATCCGAGATCCTGCTTTCTTTACCTATATATTTAGAAATATAATTAGTTATTAATATATGACAATAAGCCACTGAATTATTAACAAATATATTAATTGCTTATATACATTGATAAGATTTGTTGGCCATGCCACCAAGGTGCCAAGTGCATCATTCACAGTCAACAAAGTCAACTCTTCAGTGTCAACTAGTACCGGCAATGGTGCATCCTCCACATCAACAAAGTCAACTCTCACTTCCGCATGATTTGGAGGCATGGGTAGATTGTGCAAGGTGGAGGCCGGATCGTTACAAAAAAGCGCTTTGAGACCAACGTAAGCGGGTTTGATATATAATTCACAATTGTTATTGTTACCCTAAATTAAATAATAACCAAATATTAATATCTACAAATATTAATATCTATAAGTTAATGTAAAATGTAAAAAATAAAAAGACAGTCCAACGATAATTACCTCATTGGATGCAATATTGCAACTATCCCTGAAGCTACCTGGGTTAGGAGATGGTATATCATCAGTCCTTGGACCCCATCTATCTTTTAATTCATTAAGTTCTTCCCGTAGCATCAATACCATGGCTTCCAACCGCCTTCTTTCTCTACTTTCTTGTGTCTCTTGTTTTTTTTTGCCTCTTTGAACCCCAAAAAGTGGTTAGAGAAATGCCAAATCCCAAACCCCGTAAACGACCTGAATACTCTTCTGTTGCCAATGCACGACCAAGGATGTCATTCGGACAATCACAATCAGTAATCTCTCCTTGTGATACTGATTGAAATATGGATTCTTGATTCACAAAAATTATTAGACATTAAAAGTAATATAAACATTAAAAAAATTAATTTTATCATACTTACAATTTTTTGAGACACCTCTCTCGTTTTTGGGTCGTTAATGACACTATCTTTGTTTTGTCGGGCTTCTGATTACTCTTATTTATAAAAGTTATTTATGCATTCTTAAGGTTAATTCATTGTTTATTCTCATGTAATTAGTAAGTTAGCATATGTAAATATTATGTTTTAAATTTAGAAAGTTGCATTCCTGAGTTCTTAATATTTGGCATTTAGGTGCCCTATTTGTGTGCTTTGATTGTGTGTTCAATTACTGCAACATCAGTTGCCACAACAATGCATTTATGCGAAAGATGAGAGAGAAGGATGGGACGCGCTAAAAGTAGTGAAGGACAACTGTAATGGCAAGGACGAGCACGTCCAGCTAGTGCCAGCACCTGAACAGGGAATATTCTACTTTTCTCTTGGGAACTTGTACTTTTAGGCACACAAAGGACAAATGGCGCCTCAAATTTTGGGTTTTCTTGGATCATGTACCCTAGACCTATAAAAGGGAGCCTCCTTCTTCATTCATGTCATGCTAGGTCTGAAAAGGAAAGTTTAGAAATAGCTTTTCACCACTTTTACCTAAGCTACCTTCCATTACCAAAATTGCGAAGATCATTGCTGGAATCATTGCTGCAGCAACGACAGGAGCCACAATACTTGTTGATTGTGCTACGTGGGAGCTGAACCCTCTCCTTGAGACTCTCTTCTTGGAGTGTATCTTCGGATCTTCTCACTTAGTATAATTTCTATATTGTATTTTTTGAATATGATTGTTACAATTATGTTTGAGTTGTGTTTCTTGTCTAGTTTGCTCATTATGAGCTAAATACTCATAGTTGGAATGTTGGGATCTATGTAATGAATTTTTAGTGCATTTGATGAATTGTGTTTGATGTTTTAGCAATTTATCTTTTGTGAGCTTAATATTTCCATCTTAAATTAGGAATGGCCATCTAACTTAAGTAAATTTGTAAATTCAGAAATGGTTTATGAATAGATCTCAAAAGATAACATGGATAGTAAGTAGTAAAGGACACTTTAATGCTTCTTGCTTAAACCCTAGACATAGGAGGGCAAAATCCATGAGATGAACACTGTGGGTGCGTGAGTAGCCTAGGGAGTACCTATTAAGGGTATAGACATAGACTCTTGTAGAGAAACCCTAGTGGAAGTGTTTGACAAAACAACAACTATTGCGACAACATCTATTGTTGCAGCATTAGACGTAGAACTAATGCACTAGAAAGGATTTACTTAGTGAACACATTCCAACTCATTCTCAATACTAATTTTCACACCCTTTTACTTAATTTGTTGTTTAAAATGCTTTCAAAAACTTGTGTCTATTTATTTTACCTCACTAGTTTGCTAGCCAAATTAAGCACATTTTAGACCTCAATCCTCGTGGGGACGATCTTTTCTTATCATATACTACTTGTTGGACTGTGTATACTTGCACACGCTTTTACACAACAACTTCTAACCACAAAACATGCCGGTCAATAGATTCCTGAGTAGGATCTTTTCCGGCCTCCCGCAGCTATTAAAATTTACCATTTATTAGTAAATAAATTAGAAGATTAGTTTAATAAATGAAAGATAAAATAAAAGATAAAGTGCCTACCAATTGTTCTTCAATATCGTGATAACCCTTAACACCGACTCTATAAGGGTATTCAGGACTTGCCACTCTCTTGCGGTTTTCATTGTTAATCTCTATAAAGACACATCTTTTTACATTAATACTTTATAATTGTCAAATATAGCTATATGTATGATAAGTAGTTGTACAACCTGGAATTCCTCATCTTCACGTGAAGATACAAATGCACTCCAATCCTCCGATGTTATAATCCAATCATATCGTGGTGGAGGACGGTTTCTGATGTTACCCTCTTCATCTCTCACACAACTTGTTAGAGTTGATCTGAATCTTCTGTGCGCCTTTCCAGCTTTCTTAAGACAATAGTCTTTTCGAGAGTCATCCACATCAAAGTATTTATGCTTACATTCAACAAAATGATTATAAATATGCTTACATATTTAATTATAAATTAACTGTATAGTCAAAATAAGACTCATACCTGTATCAAATGCCATACCTCCTCTATAAATTTCTCCAAAGAGGCATCTTTTTTATTATTCCAACTTGTGATTGTAATTGGTATATCCTACCTTGCTCTGGCACCAATGAAGCTTTGCAACTCTCTACCATTTTTACCAATCGGTTGGTCTTTAGCATTCCATTCGACCTGCATTATTACTTGTGTAAATTAGATAACAAATAGTTAGAAGTATGTAACAACGTTAGTTAATTAGCAAGTATCTTACTGTAAGTTTAGGAAGCCCTTTGCTCCCCCGATTGATGATATTCTTCTTAACTGTCATTCCACGGCGACTGAACTTTTTTTGGGGCTGACGTTCACTCTCATGACCACTGTCATGTGCACTATCATCACTGTGGGAAGTCAGCTCACCTGCAACAAAATATAATCATTGTTATCAGGCTAAATGTTATTTTATAATCATGTTAAAGTAAGTTAATTTTTACAATAAGAAAAATGAATAAAAAAGAAACACGCATGATATATTACCTTTTCCTTTTCCCCGATCTAATGTTACTAGTTACTTGTTTATTTGTATGATATTTTTCTTTTTGCTTCTTGGTACTTTGTTTTCGACGAAACGTAATTCCATCGTTATGATCCTTTCTAACATACAAAATATCCTTTTTAGAAGTACTTTCCCCTATTATTGGTTGGGATGTCCCGAAGAAAGGGTCATCCTCAATATCAACATCTTCGTGCGCTTGATCCCCAATGTCATTCACCAATAATTTTTTGTTTGTCAATACAACAATGCAGCAATTGATATCAACTGGATCACAGACATAAAACACTTGTTGGGCTTGTGTTGTGCAAAATGTAGTTGTGCAGGTGTACACAATCGCAACAAGTAATATAATGAGAAAGTAAGGATCGTACCCCCAAGGATTGATGTTAATTTAAGAGTTTAAGTAGTTAACAGCTTAGTGAAATGGACAACATACAAATAACAAGTTTTTGAACATGAAAATAAGAAAGATATTGCTACAATAGTAAGAAAGTTCAAGAGTTTATAATATAAAATGAGTTGGACTGCTCTTTGTTGTATAAATCCCCAAAAGTAAGGCGTTATAACATTGGACGCTATAGCGCTAAGGGCTGTAGCATATGATGTTGTGCCTTTCAGTCACTGACGCCAGGGTTTTGTTACAAGACTCTTATTTCTAAGTTCTAAATAAGTCCACCCCTGTATAATGAAGAACCCACAGTATTCACCTTATGAACTATTGCTCCCCTATGTCTAGAGTTAAGCACAAGTTGTTTAAATGTCTTTAAACAACCTTTCATTCATATCAATCCTTGAGTTCAAATCATGGACCATTTCTGTACCCACAAATCTACTCATTTCAGTTGGCCAATCCCAAAACAAGTTTGAAAGCATCAAAATACAAGGATTGAAACGCAAAACATCACAATATTATATTAACAAGACTAAAGGTTCATTACAAACTAGAAGCAATCCAACTACTAAGTGTTTAGCTCATTACAAGCATCATCAACACAATACAAGACAAAATGCTCATATTACCGTAAATGAATAAGGAATAAATGGTTACAAAAGATGCACTCCCTCTATTCCAAGTCATGCACAGCAGGATGATGCTGTAGCGTAGCTTCACAGTGCAGAAAGATACGAAAATATACTAAAAATGAAAGCTTGAAAAATGGAGGTTTAATGGAGGAAATGTGTGTCAAGTATTGTCTCTCTAAAAAAAACTCTCCTTAAAGTCGAAGGAGGTGCATGGGTGGAGAAGATGGATATATAGAAATATCTCTAGCCCATAAAATATCTCAAGCCCATAAAGTAGCTTTACAAAAAGGTGACTTTGACACTTCTCACCAACCAAAAAAACAATCCTTAAATGAAATTGCGCCATGTGTCCTGGCTAGCCACTTGGAAGCGTCCGTGTCAGAGGGTACAGCAGGGAGAAAGATATTATGCCTTTGACAAAAAGCAATAGGCGCCAAATTGTGACTTCACTTTTTGGTCTTCAGCTGGGTCCTTCATGTAGAGCTATAGCGCTTACCGCTGCAGCACTAACAAAACATTAAAATATTCACAAGGGCACCCATTGTGCCAAATATTTAACAAATTAGTTCCTAACCCTTCTTTTCTCTAAATAACTAATATTTACTAACTTAAAGAGGACATATTACTTGAGAAGTCACTTAAATTTAAGTCATAAAGGCATAAATAACTCATGTAAAAATGAGTTATCACACCCCCAAACTTAAACCATTGCTTGTCCTCAAGTAATGACACTTGCATAAGACAAGAAAACATACAACACCTATTCATAGAATTCATAATATGATCAGTTTCTTCTCTAACTCAGACAATTCTTCAAGATTGCTCTCAAAGGACTAATTTTTCAGATTCCCACTCACACACACACACATCATTGCTTTTTCACAACATCTAGAATTATTACAGCTCAATTGTGAGTGTGTGATCTCTAAACTTAGCTTTATTCCTAGCTAGGTTCAGAATTTCTCTTAGCCTTGGAAAGAGTGGCCTTCTTTTGGTTTAGCCAAAGAATTTTTCAAAAAGGAGAGTAGACTAATAATTTCACATAAGACTTGAGGGGCTTCAATGCACAACAAAGGGCTTGATTAGGCATTTTAGATCTTCAGCCAGTGCACTAACTCTTGATATGGTAATTTCTCAGCGCTATAGCGTTAGATGCTATAGCATTGGTGACTTGATGAACAGATTCAGCTGCAATGCCCTCATTACTGAATTCCTTATTTGTATTTCTTTCTTTTTATTTTATTTTAATTTTTTATTATTTATATATGCAGTTTTTGGAACAGTTCTGCATTTGTTTCAGGCAATTGTAGCTTTCTACATGACCTTTTGACAATACATTTATATACTTTGTAAGCCCATTGCACTGACCATCCTATAATCTTCATACCTAGCTTAATATAACCGATGCACCCCCAAACTTTGCTTCAAATGCTACTCTCAATTTTTAATTAAAACTTGACTAAACCTTGGTTAATCAGGACTAACTTCAGCATCAGATAGCCCTTAGCTAACTAAGTTTCTCCCTAAGTTTAGAGTTTTGTGTAGAAGCAGCAATAAGACTAGTTATTAATCAAGTAAGGCTACACTACACTTATGCACTTAATCATCATTAAATTTAGCCCAAAAAGAACAATTTCTAATATTGCAAGGTTAGAAAAATCAACTAATCATTCATTCAACAACATTTAACACAATAGACACGTAAGGTCCTCCCCCAACTTAAGACCCAGCAGTGTCCCCACTGCTCATGCATACAAAAGGGAGAGGCTAAAACTCTACGGACTTAAAAACAACAGAACTAAAATCCTAAACATACTGTTAGATGCAGGAACAGACCCTATAGCACCTAACATGTTCATTTAGAATAGGCAAACACGCACTTTTTTTATATGAAAGAAGGGTTAGACTAATTTTCTGCTAACCCAGATTTGAGCCTCTTGCTTGCTCTGGTGGGCGCAGGGGCTGCCTTGGTGGACTTCTTCTTTGTGGGCTGCTGAGGCTTTTTCTCTTTTGGTGCTACAGTGCTAGGCGCTGTAGCCTCTGCCTGAGATGCCACTGCTTCCTTTGAGGCTGCCATTTAAGCAAGTTTCTTTGCTGCTTCCAACTCTGCACTAACCTCAGGAGGCATTGCCTCAGATACAGCTGCCTTAGCAGACTAGTCTTTAAGCGCTGTAGCATCAGACGCTACAGCCTCAGTCTGCACTTCTGCAGTCTCTTCTGCCTGAATGTCTGCCAGCTTGGCACTAGGGTTTCTCCTTGCTGAATGGTATGAGAGAGCCCTCTTTTGGGCTGCAGTTTCAGGATTTGCTGTTTGTTATTGTTGTGGTGCTGATTGGGATTTAGTCAATGGTTCTTTTGATGGTTCTGGTGCTGGTGCTGGAATTTTGGGTGGGCTAATTTGTGTTTGAGGTGGTTAAGTTGGTGTGGAGGGTGGTGTGGGAGTATGGTGAGGTGATTCGATGGGTGAGTTAGGTGCTTCAGGGATGGTGGTGGGGCTTGATGGTGGTGTTGAAGGCTTTGTTGGGGATTTTTGGGGTTTCGTAGGGCTGGGGGTGGGATCAGATTGAATTTCTTCCTCCTCTTCTTCACTCTCAGCTTCTTCCTCTGTTGAATCTTCCTCTTCTTCTTCACTCACTACCTCTCTCATTACTGTCTTTGTTTGCTCTTCATCCTCCTCACTGATCTCTTCGATCTCTTTAGATTCCAATATTTCTTCCTCCTCACTGCTCACCTTTTTCTTCTTTTTAGCAGGGCTCTGCGTTTGCTTCTTTACTGGGCTTCTTACTCTTTTGTTCTCTTCTTGCCTGGGCTCCTCTTCTTCCACTCTTTTACTTGGCTCTTCTTCAATTAGCCAATCAGGGAACTCTGGTGGTTGCATGGTAGATTTGCCCTTTGACATCTCAGCAAACATAGATTTCTCCCACTCAAATTTTTCTTTCACAAAGCGACAGAGGGACTGATGCTGTAGCGTCAAGTGCTGTAACAGCACAGCATCACCTGATTCTGGAGCAGCAGTCTTCTACCTAGGCTTGAAGGTTGAGGGAAAAGCCCCCAATGGAGACCTTCTGACCTCATTTACTTCCACCTCCACTTCTGCCTTTATGCACATCTCAGTTATTAAACAAGGGAAATAGAGGTTACCTCCACTTTTCACTCTACACTTCTCAATCTCCCTTGAGATCAGCTTGCCTACATCAATCTTCTCTCCTGCCATGATAGAATCAATCACGATCAGCCTTTCTTTCTCTACAAAAGTGGTGTGTGAAGTTGGAAGCAAGGAGTGCTTTATGAAATTGCACTACATGCTGGCTTCATCACATAAACACGCCTTTTTCACCTTGTATTCAGCACCAAATTTCTCCCATTTGGATCCTTCTACACAAATCCTGTAACACCCCGATAATTTCTAACATGTAGAATTACCGAAATGCACTAAATGGCATACATCAGAGTAACTTCCTGTTAATGAATATTGAACACAACTAAAAATTTCGATAAATACATATCAAGTGGTTCTCTGAACCTCATTAACTTCCTGAAAATGCTTAAGTTTCACAACTTAAGACTTATACAATCTTGGTGTTCAATACTCAAAACATAAAGTAGCGGAAACGATTTTACAACTTATACAGTGATAGTTATACAATCGGTGACATAACTAGAAGAAAATACAAAGGACTAAACAGGAAATCAAATCTCCCATGACTCCATGAGTCGCACCGGCTAACCGTGCTTCTTCGCCTTTGCTTTTCCCTGCTTCTCTGTAAAAATCACAACATATAAAGGGTGAGATAAACATTATCTCAGTGAGTCCTATCGACACCCCTTACTAACTCTAGCGGTTTATTAAACTTTATCTTTGAACTCGTGGCCCTCATACGCAACCACGTGGACATATATTATTTTCATGTTGTTATACCCCAATTTTGTCCGATCATTTATCGGAATTATTTTAGCCCCCGTGTCACAAGTCCATATCATTACGAGAACGACATTTCGAGCGCTGTCTTGTTTTAATTTAGACCGATTTGTCTAATTGGGCCAATTCTTAGTAAATGGGCCTATGTTCGGTATTTTGGACTTAATTTAGTCATTTTGATCAAAAAGCCATAAAAATAATAATGAAATAAAATCAGAAAATAAAAAATATATATTACAATAAAGTGTCCAAATAATACAAAAAGCCCAAAAATACAAAAATAAGAATAATCCAAAAAAAATAGAGAAGAACGAAAATAATAAAATGGGGTGTCAGTAGCATTAACCTTCAGCCCAACAAGCTGCTTGCCCAACAAGTCGACTTGCCCAGCAAGTTAACTTGTCCAGCAAGTCTCTTCACCTAACCTTTCACCTATAAAAGGAGGCTCTATCCACAGTGAAAAAATACACCGCAGTGATTCAACAAGAACACTGAACACATTCTCTCTCTCTCTCTCTCTCTCTCCCAACGAAGTTCTCGCTTTCTCTCTCTCCCCCTCCCTTTTTTATTTTATTTTTCTTTTAATTAGTTTATTTTTAAATATTAATGATAATTATTTTTCACTAGTTGCGCTCTTTTTTTTTCGTTGTCAACTTTTCGTTCATATTAAAACAGAAAAACAAAATAATCATTTTTCTCCAAAAATAAAAATCTTATTTTCAAAATAGGGGACTAAGTCAACTGTACAGTCGGTTTGTCTGCTTTTTAGGTCACTAATGAACCGTTACGGATCATGACCTAAAATCCCTATTCCAATAAAATCAAACCAATACACTTCAAACCATTTTCCAAGCTCCAAAACTCCATTTTTATAAAATAGGGGACTAAGTCGACCGTACGGACGGGTTAGTCATCGTTCTAGGACGGATGAGCTGTACAGCTCAATAATCCTAAAACCCCTATATTAAAAAATACCAACCAACAAACCTTTTTCTACCCAAGAACTACGTGTGATTTGATTCTCTACCAAGAGATACGTAGGAGCAGAGGGCGGCCGACCTCTGTCAATTGCACTAATAAAAAACCTTTTTTAGTCTTCTAATAAATAATCCTTTTCTTCGATTCAAAAAATATCAAGTCTTTTTTCTTTCTCTTGGTTTCCTTTAATTCACAATAAAAGGGTAAAATAAACATTTTCAAAATTAATATTCTTTCCTACAACTAGTTAGCAGGTAACCTTCATTAGGAAGGATGCCGTGGGGTGCTAATACCTTCCCCACGCATAACCGACTCCCGAACCCTAATCTGGTCTCAAGGACCCTTATCCATTCCAAAAGGGATTTTCTAATGTTTGCCCTTAAACTAAATTTTGGTGGCGACTTCATTTTTTGATCCTTCGAGGAATCCTCACCCAGATTTTTCGGTCGCTACAGCTGACGACTTCACTGGGGACAATTTAGAGAGTCAAACCTAGTCTAATTAGTTGTAGGATTAGTTGTTAATTTAATGGTTATTTTTACCCTTTCCTTTTTGTCTTTTATTTTTATTGCATATTATTCTTTTGTGATATGAAAACCCTAGGATAGAAGACCACTTTTTTTGTATATATGTTTGTTTGTTTTGCAGCTTGGGGGGTATTCTTGATATTTTGCTCCTTCACACACTCCACTATCACACTTTTGCACACACGTGAGAATAGTCCTGTACCCGGACTGGAGAATAACCTAAGTTAGAACGAGACTGCGTAGTGATGGCCTACTGGTTGTGCGTCCTGTTGGGTGGTCACGAAAGTCTCACCTAGAGTTTGGTCCCTCTTGAGAATGCTGGCACTCCTAATAGCTTGCCTATTGTTGTTGATCAGTGTTCTTAACTGGGGTCGTTGGCTCTAGGAACCTTATGTAGGACTCTTTAGAGCTACCCTTTGAAAGGTTCACTTAACAGACAAGCCCTAGACCTATTCTCTAAGGAACCCTCGTAGGACACAAAGGAGCTTTATACCCCTGCATTCAAACAAACACTGATACATTTTTCCGGTCTTCTAAAAAGAAAAAATTCAAAAATCATATTTTACTTTTGCAAGTTATTTTTTAGAAACATATCTCATGCATTTGCATTTTCATCATTCATATCCATCATCGTGTGTTATTCATCCATTACATTTTATTTCACAATTTTAAAAAAAAACATGAGCATACTTTTTGAAAAAAAAATTGATGAGAGATGAGGCGTTCTTGCAAATACATTTTAATTGATTGTTCTTCCTTGAAAAAGTTTAACCTACTAGATTTCAAACGAGGTCGAACATAGTTGCAAACTCAAGTTGTTTCAAGACACTCAATTTTCAAAAAATTTCAATGTTGCAGCTCGCCCACAATTTTTGTCAGCAAAACAATGCATCTCATCCATCCCATGATAAACGATCAAAATAGTGCATTTTGTTAACTAATGTGTTATCAAAAATTCTTCTATCATGTCTCTAACTATGTTAACTCTTTGTGAAGCATTCGTATAGTGAACTTGTATGCGATGTGCATTTGCTCTTATTTGAGTCAGTTAGTGTCCACACCTTTCCATCCTATAATCATCCCTTGTTCATGTCCAGTCTCACCCCGACCACTCCATAAAGTGAATATTCTCCACACAAGTTCTTAGTTGACTCTTTGGTTTTGTTCCCAATGATGAAATTTCATAAACTAACACCTGGATCCTCCAAACTGGGGCAAATTTGTGATCACTAGATATCTTGTCAACATTGTATTCCCTTGGTGCAAGTCCTTTACAAAAAAAAATAATCAAAAAAGCCTGTTAGGTTGAAAACTCGCGAGAGCAGCCTAAGCAAAAATTAGGGCATATAAAAAGAAATAAAGAAAAAGAGCAGATATATAAAAATAAATAATTTTTTGTCCTTGAGTTAGTCTTTGAGAAAACAAGCAATCATGATTTGAAATGAAGTTTAGCCATCTCTCCATATCCTAAAAAAAAAATACCCTTTGCTACCCACTTTGAGCCAAAAAAATCAAAAATCTTTCAATCACCCTAGACAAGGATCAGTTCAATATCAAAAATGGTGTATCACTTTTATCAGCTCACTCAGCTAAAAAAAAAGATAAAGAAAAATCACAAAAAAAGTGAAATTCATAAAAGAGGATTGAAAAATCCTGAATAGAAAAAAAAACAAACAAAAGCGGTAAAAATTGTGAGTTGATAAATCATACTATGAAGCATATAAGAGATCCTTGTCTAAAGAAAACCCTCAAACACTTTTTGGCCTAATTATCCGTTTCTTTCATAAAACCTTAAAATCATTGGCCTCAAACACTTCTTTGGGCCTACTTATCTTTTCTTTCATAAAAGATCATTGTCTAAACCCCCAAACACTTCTTTGGGCCCAATTGTCATTTCTTTTCATAAATCCCCAACCGTTGGTACATTACCCCCAACCATTGGCCCCATTACAAACCTTTTCTTTCATGAATCCCTAACCATTGGCCCCATTACAAACCTTGTCTTTCACGAATCCCTAATCATTGGCCATATTACCAACCCTTTCTTACATAAACACCTAACCGTTGGCCACGTTACAACCCTAAACAAGTCCATTCTGATCGATAACTGATTGCTTTCGTTTTCTTAAAGTTTTAATTTTAGGACAATGGAGTTTATTTATTTATAGTATGTTTGCTCAAAAAAAAATATGACAAAAAATAAAGCTAAAAAAAAGCAAAAAAAAAAAGAAAAAGAAAAAGAAAAAAGGCTTGCGCTCCAAGATTATTCAAGTCGCACTGATACCAAGACAAGGTTTAGTGATCACCAAGTGAAATTTTCATAGTCCATGGGAGTCATCTTAAAAGAACCAAAAGTTTGTACTAGGACCATCACCTAGATCCCAAAGTGGGGCAGTCCCTTCACCTTTCATGCTTCTCGAACTTGGGGAAATTTTCCAGCGTCCGTCTCATTCATATACCACATCCAATACCATATAGCCATACGACCAACTCACAAACCCATTACCCTAACTCTGTCACCTTTCCCCTACCTCACTCGAACTAGAAATATCATTCCAAAGTGGGGCAATCCTGTCACCATTAACCCCTCACTCCGCTCAAAATTGGGGAAATTCGCCCTACACTCATCTCATCCCCTTGTCATATTCACATTCATAAAACCATACCAGGGCAATTTCTCAACCCACCATCCTAAACACAGCTTTTCGCAAACTCTAGTCAGGGCAACATTGTCTTTGTCATAGGTGGGGCAACACCAAACGCCATGGGTTGAGACAAAATCTTTTGCCTTCCACCTCTCATTCCAAAGTCACAGCATTACCAATTCATAATTTCCTCTACACCCCTAGTTGTTGTCACAACTAGACAGGGGCAAGTTATGCATTCACCGTCATCAACTATGAATTAGGGCAGTCCCACATTTCTAGAGTTGGGGAGAACATACCTTTCATGACTTTGGCAAAAACCTACCATTCATCCCCTGACGTGTCATATCTGTCCATACCCCGAGTCAGGCTCATTCATCTGTATTTGCACTACTCTACATGTTCACTAACACAATGCTTCAAAGAGAGAGAACACAAGTTACTAATATGAAGTTGGAAACTCACTCAGTTAACTTTGTGGACCTAAAATTCAATCGTCATGGGACATCATAATCAAATGGAAGAACAATGTGAACGAGCTTGCAAATCCAATCAAATACTTTTGTGCATCAGTGCATGTGAATCACAACCTTGAGGTTGCCACATCTGAGTTCAAACCTTTTTCCAAGAAATAATTACTTCTCTGCCTCTCGCATCAAAAGTCTCATTTCTCATCATTATAAAAAAAAATCTGCATCATCAATAAATCATAGCATAAATCATTCCATCATGCAATCATGCATCTACCATAGCACTTGCATCTAAGCAATACATTTGCATTCACATGTTATCTGTATTCGCATACATGGCTGATCAATTTTTGTTTCCGATCAGCTCTAGCATCCACAATTCACGGGCTTTTGTAGTTTATATGCTTTCACATTGCACATTCATCACATTACACGCATGCACACATATAACAGTTTTCTTCGATAGACGTGCTAAGTGCCGGTCTCATCATTGCCAAAAACTTTCAACATCACTAATCATATCATTGTACCATGCATTCGTGTGCTTCCTTTCATTCATCATTGCCAAAACCTTCTTTACATCACTAATCATATCATCATACCATGCACGACATTCGCGTCAAAGCATTACATTTGCGTCACATTCGCACTTTGCATTTCATACACCCATCATATACTAAGAAAAAAAGGAAATACAAAAAGCAAAAAGAGGAAAAATCGCTCATTCCATTACATTCATCATTAATCAGCACAATCACATTCACATGTTATCTGCATTCACATACGTTGTTTGTCAACCTCCATGTTCCACCAACTTCGACTCACATCATCCGCCACGTTTCATTCATCCCATCGGACACCTACCATTTCGCATACCCATATTGCACGCATGCATCATCCATCGCATTTTTAGACATGCAAAATATAGATAGCTTTTCCCTTCTTAGGTAAATGCATTCATTAGGTATGTCCTAGGCAAGTACGCCATGTGTCAATCCCAATACTTTGTTTCCTCAAAGTCAGTGCTACAAGCACTGGTGTCATATCACAATTTAGAGTATCGGATCCCCAGCGGTTCCTCAAAGCCCCAGTGCACCTTCAGACCCCCAGAGTTCCAATCCAGATCGCACGTCGGCATCGAGCACCGATGGATCATCCGGCCCCAGGCCCTTCAGACTAGCTGTGTCAGCCTAAGACATAGTGGACGTCATTCGTGATCAGTTCTAGACCTGATCTTATTAACGGCCGCTCGAAAAAGGCCACCCCCGGACTCCGGCAGTCCTTCAAAGCCCCAGTGCACCTTCGGACCCCAAATGGTCCTTCAGGGTTTAAGCAACCCCTTGGAGCCCCAGTGCTCCCTTAGAGCCCAAATGCTCTTTTAGAGCCTCAGTGCTCCTCTAGATCCCCAGTGATCATTTCTTTATTGTTCTCGGTTAACACGCCAAGTGTTAATCGTCCCTGTTTTCCCTAACTCATCTTCCCCCTAAGCGGACAAAATTAGCGTCTATTCTATCTTTATTTTTATTTCTACTACGAAAATCTGAAAACCATTCACCTTTTCTAGTAAAATATAAATAAAGAGGGGCAGCTGTTATACCCCAATTTTGTCCGATCATTTATCGGAATTGTTTTAGCCCCCGTGTCACAAGTCCATATCATTACGAGAACGACATTTCGAGCGCTGTCTTGTTTTAATTTAGACCGATTTGTCTAATTGGGCCAATTCTTAGTAAATGGGCCTATGTTCGGTATTTTGGACTTAATTTAGTCATTTTGATCAAAAATCCATAAAAATAATAATGAAATAAAATCAGAAAATAAAAAATATATATTACAATAAAGTGTCCAAATAATACAAAAAGCCCAAAAATACAAAAATAAGAATAATCCAAAAAAAATAGAGAAGAACGAAAATAATAAAATGGGGTGTCAGTAGCATTAACCTTCAGCCCAACAAGCTGCTTGCCCAACAAGTCGACTTGCCCAGCAAGTTAACTTGTCCAGCAAGTCTCTTCACCTAACCTTTCACCTATAAAAAGAGGCTCTATCCACAGTGAAAAAATACACCGCAGTGATTCAACAAGAACACTGAACACATTCTCTCTCTCTCTCTCTCCCAACGAAGTTCTCGCTTTCTCTCTCTCCCCCTCCCTTTTTTATTTGATTTTTCTTTTAATTAGTTTATTTTTAAATATTAATGATAATTATTTTTCACTAGTTGCGCTCTTTTTTTTTCGTTGTCAACTTTTCGTTCATATTAAAACAGAAAAACAAAATAATCATTTTTCTCCAAAAATAAAAATCTTATTTTCAAAATAGGGGACTAAGTCAACTGTACAGTCGGGTTAGTCTGCTTTTTAGGTCACTAATGAACCGTTACGGATCATGACCTAAAATCCCTATTCCAATAAAATCAAACCAACACACTTCAAACCATTTTCCAAGCTCCAAAACTCCATTTTTATAAAATAGGGGACTAAGTCGACCGTACGGACGGGTTAGTCATCGTTCTAGGACGGATGAGCTGTACAGCTCAATAATCCTAAAACCCCTATATTAAAAAATACCAACCAACAAACCTTTTTCTACCCAAGAACTACGTGTGATTTGATTCTCTACCAAGAGATACGTAGGAGCAGAGGGCGGCCGACCTCTGTCAATTGCACTAATAAAAAACCTTTTTTAGTCTTCTAATAAATAATCCTTTTCTTCGATTCAAAAAATAACAAGTCTTTTTTCTTTCTCTTGGTTTCCTTTAATTCACAATAAAAGGGTAAAATAAACATTTTCAAAATTAATATTCTTTCCTACAACTAGTTAGCAGGTAACCTTCATTAGGAAGGATGCCGTGGGGTGCTAATACCTTCCCCACGCATAACCGACTCCCGAACCCTAATCTGGTCTCAAGGACCCTTATCCATTCCAAAAGGGATTTTCCAATGTTTGCCCTTAAACTAAATTTTGGTGGCGACTTCATTTTTTGATCCTTCGAGGAATCCTCACCCAGATTTTTCGGTCGCTACACATGTAACTTGTAGCCCTAATAAGCGACTACTCGTTAAATTAATTACTTTCCTGATGTAGCCCTAATAAGCGACTACATAACATGTTTTAGTTTTCATGAACTTAGCACAACACCTCGACATCATTTTCTCTTTTCATGATTCTCGGTGAACCCATCCCGCTAACCTTGGAAAGCGGACAACATGGAAGGGGCCTAGGGTTCGGGCTCATGACTTCCCTGCCCTAGTATGCTAATAACTTAGGGTCATCACCCTAGATATACTCGTTTTATTATTCGTATATCATCTACCTTTCCACAAGGGAAAGTAACTTCCGTCCCTTTTGGGAAAGTAACCTATCTTGTTTCGATTACGATCTTTTATCATGTCTTGACTTGCGTAACATTACATGTGTACACTCGCGTTTTACTAATGTACGGTTTTTCTTAACTTTTATAACTTGAGAGTTTTACCTTGAACATCCTTAATTTCATATCATCAATGTGTTTCCATCAATGGGAAACCTTGTGGAATCAATTGGAAAGGAATTGGAATCATTTGGAAAGGAAAAAGGGGTACTTTGAAATAGGGTAACAGAAGGATCCGCACGGTCATGCTCCAGAGGGGCACGACCCGTGCGTATCAATAAAATCTCAGTTTTTAAAAATTTACAGGGCGCACGGTCCGTGCCACCAAGGCGCACGATCCATGCGTATCTTAAAATTCATTTTTGGCTAACTGCAAACCAGGCGCACGACCCATTCCCCTGAGGGGCACGATCCGTGCATCTTGTCAGAAGCAAAATTCTCAGTTTCGTGTAACTTTTTCCATTCCGCTTCGATTCCAATTTTGTTCCGATCGATATCCTAACACAATAACAATCATTCCAGTCTAGATAACAGTCACACAACACATATAATCATATCATCAATCAACAATTCAATCAATTCGATCGGTTTGTAAAATAACGGATTTTTAAGAAAACGGTTGTTGTGACAATTTTGTAAAAGCGGAATTCAGTGTTTCTCGGTTCGTAAAAAGTATTTTCAATCGGTTTCAAAACATCCCTAAGCGAGTATAGAACTCACCGATTGCGGTGAAAATCGCTAAACACCGAGACTTCAATGAATCCAAACGAACCGTAACGCCTGAACTCTCCCGGAAACGCTCCAAATTGTCACGAGCTCGTCTAGGACTCGATCAACATTCGAAACAGCAACCAACTCGAATCTCAACTACTGAACTTCCTCTTCCAACTAACATGCAATACTTCCAGCAGCTATTAGGGCATTATCGGGATCCAAAGCAAGATAGAGAACCTCTCTTCTCTCAACTCTCCCAGATTTCTGTTTTCCAGCAACTAAGTGACACTTTGCAACGAACATAACTCGGTCAATTCTCAACTGAACTTAGCAAAACGAGTGCCTATTGTGAATGAAATTTTATCTAGTTTCTGAGGGTGGAGGTTTCAAACGCATACACCCAATACTCAGAGAGTTATAACGAAATCACTGGAACGAGGTCAAAACCGTGATTGATACAGAAGTGAAACTTGTGAACATGATAACTCCCTTCATTTTCAATGAAATCGAATGGTTCTTGGGCCTAAACTGAAGAACTTTGTGTCTAGTTTCTAAAGAAACAGAAATGAGCTCAGACGGAGGTCTATACAGGGAGTTGCGAAGGAAATATCAAAGACTGCCAAAACGGGTTTTCTGCAGAGCTTGTTCTTCATGATGAACTAGTTGCATCTTCAATGGTGATTTGGCTTGGAGAAAGGTGATGCTGATGTTGTTGGTATCAGAATGTAGGGAGTGAAAAGGTGAGTTCAATGGTGTAGAGAAGTCTTACATGCAACCAGAATCCTGAGTTCTTCTTCCCTCTCCTTCTCTTCCTCTCTCTCTCAAAACCCTCCTCTCTTTCTCTCTATCCTTCTATTTTTTTTCAGTTCTGGAAAAATGAAGTGTGTGTGTGTTGCTGAGTGTGGGTTGCCTTGGTGTTTTGGTCAGCTGGAACCTCGTTGAATGAGGTGAAAGGACCAAAATGCCCCTCCCCTCTTGTAACATCCCCTAATTAGCTAATTAGATTTAATTAAATTAGCAAAAGGTTAAGTTGATTAATTAGCATAAATTATCTAATCATGTGATGTTGGAAATTAATCAAGATATAGTCTTGCATAATTAGAATATTATGTCAAGTTAGTGAGTTATGGGATTAGTGTGGTATTAGGAGAAGTTAAGAGAATATTAGAGAGTAGGGGTATTTTGGTCCTTTCACCTCATTAAATGAGGTTTCAGCTGAACCATAACACCAAGGCAGCCTTCATTTTCCTCAACTTCAAAAATTTCAGAAATCCAAGAGAGAAGAAAGAAAGAAGGGGCGCGAGGGAGAAAAGGAGAGGGAGGGAGAAACCTAAGGCTCTAGTGCATGCATGTTGAATCCAAAACCACCATTGTTCATCATTCTTCTTCCTCTATACATTGATGCCCAGAAATCTCCCATCAACCCACTTCATCAAAAATCACCATTTGTGCACCTTTGAAGCTCCAAGCTCCAAAAATGGAGTGTTGATGCTCCAAACAGTTGCATGTCCTTGTTGTAGTCCTATATTCAGTACCAAAGCTCTCATCCAAGCAACAAACCTGTTTGAAGCTCATTTGAATTGTTGAGTTCGAGTCTTAGATACTTGGGAGGTTCGGGTTCAGTTTTGGAGCAAGTTCGAAGACGGTTCGTGAGGATATTCGAACGTGTCGGCTGTGAGATTCATCGTTGAGTGATTTTCATCACTTCGGGTGAGTTCTATAACTCGCTTAGGGAATGTGTTTGTGTCTGAGTATATACTTTTCGAAAACTCTTGTCACGCATTTCCGGTAACGAAAGGAAACTATTCGAAAACCGTTTTCTTAAAAGGATTGTAACTTAAATCATATATTGTTTGATTGATTGTTTGGGAATGCTATGATATATATTATTTCAATGTGTGATTGAGTTTGGGTATCGATCGGAAGGGATTTTGGAATCGGAACGGAATGGAAAAAACTTATGAAAAGCCTGTTTTCTGGAAAACAGATAAAGACGCACGGATCGTGTGCCTATGAGCACGGGTCGTGCGCCTCCATCTGATACGACAAGACCTGGATTTTTAAAACACGCACGGATCGTGCGCTTAGTCGCACGGGTCGTGCGTATGTCTCTGGAACTTTCTAAAATTTCAGTGGATAACGCACGGATCGTGCGCCAAGTCGCACGGGTCGTGCGTATCTTTCTGGAAATCTTCTACAAACTGTTCAAAAGCGCACGGGTCGTGCGCCTACACGCACGGGTCGTGTGAGACTTTCTGGCCTTCAATTTCAAAGTACCTTTTTATCCATTCCAAATGATTCCAATCCTCTTCTAATCCGTTCCCCAAGGTTCCACAACAATGTAAAGGTAAAAATGGTATGAGATTGAACATGTTCGATAGAAAGTTTGTGTGTTATGAATAAACTGAAAATCCGCACTTAGAGAACGCGAGAGTGCATATGCCAAGAATGATAATAATACACTGTAATTGACTGATATGGTACATGGTACTTGACTGGAATGACTAACAGCCCATTGCGGGTACACAGACTGAAAATGTATAATAAATACAAGAGGAAAAAGGGTGACGACCCTAAGAGGTTAGCATACTAGGGGAGGGGAAGTCATGAGCCCCAAAACCTAGACTCAAGAATGTTTCCCCCGCTAGAAATAGCGGGATGGGTTCACCAAAGTCAAGAGATGCCTATAAAATAGGTAGACTGAGGTGTTATGCTAAAAACATGGAACAAAGATTGCATGCTTCATGTGTCGCTTAGGAGGGCCATGAGCATGAAGGTTACAGGAACTAATGTATTTCCACGTGGTTGCTTTTAGGACCACGAGTTCAAAACAAGGCATAATGAACCGCTAGAGTAGTAAGGGGTCTCGATAGGACTCACTGAGATAATGTTTATCTCACCCTTCATATTTGTGGTTTTTACAGAGAAACAGGGGAAAGCAAAGGCGATAAAGCATGGTTAGCTGGTGTGACTCTTGGAGTCATTGAAGACCTAGTTTAATGTTTTAGACCTTTGTTCCGTTTATTGTTTCTATGTTCCGATTGTATAACTTTCATTGTTAAGTTGTAAAATCGTTTCCGCTACTTTATGTTTTGGATATTGAACACCAGGATTATGTACAGGTCTTAAGTTTTGGAACTTAAGCATTTTCAGAAAGTTTATGAGGTTCAGAGAACCAGTTAATATGTATTATCGAAAGTTTTAGATGTGTTCAATATTTCAATAACAGGAAGTTACTCTGATGTATGCCATTTAGTGCATTTCGGTAATTCTATATGTTAGAATTATCGGGGTGTTACACCTCTAATACTCTCCTAATCTACTCCCAACACATTATAATACCATAACCTACTAACTTAATATAATATTTCAATTAGGCATAATAATACTCACAACTTATAATAAACCTCTTGTGCTAAATATTTGATTTAGCCAATAAATTATCCTAACCTCTTCACTAATTTAATTAAATTAAATTAGCTAATTAGGGGATGTTACGCTTTTTTTGTAACAGCCCAACCCTTTTACCTACTCATTTTCGGCTTATGGCATTGGCACTGTCACTCATGACCTTCTCCACCCCCCTGTGGAGTTTTTGCCTTCCGTGGAAATCGAACCATGTACTTGAGCCCCAGGGTACATGGTTCGATTCCCACGGAAGGCAAAAACTTCACAGGGGGTGGAGAAGGTCATGAGTGACAGTGCCAATGCCATAAGCCGAAAATAAGTAGGTAAAAGGGTTGGGCTGTTACAGATCCTTTCTCTCACTCCCTCCATCTCAGCTTTTCTCCATGTCATGACCTTGTTTTCCAGCGCCTTTCCATGGTAGCCAAGGAGGGACACATCATTTATGGTTCTGGCATCAAAATTAACGGTTTCACCCCTAACCAAAGAATAGGTTTGGGGTTTGCCATTCTTGGGCTCTGGAATACCTACGTAAAACTCCCTTACCAAAGATACCACATACTGCTTGCGATGTTTGACGAAGTGCTCACAACCCAACGCTACAACAGTTGCTGTGAAAGCGTCAGATGCTTTGTCAATCTTGAATCCTCGCTCAGCAATGAACTCCATGCTCCAAAACTTCTTTGAATCAGCACTAGCCATGGAGGTTTTGGATGAGCTTTCTTCTGCGTTTGATCTCTTTCTAGATGTCTTGAGGGCAACTTGCTTCCTTGTCATTTTTCTGGTTATGAAAACGTGTTTAAAAACTGATGGAGGTTACGGGTTTTTGTGTTTTCTCGCTGGGAAGGAAAGAAGAAGAAGTTTGCGAATGGAAGAGTGAAACGGTGAAGTGATGATGGTTGTAATTTATGAGAAGGAGAGAGAGTGTATGGGAAGTTGAGATGGGAAAAGTGGTGATTGTGACCGTTGTAAGTGAAGTGATGAGGAAAGAGGGCTTGAAGTGACTGCACTGTTCACAGAGCAGTTTTGAAATAAGATTGCTAACCGCCACGTCACATTTGCACTTTTTCTGATTTGACTTTTTCCTTTTTCACCATGCAGCAACCGCTATAGCCTTTGTGAACACAACAGACGCTGTAGCGTCAACTGCTATCGCAACAACTTCAGCTTATATCTTCCCCATTCTACAGATTCATACCTGCACAAAATTTAAAATCAAACAAGTCCATTCACCTTGAATATGGTGTTGGTTGTTTCATCAAACAAGTCCACAGCACCATGTGGATACAATTTTACTAATCTGAATGAGCCTGACCATCTGGATTTGAGTTTGCCTGGAAACAGTCTGAGCCTTGAGTTAAATAGCAGTACCTGCCCTCCTTCAACTAGCTCTCTCCTTTGAATTTTATGGTCATGCCAAGCCTTGGTCTTTTCTTTGTAAATGGCTGAATTTTCATAGGCAAAGTGCCTAATCTCTTCAAGCTCATTCAACTGCAATAGCCTGGCTTCTCCTGCTTTATCATGATCAAAGTTGAGCTTTTTGATAGCCCAATGAGCCTTGTGTTGCAATTCAATAGGCAGGTGGCAAGCTTTACCATACACAAGCCTGTAAGGTGACATTCCCAATGGGGTTTTGAATGCTGTCCTGTAGGCCCATAAAGCATCATCTAAGTGCAGTGACCATTCCTTTCTTGTAGGACCCACCATTTTCTCATGCATCCTCTTGATTTCTCTGTTCGACAATTTTGCTTGACCACTTGTTTGGGGGTGGTAAGCAGTAGCAATTTTATGCTTGATTCCATATTTAGCTAAGAGAGTCTTAATCAGATTGTTGCAAAAATGAGAACCTTCATCACTGATGATAGCTCTAGGAGTTCCAAATCTGGTGAAAATGTTCTTTTGGAGAAATTTGCTCACTGACTTGGCATCATTGTTGGGTAGGGCAACAGCCTCAACCCACTTTGATACATAGTCCACTGCCACTAGAATATACAGATTGCCATGAGAAGAAGGGAAAGGTCCCATGAAGTTCATTCCCCAAACATCAAAGAGTTCTATCTCTAGGATGTTGAATAAAGGCATCTCATGTTCGTTGGAAATATTCCCTGTCCTTTGACACCTATCACACCTTATTACCATATCTTGAGCATCCTTGAACTGTGTAGGCCAATAATACCCTGATTGCAACACCTTTGGAGCAGTTCTGGTTCCTCCAAAATTTCCACCACAAGGCGCAGCATGGCAATGCTGTAGCACTTGATACTGCTCTTCTTCTGCAAGGCATCTCCTCATGAATTGGTCTTGACATTTCTTCTAAAGGAAAGGCTCATCCCAATAATATTGTTTTACTGTGTGGAAGAACTTCTTCTTTTGCTGGTAATTCATGCTTGCAGGCACCACCTTGCTGGCCAGAAAGTTCACAATGTCAGCAAACCAAGGTGCTGAAGCATCAGACGCTATAGCTCCTGGCGTGTCAGCTCTAACCGCTACAGCGTTTGATGCTGCAACAGCTACTGCTGGTAGCTTCTCATCTGGGAAATATTCCTTGGTTTCGCCTTTGGATGTACCTGCATTTTCTCCTTCAATTCTAGACAAGTGGTCAGCAACTTGGTTCTCCACCCCCTTTTTGTCACGAATTTCCAAATCAAATTCTTGGAGGAGGAGAACCCATCTAATTAGCCTTGGCTTTGCATCTTTTTTTGAGATCAAATACTTGATGGCTGAGTGATCTGTAAAAACAACAACTTTTATGCCCACCAAGTATGATCTAAACTTGTCAAATGCAAAGACAACTGCCAATAGCTCTTTTTCAGTGACTGTATAATTTAATTGAGCCTCTATAAGAGTTTTGCTGGCATAATAAATTGAGTGAAAAATTTTATCATACCTTTGTCTCAATACAGCTCCAACAGCATAGTCACTGGCATCACACATGAGCTCAAAAGGTTTACTCCAGTCAGGTGATACAATGACTGGTGCAATTATCAAAGCTGTTTTCAGTTTTTTGAAAGCCTCCAAGCATGCATCATCAAAGATAAAAGTTATGTCATGCTGTAGCAGCTGGCACAGAGGTTTTGAGATTTTTGAAAAGTCTTTTATGTATCTCCTATAAAATCCAGCATGCCCAAGAAAACTTCTGACACCCTTAACATTTGTGGGAGAAGGTAGCTTCTCAATGACTTCAGTCTTTGCTGTGTCCACTTCCAATTCCTTCTTGGAGATTCTGCGTCCCAAAACAATACCTTCTTGCACCATGAAGTGGCATTTTTCCCAATTAAGTACTAGGTTTGTTTCTTCACATCTAATCAAAATTTCCTCCAAGTTTGACAAACATAGATGGAATGTCTCTCCAAATACATAGAAGTCATCCATGAAAACTTCCATGGATTTTTCAATGAATTCTGAGAAGATAGCCATCATACATCTTAAGATGGTGGTAGGGGCATTGCACAGTCCAAATGGCATTCTTCTAAAAGCAAATGTGCCATATAGACAAGTGAATATTGTCTTTTGTTGATCTTTAGGGACTATTGCTATTTGATTATAGCCAGAATAGCCATCTAAAAAGCAATTGGATTCCTTCCTTGCTAGCCTATCAAGCATCTGGTCAATGAAAGGTAAAGGGAAGTGATCTTTCTTTGTAGCTTTATTTAGTCTCCTGTAATCCATGCAAATCCTCCACCCTGTCACTGTCCTTGTTGGTATCAGATGTGGTTATATTGCTTTTGCAGGTTGGGTTTTGATGATGATGCGTTCGAAGTCAAAATGACAAGCAGGTTAGGTTTTGTTGATGTGTTCAAAGCAGAAAATGACCAAGCGAAAATCCAAGGCACAAACAAGACTCAAGAAGTAAGGGTAGTCTCTAGGGTTTGGGTCGTGTCCTAGGATATATTGTAAGCCGCTTCTGAGGGTCAGCTCATCTTACAGTTTCATAGCCTTCACAGTTTTCAAAATGCATGCATGCACATAGGTAAGGAACGTAACACAAAAACTATTTTATGAAACTGAGAAATCGATTCATGCTTTCTTCCATAAAGCCAAGAATCGATTTCCTACTCCTCTCAAAAGATAGAAATCGATTTCCAACTCATTTCCTAAAGACAAGAATCGATTCCCATACTATTTCAAAAGCCAAGAATCGATTCCTAGTATTTCTCATATGACCAAAATCGATTTCCTACTCTATTTTCAAAGTGCAAAATCGATTTCCTTCCCGTTTCCAAAGCTATAAATCCATTTGCATATCACTTAAATCAAGCAATGAATCGATTCATCAACTATACTCTTTAAGCCAAGAATCGATTCATCACCTCATGCACCTAAGCCTTAAATCGATTTTTTTCTTTCCAAAAGCCTCAACGGTCATATTTTCAAGCTATCAATCGATTCGTGCTTACTCTTTAAAAGCAAACAATCGATCACTCATTCCTATTTTCCAAGACAAGAATCGATTCACTATCCTATGCTTTTCAAGTAATTAATCGATTCCTAAAATCATTCAACGGTCATATTTCTCCTAAGTCTATAAATAGGGACCTAGTGTTTCTCAGAAAAACACAACCCATTCTTACGCTTATGCTGAAACGCAAAACTAAACCCTAGCACACACGTCTCTGTTCTTCACATATTTTCCATCTGTTAGAGCTGATTTTTCTCAAGGGTTAGAGTTGGGTTGGTGATCTTCAAGTTGTGTAATCTTCCTTGATAAGAGGTATTTTGGTTTTTCATTTGTAATTTGATTTACGTTTCACAGTACTAGGGAGTGGGGAATCTCTCTAGGGTTGCTGTTGGTACTACGGAGTGGGGTATCTCTTTAGGGTTGTTGACTGTAACAAGGGTGGGGTATCTCTTGTTGCTGTTGTTGTGGTAGATTTGAGGGCTCTTCATAGGTGGGGTATCCTAGGAGAAGAGTGTCTGAGTCTGTAAAGCTTTGTTGTGTTAGTGGAAAATCTCACAAGGGTGTGAGGACTGGACGTAGGTCACTTGGAGGTGACCGAACCAGTATAAAAATCTCCGTGTTCTTTACTGCTTTATTTTCAGTTTTCGTTTCTCGTTAATTCGTTCCATAAACCTGCGCGAAAAATCAATCAAGTCGTTAAATGGGACTTAATTTTTAAAATCTCAATTCACCCCCCCTCTTGAGACTGAAGCCACTTGGTAACATCAACTCATTCTTTTCATTGGTGACCACTGTTACCCCTCCTTTCTTTGGAACACACTGCACAGGACTAACCCATGCACTATCTGAGATAGGATAAACAATGCCTGCATCCAGCCACTTAATAATCTCTTTCTTCACCACCTCTTTCATAATGGGATTGAGTCTTCTCTGCCCTTCAATACAATTCTTGGAGTTTTCTTCCAACACAATTCTGTGCATGCAGATGGTAGGGCTAATCCCTTGAATGTCTGACATTTGCCACCCAATTACCTTCTTATGCCATTTTAGAGTCTCAATAAGATTCCGCTCTTGCTCAAGTGAGAGATCAGAAGCTATGATAACAGGCAAAGTGTTGTCTTTCATAATGGGATTGAGTCTTCTCTGCCCTTCAATACTTCAGGTGGTGAGGTAACTCCTTCAGTTTTAGGATAGGTGGTTGCTCAATGGAAGGAATATTTTTCCTTAAGTTTGAGTTTTCTTGCTCAAGTGACTAATATCTTCTGGCTCAAACCTCATTTACAGCCAACTCTGCTTGTATTACTCCTTCTGCATCAGATTCTTGTTTGTCAGTGTTGTCCAAAATCTTTCCCAAGTGGTCATTGCTTTTATGAAAATGCTTCTGTAGCACTTGGTCAAGAGAGACCACAAATGAACATTCTTCTATGTTGGTTTCAGGGAACTTCAAGGCATTGAGGACATTAAACTTGACTTCTTGGTCATTGACCCTCATGGTCAATTCTCCTTTTTGCACATCTATTAATGTCTTCCCTGTGGCTAGGAATGGTCTGCCTAGGATAATAGGCACCTCCTTATCTGCATCAAAATCAAGAATTACAAATTCCACAGGGAAAACAAATTTATCTACCTTGATTAGCACATCTTCCAATATCCCTTCTGGATAAGCTAAGGTCCTATCATCCAATTGAAGAGTGACAGAGGTGGGTCTGGCAGTTCCTATACCTAGCTGTGTGTATATGGACTTGGGCATTAGGTTTATACTAGCTCCCAAATCACATAAGGCACGGCCAGAGTAGAAATTTCCAATGGAACTTGGTATTGTGAAGCTGCCAGGGTCTTTTAATTTCATTGGGAGTTTGTTTTGCATAATCATGCTGCACTCCCCAGTCATGGCTACTGTTTCAAATTCCCCTAGCTTTCTTCTCTTAGTGAGCACGTCCTTCATAAATTTAGCATAGTTTGGCATTTGTTGGAGAGCTTCCACCAATGGAACATTGATATGCAATTGTTTAAGAACTTCCAGAAATTTGTTGAATTGATTGTCTTCTTGTGCCTTCCTTAGCCTTTGAGGATATGGTGGATCAGGATATTGTGGAACAAGCTTTGATTATAGAGAAGGTGATATGTCAGATGATACAGCGTCAGATGCTGGTAAAATAGAGTATTGCGAATTCTAAACTAAAAATTTTAACGCAACTCTAGGGTTAGGGTATGAGAGACAAAAGAGGAAACACATGGGAGGGAGGTGGAAGGAGGACGTACGGCGGAGGGGGGCTAACGGTGAGGGCGGCGGTGGAGTGGGGAGGAACAGAGGGAGTTTCGGTGTGGATGAGCGCGACCGATGGCGCCCATTCAACGAGGGAGAAGGGTGGTTTGGAAGCGCAAGAGGGCGAGGGAGAAAGAGTGGGGAGGGAAGGGGCGTGATGGCACGCGGGGAAGGGGAAACACTTGGGGGTGGAGGCGGTGATTGGAGGAGGAAGAAAGAAGGGGGCTGTGAGCGTGGGGGGAGAGGGCGAGGGAGATGGGGGGGTTGGGAGCGCAAGTGGGCGTGGGAGAAAGAATGGGGAGGGAGGTGGTGCAAAGGGGCATGTGGAAGGGAGAATCATGGGGGAAGACGGCGGCGGTGACGGCGAGATGGGGGAAGGATGGCAAACGGTGTCAAGAAGGAAGAACCGAACAACCATTCACCGAGGAAGAATGGATATCGCAAGCAAGAATTGGAATGGAAGCCAGGAAGGGACTTGCTCCTTCTTCTTCTCACAAATCCCGGACTCGCATGGAGCAAAGGACATGCTCAAGGCATTCGCCTACTATGGCGACGTGGTGGAAGTTGTTATTCCATTCAAGCAAAATCGAAGCGGTCTTAGGTTCGGGTTTGCAAGATTCCGCAACGTCAAAGATCCTAGATGGTTTGCGGTGAAACTTGATAACATCATCATTGGTACCAAGAAGATCTTCGTTAATGTTCCAAGATTTCAAAGAACAATGCAAGATTCCAAAGAACCGGAAAGAAAAGAAGCCGAGCAACGAATTAGAAAGGTGGGGAAGGTAGTGGAGAAAACACAAACCGAAGGGAGGCAGGGAAACAAGGAGGTACGCAACATGGAGGTGCGAAACCCAACACGGGGAAGAAGAAACAAGCCAAAGGGGATGCAACCGGAAGGGCAAGATCAGAAAATTGTTTGTTTCAGGAAAAAGAATCTCTATGATCTATGCTACGAAGTGCCGGAGGAGGAGATGAATTGCTTTAAGAAGATGTACGTAGGGGAGGTGAAGAATGCGGGAAGCTCGCATATGGTGCAAGAATGGTTCAATATGCAAGGGGTATTCTCCATCAAATGCACCCCACTTGGGGCAAATCTTGTCCTCTTAGAAGAACTTGAAGAGGGTATGATACCGGCGCTCATTTCTGACGCGTAGGATTGGTTGCTAGAGAGGTTCAGTGTTATAAGGAATTGGAGCCCTGCGGAGACGGACCAAGAGAGGGTCGTTTGGGTGCGATGTCATGGGATTCCGGCGCACGCTTGGAATACTGAATTTTTTGAGGCCCATGCTTGTAGATTTGGTGTGTATCTTGGTGTTGATGAAAACACGAGAAAGAATAGTGTAACGCCCAAATAATTTAATTATTTATTTAATTAAATTATTTAGGTATTTTATTAGTATAGTTATATTAAAATAATAATATGATATTTTATTTAAATCAGGGAATGATGTTAGTAATTAAGCTGAGTAGTAGACGGGGGGCCGTGATCCAAGGGCCCAAGGGCATAGGCGCATGAAGGAGAGTATTGGTTAGGGTTTGGAATCATTTTGCGCATTCTTGGAGAAAAGAAAAAGAAAGAGAGATTTGCGAAGAGAGGAGAGAGGGAAATGGCGCACCAAGGAGAAAGAAGAGAGGAGCTCTGTTGCTGTGGTTCTTTGGAGTCTTTGTGCAAGGAGATCTCGCATTCGGCAAATCTAAGGTAAGGGTGGGCTCTACCTTTATAATAGGGTGTATGATGGGTGTTATGTGGGAGATAGGTTCTATGATGCCTCTTTGATCTTGTTAATGTTGATTTAGTGATGTTTGAATGTACTCATGTTGATTGAAATTGGTGTTTGGTGATTGATCATGGTGAAAATTTAGTGTTTGGTGTTTGGTGCGATTTGGTGTTGCTGTCTTGGTTGCTGGAAAAGGCGCCCTGCTCCTGGGCGCCGTGGCTGTGTCATGTTTTGTTCTTGCTGAAGGCGCCCTGTTGCTGGGCGCCGAGCCAGTGTTGTTCCTGTTGCTGAATGTGGCGCCCTAGGCGCCCAGCGGTGGTTCTGTGTTGTTGCTGGAAGTGGCGCCCAAGGAGCCCAGTGCTGGTTGTTGTGCTGAAAATGGCGCCCTAGGCGCCTAGTGTATTCTTGTTGTTGCTGAAAGTGGCTCCCTAGGCGCCCAGTGTTGTCTTGTGCGTTTCTGTGTTGTTGGGGAAGGCGCCCTAGGCGCCCAGTGATGTTCCCATGTCCTGCTGTTGCTGTTTTTCTGCCTGTGTGGCTGTTGTGCTAGGCGCCCTGCCCCTGGGCGCCAATCCTGTTGCTGTTGCTATTGTGCTAGGCGCCCTGCTCCTGGGCGCCATGTCTGATGTTGCTGCTGTTGTGCTAGGTGCCCTGTTGCTGGGCGCCATGTCTGTTTGTGTTGTTGTTGTACTAAGCGCCCTGTTGCTGGGCGCCAGTTCCTGTTGTGTTGCTGTTTCACTAGGCGCCCTGTTGCTGGGCGCTAGTTTCTGTTTTGCTACTGATGCTCTTGGCGCCCTGTTGCTGGGCGCCAGTTTCTGGCTGTTGTTGTTGCCTGCTAGGCGCCCTGTTGCTGGGAGCCAGTTTCTGGCTGTTGTTGTTGCCTGCTAGGCGCCCTGTTGCTGGGCGCCAGTTTCTGGTTGTTGTTGTTGCCTGCTAGGCGCCCTGTTGCTGGGCGCCAGTTTCTGTTGTGCTGTTTGTCATACCCTAATTTTGTCCGCCTAGGGTCAAAACCCTAATTTTCCACAAAAATAGTAAACTGTGAAGTGTGAAATCATTTTGTAGAGTGTAAGGAGCATTTTGCATGCATTTTTAAGGTTTTAAAGTCATCCTAGGGTTTTTAGAATCATTTTTAGAGTGGAAATGCATTTTTTGGGTAAGAAACAAGTTTTTAGGTCAAAGGGTATTTTGGTCATTTTGCAAAGTAGGATAATTTCTCATCAAGAATCATTGTGCACTTTTAAGGGAATTTATTTGGGGCAAATGTTTTGAGTTATATGTGTGTTGCGCATGCATTGTTGATTTTGTACAAAAAGTCAAATTTAAAAAGTCTACAAAAAAGGAATATTCTTCAAAAATGCAAGGAGAGGTTTTGTATCAATTTTGGGCATAGTGATCTCATGAAAATGGCCCATTCATTTAGGCTATTGCTTTCCCCACACCCCCTCCTACTCTTCGCACACCCCCAAACTTATTTTTCCCCAAAATGACCTCGCGTGAGACACTCGTGTAACACGGGTTAAGTGACTGTTCGAACGAGGTTATGCGAACCAGTTCGAACGACGTTGTGCGTGTTAAGGAATTTGTATTGTTCGCATGACATCGTTCGAACCTGTTCGAATAATGTCATCCGTGTTAAGGAATATTGTTAACTGATGGTGTGAGGGTGTGTTTTGGCTGCCTCGAATGGCTTTATTCGAATGTGTTCGAATGGGTGCGTTCGAACAGGCGTTCGAATGGCCACATGCGAACCACTGTTATGCAGAAACAGAAACTAAATAAATCAGCACACAGTTTTGGTGATTTCAAAATATAAACCTAACTTTAACATTATGTACCAAAATTATACAACATTGTGTACCAAAATTATACAACATTGTGTACCAAAATTATAAACCTAACTTAACATTGACTACCATCACTATCTTTACTTAAATCTACACAAGGAAGGGGATGGGGGGGTTGTGATTGTATGAGCAAATTCTTCCACTTTTGTATCCGGCCAACAAAAAGCGAGTCCCAACCTTTTGCTATGGGTGCCCTATTAGTATTCCATATCAAATCCGGCAAGGGCATTGGACTTCCAGGCTTCATAAAGACCTTCAAAAAGACAACAAAAACAGAATGTTATGTAATGTTTTGGAATTACTACATTGAATCTAAATAGAAGACAGTTTACCTGTACAAAGTGTTTGTGTTCTGGTACCAAAAGGATGTTGAACTGTCGGGCAGTTCTGAATGGTGCAACATTGAATGGAAAAATTGTGTAACAACAATTAGGTGACCAACAAGTCAGGACGACTTTGTACTTGTTACTGATTAGATACCCCATATCTGGTGTAGTCATCCAATTATCTTCAACATTATGTCCATGATGTGCCCTCAACAATGCCCTCATCAAAAATGTGACCTTACCAATACCACCATACAGTCTAGTGTAGAAGTCATTGTATTGGTTAAGCTCCTCCATCAGATCAGTTCTGACTGACTGCCAAGCCTCCTCACCCCTACCAAGAAATGCAGCAATACATCGGAAGCCACAATTTCCATCACCTACCACATTAACAATTTTTTGAACATAGGAACGCATGTATTCTGGCATCCCTATTATGTAAGTATTAAAAACATCAATGTGTGCAACATCCATAGGTGTGGGTTTTGGATGAGGAGCTGGTGTCAAAGTAAGTATTGGTGTCAAAATAAGAGCTGTTGAAACAGTAGTAGCAGCAGCTTCTGTAACAATAGGTGTGGGTGTTGGTTTCTTATGTAGTGGAGGAGTAGGGATTGTAGTAGCACTGTCAGCTTGAGTTCTCTTTTTGCTTTCTGATGGATTAGGTGCTGGACACGCTGACAAAGTAGGAGTGGAACCCGAACTGTGTGGGTTTGTAGGCGTTCCACTCCTACTTTGGGGAGGAGTAGGGCGTTTACGAGACTGAGCAAAACATCCACTAGATGAACCATCGGGGGAGTCAAATTTGTCATCTACATGCTCCCAAAAAGACTTGTCTCGCTTTGTTGAGTAATCAACTTTCCCTTTCTTATCTTTTTTTGGTGCTCCCTTTGTAATGATCGTATCCGGAGGTGGACACATGGAAGTCGTGTCTGGGAATGCCAATTCACGTGCTTTTGTTTTAATCATAACTCTACCGGCGTGATCAGAGGCCTCAAACCTTCTTTTGATAGCTTCAAGTTCAATGTCTACACTCAACTCATCATCCATTAACTCTGTCTGTATTTTGAAATTCAACCTCTGCCAATGTTGGTGAATCATGCTCAAGGGAATTGGAGTGCAGTCCATCATAACCCTACAAAAAAAGCGACATTGATTTAGTGACAACCCATCAAAACAAGTCTTTTTTGTAGACACAATATAATTATGAGTTTGTACTTCATACCTTGAAAGCTCACATGCACATGGTAGTCCGTGTGTGGTCCGGAGCGTGTGTTGACATAATGATGGGTTACGTGAAACGGATCCAGTGTGTTGCATCTCATCCAAAATATGGTCTATAGCATTAGATGAAACTAAACCCTTAATTTCATCAAAAATCTTCTTCTTCAAGTGGTGTACTTTCACTCTACTCAAACTGTAACACCCCGATAAATTCTAACATATAGAATCACCGAAATGCACTAAATGGCATACATCAGAGTAACTTCCTGTTATTGAAATATTGAACACATCTAAAACTTTAGATAATACATAATAACTGGTTCTCTGAACCTCATAAACTTTCTGAAAATGCTCAAGTTCCAAAACTTAAGACTTGTGCATAACCTGGTGTTCAATACTCAAAACATAAAGTAGCGGAAACGATTTTACAACTTGACAATGAAAGTTATACAATCGGAACATAGAAACAATAAATGGAACAAAGGTCTAAAACATTAAACTAGGTCTTCAATGACTCCAAGAGTCACACCAGCTAACCATGCTTTACCGCCTTTGCTTTCCCCTGTTTCTCTGTAAAAACCACAAATATGAAGGGTGAGATAAACATTATCTCAGTGAGTCCTATCGAGACCCCTTACAACTCTAGCGGTTCATTATGCCTTGTTTTGAACTCGTGGTCCTAAAAAGCAACCACGTGGAAAAACATTCAGTTCCTGTAACCTTCATGCTCATGGCCCTCCTAAGCGACACATGAAGCATGCAATCTTTGTTCCATGTTTTTAGCATAACACCTCAGTCTACCTATTTTATAGGCAATCTCTTGACTTTGCTGAACCCATCCCGCTATTTCTAGCAGGGGAAACATTCTTGAGTCTAGGTTTTGGGGCTCATGACTTCCCCTCCCCTAGTATGCTAACCTCTTAGGGTCGTCACCCTTTTTCCTCTTGTATTTATTATACATTTCAGTCTGTGTACCCGCAATGGGCTGTTAGTCATTCCAGTCAAGTACCATGTGCCGTATCAGTCAATTTCAGTGTATAATATCAGTCAAGTACCGTGTGTTATTATCATTCTTTGACATTTGCACTCTCGCGTTCTCTAAGAGCGGTTTTCCATTTTATTCATAACACACAATCTTTCTATCGAACATGTTCAGTCTCATACCATTGTTACCTTTACATTGTTGTGGGACCTTGGGGAATGGATTGGAAGAGGATTGGAATCATTTGGAATGGATAAAAAGGTACTTTGAAATTGAAGGTCAGAAGGTCTCACACGACCCGTGCGTATAGGCGCACGACCCGTGTGTGGTTGAACAGTTTGCAGAAGATTTCCAGAAAGATACGCACGACCCGTGCGACTTGGCGCACGATCCGTGCGTGATCCACTAAAATTTTATAAAGTTCCAGAGACATACGCACGACCCGTGCGACTAGGCGCACGATCCGTGCGTGTTTTAAAAACCCAGTTCCTGTCGTATCAGAGGGAGGCGCACGACCCGTGCTCGTAGGCACACGATCCGTGCGTCTCTATCAGTTTTCCAGAAAATAGTGTTTTCATGAGTAATCCATTCCGTTCCGATTCCAAAATCCCTTCCGATCGAGACCCAAACTCAATCACACATTAAAATAATATATCACAGCGTTCCAACACAATCAATCACACAATATATGATTTAAGTCACGATTCTTTGGAGGAAACGGTTTTTAATAAGTTTCCTTCCGATAACAAAAACGTGTGACCATGGTTTTCGAAAATAAAACTCAGAACGCAAAAACATTCCCTAAGCGAGTTATAGAACTCACCTATCGTGATGAAAATCACGTAAACACCGAGACTTTGACGGAGGCCACGAACTAAGAACGCACGAACTCTCTTTGAATCCGCTCCAACAACGAACTCAGGTACTTAAATCTTTGGAAGGCTACCCAACTCGAATCCTAGCTGTTCCAATGAACTTCAAACTGAATTTTTGGCTTGAATACGAACCTTGGTACTGGTTGTATGGCTATAACAATGACATGCAACTATGTGGAGCATCAACACTCCATTTTTGAGCTTGGAGCTTCAAAGGTTCACCAATGGTGATTTTTTGATGAAGTGGGTTGATGGGAGATTTCTGGGCATCAATGTATAGAGGAAGAAGAATGATGAACAATGGTGGTCTTGGATTCAACATGCATGAACAATGGAGGTAGGGCTCCTCCCCTTTCTTCTCCACTCTCTCTCTCGAACTCTCTCCTCCTCCTCCCTACTCCTTGCTGAATTTCAGAAAAATGAGGGAAGTGAAATGTGTTTTTGGTGTTTTTGTCAGCTGGAGCCTCATTTAATGAGGTGAAAGGACCAAAATACCCCTACTCACTAATACTCTCTTAAATTACTCCTAACACCACACTAATCCCATAACTCACTAGCTTAACATAATAGTTCAATTATGCACAACAATAATCTATAAATTTATGCTAATTAATTAATTCAACCTCTTGCTAATTTAATTAATCTAATTAGCTAATTAGGGGATGTTACAATCACCCCAACTTCTAAAATTTTGTCCTCAAAATTGACAAAACGTACCTTATTCGAACAAATAAGGATATTTGTCCCGCATGCTCTCCTCTACTTCCCATGTCGCTTCGTCAGGTGACGCACCGTCCCAAAGCACCTTGACAATAGGAATTGATCTCGTCCGGAGCGTCTTCTCACCACGTTCGATGATCTTGATTGGAGTAGGCTGATAAGATAATTCCGGTCTGATGTCAATCGCTTCATAGCTTAAGGGTTGATTCGGATCATGAATATACTTCCTTAACTGCGATACATGAAACACATCATGTAATCTGGACAATTCTGGAGGTAATGCAATGCGATACGCTACCGGCCCAACTCGCTCGACAATCTGGAAGGGTCCGATGTAACGCCCCAAAATAATTTAATTATTTATTTAATTAAATTATTTAAGGCTTACAATATTTATTTAATTTAATTAAATAATTCGAGTTTAATTATTTTATTTTATTTTTATTAGGGGGTGTTGTCACTATTTAAGTGGTGCGAGCAAGGGCCCGTGATCCACAATTAGGCCCGTGGCCCATTTCTTTGGCATAGGAGTCGAATTCATTGGGGTCTAGGGAGTTAGTGGCAATTCACCCAAGTGAGAAAAGAAAGAAAAAGAAACGTAAGAGGGAGTGAGAAGAGAGTTGCGAAGAGGAGAAGAAGAAAGGGGCGAAGCTCATAGAGAAGAGGAGGAGGATCATTGGTGGTTCGCATTCTTCACTTGGAGCTTGGCTAGCAAATTCGACTTCCATAAGGTTAGGGGGTCCTCTTTTTGTTCTTAATGAGTATGCGAATTATGAATTGCTTAGGGTTAGGGTCCTAGGTTAGTTCCATGATTAAATTGTGTTGTTGTTGAGGAATTATAATATTGTGATGTTGTTGTTGAATTATTATGTTGAGAATTTTATGATTGATGATTGAATTGTGGTAAAATGCGAATTGTAGACCATATGTTTGAGTATATGATTATTTGGTGATTATGTAGTGAAATTGAGAATCATGGTGACATGTTAGAAATATATATATAATTGGGCGTTTTGATGAATTTAGTTTGGTGAATGAAAGTGAGAAAAATTCTGTTTAGGAGCCCCTAGGCGCCTTGGGCGCCATAAGCATGTTGCTGAAATTTTCAGTGTTGCGCCTAGTCATGGGCGCCAGGCGCCCAGCAGTGTGCTGCGCCAGTTTTCCAAAAATTCTGTGTCACTGTGTTGCCATTCTGTGTTGCTGTCCCTGTTGCCTGTGTTGCCATCCTGTGTTCCTGTGCTGCCAGTTTTGGCACTCGTTGCTTGAGCCATGGGCGCCAAGGGCCCCAAAGTTCTGGTGATAGTTTTGTGAAAATTGTTTTCAGGTTTTTATACTTATGTAAAATGGCTCATGAAAACTGATTTTGGTCAAGAAAGGAGTTGAGTTGCGTATTTTCACTAGGTGCCTAGTGCATGGGCGCCAAAAATAATGTTCAGCTTTTGACAAAATTTTTATTGAGTTTTCATGTCCTGAGAATTTGGCTCGTGTAAAATAAATTTCGAAGAAAAATGAGTTCTGTTGCAAGTTGGTCTTAGGCGCCTAGTGCTTGGGCGCCATGTTGCTGCTGTTCCCTGGGCGCGCCTGTGCGCGTTGTTGCTTCTGGGCGCCAGCGCCTATGCGCGTGTTGCCTTCCTGGGCGCCTAGCGCCCAGCGCCTGTGCGCTGTGCGCGTGTTGTTCCCCTGGGCGCCTAGCGCCTGTGCGCTGTTGCGCGTGTTGTTCCTGGGCGCCAGCGCCCATGCGCCTGTGCGTGTTGCTTCTCCTGGGCGCCAAGCGCCCATGCGCCAAGCGCTGTGTTGCCCCTGGGCGCCCAGCGCCCATGCGCCAGTTTCCAGGATGTCTAACATTTTTCCTAAATTGTTTTTAATGTAACTTTTGACTCGGTTATCCAAATTCAACGGTTCAAAATGCGTTTTGAAGCTAATTTCAGTGCCTATCCAATAGTCTCAATTTTATGCAAAAATAAATTATTTTTACTGGTGTTTCTGGCTGATGGTGTTCAAGTGTCTAAATGACTGTTTTCCTCCATTTTTTCCTATGTCGTGTCAATGTCCTGAGTTGGTCTATTTGAATTGGTGTTGTTGTGAGTGGTGAGCTGAATTGGTGAGTGATGATGAGGTGAGATTGGTGAGCAGAGGCTTCGGCCTAATTTTGATTTGGTGAGTTAATTAATGCACTATGGTGAGACTAGAATTTAAAATGTGAATTGATTGATTGGTGGTGTGTTGTGATGCATTCTCCATAACACCTCATGAAGCATGTGCATTATTGGTGAGCAGAGGCTACAGCCTAATTTTATTTGGTGAGCAGAGGCTACGGCCTATTTGTATTTGGTGACGGATCCGACATGCATGTACCCGTGGAGTTTGGGTTGCATTACATGCATAATCATATATTGTATAGTGCTGATTGGAATGAGAATGCTGATTTGATTGTCCCCATTGTTGTGAATTGGTGTGCCTGGTTTCCTTTTTCCTATGCATTGCTTAATTCTCATATGTTATTAATTATGAAAAGAGACTCACCCTACTGCCTTTATGTTGCTTCTTATGTCGGCAACGTGCAGGTAATATCGAGTGAAGGATTCCTTCATGCCTTCGTCTGTTAGGAAGTGTCACTCTCTGATACGTAGCACCAGGGGGGGGGTATCCTATGTTTATGCATTATTTTTCCTAAACTGTTAGATTTGATTGGTGATGTATTGGTTTTAAGTTTTAGAACTCATATTTATTCCGCTGCTGATGGTGATTGGTTTTAGTTGATGCGAACTAAACATTTTTTCTCATGGTGTTATGTATCTTGTTATTTATGAAGTAAATGTAGCACTCGCTTGAATTGTTTTCAAAAAAAAAAAAAAAAAAGAGACTCTGATTTTATTTAAAAATAAAGTTATTAGAAAAGGGGTGTTACATTAGTGGTATCAGAGCAGTTCGGTCTGTCCGGCCAAGTTGTCCAGTCATAGTGTCAACTGACAACGGTGTGTTGTCAGTTATATCTAACTGTTGTTGTTGTAGCAAGTGAGTTGAGATGGCTGGGAGGATCGATGCTGCTGCCGCTGTTGTTGGGCTGCTGCTGAATGTTGTAAGAAGTTGAATCTTGTTTTGCCTGTTATGAATGGAGAGATGGTAGTCGATACTCCTGCGAAGGGGTCGGTGATTATGTCTCAGGTGTTCTCAGTGTCCCGTGTCGATCTTCGGCAGGGACTTTATTGTGAAGTTTGTTTGTTTGCCGTTGGGAGGGTTGGATGTCATTCTTGGTATGGACTGGTTAGTATATAACCATGTACATATTAATTGTTCCCGAAGATCTGTGAGTTTCCTTCCTCCCGAAGAGGAAGAATCAGTGTTGTTGCCTGCTGGTCATTTGCATAAGGTAATGAAGGAGGGAGTTCATCTGTTTGCCTTGATGGCGTCATTGTCTGCTGAGAATCAGGCAATCATTGAAAGGGTTCAAGTAGTGTGTGAGTTCCCTGAAGTGTTCCCAGATGAAATTCCAAGTGTTCCGCCAGAGAGGGAGGTTGAGTTTGCTATTGATCTTATACCTGGTACTAGGCCTGTGTCTATGGCACCGTACCGAATGTCAGCCTCAGAGTTGTCTGAATTGAAAAAGCAATTAGAAGATCTGCTTGAGAAGAAATTTGTAAGGCCAAGTGTGTCACCGTGGGGTGCTCCGGTATTGTTAGTGAAAAAGAAGGACGGGAGCATGAGACTTTGTGTCGATTATAGGCAATTGAACAAAGTGACAATAAAGAACAGGTATCCGCTTCCCAGAATTGATGATCTGATGGACCAGTTGGTAAGTGCTAAGGTGTTTAGTAAAATCGATTTGAGGTCGGGTTATCACCAGATCAAGGTAAAGGATGAAGACATTCAGAAAACCGCTTTCAGAACGAGATATGGGCACTATGAGTATTCTGTTATGCCGTTTGGGGTTACCAATGCGCCGGGTGTGTTTATGGAGTACATGAATCGTACCTTTCATAGTTACTTGGATCGGTTTGTAGTTGTGTTTATTGACGACATTCTGGTGTATTCTAAGACAGAAGAGGAGCACGCAGAACATTTGAGGTTAGTGCTGGAAGTATTGAAAGAAAAGAAATTGTATGCAAAATTGTCTAAGTGTGAGTTCTGGCTGAATGAAGTAGGTTTCCTTGGTCATATTATCTCTGGTAATGGTATAGCTGTGGACCCAGCCAAGGTTGATGATGTGTCCCAATGGGAGAGCCCGAAGTCAGTTACAGAGATTAGAAGCTTTTTGGGATTAGCTGGTTATTACAGGAGATTTATTGAAGGTTTCTCGAGGTTGGCACTTCCGTTGACTCAATTGACATGTAAAGGAAAAGCTTTTGTGTGGGATGCTCGCTGCGAGGAGAGCTTCAATGAGTTGAAAAAGAGGTTGACTACATCGCCCGTTTTGACTTTGCCTGTTCCTGACCGACCGTTTGTCGTTTATTGCGATGCTTCCAAGATGGGTTTGGGAGGTGTATTGATGCAAGAGGGTAAGGTAGTAGCTTATGCGTCCAGACAGTTGAGGACCCATGAGAAGAACTACCCTACTCATGATTTGGAGCTAGCTGCAATTGTGTTTGTGCTGAAAATTTGGAGGCACTATCTGTATGGTACCAGATTCGAAGTGTTTAGTGACCATAAGAGTCTGAAATACTTGTTTGATCAGAAGGAGCTAAATATGAGACAGAGACGTTGGTTAGAGTTGCTGAAGGATTATGATTTCGGCTTGAACTATCACCCCGGCAAAGCTAATGTCGTGGCTGATGCTTTAAGTCGGAAGAGTTTGCATATGTCGGCTATGATGGTGAAAGAGTTAGAGTTGATTGAGCAGTTTCGGGACATGAGTCTGGTTTGTGAAGTGACACCGCAGAGTGTCAGATTGGGGATGTTGAAGATCGGCAATGAATTTTTGGTTAGTGTTCGAGAAGCCCAAAAGTCAGATGTAAAGTTGGTAGACCTGTTAGTTGTGAATGATCAAGATGTGGATGGAGATTTCAGGTTAGATTCCCAAGGTGTATTGAGATTCAGAGATAGGATCTGCATTCCTGACGATGCTGAGATGAAGAGAATGATTCTTGAGGAGAGCCATAGGAGCAAGTTGAGTATTCATCCAGGGGCTACGAAAATGTACCAAGATTTGAAGAAACTGTTCTGGTGGCCTGGTATGAAGAAGGATGTGGCGCAGTTTGTGTATTCGTGTCTGACTTGTCAGAAGTCTAAGATTGAGCATCAGAAGCCTGCGGGGTTGATGCAACCATTGGAGATTCCGGAATGGAAATGGGATAGCATTTCCATGGATTTTGTAACTGGTTTGCCAAATACAGTGAGAGGGTTTGATGCTATATGGGTGGTTGTAGACAGGTTGTCTAAGTCTGCTCATTTCTTACCAATTAATATGACTTATCCAGTTCCAAAGTTGGCAGAAATCTACATCAAGACTATTGTGAAGTTGCATGGCGTTCCGCTTAGTATTGTATCTGATAGAGATCCAAGATTCACCTCTGAATTTTGGAAGAGTTTGCAGGAAGCTTTGGGTTCTAAGTTGAGGTTGAGCTCCGCTTATCATCCGCAGACAGATGGTCAGACGGAGAGGACTATTCAGTCGTTAGAGGACTTGTTGAGGGCATGTGTTCTTGAGCAGGGAGGTTCATGGGATTCTCATCTTTCGTTGATAGAATTCACCTATAACAACAGTTTTCACTCTAGTATTGGTATGGCACCGTTTGAGGCATTGTATGGTCGGAGATGTAGGACTCCGTTGTGTTGGTATGAATCTGGGGAGAGTGCAGTGTTGGGGCCTGAAATTGTGCGAGAAACAACTGAGAAGGTAAAATTAATCCGTGAGAAGATGAAAGCGTCGCAGAGTCGACAAAAGAGCTATCATGATAAGAGAAGGAAGGATTTAGAGTTTCAGGCCGGTGATCATGTGTTCCTGAGAGTCACTCCGGTGACTGGTGTTGGGCGTGCCTTGAAATCTAAGAAGTTAACTCCCCGTTTCATTGGTCCGTATCAGATTACGGAGAGGGTGGGAAGTGTTGCATATAGGGTGGCTTTGCCGCCTAATCTTTCGAACTTGCATGACGTGTTTCACGTGTCACAACTTCGAAAGTATGTTCCGGACCCGTCCCATGTGATTCAGATGGATGAAGTAGAGGTGCGGGATAATCTCACCGTGGAGACTATGCCTGTGCGGATTGAAGATAGAGAAGTGAAGACTCTGAGAGGGAAAGAAATTCTTTTGGTGAAAGTGGTTTGGTTAGGAGCTGCTGGTGAGAGTATGACTTGGGAGCTGGAGAGCAAGATGCGGGAGGCATATCCGGAGTTGTTTGATTCAGGTAATTTCGAGGACGAAATATTCTAAGTGGGGGAGAGTTGTAACGCCCCAAAATAATTTAATTATTTATTTAATTAAATTATTTAAGGCTTACAATATTTATTTAATTTAATTAAATAATTCGAGTTTAATTATTTTATTTTATTTTTATTAGGGGGTGTTGTCACTATTTAAGTGGTGCGAGCAAGGGCCCGTGATCCACAATTAGGCCCGTGGCCCATTTCTTTGGCATAGGAGTCGAATTCATTGGGGTCTAGGGAGTTAGTGGCAATTCACCCAAGTGAGAAAAGAAAGAAAAAGAAACGTAAGAGGGAGTGAGAAGAGAGTTGCGAAGAGGAGAAGAAGAAAGGGGCGAAGCTCATAGAGAAGAGGAGGAGGATCATTGGTGGTTCGCATTCTTCACTTGGAGCTTGGCTAGCAAATTCGACTTCCATAAGGTTAGGGGGTCCTCTTTTTGTTCTTAATGAGTATGCGAATTATGAATTGCTTAGGGTTAGGGTCCTAGGTTAGTTCCATGATTAAATTGTGTTGTTGTTGAGGAATTATAATATTGTGATGTTGTTGTTGAATTATTATGTTGAGAATTTTATGATTGATGATTGAATTGTGGTAAAATGCGAATTGTAGACCATATGTTTGAGTATATGATTATTTGGTGATTATGTAGTGAAATTGAGAATCATGGTGACATGTTAGAAATATATATATAATTGGGCGTTTTGATGAATTTAGTTTGGTGAATGAAAGTGAGAAAAATTCTGTTTAGGAGCCCCTAGGCGCCTTGGGCGCCATAAGCATGTTGCTGAAATTTTCAGTGTTGCGCCTAGTCATGGGCGCCAGGCGCCCAGCAGTGTGCTGCGCCAGTTTTCCAAAAATTCTGTGTCACTGTGTTGCCATTCTGTGTTGCTGTCCCTGTTGCCTGTGTTGCCATCCTGTGTTCCTGTGCTGCCAGTTTTGGCACTCGTTGCTTGAGCCATGGGCGCCAAGGGCCCCAAAGTTCTGGTGATAGTTTTGTGAAAATTGTTTTCAGGTTTTTATACTTATGTAAAATGGCTCATGAAAACTGATTTTGGTCAAGAAAGGAGTTGAGTTGCGTATTTTCACTAGGTGCCTAGTGCATGGGCGCCAAAAATAATGTTCAGCTTTTGACAAAATTTTTATTGAGTTTTCATGTCCTGAGAATTTGGCTCGTGTAAAATAAATTTCGAAGAAAAATGAGTTCTGTTGCAAGTTGGTCTTAGGCGCCTAGTGCTTGGGCGCCATGTTGCTGCTGTTCCCTGGGCGCGCCTGTGCGCGTTGTTGCTTCTGGGCGCCAGCGCCTATGCGCGTGTTGCCTTCCTGGGCGCCTAGCGCCCAGCGCCTGTGCGCTGTGCGCGTGTTGTTCCCCTGGGCGCCTAGCGCCTGTGCGCTGTTGCGCGTGTTGTTCCTGGGCGCCAGCGCCCATGCGCCTGTGCGTGTTGCTTCTCCTGGGCGCCAAGCGCCCATGCGCCAAGCGCTGTGTTGCCCCTGGGCGCCCAGCGCCCATGCGCCAGTTTCCAGGATGTCTAACATTTTTCCTAAATTGTTTTTAATGTAACTTTTGACTCGGTTATCCAAATTCAACGGTTCAAAATGCGTTTTGAAGCTAATTTCAGTGCCTATCCAATAGTCTCAATTTTATGCAAAAATAAATTATTTTTACTGGTGTTTCTGGCTGATGGTGTTCAAGTGTCTAAATGACTGTTTTCCTCCATTTTTTCCTATGTCGTGTCAATGTCCTGAGTTGGTCTATTTGAATTGGTGTTGTTGTGAGTGGTGAGCTGAATTGGTGAGTGATGATGAGGTGAGATTGGTGAGCAGAGGCTTCGGCCTAATTTTGATTTGGTGAGTTAATTAATGCACTATGGTGAGACTAGAATTTAAAATGTGAATTGATTGATTGGTGGTGTGTTGTGATGCATTCTCCATAACACCTCATGAAGCATGTGCATTATTGGTGAGCAGAGGCTACGGCCTAATTTTATTTGGTGAGCAGAGGCTACGGCCTATTTGTATTTGGTGACGGATCCGACATGCATGTACCCGTGGAGTTTGGGTTGCATTACATGCATAATCATATATTGTATAGTGCTGATTGGAATGAGAATGCTGATTTGATTGTCCCCATTGTTGTGAATTGGTGTGCCTGGTTTCCTTTTTCCTATGCATTGCTTAATTCTCATATGTTATTAATTATGAAAAGAGACTCACCCTACTGCCTTTATGTTGCTTCTTATGTCGGCAACGTGCAGGTAATATCGAGTGAAGGATTCCTTCATGCCTTCGTTTGTTAGGAAGTGTCACTCTCTGATACGTAGCACCAGGGGGGGGGGTATCCTATGTTTATGCATTATTTTTCCTAAACTGTTAGATTTGATTGGTGATGTATTGGTTTTAAGTTTTAGAACTCATATTTATTCCGCGGCTGATGGTGATTGGTTTTAGTTGATGCGAACTAAACATTTTTTCTCATGGTGTTATGTATCTTGTTATTTATGAAGTAAATGTAGCACTCGCTTGAATTGTTTTCAAAAAAAAAAAAAAAAAAAGAGACTCTGATTTTATTTAAAAATAAAGTTATTAGAAAAGGGGTGTTACATCCGACATACCGAGGACTGAGCTTCTTCGCTTGCAAAGCAATACCGGTTCCGATGGTTGGAGAAAGTTTCAAAAAGACATGATCTCCTTCTTCGAATTCTAACGGCCTTCTTCTCTTATCCGCATAACTCTTTTGCCGACTCTGCGCGGCTTTCATCCTTTCTCTTATTTGACGGATCTTCTCCGTAGTCTCCCGGACTAAATCCGATCCCAACAATCTCTGCTCACCTACATCCCACCAACACAATGGTGTTCTACACTTCCTTCCATACAATGCTTCATATGGAGCCATTCCGATACTAGAATGGTAACTGTTGTTGTATGAGAACTCCACCAATGGAAGATGATCCTCCCATCTGCCTCCACTATCCAGTACACAAGCTCTCAACATATCCTCCAAAGTCTGGATTGTCCTCTCAGTCTGCCCGTCTGTCTGAGGATGGTATGCAGTGCTAACACACACCTTTGTTCCCAACGCCATATTCAATGCTCTCCAAAATCGAGATGTAAACTTGGGATCTCGATCACAGATGATACTTGTAGGGATTCCATGCAACTTCACAATATTCTTGAGATATTCATCTGCTAACCTAGCAACCTTGTGAGTCGAACGCACTGGAATAAAATGAGCGGACTTGGTCAGGCGATCCACCACTACCCAAATAGAATCATTTCTGGTTTGGGACCGCGGCAATCCCATGACAAAATCCATAGATATGCTTTCCCATTTCCATTCAGGTACATTCAACGGTTGTAACTGGCCACCTGGCTTCCGGTGCTCTATCTTAACTTTTTGACAAGTCAAGCATCGAGACACAAACTCTGCAATATCCACTTTCATACCCGGCCACCAATACAATTGCTTCAGATCTCGATACATCTTGGTAGACCCCGGATGTATTGAGAACTGACTCTTATGAGCCTCCTCTAAAACTTGCCTCTTCACATCCTCATCATTCGGCACAGAGATTCTGCCATCAAAACAAATTACACCATCACCGTCTTCGGTGTAACTCGGCAATCTCTTCTGCGCTTGCAGTTCTACATCACTTTCTTGGGCTGAGCGAATCTGATTCCTCAATGAACTCGAAATCTGAATGTGACTCAATACCAACCTGTTCCTTTTTGACTTAACTCTCAAATTGAGGTCTCTGAATGATTCCAACAATGACATCTCGTGCATCATCAACTTTGCAGTATGGATAGACTTTCTGCTTAAAGCATCGGCAACAACATTAGCCTTACCAGGATGGTACTTCAATTCAAAATCATAATCCTTCAGGAATTCTACCCATCTCCTCTGCCTGTTGTTCAACTCCTTTTGGTCAAACAAATACTTGAGACTTTTGTGGTCACTAAAGACTTCGAAACGAGACCCATACAGGTAATGTCTCCAAATCTTTAGGGCAAACACAATCGCCGCCAACTCTAAATCATGAGTTGGGTAATTCTCTTCATGCGGCTTCAACTGCCTGGAGGCATAAGCAACTACTTGTCGATTCTGCATTAGGACACATCCTAAACCCTTACCAGAAGCGTCGCAATAGATTTGGAATCCTACTGACGGATCCGGAAGAATCAAGATAGGTGCAGAAGTCAAACGACCCTTCAATTCCGTGAAACAATTTTCACAGTCTGAGTCCCAAACAAACGGCTGACCCTTGCGAGTTAACCGAGTGAGTGGAAGAACCAACTGGGAAAATCCTTGAATGAATCTTCGATAATACCCAGCTAATCCTAAGAAACTTCTTACCTCAGTAACCGTAGACGGCTGCTCCCAGTCTACCACAGCTTCGATCTTACTGGGATCCACAGCAACACCTGTCCTAGATATTACGTGGCCCAGAAACTTAACTTCTGGCATCCAAAAATCACATTTGGACGGCTTGGCATACAATTTCTTCTCTCGGAGTACGTTCAGAACCATTCGGAGATGTTGCACATGCTCCTCAATCGTCTTAGAGAACACCAAGATATCATCAATGAACACTACCACAAATTGATCCAGATAAGGATTAAAAATCCGATTCATATAATCCATGAATACAGCTGGAGCATTGGTCAAACCGAAGGGCATCACTACGAATTCATAGTGTCCATATCTCGTACGGAAAGCGGTCTTCGGGACGTCCAAAGCTCGAACCCTGATTTGGTGATAACCGGACCTTAAATCAATCTTTGAAAATACAGAAGCTCCCCTCAACTGATCTAGCAAATCATCAATTCTCGGTAGAGGGTACTTGTTCTTGACAGGTCACCTTATTCAACTGACGATAATCGATACACAATCTCATACTTCCGTCCTTCTTCTTGACAAGCAACACTGGAGCACCCCATGGTGAGGCACTCGGCCGGATGAACCGCTTGGAAATTAGCTCTTCCAGTTGAACTTTCAATTCCCTCAACTCTAATGGTGACATTCGATACGGGGCTATAGAAATAGGTCCAGTGCCTGGAACCAACTCTATAGAAAATTCCACCTCACGATCCGAAGGAAATGAAGGAACTTCATCGGGAAACACATCAAGAAATTCATTAACAACTTGCACAGAAGATAAATCCTGACCTGTCTCAGTGGATGCAGACAGCATCATGACGTAAGCTTCCGCGCCTTGGAACAGATAATTATTGGCCGAAGTGAAAGAAATAACAGCTTCAGAATTTGGCGGTTGTAGCTCTACTGACTCGGAGGCGAAACCGATAGTTCGATGGAAACAATCTATAGTCACATGATTGGCCGTCATCCAACTCATGCCTAGGACAACGTCCATGCCCTTCATTGATAAACAAATGAAGTTTACTTCAAAATTCCTGTCTCCAATGGATAGAAGACAATTTTCACATATCGCTTGGGTCTGAACACTACCTTCAGCAGCAGTCTTAATGGAGATTGGTTGAGGCAAAGGAGTTAAAGCCAATCCCAACTGATCGACACAGACTTGAGATATAAAACAATGGGTCGCACCCGAATCATATAAAATACTAACAGAGTTATTAAAAAGAGATCCCATACCCCTTAGTAGATTATCTGACGGTGTGACCTTCTGGGCGTCCAAGGTGTAAACTCTTCCATGAGTTGTAGTAGCAGTAGGGTTACTTCCTTGACTCTTCTCTTTCTCTGGGCAGTCCCGTGCAAAATGACCGTCTTTCTTGCAGAAATAACACTGGTTGGATCCCATCTGGCATTTACCCTGATGGTACTTTCCACAGTTGGAACACGTACTGAACCTTGAGGAGTTCGATGACTGAACCTGTTTCCCTTTGTTGGAGTTGTGCCTGGGACCCGTCTGATGGTTAGATGATCCAACATTCTTCTTATTCTGATGGAATACTTTTCTGCTTGCATATAACCTCTTCAAGTCACTCTCAGCTATGTGTGCTTGTTGAACCATGGCAGCATAATTAGTATAGGCAAATGAACTCAAACTCTGAGCAATGTCTTCCCTTAGCCCATACTTGAACCTTTCGGTTTTCCACTTGTCATTGGGAGCATACCCGGCCAAACCGAAGAATTGATATAACTCTTCAAACTTAGCCGCGTACTGACCCACAGTTGAACTTCCCTGAGTGAGAGTCAGAAATTCATTCTCCTTGTCGAACCTCATGGCTGTCGGAAAGAACTGCTCCAAAAATACCTGCTTGAAATGTTCCCAAGTCTGGGGAGTATCCATAGTTACCATCATGGCTTTGGCATTAGTCCACCAGTTGTTAGCTTCACCTTTCAGCATATGAGTTGCCAATCTCAGCTTGTCATCATCAGTGACTTGCATAGCCACGAAAATCTTCTCTATATCATCTAGCCAATGCTGAGCTTCCATAACATCCGGTCCTCCTCTGAACTCGGACGGCTTCATTTTCAGGAATTCAGAGAAAACCCTCCTTGGGTCAACTTGGGGCTCAGGGACTTGTTGGGGCTGAGCTTGAGCATCTGTTGCATCTGCAACATATCTTCCATCATCTTCTGTTGTCTCTCGATCACGTTCTGCATCCATGCAGAATGCGGATCAACTGGTGGGTTATTCCTCGATCCTCCTGCCATAATTCTGCAAGTGATACACCAAGTATTAAGTTGATCAGTCTCAATGTCTCTTAGTATCACAAGAAGCAAGATAGCAGAGTTACTCGAGGGACAAAACCACCCTAACTGTCTAAGCCCGACTAGGTCGAACTGCTCTGATACCATAATGTAACACCCCAATAAATTCTAACATATAGAATCACCGAAATGCACTAAATGGCATACATCAGAGTAACTTCCTGTTATTGAAATATTGAACACATCTAAAACTTTAGATAATACATAATAACTGGTTCTCTGAACCTCATAAACTTTCTGAAAATGCTCAAGTTCCAAAACTTAAGACTTGTACATAACCTGGTGTTCAATACTCAAAACATAAAGTAGCGGAAACGATTTTACAACTTGACAATGAAAGTTATACAATCGGAACATAGAAACAATAAATGGAACAAAGGTCTAAAACATTAAACTAGGTCTTCAATGACTCCAAGAGTCACACCAGCTAACCATGCTTTACCGCCTTTGCTTTCCCCTGTTTCTCTGTAAAAACCACAAATATGAAGGGTGAGATAAACATTATCTCAGTGAGTCCTATCGAGACCCCTTACAACTCTAGCGGTTCATTATGCCTTGTTTTGAACTCGTGGTCCTAAAAAGCAACCACGTGGAAAAACATTCAGTTCCTGTAACCTTCATGCTCATGGCCCTCCTAAGCGACACATGAAGCATGCAATCTTTGTTCCATGTTTTTAGCATAACACCTCAGTCTACCTATTTTATAGGCAATCTCTTGACTTTGGTGAACCCATCCCGCTATTTCTAGCAGGGGAAACATTCTTGAGTCTAGGTTTTGGGGCTCATGACTTCCCCTCCCCTAGTATGCTAACCTCTTAGGGTCGTCACCCTTTTTCCTCTTGTATTTATTATACATTTCAGTCTGTGTACCCGCAATGGGCTGTTAGTCATTCCAGTCAAGTACCATGTGCCGTATCAGTCAATTTCAGTGTATAATATCAGTCAAGTACCGTGTGTTATTATCATTCTTTGACATTTGCACTCTCGCGTTCTCTAAGAGCGGTTTTCCATTTTATTCATAACACACAATCTTTCTATCGAACATGTTCAGTCTCATACCATTGTTACCTTTACATTGTTGTGGGACCTTGGGGAATGGATTGGAAGAGGATTGGAATCATTTGGAATGGATAAAAAGGTACTTTGAAATTGAAGGTCAGAAGGTCTCACACGACCCGTGCGTATAGGCGCACGACCCGTGTGTGGTTGAACAGTTTGCAGAAGATTTTCAGAAAGATACGCACGACCCGTGCGACTTGGCGCACGATCCGTGCGTGATCCACTAAAATTTTATAAAGTTCCAGAGACATACGCACGACCCGTGCGACTAGGCGCACGATCCGTGCGTGTTTTAAAAACCCAGTTCCTGTCGTATCAGAGGGAGGCGCACGACCCGTGCTCGTAGGCACACGATCCGTGCGTCTCTATCAGTTTTCCAGAAAATAGTGTTTTCATGAGTAATCCATTCCGTTCCGATTCCAAAATCCCTTCCGATCGAGACCCAAACTCAATCACACATTAAAATAATATATCACAGCGTTCCAACACAATCAATCACACAATATATGATTTAAGTCACGATTCTTTGGAGGAAACGGTTTTTAATAAGTTTCCTTCCGATAACAAAAACGTGTGACCATGGTTTTCGAAAATAAAACTCAGAACGCAAAAACATTCCCTAAGCGAGTTATAGAACTCACCTATCGTGATGAAAATCACGTAAACACCGAGACTTTGACGGAGGCCACGAACTAAGAACGCACGAACTCTCTTTGAATCCGCTCCAACAACGAACTCAGGTACTTAAATCTTTGGAAGGCTACCCAACTCGAATCCTAGCTGTTCCAATGAACTTCAAACTGAATTTTTGGCTTGAATACGAACCTTGGTACTGGTTGTATGGCTATAACAATGACATGCAACTATGTGGAGCATCAACACTCCATTTTTGAGCTTGGAGCTTCAAAGGTTCACCAATGGTGATTTTTTGATGAAGTGGGTTGATGGGAGATTTCTGGGCATCAATGTATAGAGGAAGAAGAATGATGAACAATGGTGGTCTTGGATTCAACATGCATGAACAATGGAGGTAGGGCTCCTCCCCTTTCTTCTCCACTCTCTCTCTCGAATTCTCTCCTCCTCCTCCCTACTCCTTGCTGAATTTCAGAAAAATGAGGGAAGTGAAATGTGTTGTGGTGTTTTTGTCAGCTGGAGCCTCATTTAATGAGGTGAAAGGACCAAAATACCCCTACTCACTAATACTCTCTTAAATTACTCCTAACACCACACTAATCCCATAACTCACTAGCTTAACATAATAGTTCAATTATGCACAACAATAATCTATAAATTTATGCTAATTAATTAATTCAACCTCTTGCTAATTTAATTAATCTAATTAGCTAATTAGGGGATGTTACACAAACTATGCTCGAAGTGCATTTTAAGGTCAGAATGTTGTATCCTAAGCATGGTCTGCATTCCATCCCAGCACTTACACAAATCTCCCCTACTGTCTCGTAATATTTGCTTCAAGTGAGAGTGTGCAGACTCAACTCTGTTGGTGGTAGTGTTGCCAAGGTGCATATGGTTATTTATCCATGCATCAATGAATTTTTCCTTGAAGGGGTCTAGCCAGGTGGTCCTGACATACTCTATGAAACTGGGATAAGGACCTGCCAAGTCGTTAAACAGACCCAACTCATAATCATACTCTTCTGTGGTCTTCGCATGCACAACAGATTGAAATGCACCCATAATGTCATTAACAACAGATTGGTCTTTCACAATGAGCCTTGCTTTGGCCCTCACATTTTTCTTAATGTGAAATTGGCACAACAAGTTTGCAGATGTTGGAAATATTCCTGCCAGATCATTCATCATACCCGTGTCTCTGTCCGTAAGTATGACTTGTGGTACTTCATCCTGTCTCCTAAATAAACCCCTCAATTTCTCAAGAACCCATGCAAAGTTATCCATCCTCTCCCAATTGACATAAGCAAATGCAGCAGAGTAAGTCTTCTCTGTTGATGTTACACCAACGATCTCAACCAACGGATACCTGTACCGGTTGGTTTTATAGGTGGAATCAATCAACAAAACAACCGGGAAGGTGTTTAGAAGCTCAATGGAATCTGGATGTGCCCAAAAGATGTCCTTCACAATGGTAGTTCCCTTTGCAAGTCGAGTCCAGTAAACATAATTATCGCGTTGCAAATAAAACATCAGTTGTTGGAGCTCAGTCCTACCCTCACGCATAGCCGACCTTTGCCTTTGACGACAGTTGTAAATTTGTTTCACAACCGTATAGTTATCATCAGGCTTCATCAATTTCAGCTCATTCAGTATCAATTTTGGCCGAGTATGGTTCCTAGTCATTCTAGCCACTAGATCCTTCTCTTCTGAAGATAACCTACCAATGTACGGACGTCCTTCATGATAAGTAGCCATACCATGGTTATGAGTTCCATTCATAACCCTCAAAATCCATCCTCCAAGCTTCTTAATAAATTTCCCTTTCAGTCTGAACTGACAACAACATTTTCTAGTGTTCGTGCCTTCCCCAACATTTGTCTTGTAAGATCCAGCTTTATCACAAATCAACATGCAGTATTGTTTACCTGATCGTCGTCCGGTGTCAGATCTTCCTATAACAATCACCATCCCAAGAGATTTTCCAACCGCACGCACCCACATCAGCAGCTCCTCACGACTAGGGAATAACTGAAATTCAATTACTAAGTGTCAGTTAAATAAATTGAATAGTTCGCTAAAATTAAAACAACTAATTCATTATTACCGTATCCGTTTTGAACGAACTAGTAAAATCTTGGGATTCTACGATGTCAGTTGTCATCTCATCTGCTACTGTTCGAACGGCCTTATACGAACACTGTTCGAACGCCCTTATGCGAACACGTTCGAATGATGGTGTTCGAACCTAGCAAAGTCACACCCCATTAAACACTTGTTCGAACACGATCATTCGAACATGTTCGAACGACCCTGTTCGAACGGAGCGCGAATACAGAAAAAAAATGGCGTGAAAAACTGAAAACAGAACCAAAATGAAAAAAGTTTGGTAGGGTTATTACCTTGAGCTAGTTGCCAATGTTGGGTAGTTGAATAGGAGTGAATGATGAAGGTGAGGATGGGTGGGTTTGGAGTGGAGAGGGGGGGAGGTTTGGGATTTTAGAGGGGTGTGTTGTGTTGAAGGAGAAGAAGAGGGAGAGGGGTAGAGGGGGAAAATCAATTTTAAGTGGGGTTAGTTTAGTAAATGTGTAGGATGAAGGGGTGTGTTTTGAGTAGGAGGGGGTGTGGGGAAAGCAACAACCTTCATTTATATTCCTAGTATTTGGCCCAATATGGTTAGATTTTATGGATTTATCTTGTGAAAGAATAATAAAAAAAAAGAGGATATTTGGAAGGGTCTCACAATAGTACAATAGTACAAGATGACAACTTCTCCCTCTCATTTTCGCATATCCCTTCTCATTCTCCTCCAAGTTTTCATTTTTTTTGCCCTTTGCAAAGTGTGATTCAATCCTCACCCTCCATTCAAATTTTAAATGAAATCCTAGAACAATAGGTGATGCACAATGACCATTATGCCCTTAACCTAATTGCACTCTATATATACCTTGTTAAGCCCATCTCTCATGACCTTTGGCCTCATTTTCCACTCTCAAATTTCAGCACAACTTTCCTCTCCTCCAAATACCCTCTTGGCCGAAGCCACCATCACCACTCCTCCTCCATATTTTTGTGATTTCCTTCCTCTTTTTCATCTCAAATTCATTTCCACTCCATACATCTCCATCCTCTCCTACTCTAGTTCATATTTGCATCATCAAAGGCTTGTGGCTTGAAGATTTGCGTGGGGTTCTTGTGGTGTTCTATTGAAGATCATTGTTGATTTGTGTTCTTGCTCTTCATTTCTTTCATAATCTAGCTTGGGTCCAAGGTATACTCTAAAAACCATACCATTATTTTCAACATTTGTGCATCAAAATGGCCACCCCGGCACTATTACCTCACGGTCTTCTCTACCCCTCTTGTAGAATTTTTGCCTTCCGTGGGAATCGAACCTTGCACCTGAGGCATAAGTGCAAGTTAAACACACCTCCCACTACCAATTGAGCGCTCAATTGGTAGTGTGAGGTGTGTTTAACTTTTTTATGTAACAGCCCAGGTCCAACGCATTGGCCACCCCGGCACTATTACCTCACGGTCTTCTCTACCCCTCTTGTAGAATTTTTGCCTTCCGTGGGAATCGAACCTTGCACCTGAGGCATAAGTGCAAGTTAAACACACCTCCCACTACCAATTGAGCGCGCGCTCAATTGGTAGTGGGAGGTGTGTTTAACTTGCACTTATGCCTCAGGTGCAAGGTTCGATTCCCACGGAAGGCAAAAATTCTACAAGAGGGGTAGAGAAGACCGTGAGGTAATAGTGCCGGGGTGGCCAATGCGTTGGACCTGGGCTGTTACATAAAAAGGCGCCTTTTTATTGTAACAGCCCAGGTCCAACGCATTGGCCACCCCAGCACTATTACCTCATGGTCTTCTCTACCCCTCTTGTAGAATTTTTGCCTTCCGTGGGAATCGAACCTTGCACCTGAGGCATAAGTGCAAGTTAAACACACCTCCCACTACCAATTGAGCTGCGCGCTCAATTGGTAGTGGGAGGTGTGTTTAACTTGCACTTATGCCTCAGGTGCAAGGTTCGATTCCCACGGAAGGCAAAAATTCTACAAGAGGGGTAGAGAAGACCATGAGGTAATAGTGCTGGGGTGGCCAATGCGTTGGACCTGGGCTGTTACACTCTTCCTTTCCTTCATTTCGCATACTCTCATAAATATATATAAAATGTGATTTGTTGGATGTTGTTGGTGAGAGGAGCCTTAAACACTATTGACAAGCACTTAGGGAGGCTTGGGTGTTTAAGGTGCCTCTCACCCTTGAATAAATTGATTCATGTTGTTTTTGTGTTGATTTTGTATTTGTTGTGAAATAAAATTGTTTTTTCATGTGTTATTTAGTTCGCACATCATGTTAAAGTTGGTTTTAATTTTATTTTGTTGTTCCTCTTTGCTTGATGATGCTTAATCTTGTTGTGGATACTTGATTTTGGTGTTTTCATGCTTAGATCCTTTGTGTAAGTTTGCAAATTTCCTTTTCTTACTCATATATGTTTCGCAAAAATTAAAGAAATGAAGAATAAATGTTGTTTTGACGTTTTAGTGCTTGAATCATGTGATTAATTGTTCCTAAGTCTTGCTAGTATCTTGTGCTTGCTTGATTTTGTGAGTTTGATGAATAAATTTGTTGTTTGGCTATGTGTTGGCTTCGCAAATCATGAGAAATAATTAGGGTTTTGTTGTTTCTTGGCCATTTGACTTGCAATTGTGCTTAAAAAATGTTTTCTCAAGTTGTTTTGATGGAATCTTGCTTGCAAGTAATTGTTATGTTGATGATTGGCAAGATGACTCTCACTTGTGCCTTGAGCACTATTCTCTAAGTGATGAGGATTGTTCAATAGGATTCAATCCCTTTTGAATTGTAATCTTACTTGTTCTTGTGGATTTGGTTTGTCAATTGTTTTCAATATTGATGATGAGTAACATGACTCTCACTTGTGCCTTGGGCGCCATTTTTTAAGTGATGAGGATTACTTCAAGTGATTCAACTCTCTTTAAATTTTCAATGAACAAAATTAGAGTTTATGATTCCTTGCTTGCCAATTGTTTGTGATAGCTTGTGAATACTTTCTTTTGGTCACTTTGAGTCTTGCAAATGTGGTGCTTGTTTTAAGTCATTAATTTGTTTAAATGTTGATGATTGGTAAGAGGATTCAACATGTGCTTTCAAGCATAATTTTAAATGTTGAGGATTACTTTAAAATGATTCAACTCTTGTATACATTTTGGTGTTGAACATTTGGTAAAATGACTAGACGCTTATGCACTTGTGCATTGTTAATAAGTGTCAAGGATTACCAAAAGGAATTTAACTCTTGTGTTTTTATTGTTGATTCTTAAATTGATTCAATGAGCTACCCTTTTGTAATGGATCAATGTCTCATTTTTCTGTGACCATTCTTATTGCAACTTGTAACTAGTTTTGACAATTACATGTTCATGCCTATGCTTGCCTCTTGGATTTGTAATGCCTGCATGAATCGTAATTGAATGATTTGTATATTGGTTATGGATTTGGAGTTGATTGAAGTGTTCTACTTGTCTTCCAAAATCTTTTTCCAAATCAAACTCTTTTCTAAACTAGTTTTCAAATCAAAATCAAATGCTTTTCCAATGAAAACCCTAAGGCATTTTCTTAAATAAATCATTAGTCATCACTCGAAGCCTTTGCTTGTTTGATCGCTAATGAGGAGTTATTAGTGGTAGTCACTTGAAGCCTTTGCTTGTTTGACTATTATGAAAGCTCCCACACCTTAACCAAACACAAACTAATTTAAATTTCAAAAACAACATGAGCTATTAGTGATAATTATCACCGATGCTCGCCCTTTTTCAAAACAATTTCAAAAAAGATAATAAAACGTTGTTACTTGTAATCGCTTGAAGCCTTTGCTTGACTGGTTACCGGTTTCAACTCTTTTCTTTCAAGTTAGTAATGAACGCCACTCGAAGCCATTGCTTGTTTGGTATTCGTGAACACTTGAGTCTTATTTCAAAAGCTCCAAAAAAACTAAATAAGATAAAACACAAAAACATTTTCAAAAACCAAAAGACGAGAACTACGTAGCTTTGATCCCTCATCCCAGTGAGGGTACGTAGGAGCGGGTCACAGCCCGTCAAGCACCCTTTTAAAAAAATCTTTGTTTTGTTCCGCTTTTCAAAGGTACCAAAGAAAAGAAGTAGAACAAAAATCATTTCAAATCAACTTTTCCTAAACCACACATCAAGTTGATGGTTCTCTTTCAGTAGAAAGGAGGTGCGGGATGCTAATACCTTCCCAGCACCTAACTGACCCCCGAACCTACATCTCTGAGTTTTCAAAAGACCATCCGCTTTTGCAAAAAAGGTTTTTTTCAATGTTTTCCTAAATAAATATTGGTGGCGGCTCTACTATTTTTCACGTTGTCAAACGAGAAGTCCAAACCGGATTTTTCGGGGTGCAACACTGTTGCCTCTTGGCGCCCTGTTGCTGGGCGCCAGTTTCTGTTTTGTTGATGATGCTGCTAGGAGCCCTGTTGCTGGGCGCCAGTTCCTGCCATGTCTAAAACAAATGTTGTTGTCTTCCAAAAATGGTGTTTCTGGCACTGTAAAATTAATGTTGCTGTTTTCTAAAGATGATGGTGCTGTTTGCTGTAAAATAAATGCTGCTGTTGCTGTAAGTTAAGGTGCTGTTTGCTGTAAAATAAATGCTACTGTTGCTGTAAGTTAAGATGCTATTTGCTGTAAAATAAATGCTGCTGTTGCTGTAAGTTAAGGTGTTGTTTGCCGTAAAATAAATGTTGCTGTTGCTGTAAAATAAATGTGCTGTTGCTGTAAAATGAATGTTGCTATTGCTGTAAAATAAATGTTGCTGTTGCCGTAAAATAGATGTTACTGTTGCTGTGAATCAATGTTGCTGTTGCTATAAATTAATGTTGCTGTTCGCTGTAAATCTATTGGTGTTTTTGGTGTCGGTGGTTGTTGATGTTACGGTCAAGTCGTTAGACTGTCCTATAGGTGCTGGTGTTATTGGTGATGATATAACAAGTGATGTGCCGATTTTATTGGCTAAGGTGATAGGTGATGGGTCTATGACCATTTGTTGATATTGTTGTTGATTGTCTTTGGTGCATTGTTCATGGTGTCGCATACAATTCATATGCATTATTTTGGTGATGAAGGCTTCGGCCTTGGAGCTATAGGTGATGATGGTGATGCTCATACAGGTGATGATGCCCTTATTGGCTATTTTATTGGTGATGATTGGTACCACATGTGTAACACCCCTTTTTCTACCCAGTAATTATTTAACAAAATCAGAGTTTACAAAAATTTATTTCATACGTCGAAAGGGATGTCACACATATCCATCATTAAACAAAATGTCTCATGCGATACAAATAACTTGTCAAAAAGGGACTAAGCCCACAACACCTATATAATTAATCACATCACCAAAATTACATCACCCATAGCGGAAATAAAAATAGGGGATTAAGTCGACTGTACAGTCGGATTAGTCAGCTTTTTAGGACTACAAATGAACCGTTACGGATCATGTCCTAAAATCCCTATTTAAAACAAACAATTTCTAAATTAAAATAAATACAAACATGCTTCTTTCCCCTAGGTAAACCTTTTTCTCACCAACCTTTTTTTTCAAAATAACAGATTTTCTTTTCCCTAAACGAGAATCAATCCAATTGCGAAAACTCTTCAAAATCAAACTTTGTTAAGTAGTCTTGCGAAGCCTTTGCTTGCATGATTATTAACAATGAGGTACCAGTGGCGATCACTTGGAGCCTTTGCTCAATTGATCATCATGAACGCCTAATTTTCCTAAAGATTTTCACTAAATCAAAAACTTTGTTAGTAGTCTTGCGAAGCCTTTGCTTGCATGATTATTAACAATGGAGTGCTAATGGTGGTCACTTGGAGCCTTTGCTCAATTGATCATCATGAAAACTCAATTCTCACAATTAAACAAGATAAAAAACAAAAACCGTTTTCCAAACAAACAAGAACTACGTAGCTTTGAATTCTCCATCGCACCGGGAGATACGTAGGAGCGGGCCATGTCCCGTCAAGCACTTCTTTCTAAAAACACTTTTTTCCTCCTTTCTCGCCAAAAATAAAAAAAATTTATTAAGTTCTTTAATTCATTTTTCAATAAGAAGTAGAGAGGCAAAAATTAAATGTTTTCAGGTCGACATATAAAAACCACACATTTAATTAAAGGTTCCCTCTCAGTAGAGAGGACGTGTGGGGTGCTAACACCTTCCCCGCGCGTAACCGACCCCCGAACCCTATTCTCTAGTTTCGCAAGACCAATCGCTTTCCAAAAAGGTTTTCCTAATATTTTCCTTAATAAATATTGGTGGCGGCTTCATTGTTTTTTAGAAAAGTTGTGAACGAGGAAGGCTCTCCCTCGGGGACTTTTTCGGGCGCAACAGCTGGCGACTTCACTGGGGACCCTAAAAAACATTTTTTCAAAAGTGGGTCAAGCCTAATTAATTAAATGTGTGGTTTATATGATTGATTTGAATATCTTGCTTCTTCTTCCTTTTTCATAAGCATGTTACGTCCATGTGCATTCTTCTTCTATGTTTGTTTTTGCAATAGATAATTACTTTTTTGCTTAGTTCTCTCATGCATTTCTTCCCCTTTCTTATCATGTCCCCTTCTTCTCTGCTCCCTTTCCTATGGTAAACACATGCATACTTCCCCTTTCTTATCATGTCCCCTTCTTCTTTGCTCCCTTTCTTGAGGTAAGTAGTGCATTGTTATTGGCACCCTAGATTAGTTTATATTGGATCGATATTGAACCCTAGGATAAACAACATGCTATTTGTCTGGACTGCTCTGGATTTTCATTTGCAGGTGGGGAATGGTAGTTATTCCTAGGTGTTGTGCCCTCGACACACACTTCACATCCTATACTTGTGAGCATTGAGTGGGGCCTAAAACCCAAGGTCTGAACAAAAACCTAGGAGAGTGGGAACGATTAGTGACTGCCATTCATAGACCTTTGTCTGTATGGCTCTCATGAAAGTTCCGCCCAAGAGTGCGCTTTGTCATGATGCCTCACACTCGGTAGCTTTTTACGATTGTGGGTGCCATCATGAGAGAGACTTTAGCTCTTGGTTGCCATTGTAAGGAAGTGATTAGAACCTACATGGGAGGATTACCCCTTTCGTCGACTTTAGACCCTAGGATTCCCACCCTTTGTAGGACACGGGGGCACGCCTTTGTTTGTTGCATTAGTTTAGGCATTCCTTTTTCTTAAACTCTATTTCAAAATCGTAGAAAATAATATCCTTATTTTCTTACCCTCTTTTTATGTAAATGACACATCATTTCGCATCCACATCATTTCGCATTCACATCGTTTCGCACCATTGCATTTGCATCTAACAAAAGTTTGAAAAAAAAAACATTCATCTTGCATTCCCTTTCATTACATAAATATAAAACAAAAAATAATTATCATCTGCATAGCATAAGCATTTCATTTATAATCATGCAAAAAATCCTCGTCGAGTTCACCCAAGACGAGGCGTTCATGCATAAGCATTATTTCAAAAAAAGAGACACAGTAGAACTACGTAAGCTTTGATTCCTCATTACAATGGGGATACGTAGGAGCGGGTCATGCCCCGTCAGGCACATTTTTCTAAAACCCTTTTTTCAATAAATCATTTGCATCTCCAAATAATTTCAAAATCATGTTCCAAAACTAAAAAACAAAGAAAGAAAATCATTGTGAGTATCATGCATTTCATTGCACAAAAAAAAAATGAAAACAAGAAAGCATCTCATTCATAATCATGAATAAAAATCATCATCAAATTTATTCAAAATGTAGCATTCATGCACCATTTCATTAACCTCATCAATTTGGTTCAAATACATCATTCCTCCATACATGCATCTTTCAAAAAGGAAGGGGCATTGGCATTTCATACTTTGCCTTGCCTCTAAAAAAAAAATCATTTAGAGAAAAGCATCATTCCTGCATCTTTCATCATTCAAAAGAAAAAGGGGGCATTGGTATTTCGTACCTTGTCTCGCCTCTAAAAAATAAAAAAAAAATCAAAGTCAAAAATCATTTTGAAAAAAAGGGGCATCATTCTTGCATCATTCGCATTGGCATTTTGTCTTGCATTAAAAATAACAAAATTATTTAGAATAAGCCACACTCTTCGAGTGGTCATTCTCCACGCATTTGCATCATACTTGCATATCATAATTTGTTCATTCATTCATTGCATAAAATAAGAGTTGTGATGAGAAGCGAGACGTTCTTGCGAAACAATCATCCTTTTTGAAAAAGTTTATCCTTACTTGGTTGCAAACTCAAGGTGTTCCAAGGCACTCAGTTTTTCAAATCAATAGCTCATTTGCATTTCTTTCAAAAGCACTGCATCAAAAGACTGAAATAGTGTATCAAAAAAAAAAAACAAATTTTTTTAACTGATGTTAACTCTCTGTGAAGCATTCTTCTAATGAGCGTGCATGCCAGGTGCAGTTTCTCTTGTTTGAGTCAGGCAATTTCCTTCATTCCTTATCCAAGTCTAATCCCGCCCCGTCCACCCATAAGGCATATTCTCTCCCATCAGTGCATACTTGACTTTTTGGTTCATTCTCACTAAGACTTTAAGTCCTCCATGCTGGGGCACTTCTGTGATCACTAATTTTCCTTATCAATATCATATTCCTTCAGTGCAAGTCCCTAAAAAAAAAATAATAATAAGAATATAATAAACAAGAAAACAAGCTCGCTAGGTTGAAAACCCGCAAAGGGCGGCCTAGGCAAAAAGGAGCGCCCGGTGGACTGAAAACTCGCAAAGAGCGGTCCAGGCAAAAATTAGGGCACAAAAAAGGAAAAAAGAGCAAACACATGAAGATAGATAAATTATTGTTCTAAAGTTAAGTCTTATAGAAATAAGCAATCGGGATTTGAAATGAAGTTTGGCCATCTCCTCAAAAACCCCAAAATCCCAGAAAGTCCCTTTCCTACCCACCTTGAGCCAAGAAAAACCAAAATCCAAAAATCACCCTAGACAAGGATCACCCCAAATAAAAAAAAAACAGTGCATCACTTTTTATCAGCTCACCCGAGTCGAAGAAGGAAAAGAATCATAAAAAAAAAAAGGGAAAAGAGAAAATAAAAAAAAGGGGATTCAAAAATGAAAATCCCAAAACAAAAATACAAAAGAAACGTAAGTGGTGAGCTGGTACATGTTACCACAAAATACAAGAGATCCTTGTCTAAATAAACCTTCAAACACTTCATCATTCCAACACCTGATTCCATAAACCTTCAAACACTTCCTTTGGCCTCAACATCAAACCCCTTAGTCATTCTACCATGAGACACGAATTTGCTTTAACAGAGCCCAAACAAGCCCAATAACCATCTTCCTCATAGACCATTAACCGTCAATCAGCGCCAAACAAAACTCATCCTCCCATTAGCCTCAAACACTTCATTAAGCCTAACCCTCCTTCCTCCACAAAACACCACAATCCCGAAAAGTCCATTCCGATCAATGACCGGTTGCTTTTTGTTCACTCAAATTCTAATCTTAGGACGAACAAGCTTATCTATGTACAATGTGTTTGCTCAAAAGAAAAACAAACGATCAGAAAAAAGAAAGCTGATCAAGAAAGAATAAACCCTCAGAAAAAGGAGAACTGAGGAAACAAAAACGAACAGTCAGAAAAAAGAAAGCTGACAAAATAAAAAAGAGGGACTTGCACTCCAAAACACATTCAAGATGCATTAAAACAAGGTTTAGTGATCACCAGGTAAGGATTTTGTCGCACCAAAAGTCAAGACATCAGTAGAGAACCAAAGATTTGCACTGAGAATACCACTCAGACCCAAAAGTTGGGGCATTCTCCTCACCACCCACACACCCTAGTCTTGGGAAAGCCTGTTCAATGCCCATCCCATGTCACTCCAGTTGTCAATGTCATTCCAAAGTGGGGCAAGTGCATTCCCATTCCTTCACCTCATTCATTCCCATAAAAACCTCACCGGGGCAATTTCTCAACTCACTATCCTAAACAAGACCTTGTCATTCTGATTGGGGCAGCTTTGTCCTTGTTATGACTGAGGCAACATCAAATTCTGTGGGTTGAAGCAAAACCCCTTTCATTCCAGTTTTCATCCCAAGAGCCGAAGCGTTCCCAATTCATCATCTTCTACACCCCTAGTTGTTGTCACCGCTAGACAGGGGCAAACTACTCACTCATCAAAGACCTGAATTGGGGCAATCTTGTATCTCTTGATCCCTCACAAGCTTCGGCAATAGCCATGTCGGTCATTCCTTCACTTGCCATAAAAGTCCATGCCCTAAACCAATTCCAAGTTAACTGACTCATTCATTCACATTTGCACTCTTATGCATGCTTACTAGACAATGCTTCAAAAAGAGAGAACACAAGTCGTTTACGTGATATCTAAAATTCAGTCATCATGGAAAGAAGAAGAACACAAGTGAGGTTGTTTGTAAATAAAAACCTTGAGAACACCGGAGTTTGAATCAAATTCAATTTTTCAACAGAATGGTCAATAATCATCTCAAGTCCTTGCATTCAAAGTCTCACATCTCATCATCACAAAAATGTTTACCTCATGCATCTAGCATTATAGCATATGCATCAAAGCATTACATTGGCATCTTCACATTTCGTGCATTCATCACATAGTAAAAAGAAAAAAAAACGTTCCACATCAGTTGCACCATATTAATACTTGCATTGCATAGAAGAAAATAGTAAAGAAGAAAAAGCAGAAATCTTTTCATGGCATTGGCATCATATTAATGTTCGCACTTCATAAAAAAGGGAAAAGAACAAAATCGTTGCATGTCATTCATCATTAGAGCATTACATTCTGCATCAGATATTTCACAGAAAAAGCAAAGAAAGCAAAAAGAAAACAAAGAAAAGAAACCACAGAAGCAACACAAAAGCATTCCATGTCATTCATCATTTCACAAAGCATTCCTTTGTCATTCAATCATCAAACATTAAAGCAGTGCATATGCATCATATTAACGTTAGCATTTCCATAAAAGAAAAAAGAACAAGAATCATTGCATCAAACATCAGAGCATTGCATCATATTAATGCCTGCATTTCATAGAAGAAGCAAAAAGAAACAAACAGAAGTTAGAACAGGAGCATTTCATTCATCAAAGCATCAATCACCGCATACATTTGCATTCAAACATCAAAGCAATACTTTTGCATCACATCAATACTGGCATGTCATAGAAGAAAAGAAAGCTGGAACATCCCATGTCATTCATCATTTCATATCATTCATCATTTTACAACAATGTCCCCATTTCATAAAAAAAAAAAGAGGGTTTCCTTTGCATGTCATTGCATTCGCATACCCATGATCCTTAAAAGAGCAAAAAGAGAAGCCAAAAGAGAGAAAAGAGAAGAGCCAAGAGAGCAACAAAAAGAAAAGAAAAGAAAGAAAAAGAAAGAAGAGAAGCTAGGGAAAGAGAAAAAGACATATAAGAACAGGAGAAAATCATGCATTCATCAGACATAAGTAAAAGAAAAAGAAAATCATGCATTGCGTACAGACAAGAGAAGAAAAGGAAAATCATTGCATTCATCAAGCATATAGGAACAGTAGAAGATCATGCATTCATCCGACATAGACAAAGGAAATAAGAAACTCATCATTCATCATAAGAAAAAAGAAAACAGCAATCATGGCATTTGCATTGCATACATTTGTTCATTTTCAGCTACAGGTACAAAGAGAAAATGAGCACTTCGGTGTTAGCCCTCGCCCCCAGATTCCAGAAAATGTTCCCCCAAGTTGGGAGTTCAGAAAGAAAAAAAGAAAATAGAGAAATAGAAAAGAAAGAGAGAAAAGAAAACAGAGCGCTCAAGCGCGCATTGCGGATCGGAGCACAGAGATCATCGCTCCCTTCTGCCCAGGTCTCACGTCGTGTACGAGCAACGCGATGGACCGCAGCCCCATGCGAGGTTCAACGGAATAGTTGTATCAGCCTAAGATACACTGGACGCTGTGCATTGATCAGTATATCAGCTCCGGAACTGATAACGATCCCCCCGGTCGCTCGAAAAGGCCAACAGGAAGCGTGCTCCTCAAAGCCACGTGCAAACTCGGATTCGTCAAGAGTTCGTTTAAGGATTACAGGTTTTAGGCAGCCTGGGCAATTTACCGCTTTTTGCACGCCAAGTGCCCATTTACTTTTCTGTTTGCACGCCAAGTGCCCATTTTACTTTTCCGTCTGCACGCCAAGGGCCCATTTTACTTTTCTGTTTGCACGCCAAGTGCCCATTTACTTTTCGGTTTGCACGCCAAGTGCCCATTCCTTTTCTGTCTGCACGCCAAGTGCCCATTTTACCTTTTCTGTCTGCACGCCAAGTGCCCATTTTACCGTTTCTGCCTGCACGCAAGTGCCCATTTTACCTTTTCTGACTGTACGTCAGTGTTCATTTACTGTTTTCGCACCAACACGAAAGTGTCTATCTTTCCAAAAAAAAAACAAAAAAAAAAAGAAAGAAAATTCGGATTTCTCCAAATGGACAAAATTGGTATAATTTCTGAATTCTTTATTTCTATTTTACCTTCGAAATATGTCTCGCGCAATTCATATTTCTTGGTAAAATCCAAATAAAGAGGGGCAGCTGTCATACCCCAATTTTGTCCGGCTTAGGTCCAAACCCTAACTTTCAACACAAAAATTACATAGTAGATTTAATTTATTTTTCTTGTTACAATATCTTTAATTAAAAAAAACGAAAATAAAAAATAAAATAGATAAGAAATAATACAAATTACAAAAGAAAATAAAAAAGGGGAGGTGCAATAAAAGATTATTATTACAAAAAAGGAGAATGTCCATGTACATGACTTGGCCCAAGAATGCCAAAGTTACAAAAATACAAAAATAACGACGATCCGACCGGACACTTTGCAAAGGTGATTTCTCTCTCTTCGGACATCATTTCGACGATCCGACCGGTGAAAGTGAAGATGGATGTCTCATGAACTTTGTGTCAAAAAACAACGATGATCCAACGGTTAACGAATCCAGAATCGCACTTGTACGGTGGCTGGTTTGAGAAAAACGGAAGTTGTTTTTTCTACTTTTTGCGAAGGCAATTTCTCTCTCCTCAGACCTCGTTTCGACGATCCAAACGGTAGAAGTGAAGATGGATGTCTCATGAACCTGGTGTCAAAAAACAACGATGATCCAACGGTTAACGAATCCGAAATCGCATTGTCAATATGGCTGGTTTGAGAAAAACGAAAATTGCTTTTCTATGTTGTTTTAGTCCCACATTGCTTGGGAGAAACAAGAACTACCTAGCTTTTGGCTATAAAAAGAGATGGAGATGCAAAGGCTATGGACATGGGTGATTGATGGGGTAAGTGATCTTTTGGGCTAGCATTTGCAGTCCATTAGATTAAAAGCCTGTCTTTAATTCTTTTGGACTAGCTTTTGCAGTCTGTTAGATTGAAAGCCCGTCTTTAGTTATTTTTGGGATGGCCGTTGAGGTCCTTTACTTGGTGGTTTTCGGGTGAAAACGGACCAGATAGGAGTCCGGTTCGCGGTTGATATGGTCAGATTGCTCGGTCCGTTTCGGCGTTGGTCGCATTGATCAGCTGGAGGTTAGTTTTGCATTTATTTATTTAATTTATTTATTTATTTTTGTATATATTTATTTATTATGTATACTGTTTATTTATGTACATACTTATTTATTATTTATATTGTTTATTTATCTATGTAAATAATTATTTATTATTTATTCATTTATTTATTTATATGTATAGTTATTTATTTATTAACTTTACGCTTTATTAATTGTTAGTGTCGTCATTAATTTTTTTAAATACACAAATTATTTTATAAAAATTTCAAAAATATAAATAGGGGATTAAGTCGACTGTACAGTCGGATTAGTCAGCTTTTTAGGACTACAAATGAACCGTTACGGATCATGTCCTAAAATCCCTATTTAAAACAAACAATTTCTAAATTAAAATAAATACAAACACGCTTCTTTCCCCTAGGTAAACCTTTTTCTCACCAACCTTTTTTTTCAAAATAACAGATTTTCTTTTCCCTAAACGAGAATCAATCCAATTGCGAAAACTCTTCAAAATCAAACTTTGTTAAGTAGTCTTGCGAAGCCTTTGCTTGCATGATTATTAACAATGAGGTACCAGTGGCGATCACTTGGAGCCTTTGCTCAATTGATCATCATGAACGCCTAATTTTCCTAAAGATTTTCACTAAATCAAAAACTTTGTTAGTAGTCTTGCGAAGCCTTTGCTTGCATGATTATTAACAATGGAGTGCTAATGGTGGTCACTTGGAGCCTTTGCTCAATTGATCATCATGAAAGCTCAATTCTCACAATTAAACAAGATAAAAAACAAAAACCGTTTTCCAAACAAACAAGAACTACGTAGCTTTGAATTCTCCATCGCACCGGGAGATACGTAGGAGCGGGCCATGTCCCGTCAAGCACTTCTTTCTAAAAACCCTTTTTTCCTCCTTTCTCGCCAAAAATAAATTTTTTTTATTAAGTTCTTTAATTAATTTTTCAATAAGAAGTAGAGAGGCAAAAATTAAATGTTTTCAGGTCGACATATAAAAACCACACATTTAATTAAAGGTTCCCTCTCAGTAGAGAGGACGTGTGGGGTGCTAACACCTTCCCCGCGCGTAACCGACCCCTGAACCCTATTCTCTAGTTTCGCAAGACCAATCGCTTTCCAAAAAGGTTTTCCTAATATTTTCCTTAATAAATGTTGGTGGCGGATTCATTGTTTTTTAGAAAAGTTGTGAACGAGGAAGGCTCTCCCTCGGGGACTTTTTCGGGCGCAACAGTTTAACACAATCAAATCATGACGTCCTGGATGGACTTCAACAATAAAATATAACAACTAAGTTCAGCGTTTATCCCCCCCTAAGTGTTACATATCAGAAGCAGACACCGACTCAAGTCTAGCGAAGGTACCTAAGCCTTCACTCGTGATCACCTGCACGTTACCGCATAGGGGTAACATTCAAACAGAAGGGGTGAGTTCATCTAACAATATAATAGAGCATATGATAAGTATTATGCTAGAGCTACAACGCTATATAAACCACATCGCACATCAAGTCAGTCATCACAGCAAGTCATCACAATGTCATGAACATGTATGAAATGCCACCCATCGCAACAGGTGTATGCATGAGGTACCTATCATCATCGTCAATAAATAGCCTTTATGGCATCATCGTCGCTAAATAGCCTTTATGGCATCATCGTCACTTGTTTATGCACATGAGATGTATGAGACACCATGACATGCACCAGAGACAGTCTCATACAAACACAGTCAACTTAACAACCCATCACTTACCAATTTGCCAATGAAAGGAACATCACCTGTCAAGTTATTGTCACTCATATATTTGTCACTAACACTCATCATCGTTAACATCATCGTCGCTAATAGCCTTTATGGCATCATCGTCACTTATAACACCACAGCTTTTATTCATCATCAATACCATCGTCAATCAAAGCAATAGCCACTAGGGGCATTATCGTCAAAAACATCAACACATCATTATTGACACCGGGACACTAATATTAACGATTACATCAAGAGGTTTTTCTTCAGCTCACGACACCAAATAGGACACAAAAAGGGGTTTTAAACATCGAAATAGTTTTACAACGTCAACAAAAACGACCAACGGGGACAGCCACTTGTGTAACACCCTAAATATTTAAATAATTTATTTAATTAAGTATTTAGGAATTTATTTTAATTAGTTGGATATAATTTAATTAATTGAAATTATGTTAAAATGGTGTAGGTGGTATTAGAAGGTGGAGGCGCCAACTAGATGAACTTGGGCTTAAGTGAAAAGCCCAAGCCCATGATCCATGCAATATGCGAAGTTGCTAGGTCATTTGGGACTAGGGTTTTGGCTTAGGCATATGCGAATTTGAGAGAAGAGAATAGAGAGAGTGAGAGCGCCGTGGAGAGAGGAGAAGGAAGAGAAGAAGGTCACGAGCTCAAGGAGGAAGAGGAACGTGACCCGTTGCTGTGGTTCTGTTCGTGACTGTCTCTAGGGCTCCTGTTCTTCAAATCCAAGGTAAGGGGAGTTCTATCTTTCTATATAATAGATGTTTATGATAGGCTTTAGAGTAGGGTTAGCCTAGATCTATCCATATTCATGATCGGTGTGTGATTTCGTGTTGTTTTTATGATTTGTATGTGATTTGATGTATTTGTGTTGCTCGGAATCCGTTTGTTGGTGTTATGGGCGCATAGGGCACCATAGGTGTAGTTGTGTGTTGCTGGATTTTTGTTGCATGATAGTGTTGCAGGGCGCTGGGCGCCAAGGGCACCAGTGTGCGTGTGTGATTGTGTTGCTGGGCGCCAGGTGCCAGGCGCTGGGCGCCAAGGGCACCAGTGCGTGTGTGTGTGCGTGTTGCGTGTGTGCTGGGCGCTGGGCGCCAAGGGCGCCAGTGTGTGTGTGTGTGTGTTGCGTGTGTGCTGGGCGCTGGGCGCCAATGGCGCTGTGTGTGCGTGTGGTCTGTGTTGCCTGCGATGTCTAAGTTGTGTCTTAGGCGCCCAGTGCCTGGGCGCCATTTTCAGGACGCTCCCAATTTTTTTATAAAAACTGTTTTCGCTATATCTTTTGACTCGGGCATCTGTTTTGAACGTTTCAGAAAGTGTTGGGAAGCTTTTTTGGTTGTCTACCTGTGTGTCTTATTTTTAAAATAAAAACTTATTATTTTCTGGTGGTTTCTGGGCTCCCAAGTGGCTGTCCCCGGTGGTCATTACAGTGACGTTGTAAAGCCGTATTGAGTCCTTTAAAAATCATTTTTGTGTATAACCAACAGTTTTAACGCTTTAGTGTCAAAATGGGTGATTATGACGATGATGCCCTTAGTGGCTAGTTAAATGACGTTTTTGCCCTTAGTGGCTAATATTATTGATGATGATGTGTAAATGACGATGATGCCCTTATTGGCTAGTTAAATGACGTTTTTGCCCTTAGTGGCCAATATTATTGATGATGATGTGTAAATGACGATGATGCCCTTAGTGGCTAGTTAAATGACGGTTTTGCCCTTAGGGGCTATTGTTTGATTGATGACGATTATGAATAAGTGACGATGAGGCCCAAAAGGCTAAGCGACGATGACAATAAGCGACGATGAAATATAGCGACGTGGTTGTGTGTAATTATAAATTGACAGGTGCTGTGCCTCTTATTTGGCAAATTGGTAAGTGACGGGTCACATAGTTGACTGTGATTGTGTGTTTGTGTGTGGTGCATGTCATAGTGTCTCATGTTTTCCATGTGCATGAACCCAGCGACGATGAGGCCACAAAGGCTAAGCGACGATGAGGCCATAAAGGCTAAGCGACGATGATGAAAGGTACCTCATGCATATGCCCGCGAGTGGGTTGCATTTCATATAGTTACATTACATCGTGATGAGTTGTTGTAATGACGTAATTGATGACTGTGATGTGGTTACTCTAGTGCTGTGACTTTGACTTATTGCTTATCATATGATTTATTATATGGATTGAATTGGACTCACCCTTCTGTTTGAATGTTACCCCTACGCGGTAATGTGTAGGTGATCACGAGTGAAGACCTAGGTATCTTCACTAATTTGAGTCGGGTCGTCATGCTCTGATACGTAGCACTCAGGGGGGAAACGAACTAGATGTTTTTAAGACCATTTTAGTTGTTATATGTTATTTGAGGGTTTCTCTTTATTTTACTTTCCGCTGCGTAGTTGGTTTTATTGATGTCACGGTTGTGGTGACGATGACTGATGCCTGAGTTTTTCCCCATTGGGGGCGTGCTACGTATTGCACATTTATTGACGTTGAACTGTTTTATTGAAGTACGATGTTTTATTCGAAGTATGTGTAACATTCCTTGCGATGAAAGCGATTTTGAACTCTGATTTTTATAAACAAATTAACGGGTAGAAAAGGGGTGTTACAACTTGAGGCGCCCAAAAACTGTCAGAAAAATAAAAATTTTTACCTTAAAATAGAACACACAGGTAGAAAACTGAATAAGCTTTGCAACGCACTTTGAAACACTTAAAACGGACACCCAAGTCAAATGATATGTCAAAAACAAAACCGGGAAAATTTTGGGGAACATCCTGAAAATGGCGCCCAGTGCTGGGCGCCTAGCAGAGAACACGCTGGGAACTGGCCAGCAACAGAAACTGGCGCCCTTGGCGCCCAGGGAACACAGAAAACTGGCGCAGCCAATGAAAACTGGCGCAGCAACACAAATTGGCGCAGGAAAGGGATCCTGGCGCCCATAGGGGATCCTGGCGCCCAGTGACATTTCAGAATACGCAACCTATCAACCAAAACTCAACACCAATGACATCCAGGCAACATAACTATACGGAAACACAACTTAGGAACGCAACACGGGCAGCCAAAATTAGGCGCCCTTTGCGCCCAGGCACAGGGAACCTGGCGCCCAGCACAGACACAAACAGCACCACAGAAAACAAAAAACTGGCACTGGGCAGCAACACTGGCACCCAGGCGCCCCCCTGCGCCAACAACCAGCGCAACACAGCAGGCAACAGGCGCCCATGGCGCCCAGACAGCAACACAACGCGTGACAATGGCAACAACAATGGCGCCTAGGGCGCCTAGGACTTGAACATCAACATCACCAAATTTACCAACACCTCATATACGACCATGACAACCTCAAAACACCAATTTCATAACAACCATCATCAACACTCCAATTTCATAATAATCATCATCAAAACCTCAATTTCGTAATTATCATCATCAAAACATCAATTTCGTATTAACCATCAATCAAGGATTTCAATCAACTACAAAGCAAACAATCACACAAGATCATGGCAACATAGGTCTAAGCCCCTACCCTAATACCCATCATAAGACCCAATTATAGAGGAAGATGAGACCCACCCTTACCTTGATTCGTAGGAATAGAAGACCCTGGAGAGGAATCACCAACAGAACCACAGCAACACGGCTTTCCTTCTCTCCTTGGGATTCGCGAACTCTTCCTCTCCTCCTTGGGATTTGCGCCGCCCTCCTTCTCTCTTTCTCTCCTCTTCGCAATTCCTTTCTTTTCTTTTGCACAAAATGAGCCAAGCCCTAAATTTTTAGCTTAAATATGTGCCGAGGTTAGCGGGCCTGGATCACGGGCTTTTCCCTCAGCTTAGCCCAGCTTAATTCGCAACACCACCTCCTGCTTCAACACCACACCTCAATATATTTTATTTTTCTAATTTCAATTATATCTATTAAATAAAACAAATCCCCTAAATACTTAATTAAATATTTAATTAAATATTTGGGGTGTTACAACTCTCCCCCACTTAGAATGTTTTCGTCCTCGAAAACTCACCTGAATCAAACAGCTCTGGATAGGACTCCCGCATCTTACTTTCCAACTCCCAAGTCATGCTCTCACCGGCAGCTCCTAGCCAAACCACCTTCACCAATGCAATTTCCTTGCCTCTCAACACCTTCACCTCATGGTCTTCAATCCGCACAGGCATAGTCTCCACCGTGAGATTATCCCGCACCTCCACGTCATCCATGTGGATCACATGAGACGGATCCGAAATGTACTTCCGAAGTTGCGACACGTGAAACACGTCGTGGAAATTCGAAATATTTGGTGGCAAAGCCACTCTATAAGCCACATTCCTAACTCTCCCGGAAATCTGATAAGGACCAATGAAGCGAGGAGTGAGCTTCTTCGACTTCAAAGCACGGCCAACACCGGTCACTGGAGTGACCCTCAAAAATACATGCTCACCCTCGTGAAACTCTAGATCTTTTCTCCTCTTGTCGTGATAACTTTTCTGACGACTCTGCGAAGCCTTCATCTTTTCACGGATCATCTTTATCTTCTCGGTTGTCTCCCGAACAATTTCAGGTCCAAGCACCACACTCTCTCCAGACTCATACCAACACAGCGGGGTTCTACAGTGAACTCTATCAGTGGAAGGTAGGAATCCCGATACTAGAATGGTAACTATTGTTGTACGTGAACTCTATCAGTGGAAGGTAGGAATCCCACGAACCTCCTTCTTCTAAAACACAAGCCCTCAACAAATCTTCTAATGACTGATTTGTCCTCTCTGACTGACCATCTGTCTGAGGATGATATGCCGAACTCAACCTCAACTTAGACCCTAACTTCTCTTGCAAGCTCTTCCAGAAATCTGAAGTGAACCTCGGATCTCTGTCTGAAACAATACTCTTCGGAACACCATGCAACTTCACAATTTCTTTGACATAAACTTCTGCTAACCTCGACACCGGATAAGTGATATTAATAGGAACAAAGTGAGCAGACTTCGTTAATCTATCAACGATCACCCAAATGGCATCGTGATCTCTAACCGTATTTGGCAATCTAGTCACAAAATCCATCGAAATGCTATCCCACTTCCACTCTGGAATTTCCAACGGTTGCATCAATCCAGCAGGCTTCTGATGCTCCACCTTCGACTTCTGAGAAGTCAAACAGGCATACACAAATTGTGCTACATCTCTCTTCATACCATGCCACCAAAACATCTTCTTCAGGTCTTGATACATCTTTGTCGCTCCAGGATGAATACTCAACTTATTTCGGTGACCCTCTTCCAAAATTGTTTTCCTCATTTCTACATCATCCGGAAAGCAGATCCTACCACGGAACCTCAACACACCTTGGGAATCCAACTTGAAATCTTCATTCTCTGATTGACCAATCCCATTCATTAAGTCCACCAACTTAGCATCTGACTTCTGAGCCTCTCTGATGCTGCCCAGAAAATCATTGTCGATCCTTAACATTCCCAGCTTGACACTATGAGGTGTCGTCCTACAAACCAGACTTAGATCTCTGAATTCCTCAATCAACTCTAACTCTTTGACCATCATCGCCGACATATGCAAGGACTTCCGGCTCAAAGCATCAGCCACGACATTAGCTTTGCCCGGATGATAGTTCAAACCGAAATCATAATCTTTCAACAATTCCAACCACCTTCGCTGCCTCATATTCAGCTCTTTCTGGTCAAATAAATATTTCAGACTCTTATGATCACTGAACACCTCAAATCTGGAACCATACAAATAGTGCCTCCAAACCTTCAACACGAAGACTACTGCAGCCAACTCCAAATCATGCGTTGGATAATTCTTCTCATGAACCCTTAATTGCCTCGACGCATAAGAATCGACTTCCCATCTTGCATAAGCACGCCACCTAGACCCATCTTCGAAGCATCACAATACACCACGAACGGTTCTTCCGGTTTTGGCAACGCCAAAACAGGAGACGTCGTCAACCTCTTCTTCAACTCAGGGAAACTTTCCTCACAACGAGCATCCCACACAAAAGCCTTACCCTTACAAGTCAACTGCGTCAACGGAAGGGCCAACTTGGAAAAACCTTCAATGAACCTTCTGTAGTAACCAGCCAACCCTAAGAAGCTTCTAATCTCCGTAACCGACTTCGGACTTTCCCACTGCATCACAGCATCAACCTTAGAAGGATCCACAGCAATACCATTACCTGAAATGATGTGACCCAGAAAACTCACTTCTGACAACCAGAATTCACACTTAGACAACTTGGCATACAGCCTCTTCTCTCTCAGGACCTCCAATACCAATTTCAAATGCTTTGCATGCTCTTCCTCCGATTTCGAATAAATCAGGATGTCGTCAATGAACACAACCACGAACCGATCCAAGTATGTATGGAATATACGATTCATGTATTCCATAAATACACCCGGCGCGTTAGTGACACCGAATGGCATCACCGAATACTCATAATGCCCATACCTCGTTCTGAAAGCAGTCTTCTGAACATCTTCATCCTTCACCTTGATCTGATGATAACCTGACCTCAAATCAATCTTGCTGAACACTCGAGCACCCACCAACTGATCCATCAAATCGTCTATTCTCGGCAGTGGATACTTGTTCTTAATGGTCACCTTATTCAGCTGCCTGTAATCAACACACAACCTCATGCTTCCATCCTTCTTCTTCACCAACAACACAGGAGCTCCCCACGGCGATACACTTGGCCTAACAAACTTCTTCTCGAGCAGATCTTCTAGTTGTTTCTTTAACTCAGACAATTCTGACGTCGACATCCTGTACGGTGCCATAGACACAGGCCTCGTACCTGGTACAAGATCAATAGAAAACTCCACTTCTCTCTCAGGTGGGACACTAGGGATCTCATCAGGAAAAACATTTGGAAATTCGCGCACCACCTGCAACTCTTCAATGACAGCTTTACTCTTAGCAGACAACGATGCCATCAACGAAAATAGCTGAACTCCTTCCTTCATCAACTTCTTCAACTGACTAGCGGACAACAAAACAGAATCTTCCTCTCCGAAACTAACTGATTTGCTACGACAGTGGATATGGACATGGTTATGCTCTAACCAGTCCATGCCCAAGACTACGTCCAATCCTCTCAACGGCAAGCAAACAAGATCCACGACAAAGTCCCTGCCGAAGATCGACAAAGGACACAGAGAACACACCAAAGAAGTGGTTACCGACCCCTTAGCAGGAGTGTCGACAACCATATCTCCACACATAGTAGACAAAACAAGGCCCAATCTTTTACAACAATCAGTAGAGATAAAACAATAGGTAGCACCAGTATCAATAAGAGATTTCAGAGGAGTACCATGAATGTAGCACGTACCTCTAATGAGACCATCATTCTCAGAAGGCTCCTCTCCTGCCAATGCGAACACTTTCCCACTGGACCTTTCTTTCTTCGGCTTCGAACACTTCGCACTGATATGCCCAGACTCACCACAGTTGAAGCACACCGTGTCCTTACGCCCACACTCAGCCGCTACATGACCCGTCTTCCCACAACGGTAACAAACCCTCTCATCAGCTTTGCACATGAAACTCTTGTGGCCAGGCTTGCCACACTTGAAACATACAATACCAGTAGGGGCATCTCCCCCACTAGCCTTTTTGCCTCCAGCAGCTCTATGATAACTCTTACCCGCAGGAACCTCATACGACTTGCTTCGACTCGGAAATTTTCCCTTTTTCTCAGTCACAGCTTTGTAGTGCGCAGTACTGTCCTCCTCAAAAATCCTGCAGCTATCTGTCAGGTCAGCGAACACACGAATCTTCTGGTAGCCAATTGCCTTTTTAATCTCAGGCCTTAAACCATTCTCAAACTTAATACATTTTGAAAATTCAGCTGTAGCCTCACTATAGTGCGGATAGAACTTCGCCAATTCCACGAACTTCGCCGCATACTCAGTCACAGACATGCCACCCTGCTTCAGCTCCAAAAACTCTATCTCCTTCTTCCCTCGGACATCTTCCGGAAAGTATTTCCTCAGAAACTCTCTGCTAAACACCTCCCAAGTATCCTCTTCCTGCACAGTCTCTAACCTCTGCCTAGTAGCCAACCACCAATTGTCGGCCTCCTCTTCCAACATGTGAGTACCAAAACGGACCTTCTGCTCCACAGTGCAGTCCATCACCCTAAAAATTCTCTCGATCTCCTTTAACCAGGCCATAGCACCGTCTGGATCATTCTTGCCCTTGAAAGTGGGTGGATTCTCTCTGGAATGCAGTCAGACTCCGAAACCCAGCGTTCTCTCCAGCATCCTGCTGGTTCTGCACGGCCTGAGCCATGGCAGCTAAAGCAGCAGCAATCGCAGTGTCGTTCCTCCCAGCCATATCAACTCAAGCTGAAACCAAAAACAACAGTTAGAATAAGTCGACAATACTAGATTGTCAATGACTGGACAACTTGGCCGGACAGACCGAACTTTTGCTTTGATACCACTAATGTAACACCCCTTTTTCTACCCGGTAATTATTTAACAAAATCAGAGTTTACAAAAATTTATTTCATACATCGAAAGGGATGTCACATGTAACGCCCCAAAATAATTTAATTATTTATTTAATTAAATTATTTAAGGCTTACAATATTTATTTAATTTAAATAAATAATTCAAGGTTTAATGTATTTATTTAATTTTAATTATTAGGAGGTGTTGTCTCGAATTAGATGGTGCACGGAGCCCATGACCCACAAGTGAGCCCATGACCCATTGGATAGTCATGGGATTCGACTCACTATGAGTCTTGTGACTTAGTGGCATTTTTGTCTCAAGTGAGAAAAAGAAAGAAAAAGTAACGTAAGAGAGAGTGAGAAGAGAAAAGTTGCGAAGAGGAGAAGAGAAGAAGGAGGAGAAGGCGAAGCTCATAGAGAAGAGGAGGAGGCTCATTGGTGGCTTGCAATTTTCTTTGGAGCTTGGCTAGCAAATTCGACTTCCATAAGGTTAGGGGGTCCTCTATTTGTTATTAATAACTATGCGAATTTTGAATTGCTTAGGGTTAGGGTCCTAGGTTAGTTCCATGATTGAATTGTGTTGTTGATGAGGATTATAATATTGTGATGCTATTTGTTGAATTATTATGTTGAGAATTTTATGATTGATGCTTGAATTGTTGCTAAATGCGAATTGAAGACCATATGTTTGATCATATGATTATTTGGTGACTATTTGGTGAAATTGAGAATTATGGTGACACTTTAGTAATATTCATGTAATTGAGCGTTTTGGTGAATGTAATTTGGTGAAAGAAAGTGAAGAAAATTTTGTTTGGGAACCCCTAGGCGCCTTAGGCGCCATGTGCATGTTGCTGGAATTTTCAGTGTTGCGCCTTAGTCATGGGCGCCAAGTGCCCAGCAGTGTGCTGTGCCAGTTTCCAAAATTCTGTTGCCTGTGTTGCCATTCTGTGCCACTGTGTTGCTGTGTCTGTTGCCTGTGTTGCCATTCTGTGTCACTGTGCTGCCAGATTTGGCGCTTGTTGCTTGAGTCATGGGCGCCAAGGGCCCCAAAGTTCTGGTGATAGTTTTGTGAAAATTGTTTTCAGGTTTTTATACTCAGGTAAAATGGCTCATGAAAACTGATTTTGGGCAACAAAGGAGTTGAGTTGCGTAATTTCACTAGGTGCCTAGTGCATGGGCGCCAAAAATACTATTCAGTTTTTGATAAAATTTTTATTGGGTTTTCATGTCCTGAGCATTTGGCTCGTGTAAAATCAATTTCGAAGAAAAATGAATTTTGTTGCGAGTTGGTCTTAGGCGCCTAGTGCTTGGGCGCCATGTTGCTGTTGTTCCCTGGACGCGCCTGTGTGCGCGTGTTGCTCCTGGGCGCCAGCACCTGTGCGCGCTGTTGCTCCTGGGCGCCAGCGCCTATGCGCGTGTTGCCTTCCTGGGCGCCTAGCGCCCAGCGCCTGTGTGCGTGTTGTTCCCCTGGGCGCCTAGCGCCTGTGCGCTGTTGCGCGTGTTGCTCCTGGGCGCCAAGCGCCCATGCGCCTGTGCGTGTTGCCTCTCCTGGGCGCCAAGCGCCCATGCGCCAAGCGCTGTGTTGCCCCTGGGCGCCCAGCGCCCATGCGCCAATTCCAGGATGTCTAAGTATTTTTCCTAAATTGTTTTTAATGTAACTTTTGACTCGGTTATCCAAATTCAACGGTTCAAAATGCGTTGTGAAGCTAATTTCAGTGCCTATCCAATAGTCTCAATTTTATGCAAAAATAATTTATTTTACTGGTGTTTCTGGGCTGATGATGTTCAAGTGTCCAAATGACTGTTTTCCTCCATTCCCCTATGTCATGTCAATGCCCTAAGCTGGTCTATTTAAATTGGTGTTGGTGTGAGTGGTGAGCTGAATTGGTGAGTATGATAGGGTGAGATTGGTGAGCAGAGGCTACGGCCTAATTTTGATTTGGTGAGTTAATTAATGCACTATGGTGAGATTAGAATTTAAAATGTGAATTGATTGATTTGTGGTGTGTTGTGATGCATTCTCCATAACACCTCATGAAGCATGTGCATTATTGGTGAGCAGAGGCTACGGCCTAATTTTATTTGGTGAGCAGAGGCTACGGCCTATTTGTATTTGGTGACGGATCCGACATGCATGTACCCGTGGAGTTTGGGTTGCATTACATGCATAATCATATATTGTATAGTGCTGATTGGAATGAGAATGCTGATTTGATTGTCCCCATTGTTGTGAATTAGTGAGCCTGGTTTCCTTTTTCCTATGCATTGCTTAATTCTCATATGTTATTAATTATGAAAAGAGACTCACCCTACTGCCTTTATGTTGCTTCTTATGTCGGCAACGTGCAGGTAATACCGAGTGAAGGATTCCTTCATGCCTTCGTCTGTTAGGAAGTGTCACTCTCTGATACGTAGCACCAGGGGGGGTGTCCTATGTTTATGCATTATTCTTCCTAAACTGTTAGATTTGATTGGTGATGTATTGGTTTTAAGTTTTAGAACTCATATTTATTCCGCTGCTGATGGTGATTGGTTTTAGTTGATGCGAACTAAACATTTTTCTCATGGCGCTATGTATCTTGTTATTTATGAAGTAAATGTAGCACTCGCTTGAATTGTTTTCAAAAAGAAAAAAAAAAGAGAGACTCTGATTTTATTTAAAAGTAAAGTTATTAGAAAAGGGGTGTTACAATAGTGGTATCAGAGCAGTTCGGTCTGTCCGGCCGGTAGTTGAGTCGTCGTGTTGAGTAACATTGAGTTTGTTACTCGTTTCTGAATTTTGTTTCCTGTTGCAGTGCTAGAATGGCCAGACGGGACGATGCTGCACTTGCTGCTGCCTTGCAGGCTATAGCCGGGGCGATGGGTAATATACCCGGTGCTGTTAATGATGGGACGCGCAATTTGGCTACGTTCCAGAGAGAGAACCCACCTGTCTTTAAGGGCAAGTATAATCCAGATGGTGCTCTGGCATGGCTGAAAGAGATTGAAAGGATATTTCGGGTCATGGATTGTGATGATGCGCAGAAGGTCAGGTATGGTACCCATACGCTGGCAGAGGAAGCTGATGATTGGTGGATGGAGGTGAGGCAGAGATTAGAAACTGCTAATGAAGAGATAACTTGGGCTGTTTTCCGTAGAGAGTTCTTGCGGAAGTATTTTCCTGAAGATGTGAGAGGTAAGAAAGAAATAGAATTCCTTGAGCTGAAGCAAGGAAGCATGTCGGTGACAGAGTATGCTGCCAAGTTCACTGAATTGGCTAAGTTTTATCCCCATTATGCTGATGCTGATTCTGAGTTCTCAAAGTGTATTAAGTTTGAGAATGGACTGAGGGCTGATATCAAGAAAGCTGTAGGGTACCAGAAGATTCGGGTATTCGCTGATTTGATCGACAGTTGCAGGATATATGAGGATGATAGTAATGCTCATTCTAAGGTCATGAGGGATCTGAGAGGTAAATTTCAGAATCGGGGTAAGCCATATGAGGTTCCAGCTGGTAAAGGTAAGCAGAGGTATGCTGATAATAAGAAAACAAGTGGGGGAGATGCCCCTGCGAAGGTGTGTGCTACAGGTGTGGCAAGCCGGGTCACAAGAGTTTTGACTGCTCAGATAATAAATGTTTCAAATGCGGTAAAGAGGGTCATGTGGCTGCGAAATGTGAGAAAAGGGATGTGGTGTGCTACAATTGCGGAGAATCAGGTCATATTAGTACTAAGTGTACTAAACCGAAGAAAGAGAAGTCCCATGGAAAAGTGTTTGCTCTCGCAGGATCAGAGGATACTAATGAGATTAGAGGTACATGTTTTATTAATGGTATTCCTTTGATTGCTATTATTGATACTGGTGCTACGCATTCATTTATTGCTGCTTTGTGTGCTGAGAAATTGGATCTTGTTTTATCTTCTATGATGAGGGAGATGGTTATTGACACTCCAGCTAAGGGTTCAGTAACTACCTCTCTTGTGTGTGCTAAGTGCCCTCTGTCAATCTTCGGCAGAGATTTTCTTGTTGATCTTATTTGTTTGCCGTTGGGAGGGTTGGACGTCATTCTTGGTATGGACTGGTTAGTATTTAACCATGTGCATATTAATTGTTTCCGGAGATCTGTGAGTTTCTTTCCTCCCGAAGAGGAAGAATCAGTGTTGTTGCCTGCTGGTCATTTGCATAAGGTAATGAAGGAGGGAGTTCATCTGTTTGCTTTGATGGCGTCATTGTCTGCTGAGAATTAGGCAATCATTGAAAGGGTTCAAGTAGTGTGTGAGTTCCCTGAAGTGTTCCCAGATGAAATTCCAAGTGTTCCGCCAGAGAGAGAGGTTGAGTTTGCCATTGATCTTATACCTGGTACTAGGCCTGTGTCTATGGCACCGTACCGAATGTCAGCCTCAGAGTTGTCTGAGTTGAAAAAGCAATTAGAAGATCTGCTTGAGAAGAAATTTGTAAGACCAAGTGTGTCACCGTGGGGTGCTCCGGTATTGTTAGTGAAAAAGAAGGACGGGAGTATGAGACTTTGTGTCGATTATAGGCAATTGAACAAAGTGACAATAAAGAACAGGTATCCGCTTCCCAGAATTGATGATCTGATGGATCAGTTGGTAGGTGCTAAGGTGTTTAGTAAAATCGATTTGAGGTCGGGTTATCACCAAATCAAGGTAAAGGATGAAGACATTCAGAAAACCGCTTTCAGAACGAGATATGGGGACTATGAGTATTCTGTTATGCCGTTTGGTGTTACCAATGCGCCGGGTGTGTTTATGGAGTACATGAATCGTACTTTTCATAGTTACTTGGATCGGTTTGTAGTTGTGTTTATTGACGACATTCTGGTGTATTCTAAGACAGAAGAGGAGCATGCAGAACATTTGAGGTTAGTGCTGGAAGTATTGAAAGAAAAGAAATTGTATGCAAAATTGTCTAAGTGTGAGTTCTGGCTGAATGAAGTAGGTTTCCTTGGTCATATTATCTCTGGTAATGGTATAGCTGTGGACCCAGCCAAGGTTGATGCTGTGTCCCAATGGGAGAGCCCGAAGTTAGTTACAGAGATTAGAAGCTTTTTGAGATTAGCTGGTTATTACAGGCGATTTATTGAAGGTTTCTCGAGGTTGGCACTTCCGTTGACTCAATTGACATGTAAAGGAAGAGCTTTTGTGTGGGATGCTCGCTGTGAGGAGAGCTTCAATGAGTTGAAAAAGAGGTTGACTACATCGCCCGTTTTGACTTTGCCTGTTCCTGATCGACCGTTTGTAGTATATTGTGATGCTTCCAAGATGGGTTTGGGAGGTGTATTGATGCAAGAGGGTAAGGTAGTAGCTTATGCGTCCAGACAGTTGAGGACCCATGAGAAGAACTACCCTACTCATGATTTGGAGCTAGCTGCAATTGTGTTTGTGCTGAAAATTTGGAGGCATTATCTGTATGGTACCAGATTTGAAGTGTTTAGCGACCATAAGAGTCTGAAATACTTGTTTGATCAGAAGGAGCTAAATATGAGGCAGAGACGTTGGCTAGAATTGCTGAAGGATTATGATTTCGGCTTGAACTATCACCCCGGCAAAGCTAATGTCGTGGCTGATGCTTTAAGTCGGAAGAGTTTGCATATGTCGGCTATGATGGTGAAAGAGTTAGAGTTGATTGAGCAGTTTCGGGACATGAGTCTGGTTTGTGAAGTGACACCGCAGAGTGTCAGATTGGGGATGTTGAAGATTGGCAATGAATTTTTGGTTAGTGTCCGAGAAGCACAAAAGTCAGATGTAAAGTTGGTAGACCTGTTGGTTGTGAATGATCAAGATGTGGATGGAGATTTCAAGTTAGATTCCCAAGGTGTATTGAGATTCAGAGATAGGATCTGCATTCCTGATGATGCTGAGATGAAGAGAATGATTCTTGAAGAGAGCCATAGGAGCAAGTTGAGTATTCATCCAGGAGCTACGAAAATGTACCAAGATTTGAAGAAAATGTTCTGGTGGCCTGGTATGAAGAAGGATGTGGCGCAGTTTGTGTATTCGTGTCTGACTTGTCAGAAGTCTAAGATTGAGCATCAGAAGCCTGCGGGGTTGATGCAACCATTGGAGATTCCGGAATGGAAATGGGATAGCATTTCCATGGATTTTGTAACTAGTTTGCCAAATACAGTGAGAGGGTTTGATGCTATATGGGTGGTTGTAGACAGGTTGTCTAAGTCTGCTCATTTCTTACCAATTAATATGACTTATCCAGTTCCAAAGTTGGCAGAAATCTACATCAAGACTATAGTGAAGTTGCATGGCGTTCCGCTTAGTATTGTATCTGATAGAGATCCAAGATTCACATCTGAATTTTGGAAAAGTTTGCAAGAAGCTTTGGGTTCTAAGTTGAGGTTGAGCTCCGCTTATCATCCGCAGACAGATGGTCAGACGGAGAGGACTATTCAGTCGTTAGAGGACTTGTTGAGGGCATGTGTTCTTGAACAGGGAGGTTCATGGGATTCTCATCTTTCGTTGATAGAATTCACCTATAACAACAGTTTTCATTCTAGTATTGGTATGGCACCGTTTGAGGCATTGTATGGTCGGAGATGTAGGACTCCGTTGTGTTGGTATGAATCTGGGGAGAGTGCAGTGTTGGGGCCTGAGATTGTGCGAGAAACAACTGAGAAGGTAAAATTAATCCGTGAGAAGATGAAAGCGTCGCAGAGTCGACAAAAGAGCTATCATGATAAGAGAAGGAAGGATTTAGAGTTTCAGGCCGGTGATCATGTGTTTCTGAGAGTCACTCCGGTGACTGGTGTTGGGCGTGCCTTGAAATCTAAGAAGTTAACTCCCCGTTTCATTGGTCCGTATCAGATTACGGAGAGGGTGGGAAATGTTGCTTATAGGGTGGCTCTGCCACCTAATCTTTCGAACTTGCATGACGTGTTTCACGTGTCACAACTTCGAAAGTATGTTCCGGACCCGTCCCATGTGAATCAGATGGATGAAGTAGAGGTGCGGGATAATCTCACCGTGGAGACTATGCCTGTGCGGATTGAAGATAGAGAAGTGAAGACTCTGAGAGGGAAAGAAATTCTTTTGGTGAAAGTGGTTTGGTTAGGAGCTGCTGCCGAAAGTATGACTTGGGAGCTGGAGAGCAAGATGCGGGAAGCATATCCGGAGTTGTTTGATTCAGGTAATTTCGAGGACGAAATATTCTAAGTGGGGGAGAGTTGTAACGCCCCAAAATAATTTAATTATTTATTTAATTAAATTATTTAAGGCTTACAATATTTATTTAATTTAAATAAATAATTCAAGGTTTAATGTATTTATTTAATTTTAATTATTAGGAGGTGTTGTCTCGAATTAGATGGTGCACGGAGCCCATGACCCACAAGTGAGCCCATGACCCATTGGATAGTCATGGGATTCGACTCACTATGAGTCTTGTGACTTAGTGGCATTTTTGTCTCAAGTGAGAAAAAGAAAGAAAAAGTAACGTAAGAGAGAGTGAGAAGAGAAAAGTTGCGAAGAGGAGAAGAGAAGAAGGAGGAGAAGGCGAAGCTCATAGAGAAGAGGAGGAGGCTCATTGGTGGCTTGCAATTTTCTTTGGAGCTTGGCTAGCAAATTCGACTTCCATAAGGTTAGGGGGTCCTCTATTTGTTATTAATAACTATGCGAATTTTGAATTGCTTAGGGTTAGGGTCCTAGGTTAGTTCCATGATTGAATTGTGTTGTTGATGAGGATTATAATATTGTGATGCTATTTGTTGAATTATTATGTTGAGAATTTTATGATTGATGCTTGAATTGTTGCTAAATGCGAATTGAAGACCATATGTTTGATCATATGATTATTTGGTGATTATTTGGTGAAATTGAGAATTATGGTGACACTTTAGTAATATTCATGTAATTGAGCGTTTTGGTGAATGTAATTTGGTGAAAGAAAGTGAAGAAAATTCTGTTTGGGAACCCCTAGGCGCCTTAGGCGCCATGTGCATGTTGCTGGAATTTTCAGTGTTGCGCCTTAGTCATGGGCGCCAAGTGCCCAGCAGTGTGCTGTGCCAGTTTCCAAAATTCTGTTGCCTGTGTTGCCATTCTGTGCCACTGTGTTGCTGTGTCTGTTGCCTGTGTTGCCATTCTGTGTCACTGTGCTGCCAGATTTGGCGCTTATTGCTTGAGTCATGGGCGCCAAGGGCCCCAAAGTTCTGGTGATAGTTTTGTGAAAATTGTTTTCAGGTTTTTATACTCAGGTAAAATGGCTCATGAAAACTGATTTTGGGCAACAAAGGAGTTGAGTTGCGTAATTTCACTAGGTGCCTAGTGCATGGGCGCCAAAAATACTATTCAGTTTTTGATAAAATTTTTATTGGGTTTTCATGTCCTGAGCATTTGGCTCGTGTAAAATCAATTTCGAAGAAAAATGAATTTTGTTGCGAATTGGTCTTAGGCGCCTAGTGCTTGGGCGCCATGTTGCTGTTGTTCCCTGGGCGCGCCTGTGTGCGCGTGTTGCTCCTAGGCGCCAGCACCTGTGCGCGCTGTTGCTCCTGGGCGCCAGCGCCTATGCGCGTGTTGCCTTCCTGGGCGCCTAGCGCCCAGCGCCTGTGTGCGTGTTGTTCCCCTGGGCGCCTAGCGCCTGTGCGCTGTTGCGCGTGTTGCTCCTGGGCGCCAAGCGCCCATGCGCCTGTGCGTGTTGCCTCTCCTGGGCGCCAAGCGCCCATGCGCCAAGCGCTGTGTTGCCCCTGGGCGCCCAGCGCCCATGCGCCAATTCCAGGATGTCTAAGTATTTTTCCTAAATTGTTTTTAATGTAACTTTTGACTCGGTTATCCAAATTCAACGGTTCAAAATGCGTTGTGAAGCTAATTTCAGTGCCTATCCAATAGTCTCAATTTTATGCAAAAATAATTTATTTTACTGGTGTTTCTGGGCTGATGATGTTCAAGTGTCCAAATGACTGTTTTCCTCCATTCCCCTATGTCATGTCAATGCCCTAAGCTGGTCTATTTAAATTGGTGTTGGTGTGAGTGGTGAGCTGAATTGGTGAGTATGATAGGGTGAGATTGGTGAGCAGAGGCTACGGCCTAATTTTGATTTGGTGAGTTAATTAATGCACTATGGTGAGATTAGAATTTAAAATGTGAATTGATTGATTTGTGGTGTGTTGTGATGCATTCTCCATAACACCTCATGAAGCATGTGCATTATTGGTGAGCAGAGGCTACGGCCTAATTTTATTTGGTGAGCAGAGGCTACGGCCTATTTGTATTTGGTGACGGATCCGACATGCATGTACCCGTGGAGTTTGGGTTGCATTACATGCATAATCATATATTGTATAGTGCTGATTGGAATGAGAATGCTGATTTGATTGTCCCCATTGTTGTGAATTAGTGAGCCTGGTTTCCTTTTTCCTATGCATTGCTTAATTCTCATATGTTATTAATTATGAAAAGAGACTCACCCTACTGCCTTTATGTTGCTTCTTATGTCGGCAACGTGCAGGTAATACCGAGTGAAGGATTCCTTCATGCCTTCGTCTGTTAGGAAGTGTCACTCTCTGATACGTAGCACCAGGGGGGGTGTCCTATGTTTATGCATTATTCTTCCTAAACTGTTAGATTTGATTGGTGATGTATTGGTTTTAAGTTTTAGAACTCATATTTATTCCGCTGCTGATGGTGATTGGTTTTAGTTGATGCGAACTAAACATTTTTCTCATGGCGCTATGTATCTTGTTATTTATGAAGTAAATGTAGCACTCGCTTGAATTGTTTTCAAAAAGAAAAAAAAAAGAGAGACTCTGATTTTATTTAAAAGTAAAGTTATTAGAAAAGGGGTGTTACAACGCTCAATTGGTAGTGGGAAGGGGGTTTAACTTGCACTTATGCCTCAGGTGCAAGGTTCGATTCCCACGGAAGGCAAAAATTCTACAAGAGGGGTAGAGAAGACCGTGAGGTAACAGTGGGACCGGGGTGGCCGCTGCGGTGGACCTGGGCTGTTACATCACACATATCCATCATTAAACAAAATGTCTCATGCGATATAAATAACTTGTCAAAAAGGGACTAAGCCCACAACACCTGTTTAATTAATCACATCACCAAAATTACATCACCCGCAGCGGAAATAAAAATAAGTTTAACACAATCAAATCATGACGTCCTGAATGGACTTCAACAATAAAATATAACAACTAAGTTCAGCGTTTATCCCCCCCTGAGTGTTACATATCAGAAGCAGACACCGACTCAAGTCTAGCGAAGGTACCTAAGCCTTCACTCGTGATCACCTGCACGTTACCGCATAGAGGTAACATTCAAACAGAAGGGGTGAGTTCATCTAACAATATAATAGAGCATATGATAAGTATTATGCTAGAGCTACAACGCTATATAAACCACATCGCACATCAAGTCAGTCATCACAGCAAGTCATCACAATGTCATGAACATGTATGAAATGCCACCCATCGCAATAGGTGTATGCATGAGGTACCTGTCATCATCGTCAATAAATAGCCTTTATGGCATCATCGTCGCTAAATAGCCTTTATGGCATCATCGTCACTTGTTTATGAACATGAGATGTATGAGACACCATGACATGCACCAGAGACAGTCTCATACAAACACAGTCAACTTAACAACCCATCACTTACCAATTTGCCAATGAAAGGAACATCACCTGTCAAGTTATTGTCACTCATATATTTGTCACTAACACTCATCGTCATTAACATCATCGTCGCTAATAGCCTTTATGGCATCATTGTAACGCCCCAATTTTATTAAAAATTTAGTGTTAATTGAATTGGTAGAACAATTGAAGAAAATCGAGAATATGTTGTCTTTGATGATTTGGTGTTTAGTGGGTAATTTTGAGCGTATTATTGTTGTTTTCAATTGGTGATTGGTGGTGGGAAGGGTGAAAAATCAAGAGAATAAAAGAAAATTAGTCTGCTGTAGTTTCTGCCTGTCCGCGCGCCACTTGCGCGTAAGTCGCGCACCGCGCGCAGCTGCAGTGCACGAGCAGTGGTGTTTCTGCCTCTCCGCGCGCCACTCGCGCGTAACTCGCGCGCCGCGCGCGAGTCTGCGTTTTAAACTGCGTTCTGCGCAGCTAGGGCATTTTTTCCTGCATCCGTTTTCACTCTTTTGGGCATAACTTTGTCTCCGGAGCTCCGTTTGTGACGCGGTTTGTTGCGTTCTTCTCGTATCGCAGAGGGCTTCGATAAGAGAGCAGTTCCTGAGTTAGAAGACAGGGGAGCTGAGGACGAAATTGGATCTTCCCAAAGCTAAGGTTAGGGTTTTCGCGAGTTGGGGGAGGAATTCCAAGGCTTTGCTCGTGTGTTGCTGTGGTTACTCGTTGGTGTCTTCAATCTTCTTCTACGGAGCTTACGTTTAAGAGGTAAGGGTGAGCGTTTCATTTGACATAATTGGGTAGACATAGGGTCTCGTGGGTTTTTGATGAAATTGGAATTTGTTGATGGATTTGATATGTTTGATGGTGTTCGATGGTTTGAAATTTTCAAGAGCTTTGATGTTGTCTTGCTGAATTTGATGTTGTTTCGAATGATTCGATGAATTGTTAGCATAAAATTTGATGATGTTTTGTGAAGACATTTGGTGATTTCTCAATGAATTCTTGATAATTTACTTTGATGAGTTTTGATGAACTCGTGATGAAAATACTCGATGATTTCGTGATGGACCTTTGGTGAATGGAAATGATGAATAATTTTGTTTTTGAAGTCGATGTTATGAGTCACCTGTCTCCACTGGTTTTCACTGTTTTTCGCTGTTTTTCCTGCCGTTTTCCCATTTTTCAAATGTGATATTTTTCCAAGGAAAATGTGATGTCTCTCTCTATAAAATGTGAGGTTTTTATCAATCCAAATGATGAGTTCACTTCTCCACAAATATGAAGTTTTACAATTTAAAATTATGGTGTTGTTCTCAAATGTAAGTACAATGTTTTCCCAATTCAAAGGAGATGTTTCCACTACTAAAAATGTGATGTTATGTTTATATAAATGAATTACTGTAAAGGGTTATACTACTAGTGTACTCCTTGACTATGGCTAGACTGTGGTTTACCACTAAGATCAGAATTTCTTTCACTGGTGTATTTACAAAGGCATCACTGAGAGTCTTGCAAATTGTAACATCCCTAATTTTTAAAAAATAATATTATAAGGGGGTTTTATATAAGTACTAGTCGATGGAATTAATGATTCGCAATTCGGAATTGGTAGAATCGAGAAAATTTCGATGTCGAAGGAATTAAACGTAGAATTTTGAAGTCTTACTCTCATTACCCAAAACTTAGATGGACTAAGGGCAGTTTGGTAAAATTACCACCACTTAAACCCCCCAGCCCTTTACACCTCATCCAGCTGACTCATTCCCCCCTCTTATACCTTCAGCCACTCCCTCTCATTTTAAACTCATTTCTGAAAACAAAAGAGAAAAGAAAGCTGGGAAAAGAAGAAGGAGAGGGCGAAGTGGAGAGGAGGAAGAAAGCTAAGGATAAATTCATCTACTGGTTGCATGTAAGTACACTTCAGATCATTGGATTCCTTTTCTCTTCCTGGTTCTTTTGATATAAGCTTTGTGAACTGAACCAAGCCATTTCCTTTCCTTCCATTTGCGATTTCTTAAAGCTCCATGGGAGGAGAATAGAAGTCTATTGAGAAGAAGAGGTCACCTTGCATGTTCAGGAGGAGCCACTAGGAGGAAGATTTCAACCAGCAATTTGCTTTGTAAGTGGTAGTGTTGATAAGTTCAAATCACCCATAGGAGGTGTTGCTGTCTTGGAATCGATTGGAGCCCAAATTCGGGGATTTTTCGTGTTCGGTTCGGTGCCTTCGTCTTTCGGCTCAACTCTCGGGATTTCGACTTACCGGTGAGTTCTACTCACGGATTAGGGAACCAAATTTTTGATGATTTGAATCCTTGACATAATCTGATATTTTGTTGAAAATATGCCTTGGAAGCTAAATTCTGAGTTTTTGGAAAAATAGGTGTTTTACGGTTTTGAAATCCATAAACGAATCGAAATGATTTTGACGAAAATTTTGGTGATGAATATATATTTTGGAATGCCTGGATGTTTTCTGAGTTTCAGAGGTGATTGACATTAGAAATCGAATCGGGCGAAAACGGAAAGCGGAATTGAGAAATAGGAGAATATGGGAAACAGACACAGGTCGCACGGACCGTGCGCCCCTGGGCACGGACCGCGCGCCTGCTACGGGTTGGTTCTGTTGAAAAATAAAACGGAACGCACGGGTCGTGCGCCCCTGGGCACGGACCGTGCGCTCCTTTCGGTTTGAATGTATGAATTTTGGTGCATCACGCACGGGTCGTGCGCCCCTGGGCACGGATCGTGCGTGAGCTTCTGTCACCGATTCCCGATTTCTCGTTCCGGAGCTCCGTTTGATCCCGAACCTTTTCTAATCTCTTTCTCAATCATTAAAAATGAAGTTGTCTTATTAAAAACCGTATTTTGAGCTCGTTCAACTTATGTTTTTGAAAAGAGTTTCGAAAGCACATTTAAGTGAAAAACCGAAACCCTAGGATACGTGTGGGTACACTGACTGAATATATATGTTTATATATGTCAAATGAAAATGATTATAATGCCGGAGGTCTAACTTACGAATTCCTCAAAACGGGTTATAGATCGATATGGATATTGTTTATCCAATTATTGTGTGATTGATCCTTTGGTGATCGAAAAGATATAAATTATCTAACTCTCGAGAACTTGATGCGTATTGTCATACGTATTGCGTTGGGTGACGACCCGACAAGTAGCATACTAGGAAGGGTAGTCATGACCCCTTACCTATGGCCCTGAATGTGTTTTGGCGTGGTCAACTCACGGGTTACCGATATTCGTGACGTTGGGTTCACAATCGGTTTATGCTAAACTAAGACTATGGTATTTCCGATATTCGTGACGTTGGGTTCACAATCGGTTTATACTAAATAAGATAAGAACACGATTTGCTTGGCATTTCGATTAATAAATAAGACATTGTTATGTCAGCTCTTAATATCGGTTTAATGAATTGAACCGAGTGTCAGTGAGGGGGCACGGTAGGACTCACTGAGATAATGTTATCTCACCCAATCCATATTTGTTGTTTTTCAGAGAAGTAGGGAAAAAGGAAGACTATTGTGCACGAGTAGCTGGTATACTCTTGGAGGTGCCGAAGACTTAGTCATTTGATCCCTTGTTCTTTTGTTGTCTTATTGGTTATATAAACTTGTATTGATTATGAGTTATATGAACCGTCTTATGTTTCTGTTTGGTATTTGGACTTGGATATTGTAATCCATTCGTTATGGAACCGATGTACTTCTATTTTATGAAGTAATGTTATTCCGATTATGTTTTTATTTCGGAAAAAGTTTGTATGTCCAATATTTAAACAGGAACCGTGTCCTCTGAACTTCCGCATCTGTGCATCTTCGGTCTCTCTACATGTTAGAAATACCGGGTTGTTACATTTGGTATCAGAGCGGTTCGAACTAGTCGGACTTAGTTGTTAAGAGTCTTTTACGTCTTCTAAGTCTGATTTTTCTTAGTATGCTATTAGACATTGAGCTTGATCAACTTAATACTTTGTGCATACTTTGCAGAATCATGGCTGGGAGAGGTAGAAGAAACCCACCTGTTGATCCTCATCAAGAATGGATGCAAAATGTCATCGAGACTCAGCAGAAGATGATGAATGACATGATGCTAATGCAACAGCAACAGATGGCTCAACTGGCTCAAATGCAGCAAATGCATCAGATGCCTCAACCTCAACCAACTGAGCCAGTCAATGTGCCAACACCTGAGGATCCCAACAGGGTGTATTTCCGGTTTTTGAAGATGAAACCCCCAACCTTCAAAGGAGGATCCGAGGCAATGAAAGCCCATTTCTGGGTAGATGCCATGGAACGGATCTTTGATACTTTGCAATGCAATGAAGGAGAAAAGGTAATTTGTGCTGCTAACGCTCTGGACGAGGATGCTCACACTTGGTGGGTTAACGCTCGTAGAATGCTTCAAAATCAAGGAACTCCTCTTGAGTGGAATAATTTCAAGGAGTTGTTTTTGGGTCATTATTTTCCCGACTCCCAAAGACTTGATAAACAAATGGAATTTGAGTTTGAAACAGGGAGAGAGGACAGTTGGGGAATACGCTGCAAAATTCGAGAGGTTGTCACAATTCTATGAATTGGGGGCCACCGCTCCGGATGATAAGTGGAAAATGGTGATGTTTAGACAAGGTCTTAGAGGCGATGTGAATCAGGGTCTCAGTTCTTATTCCATGACCACTTATCCTGCGTTGGTTCAACAGGCTCATTCAGCTGAGAGCGACCTGAAAAGAATGTATGCGGAGAGGAAAGATTTCTGGAAGGATAAAAGAAAGAGTAGTGAGTTAACTTCTTCAAACCCGAAGTATAAAGGGAATTTAGACAAAGGAAAGCGGATTCAGTCGGATAACTCTTCTGGGTACCGGAACTGTAAGGTGTGTAAGAAGAATCATCGTGGGAGATGTCAATTGGAGTCAAAATCAAACCAGTGTTATTATTGTAATGAAGAGGGGCACTATGCTAACAACTGCCCAGCGAGAAAGGCTTTCTTAGAGTCCCCTGATGCTCCTAGACAGGCTCGAGTCAACACTTTGGATGCTAAGACCATCAAACCAGCTGATAACCTTATAAGGGGTACAGGTTCTCTCTTTAATCAAACTGTTAATATTTTGTATGACTCTGGTGCTACTCATTGCTTTATCTCAGAAGCATGTGCTGAACGATTAGGATTGACAGTATCTCCTATATCCGAGCCAATAACTATTCTTACTGCAGCCAAGGGTCGTGTGCGAACCCAATCCTTGTGCCTTAACTGTCTGCTTACAATTAGAGACAGGGATTTTGTCGTAGATTTTATCTGTTTGCCTATGAGGGGAATGGAAATCGTTTTGGGAATGAATTGGATGACTTCAAATCACATTACTATTGACTGTTTCAATCGGGCAATTAATTTTCCTTCCGAAGTAGCGGGACATTCACTACCTGCAGATGATGGTGTTATTTCGTTCGCTTCAGCCAGCCAGTCTCTATTCCAAGGTGCGGAAGCTTTTGTTGTTATTTTGTCTGCATCAACTGAGGCTGACTTGGATTTATCGTCTATTCAAGTTGTTAATGAATTCTTAGATGTCTTTCCCGAGGAAGTTTCCTCTTTGCCTCCAGAACGAGAGGTAGAATTCTCTATAGATTTGGCGCCTGGCACAGGGCCAATATCCATAGCACCTTATAGGATGTCTCCTCTTGAACTGAAAGAATTGAAGTCCCAACTTGAGGAATTAATTTCCAAGAAGTTTATTCGACCGAGTGCTTCTCCATGGGGTGCTCCGGTATTGCTAGTCAAGAAGAAGGACGGAAGCATGAGGTTATGCATAGACTACCGTCAGCTGAATAAAATCACTATCAAGAACAAGTATCCATTGCCAAGGATAGATGATCTACTTGACCAACTTCGAGGTGCTAAAGTTTTCTCCAAAATTGATCTGAGGTCAGGGTACCATCAAATCAGGGTAAGAGCCTTAGACATCCCGAAGACTGCTTTTCGTACGAGGTACGGACACTACGAGTTTGTGGTGATGCCCTTCGGATTGACTAATGCCCCAGCTGTATTCATGGATTATATGAATAGAGTATTTCATTCTTACCTAGATCAGTTTGTGGTCGTCTTTATTGATGATATCTTGGTTTACTCCAAATCAGTTGAGGAGCATGCTCAGCATCTCCGCTTTGTCCTAGGAGTACTCCGAGAGAAGAAGCTTTTTGCTAAACCATCGAAGTGTGATTTTTGGATGTCCGAGGTGAAATTCTTGGGTCATGTGATTTCCCAAGAAGGGGTTGCAGTGGATCCTAGCAAGGTGGAAGCTGTGTTGAATTGGGAACGGCCAACGTCAGTGACTGAGATCAGAAGCTTTCTGGGTTTGGCTGGTTACTATAGAAGATTCATTGAAGGTTTTTCGCAATTGGTACTTCCACTTACTCGACTGACTCGCAAGGGTCAACCGTTTACTTGGGATGCCGATTGTGAAGAGTGCTTCCTTGGATTGAAAGAAAGACTAACTTCTGCTCTAATCCTAATTCTTCCGGATCCGTCATTGGGATTCCAGATTTACAGTGACGCATCTGGGAAGGGTTTAGGATGTGTTCTCATGCAGAATCAACACGTTGTGGCCTATGCATCTAGGCAATTGAAGACGCATGAACGGAATTACCCAACTCATGACTTGGAGTTGGCGGCTATTGTGTTCGCACTAAAAATTTGGAGACATTACCTTTACGGTTCTCGTTTCGAGATTTTTAGTGATCACAAGAGCTTGAAGTATCTATTTGATCAAAAAGAGTTGAATAACAGACAGAGAAGGTGGACTGAATTTTTGAAGGACTACGACTTCGAATTGAAATATCACCCTGGGAAAGCCAATGTGGTAGCAGATGCTCTGAGCAGGAAATCTATCCACACGGCAAGGTTAATGGTTCACGAGATGGCTTTGTTGGAATCATTCAGGGACTTGAAACTCAAGGTGGTAAGAAAGAGGGATCGCGTAGTGCTGCGGCATATACGGATAGCCAGTGTGCTAAGGGAACAAATCCGTGTAGCTCAAGAAGCTGATATGAAGTTGCAGTCTCAGAGAGGGTCGCCAGATTTCACTGAGGATAATGATGGCGTGATTTGCTTTAATGGGAGGATTTGTGTTCCCGATGATGATGATATCAAAAGGCAAGTATTGGAAGAAGCTCATAGGAGTCAGTACTCCGTACATCCGGGATCCACCAAGATGTACCGAGACTTGAAGTTGATGTATTGGTGGCCTGGGATGAAGGTCGAGGTTGCAGAATTTGTTTCTCGGTGCTTAACTTGTCAGAAGGTTAAGGCGGAACACCGAAGACTGGGCGGTCAGTTACAACCGCTAGATGTACCAGTTTGGAAGTGGGAAGATATCTCAATGGACTTCGTCATGGGTTTGCCGAGGTCACAGGCAGGCAATGATTCTATTTGGGTAGTAGTGGACCGATTGACTAAATCCGCTCACTTTATTCCCGTTCGCTCGACTTATAAGGTTTCCAAGTTAGCAGATGAATATGTGAGGAACATTATCAGACTGCATGGAGTCCCAACGAGTATTGTGTCAGACCGAGATCCCAAGTTTACTTCCAGGTTCTGGAGAGCATTGAATGAAGCTTTGGGAACAAGGGTGCTGGTTAGCACTGCTTATCATCCTCAGACTGATGGTCAGACGGAGAGGACTATCCAGACTCTTGAGGACATGCTTCGGGCTTGTGTGCTCGACAGTGGGAGAAAATGGGAGGATCACCTTCCGTTAGTAGAATTCTCCTACAACAACAGTTACCATTCTAGCATTGGAATGGCACCGTTTGAAGCACTTTATGGTAGAAAGTGTAGAACTCCATTGTGTTGGTGGGAGATTGGTGAAGACAAGTTTTTGGGACCCGATATGATTCGGGAAACTACTGAGAAGATCAAGTTAATTCGAGAAAGGATGAAAGTTGCTCAGAGTCGGCAAAAGAGTTACGCTGACAACCGAAGGAGACCGTTGGAGTTTGAGGTTGGCGATCATGTGTTCTTGAAAGTTTCTCCAACCATAGGCACTGGGAGAGCCTTGCGAGCGAAGAAGCTCAGTCCTCGATATGTTGGACCTTTCCAAATCATCGAGCGGATTGGGCCAGTTGCCTATCGCCTCGCATTGTCTCCAGCCCTATCCAATCTCCATGATGTGTTTCACGTGTCTCAGTTAAGGAAATATGTTCCCGATCTGCATCAACCGTTGAGTGTTGATACAATTGACCTGCGACCGGATACAATTGACCTAGCTACGGGTTGGTTCTGTTGAAAAATAAAACAGAACGCACGGGTCGTGCGCCCCTGGGCACGGACCGTGCGCTCCTTTCGGTTTGACTGTATGAATTTTGGTGCATCACGCACGGGTCGTGCGCCCCTGGGCACGGACCGTGCGTGAGCTTCTGTCACCGATTCCCGATTTCTCGTTCTGGAGCTCCGTTTGATCCCGAACCTTTTCTAATCTCTTTCTCAATCATTAAAAATGAAGTTGTCTTATTAAAAACCGTATTTTGAGCTCGTTCAACTTATGTTTTTGAAAAGAGTTTCGAAAGCACATTTAAGTGAAAAACCGAAACCCTAGGATACGTGTGGGTACACTGACTGAATATATATGTTTATATATGTCAAATGAAAATGATTATAATGCCGGAGGTCTAACTTACGAATTCCTCAAAACGGGTTATAGATCGATATGGATATTGTTTATCCAATTATTGTGTGATTGATCCTTTGGTGATTGAAAAGATATAAATTATCTAACTCTCGAGAACTTGATGCGTATTGTCATACGTATTGCGTTGGGTGACGACCCGACAAGTAGCATACTAGGAAGGGTAGTCATGACCCCTTACCTATGGCCCTGAATGTGTTTTGGCGTGGTCAACTCACGGGTTACCGATATTCGTGACGTTGGGTTCACAATCGGTTTATGCTAAACTAAAACTATGGTATTTCCGATATTCGTGACGTTGGGTTCACAATCGGTTTATACTAAATAAGATAAGAACACGATTTGCTTGGCATTTCGATTAATAAATAAGACATTGTTATGTCAGCTCTTAATATCGGTTTAATGAATTGAACCGAGTGTCAGTGAGGGGGCACGGTAGGACTCACTGAGATAATGTTATCTCACTCAATCCATATTTGTTGTTTTTCAGAGAAGCAGGGAAAAAGGAAGACTATTGTGCACGAGTAGCTGGTATACTCTTGGAGGTGCCGAAGACTTAGTCATTTGATCCCTTGTTCTTTTGTTGTCTTATTGGTTATATAAACTTGTATTGATTATGAGTTATATGAACCGTCTTATGTTTCTGTTTGGTATTTGGACTTGGATATTGTAATCCATTCGGTATGGAACCGATGTACTTCTATTTTATGAAGTAATGTTATTCCGATTATGTTTTTATTTCGGAAAAAGTTTGTATGTCCAATATTTAAACAGGAACTGTGTCCTCTGAACTTCCGCATCTGTGCATCTTCGGTCTCTCTACATGTTAGAAATACCGGGTTGTTACACAAATGTGGCCAATGCCTGTTGCAAGTAGTACCAGTTACCTGAGTAATCCCATAGTCAATCAGTTTACTATTTTATAACATACTAAGCTAAAAGATAACTGAAATATATATATATATATATATATATATATATATATATATATGCTTAATGATGATGATGGTATGTATGACTATGCTGAGGTGCAATACAATTTTGAGGAATATGACGAGTTCACTCTATGAGTGATTATGATGATGTGATCTATATGATTTTGATGATTATGTCGGGTTCATTCTAAGAGTATTTTTATGATGATGTGCCTTGAGTGGTGTTTTTTTTTTGTTTATGATGACGATGATGAGTACTCCGGGTGAGTGTTTGATGAGTTGCACATGTGTTCATAGAGTCTCATGGCATGTGCATACTATGACGAATAGGCTTCGGCCTCTTATTGATGATGATATGCCTTGAGTGGTTCCTTTTTTTATGATGATGATGATATGCCTTGAGTGGTTTTTATGACGATATGGTACCATCATGCATATGCCCAGGAGGGGGTTGCATTTACATGCATTTTCATGACGGTGATTCCTTGAAATTAATTGTGTCTGAATTGATATTCTCTAATGATGAGTTTGATGATACTGCTGATGTCGTATGATTTACTGTCCATATTTCTCTGTTTATGCTTGATTATGTTTTATTGAAATTCTCACCCCTTCTGCTTGGAATGTTGCTCTATTGTGGCAACGCTGCAGGTAACCGCGAGTGAAGGACTTGCTGCCTTACTTTTAGCTTTTTGGGATGTATTTTGTGTCGCTCTCTGATACTGTAACACCTAGGGGGTGTGGGTGAAGTTGGATAATTTGTTTAATTAGTCGAATAATGACCTTTATTGTTATATTGAGACGTGTTTGAGAGTATTTGGTGAGATGGTGTTTATTCCGCTGTGATTTGATTTATGAGGATTTGATTTTCCATAACGGATGTTTGATTGCACAAATTTGAAGAGTGCATATTGATGAGTTTATTTTAATGAAGTTGTAGCATTTCTTTTCTATCAGTTGAAAACAATATTTTTGAAAAGAATTACTCTGATAAATGACAGGTAATATAAGGGTAGAAAAGGGGTGTTACAATCATCGTCACTAATAACACCACAGCTTTTATTCATCATTAATACCATCGTCAATCAAAGCAATAGCCACTAGGGGCATTATCGTCAAAAACATCAACACATCATTATTGACACCGGGACACTAATATTAACGATTACATCAAGAGGTTTTTCTTCAGCTCACGACACCAAATAGGACACAAAAAGGGGTTTTAAACACCGAAATAGTTTTACAACGTCAACAAAAACGACCAACGGGGACAGCCACTTGTGTAACACCCTAAATATTTAATTAATTTATTTAATTAAGTATTTAGGAATTTATTTTAATTAGTTGGATATAATTTAATTAATTGAAATTATGTTAAAATGGTGTAGGTGGAATTAGAAGGTGGAGGCGCCAATTAGATGAACTTGGGCTTAAGTGAAAAGCCCAAGCCCATGATCCATGCAATATACGAAGTTGCTAGGTCATTTGGGACTAGGGTTTTGGCTTAGGCATTTGTGAATTTGAGAGAAGAGAATAGAGAGAGTGAGAGCGCCGTGGAGAGAGGTAAAGGAAGAGAAGAAGGTCACGAGCTCAAGGAGGAAGAGGAACGTGACCCGTTGCTGTGGTTCTGTTCGTGACTGTCTCTAGGGCTCCTGTTCTTCAAATCCAAGGTAAGGGGAGTTCTATCTTTCTATATAATAGATGTTTATGATAGGCTTTAGAGAAGGGTTAGCCTAGATCTATCCATATTCATGATCGGTGTGTGATTTCGTGTTGTTTTTATGATTTGTATGTGATTTGATGTATTCGTGTTGCTCGGAATCCGTTTGTTGGTGTTATGGGCGCATAGGGCGCCATAGGTGTAGTTGTGTGTTGCTGGATTTTTGTTGCATGATAGTGTTGCTGGGCGCTGGGCGCCAAGGGCGCCAGTGTGCGTGTGTGATTGTGTTGCTGGGCGCCAAGGGCGCCAGTGCGTGTGTGTGCGTGTTGGGTGTGTGCTGGGCGCTAGGCGCCAAGGGCGCCAGTGTGTGTATGTGTGTTTTGCGTGTGTGCTGGGCGCTGGGCGCCAAGGGCGCTGTGTGTGCGTGTGGTCTGTGTTGCCTGCGATGTCTAAGTTGTGTCTTAGGCGCCCAGTGCCTGGGCGCCATTTTCAGGACGTTCCCAATTTTTTTATAAAAACTGTTTTCGCTATATCTTTTGACTCGGGCATCCGTTTTGAACGTTTCAAAAAGTTTTGGGAAGCTTTTTCGGTTGTCTACCTGTGTGTCTTATTTTTAAAATAAAAACTTATTATTTTCTGGTGGTTTCTGGGCGCCCAAGTGGTTGTCCCCGGTGGTCATTACAGTGACGTTGTAAAGCCGTATTGAGTCCTTTAAAAATCATTTTTGTGTATAACCAACAGTTTTAACGCTTTAGTGTCAAAATGGGTGATTATGACGATGATGCCCTTAGTGGCTAGTTAAATGACGTTTTTACCCTTAGTGGCTAATATTATTGATGATGATGTGTAAATGACGATGATGCCCTTAGTGGCTAGTTAAATGACGTTTTTGCCCTTAGTGGCCAATATTATTGGTGATGATGTGTAAATGACGATGATGCCCTTAGTGGCTAGTTAAATGACGGTTTTGCCCTTAGGGGCTATTGTTTGATTGATGACGATTATGAATAAATGACGATGAGGCCCAAAAGGCTAAGCGACGATGAAATATAGCGACGTGGTTGTGTGTAATTATAAATTGACAGGTGTTGTGCCTCTTCTTTGGCAAATTGGTAAGTGACGGGTCACATAGTTGACTGTGATTGTGTGTTTGTGTGTGGTGCATGTCATAGTGTCTCATGTTTTCCATGTGCATGAACCCAGCGACGATGAGGCCATAAAGGCTAAGCGACGATGATGAAAGGTACCTCATGCATATGCCCGCGAGTGGGTTGCATTTCATATAGTTACATGACATCGTGATGAGTTGTTGTAATGACGTAATTGATGACTGTGATGTGGTTACTCTAGTGCTGTGACTTTGACTTATTGCTTATCATATGATTTATTATATGGATTGAATTGGACTCACCCTTCTGTTTGAATGTTACCCCTACGCGGTAACGTGCAGGTGATCACGAGTGAAGACCTTGGTATCTTCACTAATTTGAGTCGGGTCGTCATACTCTGATACGTAGCACTCAGGGGGGGAACGAACTCGATGTTTTTAAGACCATTTTAGTTGTTATATGTTATTTGATAGTTTCTCTTTATTTTACTTTCTGCTGCGTAGTTGGCTTTATTGATGTCACGGTTGGGGTGACGATGACTGATGCCTGAGTTTTTCCCCATTGGGGGCGTGCTACGTATTGCACATTTATTGACGTTGAACTGTTTTATTGAAGTACGATGTTTTATTCGAAGTATGTGTAACATTCCTTGCGATGAAAGCGATTTTGAACTCTGATTTTTATAAACAAATTAACGGGTAGAAAAGGGGTGTTACATTAGTGGTATCAGAGCAGTTCGGTCTGTCCGGCCAAGGTTGTCCTGTCATAGTGTCTTATGACAATTAAGAAATTGTTAGATTAGTTCTAAATTTTTGGTTTGTGCTGCAGTGATAATTTGAAATGGCTGGGAGAAACGATGCTGCTCTTGCTGCCGTGCTGCAAGCTATGGCTCAGGCTGTGCAGAATCAGCAGAATGCTGGGGAGAACGCTGGTTTTCGGAGTCTGACTACTATCCAGAGAGAGAATCCGCCCACTTTTAAGGGAAAATATGATCCAGATGGTGCTATGGCTTGGTTGAAAGAGATCGAGAGAATTTTCAGGGTGATGGACTGCACTGTTGAGCAGAAGGTCCGTTTTGGTACTCACATGTTAGCTGAGGAGGCCGACGACTGGTGGTTGGCTACTAGGCAGAGGTTGGAGACTGTGTAGGAAGAGATTACCTGGGAGGTATTCAGCAGAGAATTTCTGAGAAAATATTTTCCTGAAGATGTCCGAGGAAAGAAAGAAATAGAGTTCCTGGAACTGAAGCAGGGTGGTATGTCTCTGACTGCGTATGCGGCGAAGTTTGTGGAATTGGCAAAATTCTATCCGCACTATAGTGAGGCTACAGCTGAGTTCTCGAAATGCATCAAGTTCGAGAATGGTTTGAGGCCTGACATCAAAAAGGCAATTGGTTACCAGAAGATCCGTGTGTTCGCTGACCTGGTTGATAGCTATAGGATCTTTGAGGAGGACAGTACTGCACATTACAAAGCTGAGTCTGAGAAAAATGGTAAGTTTGAGTCGAAGCAAGCCGTATGAGGTTCCTGCGGGTAAGAGTTATCAGAGGGCTGCTGGAGGTAAGAGGACTAGTGGGGGAGATGCTCCTGCTAGCATTGTCTGTTTTAAGTGTGGCAAACCTGGCCACAAGAGTACTACATGCGGGTCTGATGAGAGAGTTTGCTACCGTTGTGGTAAAAAGGGTCATATGGCGGCCGAGTGTAGGGTCAAGGATGTGGTGTGCTTCAACTGTGGTGAGTCTGGGCATATCAGTGCAAAATGTACAAAGCCGAAGAAAGAAAGGTCTAGTGGGGATCCTGGCGCCCAGCAAGACAGCAACACAGAAAAACTGGCGCAGGCAGAACTAGCGCCCAGGGGAGGGGATCCCAGTGACATTTCAGAATACGCAACCTATCAACCAAAACTCAACACCAATGACATCCAGGCAACATAACTATACGGAAACACAACTTAGGAACGCAACACGGGCAGCCAAAATTAGGCGCCCTTGGCGCCCAGGCACAGGGAACCTGGCGCCCAGCGCAGAAGCAAACAGCACCACGGAAAACAAAAACTGGCGCTGGGCAGCAACACTGGCGCCCAGGCGCCCCCCTGCGCCAACAACCAGCGCAACACAGCAGGCAACAGGCGCCCATGGCGCCCAGACAGCAACACAACGCGTGACAATGGCAACAACAATGGCGCCTAGGGCGCCTAGGACTTGAACATCAACATCACCAAATTTACCAACACCTCATATACGACCATGACAACCTCAAAACACCAATTTCATAACAACCATCATCAACACACCAATTTCATAATAATCATCATCAAAACCTCAATTTCGTAATTATCATCATCAAAACATCAATTTCGTATTAACCATCAATCAAGTATTTCAATCAACTACAAATCAAACAATCACACAAGATCATGGCAACATAGGTCTAAGCCCCTACCCTAATACCCATCATAAGACCCAATTATAGAGGAAGATTAGACCCACCCTTACCTTGATTCGTAGGAATAGAAGACCCTGGAGAGGAATCACCAACAGAACCACAGCAACACGGCTTTCCTTCTCTCCTTGGGATTCGCGAACTTTTCCTCTCCTCCTTGGGATTTGCGCCGCCCTCCTTCTCTCTTTCTCTCCTCTTCGCAATTCCTTTCTTTTCTTTTGCACAAAATGAGCCAAGCCCTAAATTTTTAGCTTAAATATGCGCCTAGGTTAGGGGGCCTGGATCACGGGCTTTTCCCTCAGCTTAGCCCAGCTTAATTCGCAACACCACCTCCTGCTTCAACACCAAACCTCAATATATTTTATTTTTCTAATTTCAATTATATCTATTAAATAAAACAAATCCCCTAAATACTTAATTAAATATTTAATTAAATATTTGGGGTGTTACAACATGCATATACCCGTTGGTGTGGGTTGCATCTCATATACTTACTCATGATGTTGGTGATGATTTTTGGTGACTTGTAATTTGATGTTGTTGTGAAGCGGTAGATATAGTTGTCGTAACTCTAGCATATTGCCTATCATATATGCTATTATAATGTTAGATATCTCACCCCTTCTGTTTGAATGTTACCCCTATGTTGGTAACGTGCAGGTGATTGCGAGTGAAGGCATGTCTACCTTCGCTAGTTGAGTCGGTGTCGTCGCTCTGATACGTAGCACTCGGGGGGATGAACGCTAGTTTTTATTAGTTGTCTTTATTATTTAATTTCTGTAGTTTTACGGTGATGTTATGATTAATTGTTGAACCGTTATTTTATTCCGCTGCATGGTGATGGAGTTACTGTTATGTATCATACTATTTTAATGGTGAATTTTATTTATTGACGTGTGATGTTTATTGGTGTAAATGTGGCATCCCTTGTGGGTGTAGCGAAAAACGTTTTGAAACTCTGATTTTTGTCAAAAATTTTCCGGGTAGAAAAGGGGTGTTACATTAGTGGTATCAGAGCAGTTTCGGTCTGTCCGGCCAAGTTGTCAAGTTATTGTGTCATTGACGATCAAGTATTGTCAATTAGATCTAACTGTTGCTTATGATTGTAGTGATTAGTTGAGATGGCTGGAAGGAATGATGCTGTTATTGCTGCTGCGTTGGCTGCTATGGCTCAGGCCGTGGAGGGTCACAGAATGCTGGTGAGAATGCTGGAGGATCTCGTAGTTTGTCTACCTTTCAGAGAGAGAATCCGCCTACCTTCAAGGGCAAGTATGATCCTGATGGGGCTTTGGCTTGGTTGAAAGAGATGGAGAGGATCTTTCGTGTGATGGACTGCACTCCAGCACAGAAGGTCCGTTATGGTACGCATATGCTAGCAGAAGAGGCCGATGACTGGTGGTTAGAGGTTAGGCAGAGATTGGAGACTGCAAACGAAGAGATCACTTGGGCTGTGTTCCCTAGGGAGTTTATGAGAAAATATTATCCGGAGGATGTCCGAAGCAAGAAAGAGATTGAGTTCCTGGAGCTGAAACAAGGGAATATGTCTGTGACTGAGTATGCTGCTAAGTTCGTGGAATTAGCAAAGTTTTACCCGCATTATAGTGAAGCGACTGCTGAGTTTTCCAAGTGCATTAAGTTTGAGAATGGGCTGCGTCTTGAGATTAAGAAGGCGATTGGCTACCAGAAGATCCGTGTTTTCTCCGACCTGATTGATAGCTGCAGAATTTATGAGGAAGACAACAATGCTCACTACAAGATTATGAATGAGAAGAGGAGCAAATTTCAAAGTTGTGGTAAGCCGTATGATGTTCCTGCTAGAAGCTGGTCACAAGAGTAATGTGTGCAAAGCTGAAGTGAAGAAGTGTTACCGCTGTGGTAAGGAGGGTCATGTGGTGGCTGAGTGTGAGCGTAAGGAGGTAGTTTGCTACAACTGTGGTGAAGGAGGGCGCATTAGTACGCAGTGTCCGAAGCCGAAGAAAGAAAGGTCCAGTGGAAAAGTGTTTGCTTTATCAGGTGAAGAGCCTACTGAAGATGATGGACTTATTAGAGGTACGTGCTTCACTAATGGTACTCCTTTAAAATCTATTGTTGATACCGGTGCTACTCATTGATTTATTGCTGCTGATTGTTGTAAGGGGTCGGTAACTACTTCTCTAGTGTGTTCTCAGTGTCCCTTGTCGATCTTCGACAGAGACTTTGTTGTGGATTTTGTTTGTTTGCCGTTGAGCGGATTGGATGTAATCTTGGGTATGAACTGGTTAGAGTATAACCATGTCCATATTAATTGTCGTAGCAAGTCTGTGAGCTTTGGAGGAGAGGAGTCTGGTCTGTTATCCGCTAGTCAGTTGCGGAAGTTGATGAAGGAAGGAGTTCAGTTATACTCGCTGATGGCATCGTTGTCTGTTGAGAATCAAGCTATCATTGAAGAGTTGCAGGTGGTGCGCGAGTTTCCTGATGTTTTCCCTGATGAGATTCCAAGTGTACCGCCAGAAAGGGAAGTTGAATTCTCTATTGATCTTGTACCTGGTACCAGACCTGTTTCTATGGCACTGTACAGGATGTCCGCATCCGAATTGTCTGAGTTGAAGAAGCAACTTGAGGATCTGCTCGAGAAGAAGTTTGTGAGGCCGAGTGTATCACCGTGGGGAGCTCCTGTGCTGTTAGTGAAGAAGAAGGATGGTAGTATGAGACTCTGTGTGGATTATCGGCAGTTGAATAAGGTGACAATTAAGAACAAGTATCCACTTCCGAGGATAGACGATTTGATGGATCAGTTGGTGGGTTCTCAAGTATTCAGTAAGATTGATTTAAGATCGGGTTATCATCAGATCAAGGTGAAGGACGAAGATATTCAGAAGACGGCTTTCAGAACCCGTTATGGTCATTATGAGTATTCGGTGATGCCGTTCGGTGTTACTAACGCACCTGGAGTATTTATGGAATATATGAATCATATATTTCATACTTACTTAGATCGGTTTGTAGTGGTGTTCATCGACGACATTCTGATTTAATCTAAATCGGAGGAAGAGCACGCCGAGCATCTGAGGTTAGTATTGGAGGTACTGAAGGAAAAGAAGTTGTATGCGAAGTTGTCAAAGTCTGAGTTCTGGTTGAAGGAAGTGAGTTTTCTCGGTCATGTCATTTCTGGTAGTGGTATTGCGGTGGATCCGTCGAAAGTAGAAGCCGTGTTGAATTGGGAAGCCCCGAAGTCGGCTACTGAAATTAGAAGCTTTTTGGGATTGGCCGGCTATTATAGGAGATTCATTGAAGGTTTTTCTAAGTTAGCACTTTCGTTAACTCAGTTAACCTGCAAATGAAAGGCTTTCGTTTGGGACGCCCGTTGTGAAGAAAGTTTCGTGGAATTGAAGAAGAGATTGACAACGTCTCCTGTCTTGACGTTGCCCAATCCAAAAGGGTCGTTCGTGGTGTATTGCGATGCTTCGAAAATGGGTTTAGGTGGTGTGCTTATGCAGGATGGGAAGGTTATTGCGTATGCATCGAGACAGTTAAGAGTTCATGAGAAGAATTATCCCACTCATGACTTGGAGTTAGCTGCAGTGGTCTTTGTGCTGAAGATTTGGAAGCACTATCTCTTTGGTTCCAGATTTGAGGTGTTTAGTGATCATAAGAGCTTGAGATATTTGTTTGACCAGAAGGAGTTGAATATGAGGCAGCGACGATGGTTGGAGTTGTTGAAGGACTATGATTTCGGTTTGAACTATCATCCAGGCAAAGCTAATGTCGTGGCTGATGCTTTAAGCCGGAAGGCTTTGCATATGTCGACTATGATGGTTAAGGAGTTAGAACTAATTGAGGAGTTCAGAGATATGAGTCTGGTTTGTGAAGTGACACCTCAGAGTGTTAAGTTAGGGATGTTGAAGATTGGTAATGATTTTCTGAACAGCATCAGAGAAGCCCAGAAATCAGATGTTAAACTGGTAGACTTGACGGTCGGGATTGATCGATCTGAGAATGAGGACTTCAGGTTGGATTCCCAAGATGTGTTGAGGTTCCGTGGTAGGATTTGTATTCCTGATGATGCAGACATGAAGAGAGCCATTCTTGAAGAGAGTCACAGAAGTAAGTTAAGTATTCATCCGGGAGCTACAAAGATGTATCAAGACCTGAAGAAGTTGTTTTGATGGCCTGGTATGAAGCGAGATGTGGCGCAGTTCGTTTATGCATGTTTGACTTGCCAGAAGTCAAAGGTTGAGCATCAGAAGCCTGCTGGGTTGATGCAACCGTTAGAAATTCCAGAGTGGAAATGGGATAGCATTTCGATGGACTTTGTGACGGGATTGCCTAATACTGCGAAAGGGTATGATGCAATTTGGGTGATTGTTGACAGGTTAACGAAATCGTCTCATTTTGTTCCTATCAGCATCACGTATCTGGTGTCGAAGTTGGCGGAGATTTATATCCGGGAGATTGTGAAGCTTCATGGAGTTCCTATGAGTATTGTTTCGGATAGAGATCCGAGGTTCACTTCAGATTTCTGGAAGAGTTTGCAAGAGAAGTTGGGATCTAAGTTGAGGTTGAGTTCGGCATATCATCCTCAGACAGATGGTCAGTCAGAGAGGACAATTCACTCATTAGAAGATTTGTTGAGGGCTTGTGTCTTGGAACAAGGAGGTTCGTGGGATTCCTACCTTCCACTGATAGAGTTCACGTATAACAACAGTTACCATTCTAGTATTGGGATTGCACCTTTTGAAGCATTATATGGTCGGAAGTGTAGAACCCCGCTGTGTTGGTATGAGTCAGGAGAGAGTGTGGTGCTTGGACCGGAGATTGTTCGAGAGACAACTGAAAAAGTGAAGTTGATTTGTGAGAAGATGAAGGCTTCACAGAGTCGACAGAAGAGTTATCACGACAAGCGGCGGAAAGATTTAGAGTTTCAAGCGGGTGAGCATGTATTTTTGAGAGTCACTCCAGTGACCGGTGTTGGACGCGCTTTGAAGTCGAAGAAGCTCATTCCTCGTTTCATTGGTCCTTATCAGATTTCAGAGAGAGTCGGGAATGTTGCATATAGAGTGGCTTTACCGCCTAACCTTTCGAATTTGCATGACGTGTTTCATGTGTCGCAACTTCGGAAGTACATTTCAGATCCATCTCATGTAATCCGCATGGATGAGGTGAAGGTACGGGATAATCTCACGGTGGAGACGATGCCTGTACGAATCGAAGGTCATGAGGTGAAAGTTTTAAGAGGTAAGGAGATTGCGTTGGTGAAAGTAGTCTGGCTAGGAGCTGCCGGAGAGAGCATACCGTGGGAGCTGGAGAGCAAGATGCGGGAATCCTATCCCGAGCTGTTTGAATCAGGTAAATTTCGAGGACGAAATATTCTAAGTGGGGGAGAGTTGTAACGCCCAAATAATTTAATTATTTATTTAATTAAATTATTTAGGTATTTTATTAGTATAGTTATATTAAAATAATAATATGATATTTTATTTAAATCAGGGAATGATGTTAGTAATTAAGCTGAGTAGTAGACGGGGGCCCGTGATCCAAGGGCCCAAGGGCATAGGCGCATGAAGGAGAGTATTGGTTAGGGTTTGGAATCATTTTGCGCATTCTTGGAGAAAAGAAAAAGAAAGAGAGATTTGCAAAGAGAGGAGAGAGGGAAACGACGCACCAAGGAGAAAGAAGAGAGGAGCTCTGTTCCTGTGGTTCTTTGGAGTCTTCGTGCAAATCTCGCATTCGGCAAATCTAAGGTAAGGGTGGGCTCTACCTTTATAATAGGGTGTATGGTGGGTGTTATGTGGGATATAGGTTCTATGATGCCTCTTTGATCTTGTTAATGTTGATTTAGTGATGTTTGAATGTACTCATGTTGATTGAAATTGGTGTTTGGTGATTGATCAAGGTGAAAATTTGGTGTTTGGTCTTTGGTGCGATTTGGTGTTGCTGTCTTGGTTGCTGGAAAAGGCGCCCTGCTCCTGGGCGCCGTGGCTGTGTCATGTTTTGTTCCTGCTGAAGGCGCCCTGTTGCTGGGCGCCGAGCCAGTGTTGTTCCTGTTGCTGAATGTGGCGCCCTAGGCGCCCAGTGGTGGTTCTGTGTTGTTGCCGGAAGTGGCGCCCAAGGCGCCCAGTGCTGGTTGTTGTGCTGAAAATGGCGCCCTAGGCGCCCAGTGTGTTCCTGTTGTTGCTGAAAGTGGCGCCCTAGGCGCCCAGTGTTGTCTTGCGCGTTTCTGTGTTGTTGGGGAAGGCGCCCTAGGCGCCCAGTGATGTTCCCATGTCCTGTTGTTGCTGTTTGCCTGCCTGTGTGGCTGTTGTACTAGGCGCCCTGCCCCTGGGCGCCAATCCTGTTGATGTTGCTGTTGTGCTAGGCGCCCTGCTCCTGGGCGCCATGTCTGATGTTGCTGCTGTTGTGCTAGGCGCCCTGTTGCTGGGCGCCATGTCAGTTTGTGTTACTGTTGTGCTAGGCGCCCTGTTGCTGGGCGCCATGTCTGTTTGTGTTGTTGTTGTACTAGGCGCCCTGTTGCTGGGCGCCAGTTCTTGTTGTGTTGCTGTTTCACTAGGCGCCCTGTTGCTGGGCGCCAGTTTCTGTTTTTCTACTGATGCTCTTGGCGCTCTGTTGCTGGGCGCCAGTTTCTGGCTGTTGTTGTTGCCTGCAAGGCGCCCTGTTGCTGGGTGCCAGTTTCTGGCTGTTGTTGTTGCCTGCTAGGCGCCCTGTTGCTGGGCGCCAGTTTCCGGTTGTTGTTGTTGCCTGCTAGGCGCCCTGTTGCTGGGCGCCAGTTTCTATTGTGATGTTGCCTCTTTGCGCCCTGTTGCTGGGCGCCAGTTTCTGTTTTGTTGATGATGCTGCTAGGCGCCCTGTTGCTGGGAGCCAGTTCCTGCCATGTCTAAAACAAATGTTGCTGTCTTCCAAAAATGGTGTTGCTGTCACTGTAAAATTAATGTTGCTATTTTCTAAAGATGATGGTGCTGTTTGCTGTTAAATAAATGCTGCTGTTGCTGTAAGTTAAGGTGCTGTTTGCTGTAAAATAAATGTTGCTGTTGCTGTAAGTTAAGATGCTGTTTGCTGTAAAATAAATGCTGCTGTTGCTGTAAGTTAAGGTGTTGTTTGCTGTAAAATAAATGCTGCTGTTGCTGTAAAATAAATGTGTTGTTGCTGTAAAATGAATGTTGTTGTTGCTGTAAAATAAATGTTGATGTTGCCGTAAAATAGATGTTACTGTTGCTGTGAATCAATGTTACTGTTGCTATAAATTAATGTTGCTGTTCGCTGTAAATCTATTGGTGTTTTTGGTGTAGGTGGTTGTTGATGTTACGGTCAAGTCGTTAGACTGTCCTATAGGTGCTGGTGTTATTGGTGATGATATAACAGGTGATGTGCCGATTTTATTGGCTAAGGTGATAGGTGATGGGTCTATGACCATTTGTTGATATTGTTGTTGATTGTCTTTGGTGCATTGTTCATGGTGTCGCATACAATTCATATGCATTATTTTGGTGATGAAGGCTTCGGCCTTGGAGCTATAGGTGATGATGGTGATGCTCATACAAGTGATGACGCCCTTATTGGCTATTTTATTGGTGATGACTGGTACCACATGCATATACCCGTTGGTGTGGGTTGCATCTCATATACTTACTCATGATGTTGGTGATGATTTTTGGTGACTTGTAATTTGATGTTGTTGTCAAGCGGGAGATATAGTTGTCGTAACTCTAGCATATTGCCTATCATATATGCTATTATAATGTTAGATATCTCACCCCTTCTGTTTGAATGTTACCCCTATGTTGGTAACGTGCAGGTGATTGCGAGTGAAGGCATGTCTACCTTCGCTAGTTGAGTCGGTGTCGTCGCTCTGATACGTAGCACTCGGGGGGATGAACGCTAGTTTTTATTAGTTGTCTTTATTATTTAATTTCTGTAGTTTTACGGTGGTGTTATGATTAATTGTTGAACCGTTATTTTATTCCGCTGCATGGTGATGGAGTTACTGTTATGTATCGTACTATTTTAATGGTGAAATTTATTTATTGACGTGTGATGTTTATTGGTGTAAATGTGGCATCCATTGTGGGTGTAGCGAAAAATGTTTTGAAACTCTGATTTTTGTCAAAAAAAATTCGGGTAGAAAAGGGGTGTTACAAATAGCGCAATGGATGTGGCGAGATTTATGGTCCGAACGAAACACTACGATGTCTTCAACGTGGTGGTCCATGCACAAATCAACGGATCTTTATTCCATATTAAGGTCTTTGAGGAGTGGTGTGGCCTGATGCACTGGAATGGCTCAACTCAACCAATTAATGAGGAAGTTACTTCAGAATCGGATGACAATAGTGAAGGTGACGATGACAGTCCTCCATTTTTTCCGGAGGATGAGTTTGTGCCAGAGTCAGAAGATGAGGAGGAGCAGGGTAGGCCAAGCGATGCAGACAATTTCACCATTGCTGAAGGTACCGTATTGGGAAGTGCTAATCCTAGGGGGGTGTGGAGAAGGCATCCATGGAAACTAATAGGCAGGATGAGGCTTCAATCAGTGGAACGGCGCATGGGGTAAACCACAAACCAATGCTGATGGGTTTCGAAGATGTGGGGTCACCAAAGGTAGAATGGGAGAGCTGTGAGGTAGTGGGGGAATGGTTGGATGAACGGGGACCGAATACTGGGGGAATCTTAATTGAAACTACAACATGCCCAGTGGAGTGTGGGCCTAGTGCAGTTAATGAAGGTAGAGGGTCTTTAGAATGTCAGGATACAGGAAACACAAAGGCAATCAAAGGCAAGAGTAGGAAGAGGGGGAAAAACAACAAAGAAGGGCAAAAGAGCAAACAAGGTGGTGGCGGGAGGGGAGTAACAATTGGGATAGTTAAAGAAGATGGTAGGAGGTTGATTCCGTCTCTTAGTCTGTCGAAGTCATTTTCCTCTGAAAACGTCGGGGGTGTAGTGCGCAATGCCCCTGGGGCCAACCTCTCAGTCTCTGCGAAGGAGGGATTGATGGAGGCTTCGATAGGAACAAGGTCAATAGGGGACACAGAGATCTGAGCTGGGAACGTAAGAAACTTGGGTGAATATGAGCTTCAGTTGGCGTCGAAGATATGGTGCATCGCAAAAGAGGCTCTAGGGGTAACAGGTGGGAATCTTGACAATGAGTATAGAAACAAGATATTGGCGTTGGAGCATCGTGACCAGGGTGCGGTATCAAAGAAGGGGAAAAACAACTCTTCTCAATGTTAGAATAGACTTTAAACATGCGTGGGTGGGGAGGTGCTGCCAAACGACGACACCTCAAGAAACTTATTACTACAGGTAATTTTGACTGTTGTATGCTTCAAGAGACAAAATGCAGCAACTTAACAAAAAGAATGATAGGAAGTATTTGGCCCAATTCACACTTTGAATGGGTTAGTAAGGACGCTAATGGGCAGTCTGGGGGTCTTCTATGTGTATGGAAGGAAGGATGTATGGATGTGCAATTTTCCTTCACAGGAGAGCACTTTGTGGGGGTAGGAACGTTGTCGGAGGGCAGAGTATGTTACTTAGTGAATGTTTATTCAGAATGCAACATGGCAGGCAAACGGCGCTTATGGGATAGCTTAAGGAAGTTGAAAGAGGAGTTTGTCGAGGGGGATTGGTGTATAGCAGGAGACTTCAATGCAATTATGTCAAAAGAGGAACGATCTGGGGGCTCAGCTAGTTTTAGCGTTACAGAGATGAGGGAATTTTCGGCTTTCATGGAGATGGGTTTGATTGATGTGCCAGCCTTTGGCAAAAAAATTACTTGTTTTGGCTCAAATGGGAGAGCTAGCCGTATTGACAGAATATTGGTGTCCGGGGGATTGGTGGCAAGATGGAACATTTCTGCGCAGTGGGTTGGTGCTCAAGACATCTCTGACCATTGCCCGGTTTGGCTGATGTGCTCTACAACGGACCTGGGACCGAAGCCTTTTAGATTCAATAATTGTTGGCTTGAGCATGCAAATTTTATGCAGTTTGTGAAGGAGGGTTGGGACTCATGTGCAGTGAGGGGGAGAGGTGACTATGTTATTAAAGAAAAATTCAAATGGTTGAGAGATAAATTGAGAGGATGGAATCGTGAGGTATTCGGCAACAAAGATTTACAGATTGAGAAGATTGTGCAAGATCTGAACGAGGTGGAAGAGACTGCTACTCAGGGTGGGCCCTATAATGAAACACAAAGGAAAGCTCATAGTGCCCAATTCTGGAATGAACTCCATGCCAAGGAAAGCCTTTTTGCCCAAAAGTCAAGAGTAAGGTGGTTGGCTGAGGGGGACGCTAATAGTAGATTCTTCCATTCTCACGTCAGGGGCAACCGGCAAAGAACACGGATTCTGAAATTGAAAGTGAATGAGGCATGGGAGGAGGAGGTGGTTGGTCTCAAGCTAGCGGTAAAGGAACATTTTGAGAAGAGCTACAAGGAAGAAGCATTTGCAAGGCCGAAACTGGATGGTATCTCCTTTAAACAAATAACAAGGGAGGATAATGATTTGCTCACAGCACCTATAACTGTTGATGAAGTCAAGGAGATTGTGTGGGAGTGTGATGGCAACAAGTTCCCGGGGCCAGATGGTTTCAACCTCAATTTCTTCAAGAGTTGCTGGGAGATTGTTAATCCGGAAGTTATGAAATTTACTGAGGAGTTTCAAAGGAAGGCGAAACTACCAAAAGCAATAAGTGCTTCGTTTTTGACATTTATTCCGAAAGTTAAAAACCCACAGGGGCTTACGGAGTATAGGCCCATAGCACTTATTGGTAGCTTATACAAAATTTTGGCAAAGGTGTTGGTGGGAAGGATGAAAAAAGTGATGAAGAATGTGATTTCAGAGTGCCAAAATGCCTTCTTAGCGGGACGTAACATCTTGGATGGTTTAGTAGTGGTAAACGAAATCCTTGATATGGCAAAACGGAACAAAACAGGATGTGTGGTGTTGAAGGCTGATTTCGCGAAAGCATGCGATTCCGTCAATTGGACGTATCTTGATTATATGCTGGGGAGATTGGGGTTTAATGATAGATGGAGGAGATGGATGAAAGTATCTGTCTCGTCCAACTCCATTGCGGTCTTGGTGAATGGTAGCCCATCGGAAGAGTTCGTGGCCCAAAAAGGCTTAAAGCAAGGTGATCCTTTATCCCCTTTCTTGTTTCTTGTGGCGGCGGAAGGATTGGCGGGTTTAGTTCGTAAGGGTGAAGAATCTAATTGCCTAAAAGGATTCCAGGTAACTGATCAACTTTCGATTTCATTATTACAATTTGCGGATGACAAAACTTTTTTTTGTGATGGAAAAGACAAGAGTATTTGGAGCCTCAAATCAATATTGAGAAGCTTTGAGTTGGTTTCGGGACATAAAGTAAATTTCGCAAAGAGTAATGTCATTGGCATCAACATTGAAAGAAGAGTGTTAGATGTTATCTCGCATTTTCTTGCGTGCAAGGTGGGATCGGTTCCTTTCAAATTTTTGGGTGTTCCGGTTGGGAATAATCCGAGAAGAGTGGGCACATGGCAACCTATAATCGAAGCTATCAAAGCGAGACTGAACGGCTGGAAAAGTCGGCAACTATCTATTGGTGTCAGAGTAACACTTATCAACTTGGTCCTATCATCACTGCCACTATATCTCTTCTCTTTCTTCAAGGCACCAAAGGGGTTATTGAGGAAATTGTAAGGCTACAAAGAAGGTTCTTATGGGGAGGCGATGAAGATCACAAGAAGGTTGCTTGGGTTAGTTGGGAAGTGATTTGTCTGCCCAAGGAGCGGGGAGGGCTTGGTGTTAAAAATCTAGAAGCCTTCAATTTGGCACTTCTAGCAAACTGGAGGTGGAGATATCTTGTAGATGACGAGGCGTCTTTGTGGAAAAAAATTCTGGTACATAGGTATGGTAATATCACTGGCTGGAACGGTGAAGTGGGAAATATGAATAGGTGGAAGCGTTCCTCATTATGGTGGCGGGACTTGTCAATAATGGGCAACGGCAACGACATTGGTGGGCATTGGTTTATGGAATTGAGCAGGAAAGGGTTAGGAGGGGGAACAACGATATGTTTTTGGACGGATGTGTGGCTGGGTAGAGACTCTTTCGCTGAACTCTTCCCTGCCCTCTGTAACACCCCTTTTCTACCCGGTAATTATTTTATTAAATCAGAGTTTCAAAATTTTATTCATACTTTGAAAAGAGATGTCACACATAAATCCACATCACATCATGCATCATTCTAAAATAGTTCATCGTCAATAATAATGCGATCGATACATAGCACATCACCACTGGCGTGAGCTCAAAACGCTCAATTCAATCAACATAGTAAAACTCAGCATTTACACAGCGGAAAGTCATAAAAACATCAACTACAACAGTCAAATAATCAAAATAACTAAGGTTCATTCCCTCCCCACTGAGTGCTACGTATCAGAGCAGACGACCCGACTCAGCTAACGAAGGTACCTAAGCCTTCACTCGAGATCACCTGCACGTTACCGCATAGGGGTAACATTCAAACAGAAGGGGTGAGTTCATCTAACAATATAATAGTGCATATGATAAGTATTATGCCAGAGCTACAAACGCTATATAAACCACATCGCAACATCAAATCAATCATCACAATGTCATGAACATGTATGAAATGCAACCCATCACAACGGGCGTATGCATGCGGTACCTGTCATCATCGTCACTAAATAGCCTTTATGGCATCATCGTCACTAAATAGCCTTTATGGCATCATCGTCACTTGTTTATATACATGAGATGTATGAGACACCATGACATGCACCAGAGACAGTCCCATACAAGCACAGTCAACTTAACGACCCATCACTTACCAATTTGCCAATAAAAGGCACATCACCTGTCAAGTTATCGTCACACATACATTTGCCACTAACATTCATCGTCATTAACATAATCGTAGCTATCAGCCTTTATGGCATCATCGTCACTTATAAAACCACAACTTTTATTCACCATCAATACCATCGTCAATCAAGGTAATAGCCACTAGGGGCGTTATCGTCAAAAACATCAACACATCATTATTTACACCGGGACACTAATATTACCGATTACATCAAAAGGTTTGACTTCAGCTCACGACACCAAATAGGACACCAAGAAGGGGTTTTTAAACATCGACATAGTTTTACAACGCCAACAACAACGACCACCGGGGACAGCCACTTGAGACGCCCAGAAACTATCTAAAAAATAACAATTTACCTTAAAGTGGAATATACCAGTAGGAAACAGAATAAGCTGCACAACGCACTTTGAAACACTTAAAACGGACACCCGAGTCAAAAGATATGTCAAAAACAAAACCGGGGAACATTTGGGCAACATCCTGAAAATGGCGCCCAGGCACTGGGCGCCTAGCAGGGAACAAGCTGGAAACTGGCCAGCAACAAGAACTGGCGCAGGAAGGGGATTCTGGTGCCCAGCAACACAGCAACACAGAAACTGGCGCAGGAAGGGTATCCTGGCGCACAGCAACACAGCAACACAGAAACTGGCGCGGGAAGGGGATCCTGGCGCCCAACAACGCAGCAACACAGAAACTGGCGCAGGAAGGGGATCCTGGCGCCCAGCAACACAGCAACACAGAAACTGGCGCAGGAAGGGGATCCTGGCGCCCAGGGGAGCAACGCAACACAGAAAAACTGGCGCAGGCAGAAACTAGCGCCCAGGGAGCAACGCAACACAGAAAAACTGGCGCAGGCAGAAACTAGCGCCCAGGGAGGGGATCCCAGTGACATTTCAGAATACGCAACTTAGCAACCAAAACTCAGCACCAATGACATCCAGGTAACATAACTATACGGAAACACAACTGAGGAACGCAACACGGGCAGCCAAAATTAGGCTCCCTTGGCGCCCCTCTGCGCCAACAACAGGATTCTGGTGCCCAGGCTCAGGGCGCCTAGCCGCCCCTGCGCCAAGACACCACAACACACACACCCACGCACAGCCACACACCCTGGGCGCCAAAAACAGCAACACCACATCTTGGCACACGGCGCCCACACCCAGGGCGCCAAGCCAGCAACACATGCACACAGCACCTTGGCACGCGAGACACACCCAGACACGGCGCCCATGCACTGGGCGCCAAAAACAGCAACTGAAACACCAGCCAACATGGACAGGCACGGCGCCCAGGCATGGGGCGCCAAAAACAACACTAAGACCATGGCGCCCATGGCACCCTAGGGTCACTAGATTTCGATTTTTCACCAATTCAAATCACCAATTTTCAAACACCAATACCAATCACCATGAATTGTCAATCACAACATAAAAAAACAATTTGTCAAACACCTAGCATGCAATTCGTATCAACAACTATGAACACCAAATTTCTAGAGTTGCAACAAATCACCAACAACCAATTTAAACAATTCGAGCAAGGTCATGGCAATATAGGTCTAAGCCCCCACCCTAATACCCATCATACCCACCATTATAGTGAAAGGGAGATCTCACCCTTACCTTATATTAGGAGAGCACCACTTCCCTTGAGCAAGTCACCTACAGAACCTCAGCAACACGGCTTCCTTCTCCTCCTTGAAATTTGCGAATCCTCTTCTCTTTCTCCTCTCCCTTGTGTGCCGTTTTCTTTCTCTCTTCTCCTCTCTCTACTTCGCAAGCTTCCTTTTCTTTTCCTCTCACTCTAATTCGCATATCCACTAATCCCTAGCCTAGGCGCTTCTCCTATGCGCCTAGCTAGCGGGCTTGGATCACGGGCTTCCTCCAACTTAAGCCCGATCACTAACGCCATCACCTAAAATCCAATTACACACCTCTCAATCCATCGTTAATATAATTACACTAATTAAAATAAATAAAATAAATAATTGAATACCTAAATATTTAATTAAATAATTTAATGAAACATTTGGGGCGTTACAACTCTCCCCCACTTAGAATGTTTTCGTCCTCGAAAACTCACCTGGATCAAACAGCCCGGGATAGGACTCCCGCATCTTGCTCTCCAGCTCCCAAGTCATGCTCTCTCCAGCAGCTCCTAGCCAAACTACTTTCACCAACGCAATCTCCTTGCCTCTTAAAGCTTTCACCTCATGACCTTCAATCCGTACAGGCATCGTCTCCACGGTGAGATTATCCCGTACTCGCACATCACCCGCTTGAAGTTTCAAATCATTCCTTCGCTTATTACGATGACTCTTCTGTCTACTTTGCGAAGTCTCCCCTTGCTCCCGAATCAATTTCCGCGATTGTCTAGCAGGCAACAAACCAACTTCCTCCTTCTCAGGCGTAAGAAAACTTACAGACTTGCTATGACAATTGATATGGGCATGGTTATACTCTAACCAGTTCATACCTAGAATCACATCCACTCCGCTTAACAGCAACCGAATTAAATCAACAACAAAGTCTCTGTCGAAAATCGACAAGGGACACCCAGAACACACAAGAGAAGTAGTCACCGTCCCATTAGCTGCAGTGTCGACAACCATCTCTCCATCCATAGAAGACAACGCAAGACCCAATCTTTCAACGCAATCAGCAGCAATAAAACAAAGAGTAGCACCGGTATCAACAATATAAGTTAGAGGGATACCATCAATGAAGCATGTACCTCTAATAAGTCCGCCCTCCTTAGAAGTCTCTGACCCTGCCAAAGCGAACATTCTTCCACCAGCTCGTCCCTTCTTCGGTTTCTGACACTGACTACTGATGTGTCCTCCTTCGCCACAGTTGAAACAAACCACCTCCTTATGCTCACATTTGGCCGCCACATGACCGTCCTTACCGCACTTGAAACACTTATTTACGTCGCTTCTGCACATGACACTCTTGTGGCCAGGCTTGCCACACTTAAAACACACAATGCTAGCAGGGGCATCTCCCCCACTAGTCCTCTTACCATCAGCAGCTTCCGGTTCACCTCTACCAGCAGGAGCATCATACGGCTTACCACGACTCTGAGACCTGCCCTTCTTATCGTTCACAATCTTGTAGTGGGCCTTACTATCCTCCTCAAAAATCCTACAACTATCAATCAAGTCAGCAAAGACACAGATCTTCTGATATCCGATAGCCTTCTTGATCTCGGGCCTCAAACCATTCTCAAACTTGATACACTTAGAAAACTCAGCATTAGCTCCAGTGTAATGCGGATAAAACTTTGCTAGCTCCACGAACTTTGCAGCATACTCAGGTACAGACTTACTCCCCTGTTTTAGCTCCAGGAACTCAATCTCTTTCTTCCCTCGGACATCTTCAGGATAATACTTTCGGTTAAACTCTCTGCTGAACACTTCCCAGGTAACCTCTTCATTAGCAGCCTCCAACCTCTGCCTCGTCTCTAACCACCAATCATCAGCTTCCTCAGCTAACATGTGCGTACCATAGCGTAACATGTGCGTACCAATCATCACTCAAAAAATCCTCTCCATTTCTTTCAACCAAGCCAAAGCACCATCGGGATCATACTTGCCCTTGAACGTGGGCGGATTCTCTCTCTGAAAGGTAGCCAAACTCCGAACCCCAGCATTCTGTTGATTCTACACAGCTTGTGCCATAGCAGCTAGAGCAGCAGCAATTGCAGTATCGTTCCTCCCAGCCATCTCAACTCAAAGCTACAACAGAAACAAGAGTTAGGATGAAAGACAATAGTTGGTCGCTAATTGATACAACGACTCGACGACTTGGCCTGACGGACCAACCATTGCTCTGATACCACTAATGTAACACCCCTTTTCTACCCGGTAATTATTTTATTAAATCAGAGTTTCAAAATTTTATTCATACTTTGAAAAGAGATGTCACACATAAATCCACATCACATCATGCATCATTCTAAAATAGTTCATCGTCAATAATAATGCGATACATAGCACATCACCACTGGGGTGAGCTCAAAACGCTCAATTCAATCAACATAGTAAAACTCAGCATTTACGCAGCGGAAAGTCATAAAAACATCAACTACAACAGTCAAATAATCAAAATAACTAAGGTTCATTCCCTCCCCACTGAGTGCTACATATCAGAGCAGACGACCCGACTCAGCTAACGAAGGTACCTAAGCCTTCACTCGAGATCACCTGCACGTTACCGCATAGGGGTAACATTCAAACAGAAGGGGTGAGTTCATCTAACAATATAATAGTGCATATGATAAGTATTATGCTAGAGCTACAAACGCTATATAAACCACATCGCAACATCAAATCAGTCATCACTGCATGTCATCACAATGTCATGAACATGTATGAAATGCAACCCATCACAACGGGCGTATGCATGAGGTACCTGTCATGGCATCATCGTCACTAAATAGCCTTTATGGCATCATCGTCACTTGTTTATGCACATGAGATGTATGAGACAGCATGACATGCACCAGAGACAGTCCCATACAAGCACAGTCAACTTAACGACCCATCACTTACCAATTTGCCAATAAAAGGCACATCACCTGTCAAGTTATCGTCACACATACATTTGCCACTAACAGTCATCGTCATTAACATCATCGTCGCTAATAGCCTTTATGGCATCATCGTCACTTATAAAACCACAGCTTTTATTCACCATCAAGACCATCGTCAATCAAGGTAATAGCCACTAGGGGCGTTATCGTCAAAAACATCAACACATCATTATTTACACCGGGACACTACTATTACCGATTACATCAAAAGGTTTTACTTCAGCTCACGATACCAAATAGGACACCAAGAAGGGGTTTTTAAACATCGACATAGTTTTACAACGCCAACAACAACGACCACCGGGGACAGCCACTTGAGGCGCCCAGAAACTATCTGAAAAATAACAATATTTACCTTAAAGTGGAATATGCCAGTAGGAAACAGAATAAGCTTCACAACGCACTTTGAAACACTTAAAACGGACACCTGAGTCAAAAGATATGTCAAAAACAAAACCGGGGAACATTTGGGCAACATCCTGAAAATGGCGCCCAGTGCCTGGGCGCCTAGCAGGGAACAAGCTGGAAACTGGCCAGCAACAGGAACTGGCGCAGGAAGAGGATCCTGGCGCCCACCAACACAGAAATTGGCGCAGGAAGGGGATCATGGCGCCCAGCAACACAGCAACACAAAAACTGGCGCAGGAAGGGGACCCTGGCGCCCAGCAACAAAAACTGGCGCAGGAAGGGGATCCTGGCGCCCAGCAACACAGCAACACAGAAACTGGCGCAGGAAGGGGATCCTGGCGCCCAGGGGAGCAACGCAACACAGAAAAACTGGCGCAGGCAGAAACTAGCGCCCAGGGAGCAACGCAACACAGAAAAACTGGCGCAGGCAGAAACTAGCGCCCAGGGAGGGGATCCCAGTGACATTTCAGAATACGCAACTTAGCAACCAAAACTCAGCACCAATGACATCCAGGCAACATAACTATACGGAAACACAACTTAGGAACGCAACACGGGCAGCCAAAATTAAGCCCCCTTGGCGCCCATCTGCGCCAACAACAGGATTTTGGCGCCCAGGCTCAGGGCGCCTAGGCGCCCCTGCGCCAAGACACCAGAACACACACACCCACGCACAGCCACACACCCTGGCACACGGCGCCCACACCCTGGGCGCCAAAAACAGCAACACCACATCTTGGCACACGGCGCCTACACCCAGGGCGCCAAGCCAGCAACACACGCACACAGCACCTTGGCACGCGAGACTCACCCAGACACGGCGCCCATGCACTGGGCGCCAAAAACAGCAACTGAAACACCAGGCAACATGGACAGGCACGGCGCCCAGGCATGGGGCGCCAAAAACAACACTAAGACCATGGCGCCCATGGCGCCCTAGGGTCACTAGATTTCGATTTTTCACCAATTCAAATCACCAATTTTCAAACACCAATACCAATCACCATGAATTGTCAATCACAACATAAAAATACAATTTGTCAAACACCTAGCATGCAATTCGTATCAACAACTATGAACACCAAATTTCTAGAGTTGCAACAAATCACCAACAACCAATTTAAACAATTCGAGCAAGGTCATGGCAATATAGGTCTAAGCCCCCACCCTAATACCCATCATACCCACCATTATAGTGAAAGAGAGATCTCACCCTTACCTTATATTAGGAGAGCACCACTTCCCTTGAGCAAGTCACCTACAGAACCTCAGCAACACGGCTTCCTTCTCCTCCTTGAAATTTGCGAATCCTCTTCTCTTTCTCCTCTCCCTTGTGCGCCGTTTTCTTTCTCTCTTCTCCTCTCTCTATTTCGCAAGCTTCCTTTTCTTTTCCACTCACTCTAATTCGCATATCCACTAATCCCTAACGCCATCACCTAAAATCCAATTACACACCTCTCAATCCATCGTTAATATAATTACACTAATTAAAATAAATAAAATAAATAACTGAATACCTAAATATTTAATTAAATAATTTAATTAAATATTTGGGGCGCTACACCCTCTGCGTGCAATGATTCCTCAGTTAGCACCCTCTTTCATCGATCTGGAGGTCGTCAAGGTGGGTGTGGAAGGTGCTAACTGAGGAATCATTGCACGCAGAGGAGGTGCAACAGGCCGAGGAACTCGTAACCATTCTGCAGGGGGTGGAACCGGAGAGAAATAATGGCGACAGATGGATATGGCTGCGTGACGCAGCTGCTTGTTTTTTGGTGAAAAAAATGCTATGACTGGCTGGTTTCTTCTTTTGCAGGTACCCGAGAACCGTTGGAGGAACGTAAGATGAAGGCATGCACAAAAGTGTGGAAATGTGACGCTCCATCAAAAGTTCTAATTTTTTCATGGAGATTATTGCTAAACAGGTTGGCCACACAGGATGCTTTAGCAAGGAAGGGGATCCTGACGTCGGCCCATGATCGGTATTGTGTCCTTTGTTTCAAGGAAGATGAATCAGCAGCTCATGTATTTTTTGAGTGTGATGTTACCAAGGAAGTGTGGAGACTTGTGAGTCAATGGTTGGGGGTCCCCCGGGTTGAGATCACGGATGTGGCGGCGAACTTTTCGGAATTTGGGAAACTAGTGAAGGTGAAGAAGATGAAGAGAGTCAGGCACCTGATTTGGATGGCGGTAACTTGGAGCATTTGGAGAACCAGAAACAATATTATGTTTAGAGGGGAGGTGGCTGCAATCCCATCTATTCTTTACAACGTGAAGTTCAGCGCTTGGAGTTGGTTCATGGCTAGGAAGGGGCGCAACTGTGGAGTTACATGGTCGGATTGGTTACATTGCCCGCTGGGCTGTTTTCTATCATTGTAACACTTTAATGGCTTTTGCCTTGTTCTTTCGTTCGGGGGTACTCTTTTTCCTCCTTGTGTCTTTTTCCCAAAGAGGTTTTGGCCCTTGGAGGTTTTAATGAGACCCCCTGGTTGTAAGGGTTGGTGCACCCCTTGTGCCCCCTTTTAATACCAAATTATTTATCTAAAAAAACAGTGTCAGATGCTGTAGCGCCTGAAGAATTTTATTTTTCAGTTTTTTTATTTTTTTTCTTTTTCTGAAATAGTTGATGGCCCTTTCCCACTTCTCAGAGATATAGCCTTGCAATGCTCTTTACCTGTTGCTTTAGAAGTTGAGGTTTCAGTGGGGGAAGGTAGTGATCCACTAGGCCTTTGAGTAAGAACATTAGCTATCTGCCCCATTTGGATCTCCAGATTCTTGATAGAGGCTTCATGAGTTTGCAAAGTTGTTTTACAATCACTCATGAAGCTTTTCAACAGATTTTCCATAGAGCTATCCATAGCTGGGGCATTTTGCCTTTGATAATTTTGAGCAGGGAATCCTGGTGGTATGACAGGAGTATTAGAATTTGTTGCAGCAGCATTGTTACCTCCCCGTCTGAAATTGGGGTGATTCTTCCAACCAGGATTGTAAGTATTTGAATAGGGATTATTATTCTTGTTGAATCCCACATAATTTACAGACACAAGATTGCCTGGACATTCTTCATATAGATGCTCTCCTCCACAATAAACACGGCTAGTTGAGCCTGGAGGAGCTTGTTCAATGGCAGCTATAGTTGGTTCAGCTGATGCTGTAGCGGCAGCTGCTGTAGCCATGGAGGCGGTGTTCATGTTTTTAATCAAGTTGGTGAGAGAGGCTACCTGTGCTGACAGAGCTGAAACTTCACTAATTTCATGGACACCAGCTACCTTTTTCTGTGGGGTTAGTCTTTCTATTGGCCATTGGTAGCTGTTTGTAGCAATGTTGTCTATCAAGTCACAAGCTTCATTGTAAGAGGTTTTCAGTAATACACCCCCATAAGAAGCATCAAGCATAAGTCTGGTACTTAGGTCCAACCCATTATAGAAGGTTTCCATGTGAATGATTACTGGTATGCCGTGATGTGGACATCTCCTAATCAACTCGTTCCATCTTTCCCATGCCTCAAACAATGATTCAGATTCTTTTTGTTTGAATGCAGTAACTTCATTCTTTATTCTTGCATTTTTGCTAGGTGGAAAATATTTTGCTAAAAGATTTTCGGCCATTTCATTCCAAGTGTGGATAGAGTTAGGCTCTAGAGAAGTTAACCAGGCCTTAGCTCTATCCTTCAAGGAATAAGGAAAAAGTTCTAACTTAAATGCATCATCACTGACTCCTGGAATGATAAAGTTATTTCAAACCTCCAAAAATTACTTTAAGTGTAAATATGGGTCCTCTTGGGGAGAACCACCAAACTGACCTACTGTTTGGAGCATCTGAAACATCATGGGTTTGAATTCAAAATGAGCTGTTTGAAGAACAGGCCTTGCTATGCTTGTCTCCATGGTTTGGGGATCAAACACAGCATAGTCCCTCATAGGTCTGTCCCTATCATTTACCATAACTGCAGGACCTTGATTAATGAATTGTTGCATGTACTAGTCTTCTTCTTCATGTAATGTAGGAGTGGGTGGTCCTCTACCTCGACCACCTGGGTATGATCTGCCTCCTCTACCAGAATTGGTTCTACCACCCTGAGTGGTACCTTTGCCTGAGTTTGTTCTGCCACTGTGTTCAGACATTGTGGGTCTAAGCTGTCTCAGTTTATGAAGTTGTCTCAGTCTCCTAAATCTCCTTCCTGGTTCTGGATCCAACTCGAATTCTGGTGGTTGGCACCTGGGCATGCGCTATAGCAGCTAATGTTGTAACACCAAGAAACAACACACCAGCGTAAAATTTTCACTAATATTGCTAAAAACTTAAACAATAAAAATTAAATGCAATCCCTCGCAACGGCGCCAAAAATTTGTTGTGCAAAAAGTAGTTGTGCAAGTGCACACAATCGCAACAAGTAATATAATGAGAAAGTAAGGATCGTACCCACAAGGATTGATGTTAATTTAAGAGTTTAAGTAGTTAACAGCTTAGTGAAATGGACAAAATAAAAATAACAAGTTTTTGAACATGAAAATAAGAAAGATATTGCTACAACAGTAAGAAAGTTCAAGAGTTTATAAAATGAGTTGGACTGCTCTTTGTTTTATAAATCCCCAAAAGTAAGGCGCTATAACATTGGACGCTATAGCGCTAAGTGCTGTAGCATATGATGTTGTTCCTTTCAGTCACCGACGCCAGGGTTTTGTTACAAGAATCTTATTTCTAAGTTCTAAATAAGTCCACCCCTGTATAATGAAGAACCCACAGTATTCACCTTATGAACTATTGCTCCCCTATGTCTAGAGTTAAGCACAAGTTGTTTAAATGTGTCTTTAAACAACCTTTCATTCATATCAATCCTAGAGTTCAAATCATGGACCATTTCTGTACCCACAACTCTACTCATTTCAGTTGGCCAATCCCAAAACAAGTTTGAAAGCATTAAAATACAAGGATTGAAACGCAAAACATCACAATATTATATTAACAAGACTAAAGGTTCATTACAAACTAGAAGCAATCCAACTACTAAGTGTTTAGCTCATTACAAGCATCATCAACACAATACAAGACAAAATGCTCATATTACCGTAAATGAATAAGGAATAAATGGTTACAAAAGATGCACTCCCTCTATTCCAAGTCATGCACAGCAGGATGATGCTGTAGCGTAGCTTCACAGCGCAGAAAGATAAGAAAATAAGCTAAAAATGAAAGCTTGAAAAATGGAGGTTTAATAGAGGAAATGTGTGTCAAGTATTGTCTCTCTAAAAAAACTCTCCTTAAAGTCGAATGAGGTGCATGGGTGGAGAAGATGGATATATAAAAATATCTCTAGCCCATAAAATATCTCAAGCCCATAAAGTAACTTTACAAAAAGGTGACTTTGACACTTCTCACCAACCAAAAAAACAATCCTTAAATGAAATTGCGCCATGTATCTTGGCTAGCCACTTGGAAGCATCCGTGTCAGAGGGTACAACAAGGGGAAAGATATTCTGCCTTTGACAAAAAGCAACAAGCGCCAAATTGTGACTTCACTTTTTGGTCTTCAGCTGGGTACTTCATATAGCGCTATTGCGCTTACCGCTGCAGCACTAACAAAACATTAAAATATTCACAAGGGCACCCATTGTGCCAAATATTTAACAAATTAGTTCCTAACCCTTCTTTTCTCTAAATAACTAATATTTACTAACTTAAAGAGGACATATTACTTGAGAAGTCACTTAAATTTAAGTCATAAAGGCATAAATAACTCATGTAAAAATGAGTTATCAGCTTGCGAGGCTAAAATAAAAGGTTCATCTTTATACCCTAACTTGTTGAAATTCACCCGCATGAAACCCGAGTCATCCATCTGTACATCATTATTATTGTCAACCCAATTACATTAGAACACAGGCTCCCAAAACATATTGTAATCCAACTCCCATATGTGTTCAATGACACCAAAGTATGACATATTCACGTAAATGGGATTTCAGTCTTTGGCACTTGATGTATGCATAGATTCAGCTACAAGAGTCACCCCACTATTTTGCATTTTACTTTGATCATCATGGGATTTTGTATAGAACGTGTACCCGTTTTGTAGATAACTAGTGTAAGAGAAAACATGTATATTTGGACCTTTTGCTAACCATCTAATCTTTCTGAAATCGAGGTAGGATTCGAAACAGACCCAATATCAATATGATCTTTTAGCCACAGTATGAAACTCCGATTGTGTTCTTTTTTTAACCAGACTTGACTCTTAGTTGGGTGATCACTCTTAAGAATCTCCATGTATGTATTTCGCAACATATGAATCAACCTGACTATCATTGTGTAGAACATATAAGTGTGCTTGCTCTAGTTCTTTCCTGGATACCATCACTATTTTCCTTCCTGTCATCCCTTTACCAACGCTTCTTGTGTGACACACCCTTGGCAGCCCAACAGAATATTCAACACTAGATAGATAGCCGGTGGAGAACTCAATAGCTTCTTCAACTATGTAGCGCTCAGCAATGCAACCCTCGAGTCGTGATCGGTTATTAACATAGCCTTTTATTATCTTCATGTATCGCTCAAACGGGTACATCCATCTCATGTAATATGGGCCACACAATTGTGTCTCTCTAACCAGATGAACTATTAAATGAATCATTATGTCAAAGAATGAAGGCGGAAAAAACATCTCAAACTCACATAAAGTGACAGTAATTGATCTTTGCAGAGCTGGCTGTAACACCCCGTTTCTACCCCTTTAATTTGTACGTCATTATCAGAGTGCTTTCGTTTTCAAAAATAATAATAATATTAGTAGAAAAGAAATGTCACAACTTCATTGATGAAACTCATCGACTACACCATTAACATTCGTGTAGAAACACATTCGTCTCAAAAATCGAACTTCAAAATTAAATCTCATCACAGCGGAAATAATAGCTCACCAAAAAAAATCGCTCAAACACGTCTCACACATCAATAAAATTATTAAAACAGTTAATTAAATAAGTCGTCAACTTTAACCCGCCCCCTAGGTGTTACAATATCAGAGAGCGACTCGAACGTCTCAACAGCTAAAAGGAAGGCAGCATGTCCTTCAATCAGAGTCACCTGCAGCGTTGCCACCATAGAGCAACATTCCAAGCAGAAGGGGTGAGAATTTTCAACAAATTATAATTTAGCATACAGCAGAGTAATATGAGCAAACCATCACACAACATCGTCACTAATATCAACTTCACCGTCGTTACACACAACATCAAACAAAATCACAATTCGTCACCCGTCATAAAAAAATGAATGCACATGAAGATGCAACCCACACCTGGGCATATGCATGATGGTACCATACTCGTCATAATAAGCCACTATGGGCACACCGTCACTGTTTTCTCGTCATAAATAAGCCACTAAGGGCACACCGTCACTAAGAGGCCGAAGCCTATTCGTCATAAGATGCACATGCTATGAGACACTATGTACACATGTGCAATCACCAAAATTTTACTCACCCGGAGTACTCATCATCACCACCATAAGACACTCATAGAGTGTATTCATCATCATCACCATATTAATATCACCACTCTTCATAAACAATCACATTCAAAAATAATGTAACAACATCTTTAAAATTAGGGAATAAACATTTCACTTTACATTTTAAAATTATGGGATAAACATTTCACTTTCATACTTAGGAAGCGCCACAATTAAATTTGGGAATAAACAGTGGCATTTTATGCGCAAAACAGTGGCATCTTGACATCAAATTGAAGCTGAAAAAGTAGCCATTATTTTCGCAAAAGTAGCAGAATTTTTACATCAAATTAAAACTGAAACAGTGGTCTTTCAATTCGCAAAACAGCAGGATTTTTACATCAAATTAAAACTGAAACAGTGGTCTTTCAATTCGCAAAACAGCAGGATTTTTACATCAAATTAAAACTGAAACAGTGGTCTTTCAATTCGCAAAACAGCAGGATTTTTACATCAAATTAAAACTGAAACAGTGGCCTTTCAATTCGCAAAAACAGCAGCTTTAATTTGCAACACAGCAGTATTTTTAATTGGTGAAAACAGCAACATTTTGTGGTGAAAACAGCAACATGACAGCATAATTAAAATACAGCAACAGCACTACTTAATTGACAGCAACAGCACAATTTAAATTACAGCAACAGCAACACATAATTACAGCAACAGCACCAATTAAAATTACAGCAACAACAACACTTAATTACAGCAACAGCACCAATTAAAATTACAGCAACAGCAACACATAATTACAGCAACAGCACAATTTAAATTACAGCAACAGCATAAAATAAATTAACAGCAACAGCACTACAAAATTCTGCAACAGCAACATTGTTTTTATAAAAAAAACAGCAACAACCAAATTCTGCATAACAGCAACATATCTCAAAAAAAACAGCAACTATAATTCTCCTCACGTCATAGGGTAATTCGCACATCAACTCAATAATTTAATCCATCATTCCTCTTCACCTATGATTTTCGAATCCAACCACTAACACAAACCCACAAACCCTCCAAATACTCAATTATAATAAATTGAAAACCGCTCACCCTTACCTCAAATTTTGTATGCCCGAAACCACGACGAATGCGTCACGTGCAAACTCCGCAATCACGACGAGCCAAGGTCACCAAGAAAAATTCGCAGCAGCCCCCTTCCTCCTCTTCTCACCAATTCGCATCCATCACATAGTTCATGGGCAAAATCGCAACATGGAAAGGAAGGGTTTGAGATCATCACTTGGAAGAATTACATAAATGGAAGGGAAGGATCAAGGTACTTACCTAAAGCCAAGATGAAATAAAACCCTCTTTTCCTTCTTGCTGAAAGTCGCACTCTCTCCTCCTCTATGTTTGAAATCGCACCTCACCTTTTCTTCACTCCCTCAGTTGCGCTGAATCTCATTCTTTTGGTGGAATGACACTAATTCTTAGGTTTTAGGGTAAATGGAATGGGCTTGGGTCACTTAAGTGGCTTGGGCCCATTTTTCACACCACTCTTTTTAATTCTTTTCGCCTCCTACAATAAAACAATTATATATAAATTATCCCACTTAAATAAATATTGCATCCCTCCAATAACTTAATTTAATTAATAAATTAAATTATTTTAGGGCGTTACAACTCTCCCCCACTTAGAGAATTTCGTCCTCGAAATTACCTGAATCAAATAATTCTGGATAGGCGTCTTTCATCTTACTCTCCAATTCCCACGTCATGCTCTCGCCAACGGCTCCCAACCAAACTACTTTCACTAAATTAATCTCTTTGCCTCTTAACACTTTTACTTCACGGTCATCAATTCTAACTGGCATAGTCTCCACGGTGAGATTGTCCCGCACCTCCACATCATCTAGTTGAATCACATGAGACGGATCCGCAACATACTTCCGAAGCTGCGACACGTGAAACACGTCGTGCAAGTTTGAAAGGTTAGGTGGTAAGGCCACCCGATATGCAACATTTCCAACTCTCTCCGTAATCTGATACGGCCCGATGAATCGAGGAGTCAACTTCTTTGATTTCAGCGCTCGCCCAACACCAGTCATAGGCGTGACCCTCAAGAACACGTGGTCACCGGCTTCAAATTCTAAATCTTTCCTTCTCTTATCATGGTAACTCTTCTGCCGACTCTGCGACGCTTTCATTTTCTCCCTGATCATCTTTACCTTCTCAGTAGTCTCTCGGACTAGCTCAGGTCCAAGTACTAAACTTTCCCCAGTCTCGTACCAACACACCGGAGTCCTACACCTCCGGCCATACAACGCCTCAAACGGCGCCATTCCGATACTGGAATGATAACTGTTGTTGTAGGTGAACTCAATTAACGGAAGATGAGTATCCCACGCACCTCCCTGCTCTAGCACGCATGACCTCAACAGGTCTTCCAATGATTGGATTGTCCTTTCTGTCTGCCCATCAGTCTGAGGATGATAAGCTGAACTCAACCTCAATTTCGATCCCAACTCCTTCTGTAAACTACTCCAAAACTCCGAAGTGAACCTTGGGTCCCTATCAGACACAATGCACAAGGGAACCCCGTGCAGCTTCACAATCACCTGAATGTAGATTTCCGCCAATCTCGACACTGGATACTTAATACCGATAGGAATAAAATGAGCCGACTTCGTCAACCTATCCACAATCACCCAAATTGAATCATGCCCTCTCACCGTATTGGGTAACCCGGTCACAAAATCCATGGATATACTATCCCACTTCCATTCTGGAACATCCAACGGTTGCATCATTCCCGCAGGCTTCTGATGCTCGACTTTCGATTTCTGACAGGTCAAGCACGAATACACAAACTGCGCCACCTCGCGCTTCAACCCAGGCCACCAGAACATCTTCTTCAGATCTTGGTACATTTTCGTCGCTCCAGGATGGATACTCAACTTACTCTTATGCCCTTCCTCAAGAATTGCCTTCCTCATTTCCTCATCTTCGGGAACACAAATTCTCCCACGATACCTCAGTACATTTTGCGTATCTATCACGAAGTCTTCATTCTCGGACCGACCAATCCCACTCATCAGATCAACTAATTTCATATCTAATTTCTGCGCCTCTCGGATACTCGCCATAAAATCATTGCCAATTTTCAACATACCTAGCCTGACACTCTGAGGCGTAACTTCACACACTAAACTCATGTCCCTGAATTGCTCAATCAACTCAAGCTCTCTAGCCATCAATGCCGACATGTGCAAAGTCTTCCTACTCAGCGCATCCGCAACCACATTCGCTTTCCCCGGGTGATAACTCAATTCAAAATCATAATCCTTCAATAGTTCTAACCACCGGCGCTGCCTCATATTCAATTCCTTCTGGTCAAACAGATACCGTAGACTCTTGTGATCACTGAACACCTCAAATTTCGATCCATACAAGTAATGCCTCCAAATTTTTAATGCGAATACCACAGCAGCAAGTTCTAAGTCGTGAGTAGGGTAATTCTTTTCATGAATTCTCAATTGCCTAGACGCATAAGCGATCACTTTCCCATTCTGCATAAGTACACCACCCAAACCCATCTTAGACGCATCACAATAAACCACAAACGGTTCAACCGGATTAGGCAGGGTCAACACTGGAGACGTAGTCAACTTCTTCTTCAGCTCATTGAAACTTTCTTCACATTGGTCATTCCAAACAAAAGCCCTACCCTTGCAGGTCAACTGAGTCAATGGCAGAGCCAACTTCGAGAACCCCTCAATAAACCTTCTATAATAGCCAGCCAACCCCAGAAAACTCCTGATTTCAGTAACTGACTTTGGAGACTCCCATTGCAACACTGCATCAACTTTGGAAGGGTCCACCGCAATTCCCTCACTAGAAATCACGTGACCGAGGAAACTGACTTCTTTCAACCAAAACTCACACTTGGACAGCTTCGCATACAACTTTCGATCCTTCAGAATTTCTAACACCAGCCTCAGATGTTCCGCATGCTCCTCTTCTGACTTAGAGTAAATCAGAATGTCGTCAATGAAAACTACCACAAACTTATCCAAGTACTCACGGAAGATTTGGTTCATGTACCCCATAAATACCCTCGGCGCATTAGTCACACCGAAAGGCATAACGGAATACTCATAGTGCCCATATCTTGTCCTAAATGCCGTCTTCTGGACATCTTCATCCTTGACCTTGATCTGATGATAACCAGACCTTAAGTCAGTCTTGCTAAACACTTTAGCACCCACTAATTGATCCATCAAGTCATCAATTCTTGGCAACGGGTACTTGTTCTTGATCGTAACTTTATTTAACTGCCGATAGTCTACGCACAACCTCATACTACCGTCTTTCTTTTTCACTAGCAACACTGGAGCTCCCCAAGGTGACACACTCGGTCTTACAAACTTCTTTTCTAATAAATCTTCTAGTTGCTTTTTCAATTCTGCCAACTCGGATGCAGACATTCTATATGGCGCCATAGACACAGGCTTAGTGCCGGGAACCAGGTCAATAGCAAACTCCACCTCTCTCTCTGGTGGTACATCCGGAATCTCGTCAGGGAACACCTCGGAAAACTCACGCACTACCGGCAACACATCAATCTTCGCTTGGCTTTCATCAGACAACGACGCCAACAGAGAGAACAGCTGAACCTCTTCTCTCATCACTCTATGCAGCTGACCCGCAGATAACAGACCAGACTCCCCTTCAGACGACTCAAAACTCACGGACCTCTCTCGACAGTTGATATGGACATGGTTATCAACTAACCAGTCCATACCCAGAATGACATCCATTCCACTCAGCGGCAAACAGATCAAATCAATTAAGAATTCTCTACCATATACAGATACAGGACATTTGGCACAAACAACGGAGGTAGTCACCGAACCCTTAGCTGGAGTGTCGATGACCATCTCCCTCAACATATCAGATAAAACAAGGCTTAACTTCTCAACACATGCAGCAGCAATAAAACTATGGGTAGCACCAGTATCAACAATAACAACAAGAGGAAAATTATTGATATAGCACGTACCTCGAATCTCGTTCACTACATCAGACTCAGCCAGAGCGAACACCTTTCCAAAGGACTTCTCCTTCTTGGGTTTCGAACACTGTGTACTAACATGACCACTCTCCCCGCAGTTGAAACATACCACTTCTTTCTTATCACATCCGGAAGATATATGCCCCTCTTTTCCACACCTATAACATCTCTTCTTATCCCTGCCTGGGCAATCTGGACTTTTATGACCCACTTTCCCGCACGAGTAACAAGTAACACTGGCTGTAGCATCTCCCCCACTTCGCTTAGGTCCACCAACAAACTTACCCTTGCCCTTACCAGCAGGCGCCTCATATGGCTTACCACGACTTGCGAAATTCTTTTGTTTTTCTTTAATGACTCTGGAGAAGGCATTATTGTCCTCCTCAAAAATCCTAGCGCTATTAACCAACAACGGAAACACACGAATCTGCTGGTACCCTATGGCCCTCTTAATGTCAGCACGCAATCCATTTTCAAATTTGATGCATTTGGAGAACTCCGCACCCTCTCTATCATAATGAGGGTAAAACTTAGACAGCTCAGTAAATTTTGCAGCATACTCGGTTACAGTCATGTTGCCTTGTTCAAGTCTTAGAAACTCAACCTCCTTCTTCCCGCGGACATCCTCCGGGTAGTACTTCCTCTTGAATTCTCTCTCAAACACAGCCCAGGTAATCCCCCCATTGGCAGCCGTCAACCCTTGACTAGTAGTCCTCCACCAATCATAAGCCTCTTTCTTCAACATATGTGTGCCATAACGAACCTTCTGAGCATCGGTGCAATCCATAACGCGGAAGATCCTCTCCATCTCACTTAGCCACTCCAGGGCACCATCAGGATTATACCCGCCTTCAAAAGCAGGAGGGCTCTCACGCTGGAACGTAGCCAAACTACGCGTCCCATCTCCAATAGCATTGGGTATGTTACCCACGACTCCGGCTATAGCCTGCAAAGCAGCAGCAAGTGCAGCATCGTTCCGTCCTGCCATTCTAGTACTGCAACAGAAAACAAAATTTAGATACGAGTAACTAGACTCGAATGTTACTCGACTCGACAACTTGACCACCGGCCGGACAGACCGAACTGCTCTGATACCACTAATGTAACACCCCGTTTCTACCCCTTTAATTTGTACGTCATTATCAGAGTGCTTTCGTTTTCAAAAATAATAATAATATTAGTAGAAAAGAAATGTCACAACTTCATTGATGAAACTCATCGACTACACCATTAACATTCGTGTAGAAACACATTCGTCTCAAAAATCGAACTTCAAAATTAAATCTCATCACAGCGGAAATAATAGCTCACCAAAAAAAATCGCTCAAACACGTCTCACACATCAATAAAATTATTAAAACAGTTAATTAAATAAGTCGTCAACTTTAACCCGCCCCCTAGGTGTTACAATATCAGAGAGCGACTCGAACGTCTCAACAGCTAAAAGGAAGGCAGCATGTCCTTCAATCAGAGTCACCTGCAGCGTTGCCACCATAGAGCAACATTCCAAGCAGAAGGGGTGAGAATTTTCAACAAATTATAATTTAGCATACAGCAGAGTAATATGAGCAAACCATCACACAACATCGTCACTAATATCAACTTCACCGTCGTTACACACAACATCAAACAAAATCACAATTCGTCACCCGTCATAAAAAAATGAATGCACATGAAGATGCAACCCACACCTGGGCATATGCATGATGGTACCATACTCGTCATAATAAGCCACTATGGGCACACCGTCACTGTTTTCTCGTCATAAATAAGCCACTAAGGGCACACCGTCACTAAGAGGCCGAAGCCTATTCGTCATAAGATGCACATGCTATGAGACACTATGTACACATGTGCAATCACCAAAATTTTACTCACCCGGAGTACTCATCATCACCACCATAAGACACTCATAGAGTGTATTCATCATCATCACCATATTAATATCACCACTCTTCATAAACAATCACATTCAAAAATAATGTAACAACATCTTTAAAATTAGGGAATAAACATTTCACTTTACATTTTAAATTTATGGGATAAACATTTCACTTTCATACTTAGGAAGCGCCACAATTAAATTTGGGAATAAACAGTGGCATTTTATGCGCAAAACAGTGGCATCTTGACATCAAATTGAAGCTGAAAAAGTAGCCATTATTTTCGCAAAAGTAGCAGAATTTTTACATCAAATTAAAACTGAAACAGTGGTCTTTCAATTCGCAAAACAGCAGGATTTTTACATCAAATTAAAACTGAAACAGTGGTCTTTCAATTCGCAAAACAGCAGGATTTTTACATCAAATTAAAACTGAAACAGTGGTCTTTCAATTCGCAAAACAGCAGGATTTTTACATCAAATTAAAACTGAAACAGTGGCCTTTCAATTCGCAAAAACAGCAGCTTTAATTTGCAACACAGCAGTATTTTTAATTGGTGAAAACAGCAACATTTTGTGGTGAAAACAGCAACATGACAGCATAATTAAAATACAGCAACAGCACTACTTAATTGACAGCAACAGCACAATTTAAATTACAGCAACAGCAACACATAATTACAGCAACAGCACCAATTAAAATTACAGCAACAGCAACACTTAATTACAGCAACAGCACCAATTAAAATTACAGCAACAGCAACACATAATTACAGCAACAGCACAATTTAAATTACAGCAACAGCATAAAATAAATTAACAGCAACAGCACTACAAAATTCTGCAACAGCAACATTGTTTTTATAAAAAAAACAGCAACAACCAAATTCTGCATAACAGCAACATATCTCAAAAAAAACAGCAACTATAATTCTCCTCACGTCATAGGGTAATTCGCACATCAACTCAATAATTTAATCCATCATTCCTCTTCACCTATGATTTTCGAATCCAACCACTAACACAAACCCACAAACCCTCCAAATACTCAATTATAATAAATTGAAAACCGCTCACCCTTACCTCAAATTTTGTATGCCCGAAACCACGACGAATGCGTCACGTGCAAACTCCGCAATCACGACGAGCCAAGGTCACCAAGAAAAATTCGCAGCAGCCCCCTTCCTCCTCTTCTCACCAATTCGCATCCATCACATAGTTCATGGGCAAAATCGCAACATGGAAAGGAAGGGTTTGAGATCATCACTTGGAAGAATTACATAAATGGAAGGGAAGGATCAAGGTACTTACCTAAAGCCAAGATGAAATAAAACCCTCTTTTCCTTCTTGCTGAAAGTCGCACTCTCTCCTCCTCTATGTTTGAAATCGCACCTCACCTTTTCTTCACTCCCTCAGTTGCGCTGAATCTCATTCTTTTGGTGGAATGACACTAATTCTTAGGTTTTAGGGTAAATGGAATGGGCTTGGGTCACTTAAGTGGCTTGGGCCCATTTTTCACACCACTCTTTTTAATTCTTTTCGCCTCCTACAATAAAACAATTATATATAAATTATCCCACTTAAATAAATATTGCATCCCTCCAATAACTTAATTTAATTAATAAATTAAATTATTTTAGGGCGTTACACTGGCAACTTTCCAAGGTCAATCACTCTACTACAAATCGCCTTAAAAAGAAACAAAGTTTAGTTATGGCCTGACACACTTTGTTGGGCATAATGGATTGTATACCAATGGGTAGCAAATTCTGCATGAGAACATGACAACCATGAGACTTTAGAGACTTTAACTTGAGGTCTTTCATCGATACAAGGTTCGTAATGTTTGAAGAGTACCCTTCTGGAACTTTAACTCCATGAAGAAACTTACAAAAGACGGTTTTCTCCTCTCTAGATAGAGTATGAGCTGCCAGAGGTAGATATGTACGTGTACCCTTCTTTATCAGACCCAATTCGGGTCTCAGCCCCATACTATCCAAATCCAACCTTGTGTTGATGGTATCTTTAGTCTTCCCTGGCATATTGAGTAAGGTACCAACGACACTTTTGAATACATTTTTTTCAACATGCATCACATCAATGAAACGTCTTACGTGTAATGACTTCCAGTATGTCAACTCAAAGAAAATCGACTTTTTCCTCCACCCTCGTTTGGCAATCTCTCCTGCAAAAGGCTTCCCAAACTTAATGTTCAAATCTTTCACCTTTTCAAATAGTTGTCCACCGGTCAAAGGCGGGGGAGCTTTACGAGTTTCTGAATTCCCATTGAATGCCTTTCTCCACAGCCGATATTGATGAGTTGGAGGCAAAAATCTCCGATGGCCAAGATATATATTCTTCTTACCATGTTCCAACCATCCAATCCGTATTATCTTCACATATAGGACATGCACACTGACCTTTGTTACTGTACCCAAATAGATTGTCGTATGCTGGAAAGTCATTAATGGTGCCAAAAATCATAGCCTTCAGAATGAAACTTTCTTCTCTGAACCCATCATACACGTCTACCCCAATCTCCCGCATTTGCTTCAAGTCTTCAATTAAAAGAGCCAAGTATACGTCAATATCATTTCCTGGTTGTTTGGGGCCAGAAATTAACAAAGATAACATCATATTATTGCGTTTCATGCAAAGCCATGGAGGTAAGTTATAAATCGCCAAAATCACAGGCCATGTACTGTGGGAGCTACTCTGGATACCGTGCGGGTTAAATCCATCGGCAGACAATGCAAGGCGTAGGTTTCTTGGGTCATGCCCAAAATCAGGATAATCAATATCAATCTTTTTCCACTGCGGAGAATCCGCCGGGTGTCGTAAAATGCCATCTTTAATCCTTTCATCGTCATGCCAAGTCAACTGTTTTGCATCTTCTAAACTACGGTACATACGCCTAAATCGAGGAATTATGGGAAAATACCACAATACATTTTCTGGAGCAGATTCTTTCTTCTTATACCGCAATGCATTACATTTACGGCACGACTTTAACAATGCATGTTCATTCCGAAATAAAATGTAATCATTCGGACAAGCATGTATCTTCTCATAGTTCAAACCAATGCTGCCTAACATTTGTTTTGCATCATACGTCCGACAAGGGAGCACATTGTCTTCCGGCAACATATATTTCAATAGTGCTAGTAATTCCGTAAAGCTCTTATTTGTCCATCCGTGGCAAGTTTTTTAAAGTTAAACAGCTTTATCACAGCCAATAACTTTGTGAATTCAGTATAGTCCGCATACGACGGTGTCTCCGCGTCGGTTATCAACTTCTCAAACATTTGAGGACAATCCTTAAGATCGTCTTCAACCGCCTTTGTCATCTCTTCAAATTGGTCGCCATCAAATGTATGTGTTTCAGGATAATCAACCGGATCACATCTCTGAGTACTATTATCCATATTTGAAGGTTCACCTCTTTCCTCACCGTGCATTGTCCAACAAATATAACTTTGATCGATTCTGTTGGCCTTTAAATGTCTTTCCAACTCAACCGCAGTAACTCGATTTGCGTAACAACAACGTAAACAAGAACACTTGAACTTACTAGAAGTTCCGAAAGGCCGAACAACAAAGTTCACAAAATATTCCACTCCATTGGCATATTCTTTCGACAGACGATTGGCAGACATCCACTTTCTATCCATATTAGACTGAAATTTATTATAAATTCCTGATAAGAGAACGTAAATATGTTATTTTATAATTTTTTGAACAATTTTTTGAACCTAAGACATTGGACTTTGTTATTTTATAATTTCACTTAAACACTTTGTAATATTATCAATCCCAGTTCTTAGGAAAATCCTATGATTGCACTATAACTAACCAAAATCCTAAAGCATCCAACTTAAACAAGGACATTTGATATTACTAGAAGTCCCTAAATGTCGAACAACAAAGACTTTCAACTATTTTCAACTAAACAAGTCCCTAAGACATTCAATTATTTTCAACTAAAGAAATCAAAGACTTTGATGTCTTCCATATTCCCATTCTTGATATAACAAATACAAGAGAACAACAAAAGTACCTAAACAAGTGGAAGCAACAACGAACTCGAACGAACGCGAACCAGATGTGTACTCGATCGAACCAGAACGAACTCTCCAACCAGATGTGAACTCGAACTAGAATGGCGAACTCTCGAACCAGGACGAACTCGAACAACGAACGCGAAGCTCTGGCAAAACAAACTCGCAAAACCTAACAAACAATTCGCATATTTGATTTAGGCATATTAAATTTTACTTTGCTAGTTTCATTCACCAAACATATACAATTTAAGAAGATTATCAATTCCAAAACCAAATCATTTATTAACAAGTACCAATAACAATTTATGACAAATAACAATTTATGAGTTGATAGCTTCTTCTTCAAACAAAGACAATAACACATCACCCATGTTTGAATTCTTGAAAGAAACAAAAGTAATTAATGAGAACCAATCATCAAGCATCAACTTCACACATAATCACCTAACTTAGAACAACATTTAATTAACAAGCATTTCACTAAGTAATTTCAACAAACACTTCACCTACACTTCACCTCAAGTTTAGAAACACTTCACCCTTTCTCAAAGAACCAATCATCAAGCATCAACTTAACACATAATCATCTAACTTAGGGTTCCAATGCCATTGAAATAACTAGAAATAAACATAAATTAAAAGAAAATTGGATGAAAAAAGTCCTAATATAAAAATGTATAAAAAAAACAGAACAAAAAGAAAGGGAAAAACACACCTTGTCCCTCTTGTGCGAGAGAGAATGGCGTCCACGGCGGCGAGAGAGAATGCAAGAGGGGACAAACACACCTTGAGAGAGTGAGAGAGAGCGAACGCGAGAGAGTGTGAGGGAGCGAGAGAGAACGGCGTCCACGGCGGTGTCACAGTGGAAGGGGCAGAGAGAGAACGCAAGGGAAAACGTTAGGTTCCTGGAGAACGTGAGGTTGCTAGAGCGAGAGAGAGAATGTGAGTTTTCTTGAGCGAGAGAGAGAATGTGAGGTTGCTGGAAAAACACACCTTGAGAGAGAGAACGTGAACGTTGAGAGACTGAGAGGGTTTCGCAAATGAGAGGGAGATAATGTAACACCCTGATAAATTCTAACAAATAGAATCACCGAAATGCACTAAATGACATACATTAGAGTAACTTCCTGTTATTGAAATATTGAACACAACTAAAACTTTCGATAATACATATCAAATGGTTCTCTGAACCTCATACACTTCCTGTAAATGCTTAAGTTTCTATACTTAAGACTCGTACATAATCCTGGTGTTCAATACTCAAAACATAAAGTAGCGGAAACGATTTATAATTTATACATGATAGTTATACAACCGATAACAAAAGTACTACAGAAGGGCAAGGGCCTAAGACATGAAACATAGACTTCCGGACTCCTCGAGTCACACCAGCTAACCGTGCTTTGTCGCCTTTGCTTTCCCCTGTTTCTCTGTAAAAACCACAATTATGAAGGGTGAGATAAACATTATCTCAGTGAGTCCTATCGAGACCCCTGACCAACTCTAACGGTTTATTATACTTGAATCTGAACTCGTGGCCCTAATAAGCGACCACGTGAATACATGATGTTTACTCGTAACTTGTAGCCCTAATAAGCGACTACTTGTTACATTTCTGATTTTTCCTGATGTAGCCCTAATAAGCGACTACGGATCATATTTTAACATGAACTTAGCACAACCCGAGATATAATGCTAGACAATCTTGATTGCCCAATATCTACGGAAACCCCAATCTGAAATTCTATTCGAATAATGCTAGGGTCCTAGCTTTGGATTCATGACTCCCCTCAACTAGGTATGCTAATAACTGGAGGATCGTCATCCTCGATATACACAAGGTATACCATCTACCTTTCCCCGAGGGAAAGTAACTTGAATCGTGTTTACATGAATTGAGAGTTTTTATGTCTTTATAGACTTACAATCAATTAGCTTACATGACATGATGAACTTGCAGTTCGTTATCTTAACATGATTGGACTCAAGGTCCGTTAACATTTCTTGACTTATGTTCTCTCGCGTTCTCTAAGTACGGTTTTCTGTTACGTTCATAACACACAAGTTTTCTATCAAACATGATTAACTCCATGATATCAATCTTTACATTGTTGAGGACACATGGGGAATGGATTAGAAGAGGATTGGAATCATTTGGAATGAATAAAAAGGTACTTGAATTTGAAGATCAGAAAGTCTCACACGACCCGTGCGTGTAGGCGCACGATCCGTGCGCTGTTGAACAAAGATGTAAAAGATTTCCAGAAAGATACGCACGACCCGTGCGACTAGGCGCACGATCCGGGCGTTGTTGAATAAAAGTTCCAGAAGGATACACACGACCCGTGAGACTAGGCGCACGATCCGTGTGTGTTTAAAAACTCAGTTCGTGTAACATCAGATGGGGGCGCACGACCGGTGCACAGAGGCACACGATCCGTGCGTCTCCATCAGTTTTCCAGAAAACAGGTTTTTCATGAGTAAATTCCATTCCGTTCCGATTCCAATTTCGTTCCTATCGATATCCGAACCTGACAAGTATTATTCCAGACCAGTGAAAGCGATTTAAACAATCAAACAACACATATCATCAATCAACAATCCAATCAATTCGAGCAATTATGCGATTTACGGTTTTTCGATAAAACGTTTTCGTTAAGTTTTCACAAAGCGGATTTTCAATAATATCGTTTCAGAAAGTAACATGACTCGACAACAAAACATCCCTAAGCGAGTATAGAACTCACCGATTTGACGACCTCGCGAGAAATCACGTCCTCACGAACCGTAACCTCTCGAACAATCCCCGTAATCACGTACTCGCACCAAACTCGTCCGATACTCGAAACTGAACTCCGGAACAGCAACCAATCACAAATCCAGCTACTGAACTTCCTCCTTGACTACGGAATTGGCGTCTCTCGGACTTTGGCGATTCGATCCGAAATTTGAGGAACCAACACTTCCAATTTCGCATCCGTTTTCCAGAATCAGTGAGCAGTTTTGTAACACGCGTATCTTGGTCAAATCGTGGCCAAAACCCTTCAAACCAGTGCCCATTCTGAAGATAATTTTGTCTACTTTCTGATGGTCAAAGGTTCATACGCATGCATCCAGTAACTTGGGAGATACACCCGAAACAAGGTGACTGGTCCAGGACAGTGGCTGATTCACAACTGGAACTTGTGGATACGATATCTTCTTCATTTCTAATTGGAATCCGATGGTTCTTGTGCCCAAAATGAAGATCTTTGTGTCTAGTTTCCAGAGGGACAAAAATCGTGATCATAGGAGTTGTGTACTGGGAGATACGATGCAATCACTGAAGGGTCCCCAAACTGTTTTTACCCAGAATTTGTGTTGCACTTGCAACTTCAACCTCAACTTCGAAGTTCATCTCCATCAACTACCCAAAATGAATCCCAAGCACTTCTAGCTTCAGAACCATCCTCAAATGTGCTTCAATCCATTATGTTACTGTCCTAGCACCCGAATATTGCTCTAGGCTCATCATGCAAAGCTTGAGGACTCCATTTTTGACATTTTGAGCTTGGAGGTTCTTAAATGGTGTTTTGAGGAGGATAAAGATGTGTGTGATGGATTTAGTATCAGAATGTAGAGGAGATCAAATGGAGAAGAATGGTGTAAAAATACTGGACATGCATCAATGATTTGAAGCTTGGTTCTTCTACTCTCTTCTCCCCCTCCCTCACGTTTTCTCCTCTCTCTCAATTCTCTATTTTGTTGTTTTTGTTCTCTTTTTGGTTTCAGCACATGTGTGGGTGTGAGTTTGTACTGTTTTGTGAGAGTGTGGGTGTATTATGCTGAGTGTTAGTGAAGTGACTCAGCTGAAGTAGAAAATAAAATACTATGGAAATGACCCATCTACCCCTAGCTTACCAATTATCTCTTAAACTCTACTTAATTCAATTCTAATTCCATAACTAATCAATAATTTATACAATAATCACATATTGCACAAAGTTGTGTTTTGTGGAGGATGGTTTAGCCGAAACTCATTAATGTGTGGAAAAGACGAAAATACCCATTTTGCTCCTATTTGCTTAAAATCCCAATTAACTCACCATATCATACTTAATCGATAACGCTAATTAATCATCTTGACCTCTTGCTAATTTAAATAATTTAAATTAGCGAAATTGGGGATGTTACAGATAGGGCGCAAGAGAGGAAATTAGAATTTTAGGGAATCAGGGGAGCTTTTAAAAAACACCTCTAAAGGCCAGGGAATCAGGGGCGCTTTTTAAAAAGCGCCTCTAAAAGCCCTCCGTGTGTATAGGAAAGGGGGCGCTTTTTAAAAAGCACCTCTAAAGGCCCTTCGTGATTTGAAAATAAGGGGTGCTTTTTAAAAAGCACCTCTAAAGGCCCTCCGTATTTTTGGTTTAAGGGGCGCTTTATAACAAAGCGCTTATGATGATATAACATTAGAGGCGTTTTCTTGAAAGCGCCTCTAAAGGGTGCGCCCTTTTTTAACAATCCTGTTATAGTGATGCGGGTCTATCTGGCTCTTCCCGTGTGAAATTATCTTCAGCTCCTTACGATCCTGCATTGGAAAATGGTATCCGTAACTAAAGCATTCAGAAAAATAATAGTAAAGTTTACAAATATATGGTAGGTAACTTACCACGCCATCCCATAGGGATTTAGCAAAAATGAGACCCGTAAGTCGGTAACACAGACCTGTCCTCCGGACCACCCGGGAAAGGGAATGTGGAATCAGCAGGTGATGTAGAAGGAGCATCAACAGGAGCAGGAACATCAGTAGCTCCATCAAGATCAGCGGCCGGATGAGCAGCATCATGCTCAATGTCCCGTCCTATGTCCTGCTCCAACTCTACTACTGGGGCCGGGTCAGCGTTCCTGCGCCTGCTAAGTCCGGCTTTAGCAGTGCGTTCATCCTCCCTCCTTTTCCGGTTTGAAACCGTAGGAGGTGGCCTCCTTCCACGGGGCTCGGGCTGGGGCTGGGACTGTTTATGCCCACCTCTTGTCTTGGCCATACCTAAACAAAGCAAAGAAAACAACTTAAAACAAGCAGACAATATCTATTACAAAAGCACACAGTGAATGTTGGTTCGACGACCCCAACCCGTACGGGTTCGGTGGGTTCTTGCCGAACCTTGTTTTTTAAAGTTTCCCAATTATAAGGTACGGCAGGCCGATGCCGGAGTGGTTCGGGAGCCAAACACCGGACCGTCTATTACTCAGTGATTTTCAAATAGTTCGGCGCCAGTGCACCGAGCCGAACGCGATTGCAGAAATAAATAACACAATGCAGAGAAAGAAACCAGAGAAAGAAACGAGATTGAGAGAGTCTTACCTGATAAAGAGATGAGGAATGGTGAGGTGTGTGAGAGACGTGTGAGAGGGTGAGAGAGAGTGAGAGAGATTAGGGTTCGGTGTTGGAGAGTGAGAGAGAGTCTGGGTTCGGTTTGTGAGGGAGAGTGTAAGGAAGAGAGGGGTGTGAATGGGTTAGGGAGGGAGAGTGGGAGATGAAGTGGTTTGAAGGTAGGGGTATTTTTGGGATTTAGGAGGTTATAGGGTGTGTGGTGAGTAGGAGGTGTTGTGGGAAAAGCATGGGCCTAAATATAATGTAACTATAAAAATTGAATAAGTCCAAAAAGAATTAGAAACGTGTAGCTCAATGTGACAGACTAATGACTAGCTCGTCTAAAAGTTAAGTTAAAAAGAATAGGCCGGATAAAATTAGGGTACAACACATATGTATTGGCATTATGTTCTTTGTGCTATTTGAGAAAGTATGAATGAAGTGGTTTTCTCTAATAAGACTTTTGATCTTGCTGAGACTTTGTTTTTGGTCAAGACGTATTCATGGAATTAGTTTCTGGCTAAGACTAAGTTGAGCCATTGCCTTTATTATGAGTGGTGTGTGGACCCCAGGGTTTAGGTGCATTTTTTGTTTTGTGTGGTTATACTTTGTCCACTAGGGATGATCCGGTTGTCCTGCCAAGGTGGTGGATTTTGTGCTCTTATTTTTCAATGTTTTGTTGTTTCTCCATTGAGTGTCCGGTTTCAATGTACTCGGTTGTTGTTTTCTATTATGGCCCCCTCTTTGAGGGATCGCGATTCTCGGCTGTCAAAGCCTCGGCAGTCAGCAGCAGTTAAATTGTTATCACCCCTTGGATTATTTTAATGTTCAATGCAGAGAATTTGAGGTTATTTTCATAATTGACAAAAAAGATGTCCTGCAAGATGTCCTGCCGAGGCTTTGACAGCCGAGAATCGCGATCCGCGGATCTTGCAGGACATCTTTTTTGTCAATTATGAAAATAACCTCAAATTGCCCCATGTCAAGTTTGGCAAATGGGCCGATGGGGGATTTCAATAGGGAACTGGGGGTATAAATTTATATTAAATATTATATATGTGTTTTAATGAAACACAAAGACCTGTATACAATGACACCCTTCACCCTCAAAGAGGGATCGCGATTCTCGGCTGTCAAAGCCTCGGCAGTCAGCAGCAGTTAAATTGTTATCACCCCTTGGATTATTTTAATGTTCAGGATTTTACTTACCATTCATTTATTATATTTTATTATATCAACACAAGTGGGTGTGGCCTTTTCACTTTCCAATAACAAAACCTTGGCACCAATCTCTCTGCAAACTGCTTATTCACCAAGTTTCTTCATTGTTGCAAATGTATTCTTACTTAGCTGAAACAACTCTCGCCCAAGTCTCGCACCGACGACGCCGCAATCACGCAACTCACGCAACACCATTGTCCATCGGTGAGTATTCTTATGCTTTTTTATGGTTTTTTTTTTTAAAAAAAAAATCGTCAAGAGAAACTTACACCCCGCTTTATCTTTCTTTTCCTTTTTTTTGTTTTGTATATTTTTTTTCTTGAGATATAGTTATATTTTTGTTGCTGCTCCGTGTGTATTTTATGCAAGCATGTTTACAACATCCTTTGCCCTTTTTTGTAATTTTTTTATCAGATACTTATTTTTTGTTGGTGTTTATGTAATACAAACTTGTTAGTCTCTCTTAAATTTTCCATTTCTCTTTTGATAAAAGGTTCATTTTACTTGCTAATTTCTTTAACCAATTTAGTGGGTTTGTCACAGTTTCTTTGAACACAGATTATTCATCTATTATGTGTCATTGTGTCAATGAATAAATTCCCTTTTTTTCCTTTTGAGGCAATTGTAATTTGTAATGACAGGTTTGGTCTAACAACAACAATGATTACACTACCAAGCGTGGGAATGGAATTTGATAGTGTAGATGAAGCTTGGCAATTTTGGGCAGAATATGGTAGAAAAACCGGCTTTGGAGTTAGGAAAAAATATTTGAACAAAAGGAAGGAAAACGGCTCCATTAGATCATGTAGGTTTGTTTGTTGTAAGGAAGGACGTCGGATGCCGGACAAGAGATCTTTTTTAGTTAAGAATCCTAGGGCAGAGACCAGAACTGGTTGCACAGCAAGAATTGCGCTTAGTGCCAAAAAAAGTGGGAAGTTTGTAATCCATGAGTTCTTGGAGGCCCATAACCATCCTTTACAACTTCCAGAAACAACACATATGTTGGCATCACATCGTAAGATATCTGAAGTTCAAGCATATGAGATTGAAATGACAGAGGATTGTGGAATGATGCAAAAGGTTTCATTTCAACTTATGAGTGCACATTCAGGAGGTAGAGCTCATGTTGGATATACACGTTTGGATGCTAGGAACTATCTCAAAGCAAGACAACAATGTTGCATGGTCTATGGGGAAGTTGGTAGTCTCATGGAGTATTTCCAACATCAACTATTGGAGGATGCAGACACATCAAGAGCTTGTGAAGAAATGGTTTTTTGGAAGATAGTGTGAAATATTTAGAAGAGGGAGTCACATAGAAGGACATGTTTTGTTGAGTTGTTTGTGAATGGAAGATGCTATGAATGATTTAAGCAATCCTTTTGTAATTGGAAGATGTTATATATGAATTTGCATACTTTTGTCTTGATTTGTTCTGCTCTTGATTTAAAATACAACACCTGGATGCAATGAACATTAAGTATGTGACAGCAATTGTAGAAGATGGTGGAATTCAAGTTGATCAGCTCTTCTTTCATGACCCAGATGGGTATATGATTGAAATTTGCAATTGTCAAAATCTACCAAATCTTTCTTCCTTTTATTATTGTTTTCTAAAACTGCGGGAGTATTTCAAGGATGGAAGTGATTGTAGGAGTTGTTCTGTTCTTGATTTAAATTACAACACCTGAGTGGAGACTTTGCGGGTTCAAATTTTTTTCTGCATGTACGTATTATTCTATTCTTGAGTGAAACTTGGTGAATAAGCAGGTTGCAGAGAGATTGGCGCCAAGGTTTTGTTATTGGAAAGTGAAAAGGCACACCCACTTGTGTTGATATAATAAAATATAATAAATGAATGGTAAGTAAAATCCTGAACATTAAAATAATCCAAGGGGTGATAACAATTTAACTGCTGCTGACTGCCGAGGCTTTGACAGCCGAGAATCGCGATCCAAGATCTGCAAACACCCAGTCATCAGTCTCTCTTTCTCTCCCTCTCTCTCTCTCTCTCTCTCTCTCCCTCCCTCCCTCCCTCCCTCCCTCCCTCCCTCCGAAAAATGGCGCTCTCTAATTCAGAAACATTTGAGTCAATAACTTCTCTCTCCCTCTCATATGCTCTGTGCATCTTCCCTTCTCTTCCTCTTTGATAATACCACTCAAACTTCATCCCCTCTTTCTATCCATTGTTGTAGAAACAAAAATATATAAGCTTTGATGCACCATGAGCTCCGGCATTGCATACTCATTGACATTCAGATCAAAACAAAATTAAATCCAATCCTTTTTCTTCTTCTTCCTCTTCTCTCTATCTTATTTCATCAATATTTCAATTTCAATTTTGGAAGCAGCTTTTGTCCGCTGAAAACAAAGAAAGCAGCCAACGAGAAAAGGAAATAAGAAGGGTATAAGTTTCTACTTCTTATATTTTCTTTAATGTTGCCACACAATTTAGAAAAATCAATCATTCTTTTTAATGGTGTATTATTTCTACTCTGTGATCCTTCACACACTAACATATATAACTATATATTTGAACATAGGATTGATTGCATGCTGTATTTTTTTTAATCATTATGGTGAGATCTTATCCAAGGTTCCATTTTTCATGCTTATGTTTTGTTCTGCCACATTGGATAAGGGCTTTTTTTATGAAGTTGTGTTGGTGCAAATTTAGTTTTATATAGAGTGAGTTGCATTATTTGACTAACTTTTTTCTCATGAATTGGGTTTATATTGGTGCAGTAGAGAATACAAGCTTATATTTGAAGCTTATATTTTAAACTGTTGTACCTTCTAAAAAGCAGTTTAAAATCCAAATTCAGTTCTTCCATTTGAGATGCTCTAAAGAAAATAACATATGAAAAACAAATATAACATGGCCATATTATGGGAAATAACATAAAAAAAGAATCATCAAATCATGGGAAAAGACGGTCAATATATAATCAACCACCATAGTCTAAGCTCATAGCCATATTAAAACTCTCAATATAATCAACCATAGTAAAACTCTCAATATAAACAACCACCATAGTCTAAGCTCATAGCCATTTGGCAAGAAAAGAAAAAGCAAACTTACTAATTATATAAGTTAGAAAATGCAGTGCATAACATAACTACTTTTTGGAACACACCAATATGGAGAAGAACTTCTTAATAAGTTTCTTAATGGACATAGGAGAAGATTGATGAGATGTAGATTGGTTGTTTGCTCGATCACCGGTTCCCGACTGAAAAAATGGAGGCGAAGGATCCTCGACGAAAATGTTGCCACTTCGTGAATTCATAGGAGAGTGATGGCCCCTTGAACGAGCTGGATATTGAGAATCATATGACATATCTGGGTAGCTTCTTCCTTCATTGTATTGTCCACTATGATCATAATCAAGATAATGATTTCCATATTGATTATAATACGGATAATTAGGATTGTATTGATTATAATATGGATTATTATAAGGATAGCTCCCACCATAAGGATCATGAGGTACCAAATAATTATTATGATCTTGGAGTTGGTTTTGATCATTACTTTGAATACCAGAATTTATCCATGCAATTGTAACATGTTTGCTACCCTTCTTTAGCTTCTTTAAAATCGTTTCTGGGTCTGCTTTTCCTTTCACATACATGTAACCATCTAATGGAGCCATTTGAAATGTCACACCTAGCAATAAAAAAAACCTCATCATAATCTGAAAATTCTTTTCAATCTAATGCTAATGTCACATAAAGTTATATATATATATATGAGTAGACATACCTTCAAAGCAAGTCAAAATTGTACTTAGAGACGCTTCCCATCCCTCTTTAGTTTCAATGCAAAGGACACATTCCTTAAAAGGGGAGATAAAATAATTTAAATTAAACACCATATATAACTTTAACCTATTTAATTTAATTTTAGCAAAAAATTAAAGAAATTCACAATAAAAAAATGTAACATAGTTAGAAAAAGAATGGAAACCATGTCGCTCAGGCTGGTACTGCTTCCCGTAATAGGCCACATATTGATGTGGTTGTCAGAAATCTGAAAGTTGAGAAAATAGATATGTCAAAACATTCCTCTAATTAAAAAAACATTCCTCTAGTTAAAAAGAAAAGCAGGATATATGAAGAAAACCTTTCACATATTTTATTTAAAAATACATAAAATTAACTTATTTTTTCTTTTTCCTCTCTATTACTCATGAGCAAATCACAAATACAAATTTAAATTTAGTGACTTTGAGAGGACATAATATTGGTGAATTTAGGATTCTTTTTAGAGAAAAATAATGAAGCAGAAAGTATTTGATAAGAGAAAATAGACAAAACCCTAGGATATTTGTAATGACAAGGAAACAATTCTACGGAGAAAAAAAATCTCAACTTCTCCAAATTAAAGAGAGAGAAAAAAATGTCTTTCTTTCAAAAGAGAAGTCAGAAAACTAGTGCATATTTATAAAATAACATAATAAATAAAATAAATTACATAGTCCAAACATTAACAAAATTAGTATAGAGAAAGGGATAAGTCATGTGAATAAATTAAAGAACTCACTATGTGATGTAGAAACTAGTTGATATACGCTCCTGCAGATCAAACAAGAGAATGAAGGAAAGCCAAAGCAGCAGCTACCTCTCCCACAAATTTTTGAAATTGGCTTCAAAGGTTAGAAACCAGGTGAAATATGTTCCACCGTATATATATATATATGAATTGATTGTTTGGTTTTGATTGTTAGGTTTTGATTATTTGATTGATATTTTTCCTTTTATATATTGCCAATCAATCAATGATATTCTTCAAAAATAAAATCAATCAATGATATAGCGCGCCTTTAAATTTGTCATATATTCATAAAAAGTTTATATCACCAACCCTAAAAACAAGGAACAGATTTTAAATTACCAAAAATAAATCTATAGAGAAATGGATATCAAAAATAAAAAATAAATCATATTATTTATATGATTGTTTGGTTTCGATTATATTGATTGACATTTTTCCTTTTATATTTTGTCAATCAATCAATCAATGATATAGCGCCCTTCAAATTTGTCATATATCCATAAAAAGTTTATATCATCATTCCTAAAAACTAGGGAAAGATTTTAAATTGTTAAAAAATATATAATCTGTAGGGGAATGCATATATAATATATATATATATATATATATATATATATATATATATATATATTATGTATATGATTGTTTGGTTTTGATTATATTGATTGATATTTTTCCTTTTATAATTTGTCAATCAATTAATGAAACAGCGCCCTCTTCGGCTGCATCGGACTCATCCTGTTAAGATATGATTTTAATTTAATTAATATTTATTGAGATATATTTTCCCTATTTTCTCTTTGGAAATATCACTTATTTCGTTATGTATAAATAAAATACTCTTTATTTCCTCATATATTTCATCTTTTGATTGGATGCACATTACTGGCCCCACACAGTTGCACAACTAGCACCGGAAACTTCTAGCAATAGTTGACGATGTAAAGTTAGTTGTGTTTGTTACGGGCCACTGGTCTGAGAGCCTGACCTATATCGAAAACCTTAGGTCTGAGCCTGACCTGTGTGTAGTTAGTAATAGGCCGACTTTTAAGGTCTGACCTAGTTTTTTTGAAAGCCTGACAAAGCCTGAAAGTCTGTATAAAAGTTTATTTGACCAGTTTTTTTTTTATGAAAGCTTAAAATAGACTTTGTAAATAGACTAACAAGCTAATATAGGTCAATCAGATTAAGTTCTAATTTCAAAATCCAACAAAATCTTTTAGAAAATTATCTTTTTTATATGACATACTATTTAAATTTATTTTTATAATAATACTTTTAAATATGTCAAAAATCGATGTAGATCGATATTTTAAATTAACAGAAAGCGTAAGCAAATTTATGATTTAACACAAAGTTGAAATTTAATATAATAATAGTAGTAATAAAAAATATTATTTATATTACTTAAGTAGGCCGGCCTGGTAGGGCCAGGAGGTTTTTTCAATAGCATGTAGTCTGACCTTTTCTATTTTATAAAAAATAGTTATAGGATAGAGTAACATCGCTATGAAATGTTCTGGTTCTTAATTTTAGAATTACTCTACAAAGTTTCAGATTATCCAATTTTTCTGAAACGAAATTTCAACATTTTATTTATGCATCTCTAAGGTGTTGTTTGGTTCACAAAAGAAAGTGAGAGGAAAGAAAGGCAAGTGAGCGAAAAGAAAATAAGATGATTTTTTAGTTATTTGGTTTAAGTGAAAGGAAAGAAAGGTGGAAGTTTTCCCTTCCATTGTTTGATAGGATAAAAAGTGAGAGGAAAGAAAAGTGTTTATATTTAAAATGACAAAATTAACCTTTATTAAAAAATAAAATATTTTTTATTACAATGCATTAATTTTAGTGTAAGGTTAAATATGTCATTTACATAATAAAGTGGTATTTTCCGTTACTTTACTTTCCAAAATGGGAGGAAACAAAATCTAGTATGGGACCAACTAAAACTTTTATTTCCTTCCTATTTTATAAGACAACGAAACAAAGAAAAATGACATTTCCTTACTTTTTTTTGGTTTAGGGGTTGTTTACCCCGCTTCAATGACCAGGGGAAAGGTGCCCTGAATAATCTGGAATTCGGCCCGGAGGTAAGTAAAATTTGACTCCAATTTGTTCAATCATCGAGGATCGAACCTGGGTACTATCCGAGTTTGCCCCTTCAGCTTGGAGTTACTTTTCTTTTCTTCCTTTTTTTTCTCTTGGTTTTCATGACTACCAAACACATCATAAAAGTAATTTGGCTAGTTCATTATCTATTAGAGTGTGTTTCGATGAAGTGTTTTTTAGAGGTGTAGGGGGGATTTGAATATTTTAGTTCAAAAATGACAATTACCTCCAAAAATACTCCATCCAAACACAGCGGCAAATTTTCCTTTTACTAGCAAAGTTAGTTGCCTTCTTGGATTGCCATGGTGAATGCAAACTAGCTTTAAACCTAATATATAACATAAAAGATCTAAAAGAATTCCTTGAATTAAATTGAATTGAAATGAGTTATAATTATTCTGCCTGAATTCCTTTCTACGGTAACATAAATAAATAAACCTGACCCTATACTAATACTAATACTAATCTTATACATATACAATGCTTTTACATGTATCTCATTTCAAAATGTAACAGAACTCCCATATTTTTTTTTCCAATAAGTGGGAAGTCCATTTATCTTCAAACTGAAAACTTCAATTCCTACAAACAAAAAGGAAATTTATGAAATCAGTGAGTAGAATAAGAAATTAAGAAGTGTTAATTTTTTAAAGAGCGATACATGAAAAAAGAAACTTGATGTATAGTAATATAGTAAATGTAATATTACCTTAAAAAATGTAATAATATGTTATTCAGTTTTATAAGTGTCCTTCTTTCCAGCAAGAATCATAGCAATCTGAAGCCCTCTACTAAATGCTTGATTGAAAAGTAAACGGGTTTGGAACTCTGACACAAATGGAAACCATGACAAAACTGCCGTTGGCATGAAGATTATTAATCCCATTACATATTCATATGCTCTGGAAAGCTCTTTCACTGATGCCCATATTTTTGCCCATTTCAAGAGTCCCCTACATGTTTGCGCAATCTTGATTGCAAAAGAGGTAAAAAAAAGGTTAAAATTCGACAACAAAATTCAACTCCAAATTCTTTATGGAGAAAGAGCATTGCTATTTGTTACCAGAATAATGGCCCATCCGGATGGCATGAAGGCAAGAATGGCAGCAAACAAATCTGATACGGTAAGCGCACACACAACGAATAATACAGTCATGACTGATAAGAAGCCAAGAAAGAGAAGTGCTTTGAGAATACGAAACATGAGCTGAAAGTCGGTGCCAAATCTTCGTCTACCCATGGTAACCATCTGATGCCCAAATGGAAATTCATGCAAACATCAGAACACAGATTTATTTATATTGTAGAAATGCAAAATAATTTTAACTATTGTCTAAAAAGAAATGTTTTATGACAAAAATTTAAAGTAGAGCCAACAGTTAGCATTTACATACCTTCAAGACAACAAGGATTATAACCAACACTGCCCAAGAAGCCGCAAATACCTACAGGGGAAAAAGTGAAAGCAATAAGACAATGCGGAAGAGTTAATAATGGAATGGAGAACACAGAAAAGCAAGAGTTGTGTTACCCAGATGCTTTTGCTACGACGAGCGATATTCATGTGGTAGACGATTCCATATTGGTAGATAAAGAAGCGACATGCAAGAATTATTTCAAGTAATTTCCCCCTGATATTTGAGTATTTCAAGTGTTCATTTTCTTCATCCCACCAAGATTCCCAACTTTTATCAGATGGAATACCGATACCACCACGGTTTCCCATCCATCGCTTCCAATCAGTAAAATCCTCCACTGTTTTTTGCCAATCAAAGCCAGAAGGATTGAACAAGAAAGGAGCAAATAACCAAGAAATGGCCAAAAACCACATTGAGACCGTGATGAAGAAATACAGAGTCGAGCTGCGATATGACTTCCCATAAACTTCATACACAATCAATAATATAAGTATTTCCAGGCCCTTCACAAAGTGACTTCGCGAGTACATCCTGTAGTTATCAGCAAACTTTGCATGGAAGACAACAAATCCACGACCGGTTGGTCTATATTTAGAGCCACCGTGTAAGAGTGTTCTTCCATAATAATGACATTTTGTTCCAAGCTGGAAAGTAAAGAATACAGGGGCTAGTTGCAGCTGCATGATGATGAAATCACCTAAGGCAGTGCGGAATCCTTTCTCCAAACCGATTTCCATAACCATGGGCAGCACCATAAGTAAGCCCAACTGAGCAACAGACTGGGATGCCAAGGCTTCTTCAAGGGCTTTGCTCTGGTGTATGTCTGGACTTGAAAGAATTTCTTTCTCAACTCCACTCAAAACCATATATAAACGTCCGTATAAGAACACATACACTGTCAGCACGGTTATCTGGAAAATTTGTCACATCAAAATACGTGCGTTAGTGTAAACCCATTGCAGTAATGTAGTATTGATACTAGTCATAAAATATCATGAGAAGATCCCTGAAAGGGGATTTGATTAATTACCATGCTACTGAAATAGAAGCCAACAGTTGTGAAGTAGAATGACAACATTCTGAAGAAGTCAAATCGTCGGCCAAGACGATAAACATCGCGACTAAGTGTTTGTTCTCCATTTCCATTTGCAACCTTAGCCTCAAATAGTGAAATCTGATTCATGCCCACATCACGTCCCTTGCCAAGTTGAATGTATTCATGATGTGTGATAAATCCTTGTCGCAAAGTTGAATTGTACCCTATCGATGTTTATCAAAATTAGTAAAAATTTCCATACATCAGATAGACATTTTCAACTCAAACTTGAAGTACCTGCAAAGATATCCTCGCTTAAATTGATAACTTTTGATGCTTTGCTTATGCCACCTCTTGTTATATGGAATATTCTGTCAAATATATCAGGATGACCATAATGAAATCGGACCCTGCAAATTCAGGAAACAGATTACTTAACATAAGTAAACAAAAAGTTTACTGTGAAAGGAATAAAACAAGATATATGCTGTTGAAGAAACAATAATCTATTGTTTATTTCTTGTGTAGTGTAAAAGTATTGGTCTCAAATAAAAGAGGGCAAACCAACCAATAAATTGAAATAATTTGTTAATATAGGATGAAAATACCAAGGGATTTATAGTTGTATAGTTAATATAGTTAATAACTTACATGAAGAATCAAATTTTAAAGCAATTGAAGACAAACAAATTAGGACTAACCTTAAAGGATTTGCCAAAATACGTTGGCCAATGGTCACAAAGCTGCTCTCCTGGTTTGACATAAACCAAGCAAGTGATGAAACACTGCAAAACAAGAAACATGTGAAAGTATATAACTGGCACCATTTCAAGTTTGATGACAAAAATATGTTTACTTGGTCCTGAAATAAATTATTCATATAAAATATAATACTAGATGTTGCAACAACACCGACCTTCCAGTAAAGATATGCTCTCTTAAACCCAATATTGTCGGTTGCCGTTGCCCGCTAGAAGATTGCCGGAATTCTTCCAATACATTTCTCATTTTGAAAGCTTCTTCGTAGTAATTATCCTAAACAAAAAAAAGAACATTGAGTTATATAGAAAGTACTCGTTAATGAATATATTAAATTTAAATGAAATGAAAAGTTACTTGGTTCATGTCTATGGTTTGCAAGGCTTCCCCGCGAGTAAATATAATGGCGTGATTTTGGTTTTCAGGTTTCCCTTCACCTATTTCTGTTGGAGGACCAGGAAGCTTGATGCGATATATTTCCTATCAATAAAACATTGAATCATAAAAACTCAAATTTAGTTTAAAACTTATTTTAGTACATATGGCTGAAGCAAAATTCAAGTAAAACAACAAATCGTGACTTTTTTGTCCATACCTCATCATACTTTTCTCCTCCCTTGACAAGAACCGAGTAATAAACTTTCTTTCCCGCTTTTGCATCTTCTGTTTCATCTATGTAAGCAACGCGAAGGGCTGAATGTCTGCATCAAATTTCCATTTTTAATCATCAATCCGATTTTCGGTTTACAAGGACCTTAATACAGTTCAGCGAAATAATTATATTGACTCACGTTAGCATCAGATTGAGAATATTATTGTAGCAGCTTCTATCAAAGGTATTTTTGGACTTTTTTTGAGAACCGTACACTTGACAAGAAACAACATAGGTGAACTTCATATCAGCCAGAGCTTGTGCTTCTTCAAGAAGCTTCTTATCCTTTTCACTTAAATCCACTGGCCGGTAGCCTTCAGAAATAGCTGCATTCAAAAAGTTGCGAACAGCATGTAAATTTTCACAGAAGCATCTAAAATTTCTTGGGATATAAGTTTGAAAAACAGAATGTAAAATTGAGAACTGACCATTATCTCCTGCAAATTCAATGAGGTATTGAAGATGCAAGGCTTGCCAATAGTACATCATTCCTCTCACTAAAAAAAAAACAGATAGAAAAAGTTGAGGAATAGCATATTGTTGTAAATAGTAGATTTATTGTAAATATGTATCCGGCCCATTTATCAGCCCCATTAGGTTTATATTTAGAATAGCTTATTTAAATGCATTTGCATTAGTTCTCAAAACACAATTCCAATAATATTCGATATATTTTTCTACACATAAATTGCTATATATATACCACAAATCTTTCAACAAAAGTAATGTTTATTATGAAGACCTGTTCGAGATAGTGTCTGCCCTCTGTAAGATGCCCACTGACGAACTAACTCATCTTTATCTGTTTCAGGATTTTCATTTTGTAGGCGCTCGTGGAAATTGGCCCATTCATCTGCAGTGCATTAATGTATAGCAGTAAAATTAGTGCACACACGGAAGTGGCCGATATGATAGCAAAGCATATAAAAGCAATACTCACCAGGATATATCTTTGTTAGGTAGAATAAAATTGATATTCCGTCTTCATTTTCCAAATTGAGTTCTTCATCGGAATATTGAACATTTTCTTTGTAATACGGTGTTAGAACACTGAAGCAAAACTCAGAAGTTACACATCATTGTAGCATGAGATAAAATTGTGTGAAGATTACAAATTATGTTATAGATTTATAATACATAGTCAAGTATATTTAGTTGATTAGATTAGAGAATAAATTGTTATTTTTCATATACACCATTCAGGAGCCCCTGCCTACTGTTTAAGCATTTAAGGAAGTTGACCACTAACATGGCGTTAGAGCCGGTATGATTACATGTCAGGAGTTCAATTTTTGTTGCCTGCATTCTACAAATAAAACTCTTGGAATTTTGCCTTAGCCACAAATCTGGCTTATAAGGTGAGGTCCAAGCCTTATAATATAACTATAAGAACTACCTGAGCCATATGATGTGAGACTCTCAACACACCCTCTCACGCTCATGACTAGATATCTAAATCATGGATTGATTCGAGTGAATTAACAGGGATCTCAACAATAACGTTAAATTGAACACACTGCTAAATAGACCAATGCATTTGTACACATTTCAAGCTCAAAGAGCTCGTGTATAATAATAGTCTATCACAACTAACCTGAAGGACAACATATCCCGAACTTTAGGAGCCTTTGGCATTTTCATAAATAAGGAGTTTGCAAAGAATGTAATGCGGCGGCGAGCATCCAGATTTTGGGGTACATTTATGGCTGATTCCTTGACTGTTAAAAGCAAATGAAGCCTAATAACCTAAAAAAAGGAAACAGAGAATAATAAGTAATAACATATTTGAAAAGAATAGTGAAATGTGTTTGCAGGAGTATGGATGTGAAGACTACCTTCTCCATCACTGATCTCTTGTGTGTAAAAGAAGTGTCAATGTAAACAAATCTCTGCCCTCTCTCTACATTATAATTCTGAGGTGTTTGCAGAATTCTGCAGAAAGAAGAATCAAGCCAATATTATAAAGCATTACAATTATAGGGTTAAAAAGAACCATACACCAAAATCCCACTCAATATTTCAAACGTACACATGACCATCCACCATAACATCCTGTATGATAATTTCTACAATATCCTGCAGAACATTGACTATCTGGGACTCAGGTTTGCCGGCTTCATCTCTCTGCCAAAGAAAACGAGAAAAATAGATTTTTAAGACCTTACTAACTCTACAAAGAAAGAATTAAATGTACTAAAAGATGGGAAAAGGAAGAATGACAGAAAAAGCTACCAATAAAGATAATAATTTCTCCAACTTTTCACTGAGTGAAGGCAAGCCACTCATCTTGAATTCTTTGACAAACACTTCCCGTTCTATGCAGTCTTCTACTTTGCTGCATATCCGTTTTATAACTCTATTGCATACAATGGAAGAAACCCAAGAATTATGAGAATTCCGATAAGAAATTTAAATGGGTGAACAGAGCTAAACAAATTTTTCATCCTTACTGCCTATCTTCTGCATCTAGTAGAAGGTTCAATATGATGTCCTTGAGAGTCTCATAGCATTCTACAACCGCTGAATACATATATCCATCATTCTTAATTTTTCTAAACAAATCAGCATCATCATCCTTCTTGTAATCTTTTGCCATGTCAACAGCTATCGGAATCTATGACATATTGAAGCGATTTAGAAAGAAAGCAAAAGAATCTGCCACTTATGAAGCACCGACACAGACATGGACACCGGACACGACACTGACACGCAGACACCGGTTTTAATCTGAAAATTCAAGTAATTGAAGTGTCAGTGTCGGTGTCTGACGCGATACGTGTCGGACACCAGACATGTCTTCAACCGGAAGTGTCGGTGCTACAGAGGCTGCCACTCTATTTTGACACACTTTGGGGCCTAGCGAAGCTACTCAAATGACGTACCTTGCTAGCAAGCAAAAATGGAGGCCACTGAATGACAGAAACATCAATTGAACTGTATGGAACAAGAAGCAAATCTCTATCCCTGGACAAATAGTAGTCAGGAAAATATAATGAGAAGCTTGAAATTCAGACAACTAAAGCAAAACATTTCGGAAAAGGAGCAGTTCGAACCTGTTACTGATGAGGTCTTCCTCTCTCATGGAATTTATAAACTCATTCCAAACCTGAGAGAAGTATGCAATATTATACCGTTCATATGCATCATCCTGCCACAGATATTCTATTTGTAAGATTCCCGATAAGATTTTAGCATCTATGTAGTTACATAATTTCATCATGAACAAGTACGGCATTTTGAAACACAAAATTCAGTACCGACTCCTCATGTATATTCTTTCTATTTCTTCCAGTCCAAAAGCGTTCACTGAAAGCAAATGGTACAGACTGAAATCTGGAGCGGAGCATTCCAAGTGTTCTTATCTAACAGACACAAAAATGTTTAAGGAGATAATCATAAGAAAAGGATAATACAAACAAAATGAATTTTGTACTGTAATTATAACAAGCAAAAAATCAAATCTATTAAGTAGAGAATCGTGTAAATGAGAAAGTTTAGTATCAAATACTGAATTTTTTTTATTTTCATGGATATAAATCCCATGAGAAAACAGGAAATTACAAAGATTTGATGTAATTTATTGCATTTAATTCGCTACATACCTCACCCAAATGGCTGAAGGCTCCAATAATCCCACCAAATATAGTAGCATAAATGGCATACCATATTTGAGTATCCATAAAATAAACCTATATGTTAAAGAAACATTTAAGAATCAAATGACTTGAGGCACAAAAATGTGAAAGAAAAGCAAATCGAAATTCCTGTTCTACTAAACTCTCACCAGAATAATTGGAGCCCATATTGCAATGACAACAGATAGATTGTGAGTTTCTGTCACATTTAAAGAATGTGAGTTGAATCAGGCTCTATTGAAAGAATATTGAAGAAAAAAAGAACAGAGAAGAAGGGGCATAAAATGTTACCAGTTTCTGGAAAGACTTGGTGCCACTGGTAGTTATCTATATGCATTCCCATGATTATTTTTGTGGGTCCAATAAGGGGTAATATCTATTGAAAGATTAGTTTAGTATATCAGAGATCTAATGAATTACAATTTAAAAAATATTTGGTGAGTTTCATACAAGATACAACTATAACACAAGAATAAAAAAAATATGAAACATGATTGCAAGAATTCAACAGTTCATTATTGGGGATTGATTCCACCATAATGTATATATTTTCTGTACAACCTGTTAGACTATACAATGAATACAGGCACCATTTAAAAAGTAACACTGTCAAGTGTCAACTCTTGTTATTGAACTCAAATATGTAAAATAAAATAAAAATCGCAATGCAAACCAATTTATAGAGATAATACCTCCACATAGTAACTGAATGCTAGCTTGCATATTAGTAGCATGATCCAGAAGAGAGTGTACCTGCCATTAAAAATGTATTTAAGAAGAATGACATATAGATCCCTATTCTAGGAATTGCAATCAATATGATCCACGCATGTTACAAGGAATAATTGCATCATGGATTAATATTACCGGGGAAGATGTTTATTACGAGGACAAAAAAAGTCATTTGACTTTAAGCCTAATAAGTTATTTTTAAATTTGTAATACAACAAAAACAAATGAAATTTTATGTTGTAACTTCTCAAGAAGGACTTTGTTGCGATATGCACTTATTTATGTCTTTTTTTTTGGTAAACCAAGGTATCCCCTGCACGCGCAACTGCAGAGACTAATCCCCCGGGGTACTGCACTTATTTATGTCTATTATTAGGATATTCTTCTCAATATATATAACTATGTTTGAATTAGGATTGATTTGGTCCAGATTTACTCCATTAATTAAGGGATTCTCCTTGTACAATTCTTGTCAATAAATATAATCAAGCCGAGAGCTAATCTCTCAAGCCGTTCATATCAGAAAAACCTCATTCTCCATAGACTTATTATAAAAAAAAATATTGAAAGAACTTTACCTTTCACAATAAAGTTACAATAACTATGTTTTTAAATAATGACTTCTCAAATAAGTTGAAATTAGCTTTTGCATCTCATATTTTTGAGAAGCTTTCCCATTTAACTTCTTCATAACACCAATAAGTTTGTAAGGACTTTTTCATAAGTGAGGAACCATAAACATATTTTAATTGAAAGACTTCAATAAGCTAAGTTACTCCAAATTTGGCCATAATCTTTACATTCCCTGCAATAGTCCCATCCCCACCCATTCATTTACGATAAAGAACTGGTACTAAAAGGAGTTTGCTCAAAAATTTTACTTACCTCAGCAGTGAAAACATGCTCTCATGCATGCCCCTCCCAATATACAACTTTGGCTGCAGTATATCCAATGTTAGATAAAGAATACCCAAAATATACAAAGATTAATAAATACTCGTGTTGCTTACCTGAGCCCACCACATTAAAAGGGTAATGAGTCGCATATTTGAGCGCTCCAATGTTCTCCGCATAGGAGGAAGGAAAAATATTATTGCAGCCACTATGTTTGGTAACATATAGAACAAAACAACATATGTATAAAGTGACTGGGGTCCCCAGTCCCCAGCCCAACTGGTGACAAATTTTATAAGCCCTGTTGGAGTCTGCATAGAGCTAGAATAACTGACTGGCAAAACAACAACCCATACAGCTGCTACCACAAATTTCAGAAAATATCGAAGCAACTGAGTAAATTTCATATTTCTCAATGCATTCCAGATAAGAACAATGTCGATAGTTACTGCAAATAGAAGATAGAAGAAAAATTAGTTAACAAATGACAAAAGAAATTGAATGTTTTCAACTCCTTCATTGATCATCATTACTTCGACACATTTTTAACCTCTGTAGAGGTATCTCAGAAGTGTCCAAGGAGTGTCGAAGCAACGGAAAAAAAAAAGATTCTTTTAGGACACCTCTCGGAGTTGTCGGACACGTACGAGTGTTGTACGGGTGTCGGACACCAACGCGTGTCGGACAAGACACGCCCAATCTCAGAGGTGTTCGTGTTTTAGAGGAAGAAAGTATGTCAATTTTAGTGTAGTGAGATAGAGGATGTTTTATCCTCTCATGTTCTTCTCACTCCTTTGAATCATCATCTTCTATCAATAAAAGCAGATACGACAAAAATCTCAGACATATAAGAAGTCAGTACCTTGAAGAAAGTTGAGGATAGCATATGTAATAAATATACTTGAAACATTTCTGAAGAGGTCAGCATCAGTAAGCATTCCAATAAGTCCCAAGTCACTCCAAGCAATTATAATCATTGCCTGTAATCGAAGACCGTTATATATGCGAGAAAATTTCCATGGTGAAGTTCCAAGACTTGACCATAGGTATAGCCAAACAGGTAAAGCCAACATAAAAAAACATACCACAGGTCCAAGTATTAGGGGTTACCTGTAAGGCTAATATAAAAAAGATCCACATTCGATCAAAACTTCTATACAGATGCAAAAATGTACGAACTTCGACAAAATTTGTTTTCGGCTTCTTCTTCCCAGCTACAGCGCTGGCTTGGTTATGGCCCTGCTATTATCATTTGTATGTCAATAAAAGCCTCTCTCCTCAAAAGCATTGGCATGGAAGTAAAAGAAGATGGCATTTAATAACTAGCACAGGATGAGACATAATTTAAAAATGAAGAATAAAGTAGATGAGACAGAACGTCTTAGAAAAGAGAAGGATAGAATAGATATAGACCTGATTTGTTGTTTGTGTCTCATCTTTATGCCTAAAAAAATCTGACATAAGATTCATTGGCCAACCTAGCTTAAAACATTTATCAGACCTGGAAAAGGAGAGATTTCAGCTTCTTGTTATCCCAACATATACGAGATTAGTTTTTAGCAATGCTTTCAGTGTTTTGATTATTCCAACGAATAAAAGTTTAGTGAAATATTTACCAGAAATATTCATTAAGATCATCATAATTTCTCCACTTGGAATGACTTGCTTTGCCTTTGTTACTTCTCTTTGCTTCCTTTCCCACCAAATACAAAAATGAGTTTAGGGCACACATATTTGAAAAAATGCAGCAAAACTGATCAATATTTTACATGCATACTACTAACCTTCATTAAAACGTCGTATATCGGTGATATAACTTCCCTCAAAAAATGTTCATCATCACGTGCTTCTATTTGGTATCCGTCCCCACTCACATGATAGACATTGCTATATAAAATCCCGAAGACATCATTGCACATCTTTGGGAAGAGAAAAAAGGAGTTATCACAAAAAAGCATTTAGTATTACATGATAAGGCATACATTTTAAAGAGTACCAGAGCATAGGCTTAAGAGTATGAAGCACCTACACAGACACCGGACACTACATGGATACAGACACTTAGATACCGGTTTTAATTTGAAAAATACAAGTAATTGAAGCGTCTGTGTCGGTGTTCCGACATGATACGCGTTGGACACCGAACACGTCTTCAATCAGAAGTGTCGGTGCTACAGTATGACATCATAGATTTTGACAAGCGGATACGGAAAACTTACATGATGGAAAATATAGCAAAGGCATTCAGGCATAAAGCGAATATTTGAAGCTTCTCCCCATATTAGAAGATAAAGTGCAATGTAAATCAGTGCTAACTGTTGTCTGTCAAGACCATCTGGATACCTAGTATTCAAAAAATTTCATGTACAAAAATGAATCAAAGATCTCTCTTGTTATTATATAAAGTGTAATTTAGGATAAACACCATTGACTTTTATTATCTCACATTAAAGCATTCAAGTACCTAAGATTGGATTTACAACGCACATAATGACACCATGACTCATAATTTTTGAAAGTTGTAGCCTTCAACTTCTCTACAGTTTCTTCATGAAGCTGCAACAAACTTCTTATTAGTTCTCAATAGGATAAGTATAATTTCAAATTTGAAATTCAGGATTTCCCTGTCCATTAAATATGAAAAGAAAAATACAAAAGTAGAAGCTTTTTCAGGAAATGATGGTTTACCTCATAAGATTCAGCCCTATTCCTCATATCCATGTTGGCAAGTAGTAATATAAGGTGCTCCCTTTGATTTGCCACATTTCCTTTCTTTGTATTCCAAAATAAACAGAAACATTAAATCGGATTATTCACTAGTAATGTGCTTGACAATTATAAATAGTTGCAGACATCATTGGCAAATAACAACAAAAATTGAATAGTATAATTACATTAGAAAGAGAGATTCAAATTCACAACTTTGAAGCATATAAGAAGAACATTAACAACCAAAGTCTTTTTTCATTACCTGAAAGCCAAAAATTGAGGCAATCCAATCAAGTATATCATTCACATTTTTAACCCTTTCGATCATAGGTGTTGCAGAATCATCATCACCATATCTAGAATGGATGAAAGGCAGCGGAAGATTATCCACCTTACTTAAAGCAGCAATTGCTGTTTTGATCTATAATTTTTGAAGGTAAAGAAAAGAAAAAGACCAAGAAAATTAAAAAGTTAAATTTCAGGAAGTGAATATCATTAGAGACAAAACTGACAATGCCTGTCCGAGACAAACAAACCTCGGGATGTTCCATGATTGCTGGTTTAACACCAACAGCATATAACGGAAGGATATTATAATGCTCATATTGTCCCTTCTTGTTCTCAACATCTGCAGCATATCTTTTTGTCTGAAAATAAAATAACATTCTCAGTGCATGCCCCTACTATGTTTAGAAATATTGCATCAATTTAAGTGATGGTAACTAAAATGGACCTTCTCCTCAATATTTTGTGCAAGTACCAAAGTCTTCAGCACTTCATACAACACAGTGGCAATTTGAACATTCTTAACCATCTCCTCCCTTCAAGAGCAAAATCAGAAGAATAAGATATTGTAAATCACATAACCTGCAAGCACAAGTTTTAGATCAAGCCTCACGGTTTTTTCGTAAATTCGCCATCCCGGATTCTTGTCTCATAAAAGGTTTGGTAGTAGGTCTGTAGTTCCTTAGCATCACTTCTTTTAGCGAGTTTTTCTGTAAGCTCCCCTTCCTATAACCAGGAAATTGTTAAAAATGTTTATTATTAACATTTATTTAATACGAAGATTTTTATTAGAATGAAAAAGAAAATAATATCAAAGTGTGATTAATATTTAAGATATGAATCCACAAGACACCATCAATACCAGTCAGAGGAACCAATAAGAAGTAATATACCACCTTCAAATCTTAATGAATTGCAAGAAAATAAAATCAGCCAGTATACCTTTTCAAGTTTGTGCAAAAGGTAAGTCTTGAATTGACGAACACCACGCCCACTTGATGTTGGATCCATTGTATGAGCCTTCTCAAATGCATGAAAGCGACCTAATTAAACAAAGAAAGAAAGCTCTGTTTATACAAATAAAAGACTTGTATTCCTAATTGAATATGAAAAAAAAAACATTGAATAAGAAATATGGAAACTCTTCTAAAGAGATCATCAAGACACTCTAAAATATTGTGAGATGTGATCATGATATTATTCCTTTAGACATTATAAAACTTATGTGAACTATTTGTGAGGTTTAAAGTAAATATATGTGAACTATTTTGACAAAGTTTTATTTAATGGCTAACAAACAACAACAGCTTATGATATTCTAAAAAGCATTAATAACTCTATCAAATAAATGAAACAAAAAAAAATAGCAGTTTAGCAGAAAATTTATCTTTACATTAACATTTCAGATAATATGATAGGGACGTAGACATTACGGGGTGCCTAAGTCCACATCGAGTAGTAGGGTATGCTCGGTGGAGTACTTAAGTAGCTTGGTTCTGCCCTATTAACGGCTAGCTTTTAAGAGAGGGCTTCGGTGTCTATATGAGGCTCAAGAAAGGGTATTCGAATGTCGACAAGCACGATGCTTATCTAATCTGCATATCTCAGAGATAAGATAATCACAGACCCAGTTGCTGATGTACACTATGAAACATAATAATCAGTATAGAATCTCTGATACTACACCATGAGTGACATGACTACTACTGCTCGTGTTACGACTTTCGTAAGCAATAAATTGACCCTCTTAAGCAAATCCAGAACACTGATGTCACTTAGAATTAGAAACTTGTAAGATAACTCCCATGACCCATCACTACTCTCATTCTAACGTTTGATCTATGACTTTACATGAATTATGATGAGTCAAAGCCTTTAAGCAAAATCCTAAGAAACCCAGACAAATTGGTAAAAGGAGAAAAAATAGCATATGATTGACAGGTAAGGACAAAACTGGTACTGAAATGCCTTGCCTAGCCTGTAAGTTTCCACTGTATGGATTTCAATAAGTCAGTTAATACAAATGGATGCTTTTTTGACTTAACAATTATTTCTTTATTGAAACTCAGAACTTTTATCCCATTAAGGTTGCCAATAGAGCCACGATTGGTTGGATCTTTCCCTGAAGTTCATCAGAGCAGAAGCTCTATAACACGAAGTTGCCATTGTTAATTGAAACACCAACTTATTTTAGTGCTGATGCAGTCTACGGCTTGATTTCATGTTGTCCTACAGCCAAATCCTTATTGAGTTCTTGATGTACGAGGTGTGGATGAGACTCGAATCAGATCAGTTTCTTTTGATCAACTTCAATTGCTTTGAAAGAAACAACAAAGGAAAAGGAACCCAAAAAAAACATACATCTTCTTTCATCACCCTACCACCTAAAAGAATTGAAATCATGCAATGACATGTGATAAAAAACTCATATTTCAAGTACTTTCTCACTGATTTATCTTTCTACTACTCTTAATTAGAATATCCTAGCCCAAACTTTTCTTCTCTTCCTATAATCAATTTTGTTTTTGCATCAAACACTAGATTGCACAAAACAGCCAAGGAAATCCACATGACATATATAAACCCCACACCCCCTTTAATCCGTTTACTTCCATACTATTACTCACCACACTCATATAAATGATTAACAAAAAACAAAAATGATCAAAAACAAAAAAACTACTCACAAAGATAGGCAACTCTGGGATTCTCCTCCTCAATCTCAATAGCAGCTCTTAGAATTGGCACAAGAACTGCAAGGGAAGAAGGCACAATCTCACTATCCATAATGTTCTCCTCATTTGGTAACTCAACAGTCCTTGTAGGTGCCCTTATCATCCTCTTCGATGGAGGCCTAGGCAAATCATAAGGACCCTTTGTGCCACTCGTGCTGGCCATAATGTCCCTCCGACCACCACCAACACCAAAACCAAAGCCAAAACCAGCAATTCAAGGTTAAAGTTGTTTCCTCAATGTTGTTCTTCACCCAGAAGGAAAAATAACTATTGGGGTTTGAGTGAAGAGTTGGGGAAGCTAAAGTTATCATCTTTTTGTAATGGGGTAGAAGAAATAGCCAAAAAGATTGATACTTTGATTGAGAGAGAGGTTTTGGAATTGCTCTGATAGGAAGGCAAAAAAAAATACAATAAAGAAAAGCGAACAGAGAGAGTGGTTCTACTCTTTCTTTTCTGTTAGTGCTTTTACTTTTGGGGTTAATAAACAAAGGAAGACACCAGAATTGAAGAAGCTTTTAATTTTGGGGGTTCTTTTTCTGAAAAAAGGTTGGTCTTTGGAACTGTTATTGAGGAATTGTTAAATCTTACAGACCAAGTAAGCTGAGCTTTGTGGTTTTAAGTTTGGAGTTGCCATCAATCATTGTTTTGAGAAGGGATTACGGAAAGCACGTGGAAAGTGAAAAGGGTTTACCAGACAGGAGTGTATGGTATATTCCCCTATGATCTGCATGCTTTTTTTCTGAATAGCCAAAGATCTCTCATGTTTTTTTTATAAGAGGAAGGAGTGCTACCAATAGGCTAAGACTCTCTTCTTTATTGGTTTTGGTAAAACTGGTATTTTACCCGTGAATACGCACGGGTGATACTATATGGTCGGTATATTACCATCAAGTCATATAGTAATTTGGAAGATAATCATAAATTGTGAACAATGTCTAAAATGTATGATTTGAAATTCAAAGTGGAAATAGATAGGTATTATGTCATATAACATACAAATGAAAATTATATTGGGTCGAAAAAATTAAAAGAGATCGACAATCAGAATTACATTGATCCATAATAATGTATTTTGACATTAGAGGTAAAATATGCATCCTCGTTGACCATCCCGTTTGCATCCTCGTTGGTTGGCACTCCCGTTGGCGCTCCCGTTACCTCTCTCGTTGCCACTCCCTTTGCCTCTCTCGTTGCCACTCCCGTTGCAGCTCCCAATGCCAGTCTCTCGTTGTCGCTCCCGTCGCCACATGTTAACTCATATTTTTCTATATGGTTTAATATTAATTAAATCATATTCGTTTAATTATAAGTAAGTTATTTTGTAATATTTGGTAGTGGCTAAAGTTGTTTGTTTACAATTCTTAGTGGTTAAATTGATTGATTTTAATAGTTTTAATAGAGAGATTATAGTAAATATGCATCCCCGTTGACCATCCCGTTTGCATCTCTCTATTAAAACTATTGATTTTAATAGTTTTAATAAGAGAGATTATAGTAAATAATAAATTTTAGATGGAGTAAAAATGAAGAAAAAAGAAAATAAGATTTTTTATTTTTAAAATATGCACCCACGTTGGCGCTCTCGTTGCCTCTCTCGTTCCTACTCTTGTTCCCGTTGTCGCTCTCGTTGTCGATTCCATTGTCAGTCTCGCATTGCCGCTCCCGTTGCCACGTATTATGACTTATTTCTTTCCATGACTTAATATTAATTTAATCATATTCATCTAATTATAAGAAGTTATTTTTGTAATTTTTTGTAGTGGGTAAAGTTTTTTTTTACAATTCTTAGCAGTTAAATTCATAGAGTATGATATTGGTTTAATTAATTATTGAGTATAATGTTAATTTAATAATTTAATTTTTTGTAAAAATTTAATTTTATTCTTTTGTTAGTGGTACGTTTTTTTGACAATGGATAGTGGTTAAAATCATTAATTTTACCGTTGTAAAAAAATGATTCATTATAGTAGTTTGACTAAATTATAAAATTAGTGACTAATTATATTTTTAAAAAAATAGGAGAAAATTAATTATATATTGATATATTGATTAGAAGCACTTTTTTTTTACAATGGATAGTGGTTAAAATCATTAATTTTATCGTTGTCAAAAAAATGATTCATTATAGTAGTTTGACTAAATTATAAAATTAGTGTCTAATTATTTTTATAAAAAATAGGGAAAAAAATATAATTTTTATGACCAAAAAAACTGGAAAAAATTTGGAAGTTTTGAAAAAAAAAGTTAAAAAATAACAGTTTTTAAAAAAAAAAAAAAGACACGCGTCAGCGCTGTAGCTTTTTTTTTAAAGCCGCGAAAAAACTGACATGTTTTGTCTTTTAGTGCTGTTTTACTATTTTACCCCTAAATTGTGCCAAATGTCAAAATTTGGAGATGTCTACAAATGTAAATTTGCTTGCATGTGTTTTTATTATATTGAAGTTGATAATTATTGAGTATAATGTTAATTTAACAATTTAATTTTTTGTAAAAATTTAATTTTAATCTTTTGTTAGAGGAACGTCTTTTTTGATAATGGATAGTGGTTAAAATCATTAATTTTACCGTTGTAAAAAAATGATTCATTATAGTAGTTTGACTAAATTATAAAATTAGTGACTAATTATTTTTTTAAAAAAATAGGAGAAAATTAATTATTGAATATAATGTTAATTTATTAATTTAATTTTTTGAAAAAATTAAATTTTAAACTTTTGTTAGAGGTACGTTTTTTTTTACAATGGATAGTGGTTAAAATCATTAATTTTACCGTTGTCAAAAAAATGGTTCATTATAGTAGTTTGACTAAATTATAAAATTAGTGACTAATTATTTTTATTAAAAATACGAAAAAAATTAATTTTTATGACCCAAAAAGCTGGAAAAAATTTGGAAGTTTTTAAAAAAAAGATAAAAAAATAGTTTTTTTTAAAAAATGACACGTGTCAGCGCCGTAGCTTTTTTTTGAAATCCGCGCAAAAACTGACATGTTTTGTCTTTTAGTGCTGCTTTTACTATTTTATCCCTAAATTGTGCCAAATGTCAAAATTTGGAGATGTCTACAAATGTAAATTTGCTTGCATGTGTTTTTATTATATTGATGTTGACACTTATTTTCAAAGGGGTGAGACATATATATATTTCACTCAATCAAAGTATTGAAGAGAGTGGAGATTGTTGATAATATTTTTCTTTTTTTATTAACAATTGGAGTAATAGGGTACTCCAACCGGGTGAGAGGATCATATGTTGAAATCACTGAATTTGGGTCTATAGTTAGAGATTGTAGAGAATCGATTTCTTCACTTTGCGTATGGTTGCTCACAATCTAGCTAAGGTGGCCTTAATTCACATAATCCTCAGTTATTTTATGATATCCCAACACATTGCACCTTATGTTTTTAATGAAACGAATTAATTTTTTTATTGTATAAAAAAGGTACTCCAACTCACTAAAAAAAGATACTTCAAATACTTCGAAGACAAACTAGTGGTGAGTTCCACTAATATGTTATAATGTGACTAGAGTTCTACCTGATCTACTAACAAACCACCATAACGAAAATACATTTAAAATGAGAGAAAAACAAAAACAAGCCACTCATCCTACTATCATAACGGTGGTCGGCTCGGTGCAAAACGAGGAGCTTATGGCAGAGTTCAGTGGAGCAAATTGTGACCATAATACCTTTCAAGGATATAGATGCGAGAATTAGCTCTAGATCTGCAGTAGCTCTTACCCTTAGTGCGATGCACAGTTTAATATTAGTTATATATGTATATAATGACACATTATATCTTAAAAGAAAAGCATACAAGGAAATTAATTCGTACATGTCAACAGAAATTTAAAACTTGATAAGATTAACAATCTTTTGTTTAGTGAATTAAAGATTAACAATTTGTTAACACCCAAAAATAACTGAGTCGTAGGCCGAGGGCTGAGGAAAAAGAAGAAAAGGATTACGGTGTTGAGGCAGGCCACTAGACTAAATCCTAGGAGATAATTGCTGAAGAAAAGAACTCGAGAGAGGCCCTAGAGGCATACCACAAGACAAACTCTCCGTGGAAGGGCACTACAAGAATTTCGCACATTTCCGGCGGTCTATTTCTGGAGGAATAAATCCACCAGTACGTTACCGGCGGATTTTAGGCGTTACCGGCGGAATAAACCCCTCAATAAATTACCGGCGGATTCTGCAAGATTTACCGACGGATTTTAATTCGCCTGTAACTTACCGGCGGTTTTCTCATTTTTTACCGGCGGAACTTTTTAGTAAAAAAAATTAAAAATAATCCGTCGGTAAGTTCAGTTTCCGACGGATATATTTCAAAAAATTAAATTAATATTTAAAATAAATCCGCCGATAAGAGAGGCTTCCGGCGCCAAAATCCGCAGGTAACAACCCACAAAATAATCTGTCGGTAAGCATGTTTTTCGGCGGAAAATATTTGAAATTTGAAATTTAAACGCCCGCCGGTAATGTAACTGGATCCGCCAGTAATGTAACTGGATCCGCCGGTATTTACACTCCGCCGGTAAAATTCAAAATTCTGCCGGTATTTTCTATTTCCGGCGGATTTCTTTATTGGAAGTTGTGTTCATCTCGTTTACTGAAATCCGCCGGTACTCACAAAATCCACCGGTAAGCGTGATTTCCGGCGGAATTGTAAAATGGCCGTTGTAGCGTCCCTCTATATATACGAACCCCTTCTTCACTCACTCTTCACTCTCTTCTCCGAAATCTCTCACTCTTCTCTTCTCAAATCTCTCAATCCACTTCACTCAAAATCTGTTTTGTTCCCTCTGTGAGATTATTCTTAAGCTTTGTTTAAGGTATGTTTTTTAACTAATATTTGATTGTTTTAGTTAATATTTAGTTTTTGAATATGTGTTGTTTAATATTTTTTTTTATTATTTGTTTTGCAATTGATTGGACTTTGGAGTTTGGAGTTTTGAGTTTGAAGTTTGCTTGAAATTTTGGTTCAAAAGAGTCCGGAAAGCATCAAGTCAGAGGCTTATCTTCACTGCCGGTTGGTTAACAAAATTATTTGTTATAAAATGTTATTTGTTGTTATTATCTGAAATGCTTAAACTGTGTTTAAAATGTTATTAGTTTATTAGTAAAAAACAGAAAAAGTATTAGTTATTATTTAGTAAAATTAAATACGAATTATTTTAATGTTATTTGATGTTATTAGCTGAAATTTTTTGTGAAAGTAAAATAAATTTAATTTATTGTGTAATAGTTTTTATTTAGTAAAAATTATTGATGTTATAAGTTGAAATTATTCGAAGAAATAAAATAAATTAGATTGTATTATTTGTACTTTTTAGATAAAATAAAGGCTTAAAGGTACTTTTAGTCCCTGCAATTGTCAAGAAAATCCAGTTTAGTCCCTGCAATTCCAAAATTTTTAAAATAGTCCCTGCAATTACCAAACGTTAATTAGTTAAGTCCCTGCTGTTATATTAGTGTTAACACCGTTATGTTTTGATGATGTGGCAGCCAATCTTCATCTTCAACCTTCTCTCTTCTTCTTCCATCTTCTTTCTTGCTCTTCCATATCTTCAAACAGTAAATGCTAATCATGCCTCTCTCATTCTCAAAACACACCTCACACTCACACACGCATTCAGTGAACTTTCACTTCCACTGTAACTAACATGCTCCCACGCACCGTTATACTCTCTCTTCACTCTCATCAATGACTTCCAAAACGCATCGTTTCACCACTTGTCACCGTCACCCAACCAAACCCATCACCGGTTTCTGTGCCTCTTGTCTTACCGAACGTCTCGCCGGCGCTGACCCTACTTCCTCCTCCGCCGTCGTCCTTGAGCCCCGCCGTAGGTCCTGCGAGGTCCTCGCTGTACCGGAGCCGCTTCGAAATACGCTCTCAGACCTCTTCAATGTAGACGACGTCAAGAAGAAGAAGCCTTTGAATCCGAATCTCGAGGTCGATTCGGGAAACTCCGGTTTCGCTATTAGGGATTACCACGGCGGCGGCAATACGATTAGGGTTTTCTGCGAAAAGGATGACGAAGAGACGAAGACGATGAAAGAGTTCATAGATCTCGAATTGAAGACAGGGAAGAACGCAGGGAAAGATTTCAGAGGAAGTTTCTGGGACACAGCTTCAGTGGATGATCTTCTAGGATCAGTGTCGCAAGGGTTCATCATCATTGAAAGAGTTCATAGATCTTTGAATTGAATACGGTTTATCATCATTGGGTAGAAGATCATGCGACACTGATCCTAGGTTGTCTGTGGATGATTCGAGGTTTTCGTTCGATGCACCTCGAGCTTCTTGGGATGGTTATTTGATTGGGAAAACATGCCCAAGGTTTTCCCCAATGGTTCCTGTTAGGGATGACAGAGTTTTGGTTGAGGAAGAAGAAGAGGAAGAGGAGGATGAGGAAAAGGAGGTGTATTTGGAAAATGGTGGTGTGCATTGTCCTGTTTGAAGATATGGAAGAGCATGAAAAAAGATGGAAGAAGAAGAGAGAAGGTTGAAGATGAAGATCCTAATTGGCTGCCACATCATCAAAACATAACGGTGTTAACACTAATATAACAGCAGGGACTTAACTAATTAACGTTTGGTAATTGCAGGGACTATTTTAAAAATTTTGGAATTGCAGGGACTAAACTGGATTTTCTTGACAATTGCAGGGACTAAAAGTACCTTTAAGCCTAAAATAAATACGAAATATTAGAATAATGTTAGTAAAAAAAGTAAAATTATTTGTTATTATATTATTATAATACAAAGTATTGTTTGTTATTTGTATTTTTTTAGATAAAATAAATACGATATTATATATATATATATAAGTAAAAAAAGTCAAATTATTCGTAAAATTAAATGTTACCAATACTGTTGTAAATAGAGTAAACATTGTAATTATATTTTAGTCCGGCCCATTAGACAGGCCCGTTAGGTTTACGTTGTAGCCTATTTAAACAGATTATCATTTGTACTCTAAACATTTTTTTCTAATAACAATTTCAGATTACTTTTTTCTACATGGTATCACGAGCTCTCATTTTTTGGAGTCTCGCTTCCGCACAAAAACCTAGTCGTCAAGGCAATTTTTTTCTCTCTCTGCCTTTAGAGTAGTCGTCTTCAGCCTTTAGAGTTGTCCTTCCCATTCGTTGTTGTACCCTAGCAGTCCCCTTCGTTACTGTAGCAGTCCCCTTCGTTACTGTACACTGCCTCTCATAAAACCCCACTGCCCATCACAGTACTTGAATTACCGACCCCACCATCAGAATCGCCTCCTCAAAACTGGCCTTTCTGTCAAAAAAACCGCCGCCATCAGTCAACGGACGCGCCTCCACGCGCCGCCACACCACCGCTGTCGTTCGCGCGCGTGGGGAGCACGCGCCTCCCTCCAGCCACCGTCTCACTTCGCCCTTTCAACCGTAAGGTCGCAATCACCTCCTCTTTCCATTGCGAGGGTCAGAGTTCAGATTGGAGCACCCTAGCTTGGGTTTTCTGTGAAACTCACTTATTTCAACGTTTTTTTTTCTTTTTTCTGACCTTGTTTTTCAGATCGGTTGCCACCATGACTGAACAGAGGCATTCAGAAGAAAAGATTGCTCTTGGCACAAATGATTTTCAGGTGTTACCTAATTCCTACCGGCTTGATGGACGCAACTACCTTCAGTGGGCTCAATTGGTTCGTACTACCATCAAGGGTAAAAAGAAGCTTAATCATATTGAAGGGGATTCTCTGGCGAAGACAGGCCCTAAGTTTGAGGCTTGGGATGATGCAGACTCTTTTATCATGACTTGGTTGTGGCACTCAATGACTCCTGAAGTGAGTTGCAACTGTATGTTTTTTCTCTACTGCTAAAGAGATTTGGGTGTACCTTGAGCAGACTTACTCTATGAAGAAGAATACAGCGGCATGTTATGAGATTCAAACCAAGGTTTTCAATGCTAAACAGGGAAACCTTTCTGTCACAGACTATTATGGGACTTTAAATGGTTTGTGGATCGAATTAGATCAATATCAAAATTTGAAGATGACTTGTACTACTGATACAACCACACTGGCAAAGTTCGTGGAGGAAGCAAGAATTTTCAAGTTCCTTCATGGGCTAAACTCTGAGTTTGATCCTATTCGAGTTCAAATTTTAGGGAAGGAACCACTTCCTTCTCTCTCAAAGGTGTTCCACACTGTGCGAGGAGAAGAATCTCGGAGGTCAGTGATGTTGGAAGGAGGTAACTCTATTGAGAGTTCGGCCTTGACCGCTGGAAAGGGTCCCACAAAAGGATCCTCTTCCGGAAAGCCATTCACAAAGGCCCTCGTGAAGAGCGATACTGCATTCATTGTAGCAAGATCGGCCACACTAAGGAGACATGCTTCAAACTTCATGGGAAAGAAAAGGTCCTAGAGCAGAGCCCTGGACTCAGAGGCACTCTGCAGAGACGTGCAAATCAAGCAGCGGTTGAATCTGAAAGATTGGAAGAAGCACCACCTACTGACAAGGAGATTGCAGCTCTTAGTAAAAGTGAGCTGGAGAACCTTCGGAGTCTTCTACAGTCTCTCAGTAAGCCATCTAGCTCTAGCTCCCTCGTTATGACTGGTAAGAATTGTAGTTTTTTGTCCTTTGATACTTCTAGTACTGAGAATAGCTGGATTATTGATTCTGGTGCTACTCATCATATATGACCCCTTATCCATCTCTTTTTTTATCTTACTCCACTTTACCTGGAAACCAACAAATGACCGTAGCTAATGGAAATAGCATCCCTATTATTGGGAGTGGTAACATTCAAATTCAACCTTCCATTCCCTTACACAATGTGCTCCATATTCCAAAATTAACAAACAACCTTTTGTCAGCCTCTAAACTCGATCACCAAAGACTTGAAATATGCTGTGATTTTTGTTGATTCTCACTATGTGTTACAGGATCGTCCAACGGGACGGGTGATTGGATATGCTGAGGAACATGACGGGTTATACTACTTGCAGCTTGAGAAAAATGCCAATCTGAAGGCACTTGCTTCCACACATGAGTCAAGTTCAGAATCTTGGTCATCCTCTCAAGTATGGCTTCAACACAGGCGACTTGGTCATCTTCTGTTTAGTGTCCTTAAGACGTTATTTCCTTTCTTGTTTACAAAAGTGTCAGTTGAGTCGTTTCATTGTGATGTTTGTCAATTTGCTAAGCACCCTCGTACTTGTTTTCCTTCCAATAATAATAATAGTTCTAAGCCATTTGATCTTCTTCACTCAGATGTGTGGGGACCTACTAATTGTAATATTTCTGGTGCAAAGTGGTTTGTTTCTTTTATTGATGATTGCACTCGTGTCAGCTGGCTATTTCTTATGAAAGATAAGTCTGAAGTTTTTCAATCGTTTGTGAATTTTCATCACATGGTCCAAACACAATTTGGTTGCTTGATTAAAAGGTTGCGTTCTGATAATGGAAGAGAATATGTGAACCAAAACTTCTCCAAATTCCTCAAAGAAAATGGCATAATTCATGAGTTCACTTGTGTTGACACACCTCAACAGAATGGGGTGGCTGAAAGAAAAAACCGTCATATTCTTGAGGTTTCCAGAGCTCTTCTTTTCCAAATGTCCGTACCTAAATCCTATTGGGGGGAAGCAGTTCTAACAGCTACTTATTTGATAAATAGATTACCCTCTCGTACTCTCAATGGTGCTAGTCCTGTCCAACTCATGACTACCTTTCATCCTTCTATGCCTATAATGACCAGTCTTCAGAGTCGTGTCTTTGGGTGTTCAGCCTTTGTTCATGTTCATAGTCCTCATCGAGGCAAATTAGATCCTAGAGCTATCAAATGTATCTTCATTGGGTATACCCCCGATAAAAAGGGATACAAGTGTTACCATCCAGAAGGTCGTCGAGTCTATGTCTCCATGGATGTAACTTTTAATGAATCTGAGTCTTTCTATCCTAGTCCTCAGCTTCAGGGGGAGAAAAATCTAGAAGCTGAGTCTCTTGAGTTGTCATTTGAGTTCCTTGAGTTGTCAACACCAAATGAGGATGTCAAGGAACCTGAACCAACATCGGAGCCAATGCAAGGTGATGACCAGGATGCTGATCACCGACTCTTTGGAAAGCAATATCAGCAAAGAAGTCAACCCGACATGGTTCAACAGCATATCCAATCATCTGAACCTGAGGTAAGTAATCCTTCCCCTAAACCTAACCCAGATGATTTAAATAATACTACCCCTGAACCTAACCCGGATGATTTACCAATTGCCTTGAGAAAGGAAAAAAGATCATGTGCCAAATATCCCATATCCCTATTTGTATCCACAAAAAACCTTTCTGTACAGCACCAGAGCTTTATTTCAGCTATTGATTCTATTGGAATCCCTACATCAGTACTAGAAGCATTAAAGGATGAGAGTTGGGTTCAAGCCATGAATGAAGAAATGGGTGCATTAGAGAAGAATGATACTTGGGAGATTGTGGAGAGACCAACTGACAAGAAGGCAGTGGGTTGTAGATGGATATACACCATTAAATATCAGTCAGATGGTACAGTGGATAGATACAAGGCGAGATTGGTGGCAAAGGGGTATTCTCAGACTTATGGAATTGACTATGAGGAGACGTTTGCTCCAGTAGCGAAAATGAATACAGTAAGGATCATACTCTCGTTGGCAGCACACTTCGGTTGGGAGATGCATCAATTTGATGTTAAAAATGCATTTTTGCATGGAAATATAGAGGAAGAAGTGTACATGGAGATTCCACCCGGATATGGGACCACTAATGGAGGAAATAAGGTTTGTAGGTTGAAAAAGGCTTTGTATGGTCTCAAACAGTCACCCCGTGCGTGGTTTGGAAGGTTCTCTCAAGTTATGATGTCCTTGGGGTATAGGCAAAGCCAAGGTGACCACACTCTCTTTATGAAGCACTCTCAGAATGGAAAAGTTACTTTACTTTTGGTTTATGTAGATGATATGATCATTGCTGGTGATGATGAACTTGAAAACCAGACTCTTAGAGAAAAGTTGGCTGCTCAATTTGAAATGAAATATCTCGGGAAGCTAAAATACTTTCTTGGGATTGAGGTTGCTTATTCTAAGCAAGGTATATTTATCTCTCAAAGGAAATATGTGCTCGATCTTCTTAAGGAGACAGGTAAATTGGGTTGCAAACCTGCTGGAGCCCCTATTGAGCAAAACCACAAAATTGGAAGTGATGAGGAAAGACCACAAGTAGAAAAGTCCCAGTATCAAAGACTTGTGGGAAAGCTCATATACCTAGCCCACACCAGGCTAGACATAGCATATGCAGTCAGTGTGGTGAGTCAATTCATGCATGATCCACGAGAAAGACATCTACAAGCAGTTGATAGAATCCTCCAGTATTTGAAGAAAAGTCCAGGAAGAGGACTGTTATTCAAGAAAGATGGGAAACTTCTCATGGAAGGTTATACAGATTCAGACTATCCAGGGTCGATTGTGGATACAAGGTCTACTTCAGGGTATTGCATTTTCTTAGGAGGAAACTTGGTGTCATGGAGAAGCAAGAAGCAGAATGTAGTTGCAAGGTCAAGTGCAGAGGCAGAGTTTCGAGCTATGGCCCAAGGAGTTTGTGAGCTACTATGGATGAAAATCATACTAGATGATCTCAAGATAAAATACGAAGCCCCGATGAAGCTATTTTATGACAACAAGTCAGGCATTAGCATTGCCCATAATCCGATTCAACATGACAGAACAAAGCACATAGAGATCGACCGACACTTCATCAATGAGAAGTTGGATAGCGGGCTTATATCTACATCATAGATCCCTACAGGGCTTCAACTGGCAGATGTGTTCACTAAGGGACTTCCCATTGAGCAATTTCAGGATCTTACATGCAAGCTGGGAATGATAGATATCCATTCACCAGAGTGTTGTAAATAGAGTAAACATTGTAACTATATTTTAGTCAGGCCCATTAGACAGGCCCGTTAGGTTTAAGTTGTAGCCTATTTAAATAGATTATCATTTGTACTCTAAACATTTTTTTTCTAATAACAATTTCAGATTACTTTTTTCTACAAATACCAATACTAATGGGTATTGTTCTAATACACATGTGTATTGTCTAATTAATACACATGTATGATATATGTTGTGTTTTGTATATTATAAGGGGGCATACAAAAAAATGGATCGTAGTTGGATGTATGATCGAATGTATCCTGGAAGAGCTGGGTTGAAACAACGTTTTGTATAAGGAGTCGAAGAGTTTGTTCTTTTTGCTAAGCGTCAAAAAAATTTGAGCGACAAGGTGGAATTAGATGTCCTTGCTCGAAACGTATGTTTCAATCTATTAAAAACGAATGTGATGTTCGACTTGATTTGTACAATAATGGGTTTAAGCGAAATTATTGGATATGGACCCGTCAAGGCGAGGTAGCAACTGGAGTTCCTACGGTTGATAATGTTCCTGTCCAAGTAGAAGGTCCCACGTCAAGTCCAGTCGTAGCTTCCACATCAAGTAGTAATCCAACGACTACGGGATTTCAGCCGCCGTTTGATGTTGTTCAGGGGATGATATCTAATGTTGTCAGTGTAAATTTGGATTTCGAAGAACCACAATATGATGCTGAAGAAGTTCCAAACGAGGAAGCTCAGAGGTTTTATATGTTTTTGAGTGAGACAAATAAACCATTATTTGAAGGATCTACAGACTCTAAGTTATCAATGTGTGTTCGATTGTTGGGTCTTAAGTCTCAATTTAACGTTGCGGAATTGTGCATGGAATACATGACTAAAATGATGTTGGAAGCAACCCCCGTTAGAGGACTTTTTCCACAGAGTTATTATGATGCTGAAAGATTGGTGTCGAAGCTTGGTTTAAATTCCATAAGAATTTATTGTTGTGTGTCTGGTTGCATGATCTATTATAACAATGAGTTTGGCATAAATGATGGAGAATCGCTGGAATGCAAGTTTTGTCAAGAGCCATAGTATCGTGTCAGCAGGAAAGAGACAAGCAGAGGCAAACCAGTTCCAAGGAAAGCAATGTTCTACCTGTCGATTATACCAAGACTGAAGAGGATGTTCACTTCATTGGAAACTGCGGGTAAAATGATGTGGCACTATGAAAATAGAAATAATTCTGGTGAATTATGTCATCCATCTGATGGTGAAGCTCGGAAGCATTTTGATCGTGTTCATCCAGATTTTGCCAATGATCCATGCAATGTTCGACTTGGTTTATGCTCTGATGGTTTCACACCATATATTCAAGCGTCAGCAACACCGTATTCTTGTTGGCCAGTTATTGTTACCCCATACAACCTTCCTCCTGAAATGTGTATGTCTAAACCCTACATGTTTTTAAATGCTATAATACCAGGGCCAACTAAAATCCAATAGCTGGTATTGACATATATTTGCAACCTTTGATTGATGACCTAAAAAGGTTGTGGAATGGTGTTTTAACTTATGATGCAGCACGAAGACAAAATTTCATGATGAGGGCGACTTTGATGTGGACCATTAATGACTTTCCTGCGTATGGAATGTTGTCTGGATGGGGGACACGTGGTAAGATGGCGTGTCCGATTTGCATGGTTGACACAAAGGCTTTTACTCTTAAATATGGAGGAAAAACCTCATGGTTTGACTCGCACCGTAGGTTTTTACCTATCGAGCATCCTTTTAGAAAGTCAAAATATGCATTCATCAAAGGGAATGTTGAAAGAGCTGAACCTCCTCGTAGGCTGACACCAGAAGAAGTTTGGAACGGTGTCAAGGATATCCCTCTTGTGGAAGTCGTTGCGGGTGTTGTTTCTCGTCCAGATGGTTATAGACTATGGCATAATTGGACCAAAAAAAGTATTTTTTAGGAACTTCCATATTGGAAAGATAATCTATTGAGACACAATCTTGATGTAATGCATATTGAAAAGAATTTCTTTGATAACATATTTAATACTGTTATGAACATGAAAGGTAAAACGAAAGACAATGAGAAGGCTAGGAAGGACGTGGATCATTACTGCAGGCGAAAGGATTTGTTGTTGCTTGAGCAAGCTAACGGTAGGACACTAAAACCCCAAGCTAATTATACTTTATCTACGGAGCACGTGAAAGCAGTTTATCAGTGGATTTTTGAGTTGAAAATGCCAGACGATTATTCTTCCAATTTAGCAAGATGTTCCGATGTGAATAATGGGAGGTTGCATGGGTTGAAGATCCATGATTGTCATGTATTCATGGAGTGCTTACTTCCTATTGCCTTTAGTTCGTTTCCAACACACGTTTTGAATCCGCTCATTGAAATAAGTGAATACTTTAAGAATTTGTGTTCCGCAACGCTAAAAGCGGATGACCTTACAAAAATGGAATAGGACATCCCACTTATCTTATGCAAGTTGGAGAGAATATTTCCGCCTGGGTTTTTTGATTCTATGGAGCATCTTCCTATTCATCTCGCATATGAAGCTAAACTTGGCGGACCTGTCCAATACAGATGGTTGTATCCGTTTGAAAGGTCAGTTAATATATATATATATATATATATATATATATATATATATATATATATATATATATATATATATGAAAGAAGTTTATATATATCATTTGGATTAGATGATTATTAACATATCATTTTCTGTAGGTTCATGGGTGATTCAAAAAGATCATATAAAAATAAAGTTAGAGTTGAAGGATCGATATGTTCTTCTTACGTACACCGTGAAACAACTCATTTTTGTTCTTATTATTTCAAGAATGAATTTGCTCCTAGAAGTAGTCGAAATGATATGGAAATTGATTGTCCAAGACATCATTTAGCTTTGTGTGTCTTTTGTCTACCTGGTCGTCCATCTGGAAAAGAGTCAATTCATTGGCTAACAGAAGAAGAGTTAAATTCAGCCCATGTTCATGTCTTGATAAACTGTACTGAAGTCCAACCATTCATTGAGTATGCATTTCTCGACCAAGCTATCTCAATTAGTTAATAAATTAAATTACACAGTTGTGTAACGACAATTAATAATTTCTTATTAGGGAGTTCTTGTCATCAGTGGCAGTGTGAAGAACAATCTTCTGCTTATATTCATGCGCATTTTCCAATGTGGTTTAGGCAATGTGTGTATTCCCTCCCGCCGACTCCTACCGACCAACACTTGAGGAACTTATCTGACGGTCTTCGAAGATGTGTTAAAGAATGGCACACATATTTTGTCAATGGATACAAATTTCACACTAAGGAATGGACAGAGGGCAGAGCAACAGTCAATAGTGGAGTTTGCATGAAGGGTGTCACTGGGAGAGGCGAAGATGATTTCTATGGTGTGGTTGAACACATATATGAACTTGCGTACCCTTATCTTGATTATAGTCAAAAGGTAGTTTTTTTTATTGTAATTGGTTTGATCCATCCACTCGAGGAACAAAGTTTAATCCAAAGACAAATACAGTGGACATTAAAATGAATAGTGGATATCGACTATATGATCCGTTCATCATTGCACAAAATGTGAGACAAGTCTATTATGTCTCTTATCCACCAACACGTACTGATCGACGTGGTTGGTGTGTCGCAATTAAGACAAAACCAAGAGGTCGCATTGAGACAAATGATGACACAGTGGAGGACGTGCCATATCAAATGGATGAAATGTCCAATGTAAATGAAGTGATTGAAGTTGAACCCATTACTCGTTTATGTGATGAGCCAAACACTGGTGATGAAGTTAATGAAGAAGAAGATACAAATCATGAGGATGCAGTCGATCATGTCGGGGTATCAGGAATTCACTCATCTGATGAGGATGGTGATTTCGAGAAAGAATGAGATTCTAATTAATTAGATGATATTATTTGTAATTAATTAATTTGTTATGAAATATTAATATTTATATTTATCAGACTTGCATGATTCATGTATGTTATTCATCATATTATGCATGTAATTAGATGATCTTATTTGTAATTAATTAATTTGTTATTCATCATTTATGCATGTTATTCATTATTTATATTATTCATCATGTATGTTATTCATCATATTATATATATATATATATATATATATATATATAGATACAGTACTCATGGCATCATCATGATCAGAATCTGATCATGACCTACCTCGTGACCCACCAATCGGTGTTTTTAAGAAGATTTCTACTTCTTTACGCGGTCGTCGTCGTCGTGTAACTCAAGTCGTTGTTGATGGCCCTTTTGTGGCTTCACCTGCTAGTACGGATGATGGCAGCGGACCTAGTACGCTGAGTCGTCCATTTGTGCCTCCACCCAGTACTCCCATACCCCCGACAGATGCAGATGGGATACGCAGATATAATATTGATAATTAGGTGGTTGAGGTTACGCCCGACGGTCGTATAGTAGTGAAGGTTGCTGGCCACCAGTAAGTATTTATTTATTTATTAATGATATTTGTTTGATTTATATTTAAAACTTAATTTAAATATAATTATTATCTAATAAATTATCTTTTTTATGTACAGATTTATTCCTAGGAGGATTGTATCCAGCGCGATCACAGACATCAACAAAGCAAATTACACTAAACCCTGGGCGAATTGGACGGAGGTCAAAAAAGATAAGTATTCAAAGATGTGGAATGCAGTTAGAGTAAGTTTTTTTATGAATTAATTAATTTTTAATTTTTTTTAATTTTGTTGAATTGATTAATTTGTTTTTACTAACAAGTTAATTAAATTTGTTTAAATAGGAAAAAATGGCATGGTACCCAGATGCGACGAAGGAAGTTGAGAGAACATTCAACACAAGAGCTTCTCATCGCTTCTCTGAAATGCTCCGGGAACACCGTAATAAGAAAACGGAAGCCGACATGGATCAGTGATTCTGATTGGCATGAGCTCCAACTGAAATAGAACGATGAGAAGTATAAACAAAAATGTGAAAAAGCCAAGAAGAATCGTGCTTCTGAGAGAGGGGGTTGTATAAACACGGGTGGTTCTATCAATGCAACTGAACATTACAGACGCATGGTAAATTTAATAATTAATTAAATTTATATTAGACATACGTACATATTTTATATTTTATTAAATAATAATATTAAATAATAACTATGTATATATGGGATGCTTTTCTTGGTCGGCCACCTACTTTGCCTGAGTTACACCGCCAACTTCATATGCGAGAGGAGACTGGTGAATATATTGAAGACCGGTCAAGAGAAATTTCGATAAATAATGTTTATTATTTATATTTATATATTGTTTTTATTATCTTATATTATATATTACATACTAATGGTTATTCATTTCTTGGTTGTTGCTTTCAGAAAAATTTCTATGATTGGCAGACCAGTTATCGTGAAACTCAACAGAGTAGTGGCAGTGAGATTGATGTCAATGAGGAGAGTCAAGCGGCTTTTCTTGTTTGGCAGAAATATGTTGGGCCATCAAAAAGTGGTCGGTTAGTAGGAGCTGGTGGTTTGGGCCCATCTGCTTTCCCAAATTCCATTATTCCAAATCTGAATCCCGCATCTTCTTTAGACAGAAGTACTGGTCGCTTTTATGTCCCTACGCCTTCAGAATTAAGCGATGTTCAGCTATTGACGCAAAAACTGAGCGATAAACAGCGTGAGATCGAAGAGCGACAGAAGGTACATGATCAGGAAATACAACAAATGCGGGAGCAGCAGCGGTTGAATGAGGTGTGCTTTAAGGAGATGATGGATACTATGTCTCATTACCCGAGGCCATCTATGCCATCATCATCATCATTTTATCCACCGCAGCAGATGCAACCTTACGGTTCTGCTTTTCAGCCGTACGCACCATTCTTCCAGCCTTCCTTCCACAGCTCGTATGGTCAGCCGTACTCTCAGCCTTAGCAGCAGACCCAGCAGCCCCAGCAACAGCCCAGCAACCCCAACAGCAGCTCAACACAGATCTAGACCTCAATAATCTGAATTTAAAACATGGTTAAATAATACAGATTTCAACAACAACTCGTCCAGCCACTACTATCAATAGCAGTTTTATTAGATATTTTAATTTCAATTGTTGGATATTTTAATTTATATTTTGTAATAAATATTTTTAAATATTTTGTATGGATGTTTATGGAAATTTTATCATTTTGAAACATTATTCAATTCTCGTTTAATTAGTATGTATTTAAAAAATAAATATATATATTATAAAATTAATAATAATTTTTTTAAATTAAATAAACGAACTAAATAATAAATATTTTAATAAACGAATAATAATATACTTTTTGAATATACTTTTGTGGGAATAAATATTTTATGGGAATTATATATTCAGTCAATAAGGAATGCATATTATACTTTTTGAATATACTTTTGTTGTGTACTAGTAATATTTGAAATCTTATTTAATACACCAGATAGTCTTTATTTATTTACTATAATGTCTGATTTTCATATATTTAAACAGGAAATTGCATGCTACATGGGCCTTGAGCTTGGAAAAATTAAGATCAAACGTTTTGCTGACGGTGAGATATATGTCCAGCTACAAGAGAGTGTCAGAGGGTGTGATGTGTTTCTAGTGCAGCCCACATGTCCTCCTGCCAATGAGAATCTTATGGAGCTTCTCGTAATGATTGATGCCTGCAGGAGAGCTTCAGCCAAAAACATCACTGCAGTCATTCCATATTTTGGATATGCTAGAGCTGATAGAAATGTATGTTTGTAACTTTGATTACTATTAGAAATAGTATGTTAATGAAGATGTTAATGAAGATGATCATTTTATAGGGTCATGTGTTTATGTAATTGACTGAGAGGATGCCAGTTGTAATTTTTGATTTTTGACATTCATATTTTGGTACATTTGTAATTTTTGATGTAGGGTCAGTTGTAATTTTTGACATTCATATAAGTTGAGGCTAATTTTTGATTTTTGACATTCATATAGGGTCAGTTGTAATTTTTGATGTTGATATATCTGTGTGTGTGTGTGTGTGTGTGTGTGTGTGTGTTGGATTTATAAATAGAGAAAAAAACAATTTGTTGTTGGTTGATGAATATGAGCAGGGAGTAAGGAATTGGTAATAGAGGAAAAATAATTTTTTTTTAAAATTAGGCATAGGTAGCGCTTTCTGCAAAAAGCGCTACTTATGGTCTAGGCGCATCTAGGAATGAGGAGCGCTTTAACAATAAAACGCTCCTCATTCCTAGATGCGCTTAGACCATAAGTAGCGCTTTTTACAGTAAGCGCTCCCTTTTCTTAAGACCATGAGGAGCGCTTTTTACGGTAAGCGCTCCTTATTGTCTTAGCGCGCCTAGGAATAAGGAGCGCTTGTAATAAAAAGCGCTCCTCTTGCCTGATTTTTGGGAGCACTTTTCGAGCGCTACCTTTGGGTGATTTGCAACAGGAGTGCTAGCTTTAGGAGTGCCCGAAAGCGCTCCCTATGGCCTAAAAAAAGTGCCCACAATGCTTAAATCTGTTGTAGTGTTTGTAAGCCATTTTACCTTAGCAAACTAGCTTGTTTGATCTCACACCTTTTTTAGCCAAGTTCTGAGTTTTATTTTGTAACAGGTCAGGGCAAAGAAGACAACTCTAAGGGCGGCTCCTAAACAAGCCTCTTCTCAAGAAGATCCCTCCCTCTCTCCTTCAGTGAGGCAGGAGGCAGAGGCACCAACACCGAAGGTCATAGTTGAAGCTTTAGGACTTCGTTGTTCAAGCTTGCCCACTCTGGAGGGATTCCTCAACCGATGAGGATTGCTTTCCAAAAAGTAGCTCTCCAGCTCAACGACATCTCTTACCTCTACACCAAAGCCAAGGACATCTGTGATAGTGCTCATTATTCATTGAAGTGGCTAAGGGACCTACAAACCCAAAAAACAGACTACACAAATGCCTTCATGGAATTGGAAGCTGAGAGGAAGGAAGCCCTTGCTAGGCAGGAAGAAGTCAACAACCAAATAGAGCGGATCACTGTAGAGATAAACCGGCTGCAGAAGGAAATGGAAGGTCTTAGGCCAGCGTCTACCAAACTCTCCCAAAAACTCAACACATATTCCTCGGAGAGCATCCAGCTTTACACTCAAAGTTCCTCTCTTGACAATGAGTTCGTAATTTTACTATCACAGAAAAGTGGTCTTGAGAGGGACATAGCTAAAAGGCAGGAGGAGATAGCTGAGGCCAACAAATCCTGGGGACCAACTGCGATGCTTGCTGGTGAACGCTTCTAAGGCAATAGTAGCAGAGACCGAGGAGTAGAGCTGTCAATTTGGCCCCAAGCCCAGCCTCATTGGCCCCCAATCAAGCCCCATAAAATTGAAGCCCCCTATTAATGGGGCTTTTTTTAGCCCCAACCCACACTTTTAAATTTTTTAGTGGGTTAGGGCCAGGGCTTTGTGGGCTGGCCCCCAAATGTTTTTTTCATTCTTTTTTCACTATTTACACCTCCACTTTCATTCTTTCACCCCCTTCCTCTTTTCCCTCCCTCTCACCACCACCTTCTTCTCCCTCTCACCACAACCACCACCACCACCATCTCCCACTCACCACCACCACCTTCTTTTCCCTCTCATCACCACCTCCTTATCCCTCTCACCACCACCACCACCACCACCTATTTTCCCACTATTTATACCTCCACTTTCGTTCTTTCACCCCCTTCCTCTTCTCCCTCACTCCCACCACCATCACCATCTTCCACTCACCACCACCACCTCCTTCTCCCACCCACCACCACCATCACCACCTCCCACTCACCACAACCACCACAACCACCACAACCTCATTTTCTTCTCACAACTATCACCACCCCCATTACCCACTATCACCACCAACCACATTTTTTTCTCATTCTTTTCCCACCCCTACTTCCATTCTTTCACCTCCCCTCCCTCTTTACCCTCACTATCACCACCACATTCTTCTCCCTCTCACCACCACCACCTCCCACTCACCAAATTTGTGGATTTGTCGTCAGGCCTTAGTATACTCATCGTGTGGAACTTAATCTGCTCAAACTGAATTAGTCCAAAGAAATCGTATTTATTTATCGTCACTAAAATGAGAGTTTAAAACTTCCAACTCCACAATATTACGATATTATTACGCAAGTGCATAACCTTGGTCAAAGAACGCCCATGCAATAAATCCATGAGATGAGTGCACACAAAAAACCTACAATATTCATACAACAAATGGAAATTACAATCTCTCGCGAAAGTGTTTCTTAGTTTGCAAAAAGAGAAACAAATGAACGTAACTACATATATTCATTTCACCAGTTCCGTAACAATTCACTTTTTCAAGTACAATTTCCTCAATATAAAATTTCCAGGGAAAATCATCCTTAATAACTACGTCCTAGGAAACTGATGCTTAAGAATCTACAAAAACTTAAGTAGTTTAATTTGCAACATAGGTAAAGGAAAAAACATTTAATTTCTAGTCTCATGATTACTGAACATTGATTAGTTCACAAATACTAGTATAATAATATTGAATGAATCTGACCAGTTAATTACATCAGCTTTCGAAACTGAATGAAAATTAAACAGATTTTTTATATAAATTTGTAGGGCTCATGAGCTGGCCTAGGTCGAAGCCCACATAGGTCCGTGGGTGATTTTCAGTTTCGTTGCAAAAAGATAAAATTAAGGGCCTTGGGCTGGCCCTGGCCCACTGGGGCTTGGGGCCTCTGTGGGCTTTTGAAATGTGGGCTTTTGGGCCCATTGGCCTTTTGGCCCATGGGCCATGTGGGGCTGGGGATGGGCCAGGCCCACATGGGCCAAATTGACGGCTCTACCGAGGAGGCCTCTACCGAGACACCAGTAGCTTAGGACCCTTTATATTTTCAAGAATTGAACAACTTTGATCAATCACTAGGAATCTCAAGTAGGTATCTCAGTTGGCGAGCTAAATGATACTGAAGGAGTGAACCAAAGAAGTGTAAGGAGGTCCTGAGTTCAAACCCAGGAAACTAGCATTCCCCCCTCCCCCACTATCATTGCTTATAAAAAAAAAATCAATCACTAGGCCACCGGTGTGTTGTGTGCCACTTAATATTTTGACAATTTAAATTTTCATTTTCTATACCTCCCAAATGGTAGGGTAGTATAGTTTTAGATATTTGCCATTGTATTCTATTAAGTTCCTCTCCTTGCATGTTTACCAACTTATAAGCACCACCACTTAAGGATGTCAACAGGGCGAGGCGGACACGAGTATTAGTTACCCGCCCCGTATAATATAAATGATACTCGTACTCGTGTAGCGAGTTTTTCACGGGTATAATCTCCTCGCGTGTGCCCGCAGATACCCACACATACTTTTAATATTAATTGAAATATATTTTTTTGAAATTTTTTTTTGAAATACCAAACAAAATTAACCTTTTGAACACCATTTTTTCTCTTTATTCATATAAAAAATTAGGTATTTCATTATACATTCATATAATATTAATTGAAATGTTTTTTTTGAAAATAAAATTTGAATACCAAACAAAATTAACCTTTTGCACACCATTTTTTCTCTTCATTTATATAAAAAAATTAGACATTTCATTATGCATTTATTTTATCATTTATTTGTTTGCATATAGTAGTTAATGAAAGAAGATAAATAACACTAAAATTAATAATAATAGGAAATTTTCCAAATAAGTATATTTTTTACGGGTACGGGAACCCGTGGGCACTGGTACCTCAATATTTGGCTCCGCCTCGTTTATTGACAAGTAGCCTAATTATCCGCTTATTCAACCCATGGGTACCCGTTAAACTACCTGCCCCGTACCCGTCACGGATAATACCCGTGGGTACCCACGGGTGCAAGTTTTTTTGCCATCCCTACCTCCACTATATACCTCGCTAACAATGAATGACCCTTCCCAATTTGCCGACCATGTTCCGAACTTTGGATCTTTAATCTCAAGCAGCAAAATGACTTTTCGTACTACGTCTCTATCAACAAACTTCTTATGTTTTATGTGTTTTTGTAGGCTGTAGCCATTTTTTGCTTAGACAAATCAATTTTGCTGAGAGCAGCTAGTCAATCACCATCAGCCGATTCAAACTCTATTAGCATGGCTTGTTGATACTCATCTATGTCTAGCATATGTTGTTTTGTCACTCTAAACATTAATCTCTAGTGGCAGGACAACGTCGTGCCCATAGTTTAGCCGATGACGAGTTATCCCAATAGTTGTGAACTCAGAGTTTCTTTTCTCATAGCCCATAGAACACCATTTAGACTCTAATGCCATTTCCCTGGCTTACCCTCAATCTTCTTTTTTATCTAGTTAAAAATGATATTATTGGTGGTCTCTAGTTGGGTGAATCTTTCCAATCAAGTGCATAGCTCATCCTATGAATAGCCATTGTTTGATCAGTGGGTGCAATTCCTCGAGTGACACCCTTTGGATAGGACCATGAAGTTGGCAAGCCTCACAAGATTTAGCATATTGAAAGCAGTCAGCCGCTTTGGCTGGCCTGTAATAGCCATGCCTATAAATCATCCATTTCATGATTGGCCCAGCTCTAAGAGAGCCACATATGCCTTCAAGCACCTAACCCATGACTTTGTAGGATTCACCTTTATCAAGGCACTTTAAGAGTACTCCATTGGCCCAACTTTTGTGAAACTCATCACCTACCAGGACATAATTCAACGTCTTCTATTTAAGTTTGAAGCTAGCTCCAGCAGATGGATTTTGCAAATAGTCAATCAACTATTTCTTCCAGGAATCGGCAGGATTTATACAATCTACCAAGGGAGAATCCTCTTGTGTAATCTATATTGTCATCTCCTTATAAAAATAAAAGACTTGTATTCCTAATTGAATATGAAAAAAAAACATTAAATAAGAAATATGGAAACTCTTCTTAAGAGATCATCAAGACACTCTAAAATATTGTGAGATGTGATCATGATATTATTGCTTTAGACATTACAAAACTTATATAAGCCACGTGAGGTTTAAAGTAAATATAGCAATATTCAAACCAGGAGAAGAGCAAGGAAACATAGACTGATTATCAAAAAATGTGACATTCCTAGAAATGCGAAAACGATGGTTAGAAACATCATAACACACAAAACCCTTATGAGACTGACTATACCCCATAAATGCACATTTGACAGATTGTGCTCCAAGCTTATGTCTTTCAGAGGATGGGAGGTGCACAAAACATACACACCCAAAAGTATGTAAACTGCTGTAATCAGGCTGAGTTTTAAAAAGGCGAAGGTGAGGAGAATCAAACCCAATCACCGTGGAAGGAAGACGGTTGATCAAAAAGACAGCTGTTGAAAGAGCCTCCACCCAGAATTTGGATGGAACAGAGGCCTGCAGAAGTAAGGTACGTGTCACATCCAACAAGTGACGATTCTTGCGTTCTGCAACACCATTTTGCTGAGAGGTATTGGGACAAGATCGTTGAGACAGTATACCTTTTTGCTGTAAAAACTCCTGAAACTCATGAGACATATACTCACCACCTGAATCAGACCGAAGAATTCTAATATTGGTTTGGAATTGATTTTCAACATACATCAAAAATTTCTTAAACATAGAGAACACTTCAGATTTAGATTTAAGAAAATAAATCCAAGTAAATCGGCTATAATCATCGATAAAGGTGACAAAATATTTGTAGTGAGCGTGAGAAGCAACAGGAGAAATCCCCCAAACATCACTATGAATCAACTCAAAAGACGTAGAAGCACGATGTGCACCAGACGGAAAAGGAAGAGTTTTACTTTTAGCTAATTTGCAAACAGAACATGAAATAGAGGTACTAGAATCTATCAGTTTAGTACCTAACACACCAGTCTTAAATAAGTGTGACAAAACAACAGAGTTTGGATGTCCCAATTTCCTATGCCAGTCCTCACATACATTCAAAACACTATTACAAGCAAGAGATAAATGGTTTGAACTAAACTGGAGTGGAAACACTCTTCCAACTTTAGGCCCCTTCGCGATCACCTTCCCTGACACCCGATCCTGCACAAGACAACTATCCAGAGTAAGATGAACATCACAGCCTTCATCAACTAATTGACTAGCAGACAATAAATTTGAGGCAAGGCCAGGTGCTACCAGTACATTTCTAAAAGTAGAATTAATGTCACCAACATTCGTTATAGGAAGGGTACTCCCATTAGCAATTTGAATTTTTCGATTACCAATATAAGAACGTAAATTGTGCAGGAGTTCAGAGGAACTCGTCATGTGATTCAATGCACCAGAGTCAAGTAACCAAGAAATGAAAGAAGACATACCAGTAACACCCAAGGCAGAAAGAGCAGATAGTACCATTTGAATTAATTCCGGTTGAAGAGCACCACCATCAGATGCACCAGTGGTGGAAGGACCAGCAGCAGAGCTAGATGAACCAGGGGTGGAAGGACCAGCGGTAGAGGTAGTAGTGGTACGGAATGCATGTGTCAGACGCCTAGTCGGTCGTGGAGGACGCGTAGGACATGCAGAGATGAAATGACCCTGCTGCTTGCAGTAATTGCAAACTTTCTTAGGACAACTACGAGCAATATGTCCAAATTGTTTACATGAGAAGCATTGAGATTGTCGCATATCACGGCCCACGCTTCTATGCTGCGCAGCATACGCGACAGTTACAGGTTCAGAATGGACGGGATCATGAAGCATGGTTCCTTGAGTATTCAGACGTTGTTCTTCCCTGAGCAGTTCACCAACACAGATATCCAAGGAAGGAACAGGGTTCCTATTCAGCAGAGCACCTCGAACGGCCTCAAATTCCGGACGAAGTTTCATGATAAATTGGTCCCGTTTACTAGTATAATAAACATCACGAACGACCGACAGAGACGCCTTGGGAACAACAGCATATATAATAGCAGAGTGTTCTGTCCATAAATTTAAAAAACCAGAATAATATTCTTGAATTGACAAAGTACCTTGTTTGTAATTGGCGATCTCTAACTCCAATTGAAAACGCTTTGCTGTATTGTCCTGGTTGTAAATACGCTGCAAATAATTCCATATTTTCTGAGCAGTTGAAAATGCTCGCAAATTATTGATCAGTTGAGGATCAATAGTACTGAGGATCCAAGAAATAATCTGAGCATCTTGGACTTCCCACGCGTCTAAGGCAGGTTTAGCTTCAGGCGCCTTAGAAATCCCATCAAGGTGACTCCACAATCCTTTTCCTTTGACATACATCTTGAATTGAAATTCCCAAGCAGCATTATTCTTGCCAGTAAAGCGAACACAAAAATTATCTCTTCCTTCCGAAGCCATTTTAAAAAAACAAAAAACAAAACAAAACAAGTGACTGTTGCAAAGACACGTGAACAGGACCCATGAACAGGACAGTAACGCGTTCAAACAGTAACGGAAATAGTAACGCGTTCAACAGAACAGGACCACGCGTTCAAACAGGGACTCGTTGAACGATGAGCAGGACCACGGGAGAACGACGAACAACGGAACGGCGAACAACGACGCTCTGCGGTCGCAAGGAATGGCGAACAACGGCGCACAAAACCAGAAGGAGATCGCGAACCAGAACCCACGAAGAACCAGAACCCACGAACGAGATCGCGAAGAACCAGAACCCACGAACCAAAACCCACGGCGAAGGGAGATCCGAAGAGCAACAGCGAAACGACAAACCACAGCGAAACGGCGCTAAGAGCAACAGCGAAACGGCGCTACAGAGAAGTTGTTTGCGAACCAGAAGATCGGCAACGATGACCACGAAGAGAACGACGGCGCACGAAGAGAACGACGACCACGAAGAGAACGACGGCGCACAAGGGGATCCACGAACAGAACCCGAACAGAGATGAACAGAACCGAAATCACAGGGATGATCGCAACCCTACTGATACCATGTCAAATAATACACACGATATTGTTTACGCAGTTCGGCCAAATTCTACCTACGTCTGCGACTACAGAGTAGCTGTAGTTCCATTTTATTGATTCTATCTCGATCATCCGAATACAAAGTACAAGAGAGTTTAAATAGCCTTCTCTAAGAAGACCTAACGGGTCTGGGCCAAAGCATAAACATATAATAAATCTACAACTACTATTTACGGCCTTCTTTTATTCCTTATTCACAATGCGAACTATTTTGACAAAGTTTTATTTAATGACTATACAAACAACAGCAGCCTATGATATTCTAAAAAGCATTAATATGTTACAGTGTGACTAGAGTTCTACTTGATCTACTGATAAACTACCACAACGAAATACATTTAAAATGAGAGAAAAACAAAAACAAACCACTGATCCTCATTCTGAGGTTGAACCTTTTTATATTTCATATTCTTAATCCTGAATTGGATAGTCACCTATTGTAAAAGAAAATCTATATATCTTTGTAAAGGAAACCCCAAAGGAAGCTTCACAATGCTTCTCACAATCAGAGTAATAGGGTACTCCAATCGGGTTAGAGGATCGTTTGTTGACACCACAGAATTTTAGTCTATAGTTAGAGATTGTAGAGAATCGATTTCTTCACTTTGCAAAACTCTCATGCAAGTTTCACTAGGAAGCGTGCTAATGTGGTTTCTCAGTATCTAGCTAAGGTGGCCTTAATTCAACTAATCCTTAGTTATTTTATGATATCCCAACACATATTGCACCTTACATTTTTAATGAAATGAATTATTTTTTTTATTGTAAAAAAAAGAGGTACTCCTACTCACTACAAAAAGAAGATACTTCAAATACTTCAAAGACACTAGTGGTGATTTCCACCAATATGTTACAATGTGACTAGAGTTCTACCTGATTTACTAATAAACCGCACCATAATGAAATACATTTAAAATGAGAGAAAAACAAAAACAAGCCAATGATCCTCTAAACAAAACACTATTACGAGTAGACCAAAGACACGGCATCACACATAAACCAAATCAAATTATTAACCCGCTTTGTGTTCTTTCCATTGATAACTTTTCCATACTACTAATAATAAGCTAGACCGTCTCTTAATGCTGAAAATTGTACAACAATGGCTCTCATCTGCACACGGTGGTTGACGGTTTCAAGTCTCCACGTCATGAGGTGTTCCTGCAAAGCCACTCCAATGCCTAAGTCAGTTTAGGGCTTAATAAAAATAAGAGGAGAACAATATGAGATTTTAGGTCAGAATAGACGTTGGCAAACCTAGGGGGCGGGAACTGATAACTCTTATTTATAAGAGTTATTTATAATCTCTTGGCTTAAATTAATGCAAGTTATCCAGTAACCATGTGTTGAAAATATGTAAACATGTGTTAGTTAATGATTAATGAGGGTTAGGTACTGATTTGTGGTAAATTGGCACTTAGGGTGCCTTCTTGTTATTTTTAATATGTTTGTTCAATGTTATAGCAAGTGCTATAGCATCACATGAAAAATTTATGCAAAGGACCTTGATTAGTGTATCTTTTACGCTGTTTATTTCCTTTTGTATTTTCTATGATATGAACATGGTTTCCATCATTGTTTATGTTATCTTGTTGATTCTCACCATGAGCTAAACACTTTGTAGTTGGAATGCTCATCACCTTGTAATGACATTTTAATGGTTCTAGTGTAATGTTTTGATGATTGCCTTTTAATCCTTGTATGAAACTTCTTTCAAACTTGTTTTGGGATTGGCCAACTAAAATAAGTACATTCGTAATTTCAGACATGGTTTATGATTCGAGCTCTAGGGTTAATGTGGGTGAGTTGTTGTTAAAGGATACTTTAACAACCCATGTTTCAACCTTGACATAGGAAAATATAGTCCATAGGGTGAATACTGTGGGTACTTCATATACAGGGGTGAACTTATTTAAGAGCTTAGACATAAGACTTGTAATGAAACCCCAACGTTAGTGACCGAAAGGCATTCTAAAAAATCTTTTTACCTTGAAACTTCACACCATCTTACTTGCTTATTTACAAATCCTGTTATTTACAATATTTGTCAACAACTTGGTATTGTTACTTCGTTTCCCTCACTGTTTACTAATACACCAAACTCTAAAATTAACATTAATCTCTATGGGTACGATCCTAACTTTTCACTATATTACTTGTTGCGATTGTGTATACTTGCACATCACTTTTTCACACAACAGGAACCCCTGTTTATAGTGATGCAGTGACGTAAATCCAAGACGAAGTGAGGTAAATCTTAGGTGGGTGATCTCCGCTAATTTCGGGATTGATTACCTGGTCTCATGGAATGACGATCGTAGTGAGATTTTCAGAGATAATGGTACCATTATAATTCCAGGCACGTGTTGGAAGAGTGGTTGGAATTAGGATTCGCATCGACCTCTGCTTTGGATTTAGGAGCTTGGTTCCGAGGTAGCCTACTCAGGGTAGTGCTCGGTAACTGATTCATACACTTAGCATATATCATGTTGAGTTTCATGTAAAACATAGCAATCTGCTTGGTGAACTCGGATCCCCTATACTGTCGTAACAGTGGTCGACTTGGTCCATGACTAAGAGTTCAACGGGGAGCTCATGGTAGAGTTCAGTGGAGCAAATTGTAACCATAAAACTTTCCAAGGATATAGAAGCGAGAATTATGCACTAGATATCTTCAGTAGCTCTTACCCTAGTGCGATGCACGGTTTAATATTAGTTATACTAGTCTGTATGACCTGTACGGCGCACGAGTATACATTTTCTGTTTTAATACTAATTTGATTTTTTTCAGTAATAAATTGAAATCATTTAATTGTTAATATATTTTATATTGAAATGTATATGTTTTCTGGATGTTTATGATTATGTAGTCATAAGTTTTGTTAAATAAACAATAGGTTGACTTATTAGAATCCAACTGGCAACATTTAGTTCATCAATGATTTATTTAGTTAAGTGACTTATGAAAAGTTTACACTAATGTTAGACACGAGCTTTATTAATTAGTAAAAAAAGTGCCTTATTTTTTATTGTGGCAAAAATGTAATTAAATAAAATAGTTAAGTTCGTGTACAAAACTATAACAGTTTACAAAACTAAGAAAATTTTGTTTCTCTGTTGCTTGAGAACGGGTGGTTGGTTGATTTACTTGACTTATTGTAGTGTGAGTGATAATTTTTTTTTGGGTAAAATATGTTTTTAGTCCCTACAAAATCGACTCATTTTAAGTTTAGTCCATACATTAACGAAATAGGCGTTTTGGTCCTCATCTTATTTTTCCGTTTTCAATTTTAGTCCCTCATGACTTTTAATAGCGCTTCAAAACTTTTAATAGCGCTTATAAAAGGTCAAAAAAGCGCTATTAAAATTGTTGAAGCGCTATTAAAAGTCACGATGGACTAAAATTGAAAACGGCAAAATAAGATGAGGACAAAAACGCCTATTTCGTTAATGTAAGGACTAAACTTAGAAGGAGCCGATTTTGTAGGGACTAAAAACATATTTAACCCTTTTTTTACTTATTATTTCTGATTTTTATAAAGAGCGGGTCTGAATAAAAACATCAAAAATAAATAGAAATACAAATTTAGTAAGCAAATCAATTAGGCTATAAAATATTTTTGTCTGTGATTTACAATGATTAATATGTGTGTATTTTTTAATTGGACTCTCAAGATTTAAAGTGATTTGTTTACTTATTAGAAGTTAAAAAAATCAAATTAGGTTTTTTATAAATTTTATTTTTTCAGTTAGATATTAACTGTGAAACACAACTTTCCATTCCATGCGCAAAGTCATCCCCAAATCGATTAGAGTTGACGTCTCTTCCCTCACCTTGCGCATCCCATCCTTTCATTACTTCTACGATCAACGATGGTGATTCAGGCTTCATCTTCTAATTCGTGTAACCCTATGCGAAGGTATGCGATATATCATACTCACCCATTCCCTTCGTCTTCAATTCGGGACAGAGACCAACTGATAACAATCTTTTAACTATTAAAATCAAATCTGTTTTGCTGATAGCTCTTCAATTGCTGATTTTAATCTTATACTCCATTATTTTTTTTTAAAATCCTAAATGGTGTTGTACATTAAATTTGGAAATCTAGTAAACAGATCCTTTTATATTAGACATTTCGCCTGATAACAGTTATAATAAGACAGATTTAATTAATAACGATTTGAAGAAGGTAGTGCTTTAGATTAATCAACAACACATGCTTAAGCTTATGAAAAAGAGAAAAAAACACATGCTTAACCTTTTGAACTTTTTGAGATTGCCGGTGCTATCGGGGTCCAATTGCTTTGGATGATGCTACAAAAAAACGTACTTTTGGCCACTTCGCAAGAGTACTTGTAGATATCGATCTGAATGGAGATCTTCCTGAACGTATTATGGTAGAGCGTGAAGGCTACACATTTTACGTGGAAGTAGTTTATGAAAGGTTGCCGCAATTCTGTTCATATTGTCATATTATTGGGCACAATTTTTCCAATTGTAAGCAGACTCATAAACAGGAGCCGCGTGTGCAGCCCCCAATCAATAGGCAAGTTTGGGAGCCAAGGAGAAAGAACGTAATTGATGACATTAATGTTCGTGACTTGCATGTGCCTAACGCAGAGAATGAATCTCAGGTTAAAGGTAAGGCTACAACTAGTGATAATGTTGTTATTGCTAACACTATAGATAATGGTGCAGGCAAAGATATCCAAAAGAACAATGGAGCTGATATCGAAGCCACTGAGAAAGTGGGAAAAGATAATCACTCGAATTGTCCCAGAGATCTAATCTCTATTGAAGAGATCACTATCCCTAATCAGTTTGGAGGCCCTAACAATATCCCTCATGATGATATTAACCCCCTGCTTAGATTTATTTCTAATCATTTTGAAACAGGATCCCCAAGTGGTAGAGCTCCATCTATAACGACCCCGGATCAAATTTTAGCAGGTGACTCGCAAATGGAAGCAGCCTTCGAGGTCGATAGAAACCGAGTCCAAGTGGTTGCAGACCAAGAAGCAGCACAAGTTGTGATTGATGATTTAAACATCCTTAAGCAGCCTTGGGCTAATGTAGTTGAGGAGGATAACTTGGAGAAAGATAATGCCCATCATGATGAGGGATCTGAATTTGAATTTGAAATAGTTTGCACCAAGTCTCAAAAGAAAAAACAAAAACAACGCCAAAAGAAAGCTGTTACCCCAATTACAACCCGTTCTAGGGCAGGATCTCAAAGTCTTGCTCAATGAAGTTGCTCAATGAAGTGCTTATATTGGAATACAAGGAGCCTGGCTAATCCCCCTACAAGATTAGCTCTTAAAAAGCTTTGTTCATCTAACAAGCCTGATTTCGTTTTTATCTCTGAGCCTTGGTGTTCTCTTGATGATTTTCCGAGCAAGTATTGGTCTCGCCTTGGTATGAAAGTCTTTGCTATTAATGAAAGAAATAATTTAATTCCTAATCTTTGGTGTGTCTGTACGGACAATTTCAATCATACTGTTATCGCTTGCTCAGATCAGCAAGTCTCTTTTACAGTGGAGGTCAATAATGATACAGTAGGTATTTCTGCAATCTATGCTTCTTGTAACTATCTGGGCAGGAGATCTCTTTGGCAGGATTTTTCTCTTCTTCAGCAAACTTATAAAATCCCTTGGTGCTTTATTGGGGATTGGAACGTTGTTCTGGGCAGCCATGAATATAGAGGTAGTGGAACCCCCTCTAAAGCAGCCTGTGAAGACTTTCAGAACTGGACCAATTTGAATAGCTTGATTCATCTGCCGACTAGGGGTGTTCAGTACACTTGGTCTAATGGTCGTAAAGGCCGGGCTTTTACGGAGAAAAGGCATGATCGAGCAATTTGCAATGTTGCCTGCTTCACTTTTTACACAGGTATCTCTTGCTATACTCTTACTAAATCTAGATCTGATCATTTCCCTTTATTGGTTGATCTTCAGACTACAGATGGTGCGCATCCCTCTTCCTTTAAGTTCCTTCGCACTTGGGCGAGTCACCCGGACTGCCTGAATGTGATTAAGGAGGCTTGGCAATCTCATGTTGTTGGTTGCCCTATGGTGGTCCTCAATCAGAAACTAAAAAAACTTAAGTTAAAGCTTAAGGCTTGGAATAAAGACGTCTTTGGGGACGTTAATATGAGGGTGCAGGTGGCGACCGCATCCCTGGATCACGTTCAAGCACAGATTGATAATGATGGCTATTCTGAGTTGTTAGAGGAGCAAGAAAAGGTCCATCAGCTTGAGCTGCAGCAAGCCTTAGCTTCCCAAGAGGATTTTTGGCTCGAAAAATCTAGACTAAACTGGAACTCACATGGGGATCGCAACACAAAATTTTTCCACCAGGTGGTCAGGATTAGACATATTACCAAGCAAATAACTGCCCTAAAACATGGTGATATTCTTCTTACTTCTCCGAATGAAATTGAATCTCATGTTGTTAATTATTTTGAGAATATTTTTGCCTCTAATAACCAGTGTCTTGATAATGGTATGGTGGAGGAGATTATCCCTAATCTTGTTACAGGTGAAAAGAACAATATGCTCACCAATGTTCCTAACAGGGAAGAGATCAAGCAGGCCATCTTTGCTATGAATTCTTATGGTACCCCTGGGCCGGATGGCTTTGGTGCTTTCTTCTTTCAGCAGTTCTGGGACATCATTGCGGAGGACACGGTGAACGCAGTTCAGCAGTTCTTCAGACAGGGTTGGATGCTCCCGAACTTCAACTCTAATTTGGTAGTCCTTATTCCTAAAGTCAACGGAGCTGACAGTATTGAGAAGTTTCGACCTATAGCCCTTGCGAACTTCAAGTTTAAGATTATTATTAAGGTACTTGCTGACCGTCTTTCCAAAATTGCTCCCCGTATTGTTTCATCTCAACAACGTGGCTTCATTCCCGGTAGAAATATATCAGACTGCATATGCTTAACTTCGGAAGCCATTAATATGCTGCATAATAGGGCTTTTGGTGGTAATATGGCCCTCAAGGTTGATGTCAAGAAAGCTTTTGATACTCTGGATTAGAATTTCCTTCTTAGAGTCCTCAAGGCTTTTGGGTTTAATAGCAAATTCTGTGATTGGATTAATGCTCTTTTACATTCTGCAAAGCTTTCGATCTCAGTCAATGGTAAGCCTTCTGGGAACTTTAGCTGCAAGCGGGGTGTACGTCAAGGGGACCCCCTCTCCCCCCTTCTTTTCTGCTTGGCTGAGGAGGTTTTGAGCAGAGGCATTTCCAAGTTGGTGCACGATGGGGATCTCCAGTTAATTAGTGGTCCTAGAGGCACTCAGGTTCCATCTCATACCCTTTATGCGGATGATATCATGATTTTTTGCAGACCTTCGCTGAAAAATATTCATAGTCTCCTCAACTTCTTTACCAAGTATGGGGAGACTTCTGGTCAGATTGTTAACTCCAGTAAATCTACCGTTCATTTGGGCGTTGTTTCTAATCAACGGCAGTGTCACATTGCCGATCTGCTGGGATTCTCTATTGGCCAGTTGCCATTCACCTACCCGGGCATCCCCATTTTCAAAGGTAAGCTTAAAGCTGGTTATTTAATGCCTATTGCTGACAAAATTAAAGCCAAGTTATCAGCTTGGAAAGCTTCTCTCCTCTCTATTGCCGGAAGAGCGCAGCTTGTCAAGTCGGTTGTTCAAAGTATGTTAGTGTACATCTTCCTGATATACAAATGGCTTACCTCTCTGTTGAATACGGTGGATTCTTGGATCAGAAATTTCATTTGGTCTGGGGACGTCAATCAGCGTAAAGTGGTTACAGTGGCGTGGCATAAGGTTTGTAAACCAACCTCTGAGGGGGTCTCGGGATTAGATCCCTTAAAGACATAAATAAGGCAGCCTGTCTTAAGCTTAGCTGGGAACTCAACATTTCCCAGAATAGCTGGGCGGTCTTATTAAGGTCCCGGGTTTTCAGAAATAGGACTACGATCTCTTATCATATCCGTTCGTCTTTGTGGGGTAATTTGCGTGATCATTTGTCCGATATCCATGAAAATTGTACATGGCAAATTGGTAAAGGTGACTGTATCAACTTTTGGATGGATCCGTGGCTGTCGGACCCTCTGGTAAATCTTCTTAATGTCCCTGAGAATCGTCAGCACTATCTAAAAGCCCGGGTTTGTGACGTCATTCAGAATGGTCACTGGTGTATTCCAGTATCTCTTTCTAATATCTTTCCTCAGCTGGCTTCGCTCCTTCGTGAAAGAGATCTGTCTGCATTTGACTCTCAGGATCAGCTGATTTGGAAAAACTCGACAGATGGAATGCTTACTTTTAAGAATGCTTATCTTTATTATAGGCCTATGGGGCAGCCTGTTAGGAGGTTCAAAAATATTTGGAGTAGTGTGATCCCTCCTTCCAAATCTCTTCTTGTCTGGCGTATCCTTCATAACCGTATGCCTACAGATGAGCAGCTTAGAAACCGTGGTTGTGGAACTGTTTCCACGTGTAGTCTCTGTGAAGCAGAATATGAGACATCATTGCACCTTTTCTGTGAGTGTTCTTTCGCTAAGCAGCTCTGGGACTGGCTTAGTGGTAAGCTTTCAATTAATATTAAAGTTTCCTCCCCGGAGATGATTTTTGAGGTTTGTCAGCGCCCTTGGTCTGCCCAAGTGCAAGATGTTGTTACCGCCGCTGTTATTAACGTTTTTTGGGCTATTTGGCACTATCGGAATCAGATTCGATTTGACAACAAGAAGATCTTGCCAACTCACATTAAGAACTTGATCACGGCAAATGTGAGCATTTCTGGTAATCTCAGCAAGGGCTCCACGTCGAACTCCATGCAGGATTTTTTGATTCTTAAGGCTTTTTCGGTTGATTGCAAGCCTCGTCAGGCTCCTACAAATATAGAGGTTATTTGGAAACCCCCTCCTTGCTTGTGGGTTAAGTGTAATACAGATGGCGCTGCTAGGGGTTCTCCTGGTTTAGCTGCTTGTGGGGGTATCTTTCGCGATAGTAATGCTGAATCTCTTGGTTGTTTCATGCTTCCTCTTGGTACAAATTACGCTCTTCATGCTGAGCTTGTTGGAGTCATGGGAGCCATTGAAGTGGCTTTCCATAAAGGTTGGCATCGTTTATGGATTGAGAGTGATTCTCAACTTGCTGTTATGGCCATTTCGTCTCATTCCATAGTGCCTTGGAGTATCCGCAACTACTGGCTTAACTGCATGGGTCTTCTAAAATCCATGACTTTCGGTTGCACTCATATTTTTCGGGAAGGAAATCACTGTGCTGATAAGCTTGCGTCTCATGGAATTACCCTGTCTGGCTTCCAATGGTGGAATGCTATTCCCCCTTTTATTCAGGATGATTTTAACCGTAATAGGGTTGGTCTTCCTTCTTTTCGTTTCAGACAGTAATTTTTGTAATTTTTGTTTGCAGGGGTTTTGGTGTATGTCCGTCCTTGCTTTTTGTATTTTGCTTTTTTCTTTAATGAAATAGGGGGGAGTACTCTTTCCTTCTTAGTGTTTTTATCCCTAAGGAGGGTTTTGCATCAGAAGGTTTTAACGAGGCTCCTTACCTTTTTGTTTAAAAAAAAAATTGACGAATACTTTTCTTATATATTAAATTATGTTATGGATCGGGCCACAACCACTCTATCCACTAAGGCACAACCAAATCCACATCCATTAATCAATGGTTGGGATCAAAGCCCTAGATCTAAGGGTTCCTATTGGTTTCAAGCATACCTTTGACCCTATAAATAAGCATTCAATGCTAGCATTAAAGGTACACACTATTTCCAATATTCTTACTTGCAACAAACTCACATGCTGACTTGAGCGTCAGAGTGTCTTTGCAGGCACCACCCCAGCTCGGATCGAAGCTGAGCCCGGATTGACTAAGGCCATTTCTACCAACTATCACGGATCAGACTTGGTATCTAAGATTGGATACCAGTTCAGGGATACGGTATAGATCATTGGCGACCACAGTGGGAGGATCTTGTGCTCTAGTTCCCCTCCCATCTACTTGGTCAACGATGGCTCCAATGTTGCGTCATCGGAACATCGCCATTGCGATTGTAAGGCCGAACGAGCAGCAGGAAACTTTCAAAGGCATGGCAGTCACTTTACCACCAAGCTCGACATACGCTCGTAACTCAGCCACGACCATTAACCCTAGGAGTTCGGCCCGAAACCAACTTCCACCTCCTCCTCAGACTGTCCATTTGCCAGTCGAAGCTGTTCAACAGCTTGTCCAGCTACTAATTGGGCAGGTCGAGGCTAATCAACAGAAGAGCCAACATTACTCTCAATTAGAAGCAGAGGTAGCAGAACTCCCAGCTCGGAGCATCCCGGACCGAACTTCTCCTCAACAACACCCTTCTAGTAGAAGGACTTTTAGTCGTCTCCGGCCTGGAGAAGACACCAGCACCGCTCTCCACCTCGTCGGAGAGGAGGGCGTGGATCAGGAACTCCCCCAAGCCAGACCCCGGATGACACTTACTATCCCGAGGGCTCCCCTCGGCCAAGCTCATCTTTGGCATCCTCATCCCCGTGGCGACGTTCTAGAAGCCGAGAAAAGTCCCTGAGGCAGGAACGTCGGCGCCCACATTCAAGGAGATCTCCCGACAAACACCGCAACCAACGGTCCCCACCCCGGGAGAGATCGACAAAACGGAAGGGACCCTTCACCAGTAAGATCGACTACTTTTCAGTGCCGAAGCATCTTCAGAAACCCCCAGAAGGGTTAAATATGTATGATGGGACTGGCGATCCTGATCTCCACATTGCATATTTTGACACGGTTATGCAATACTGTAATGTTCCGAAGGAAATTAAGTGCCGGATCTTTCCTCTCACTCTAGAGAAGGTCGCTTTGGATTGGTTCCGTGCTCTCAAACCAAATACTATATCCTCTTGGGACCAATTAGCCAAGCTATTTTCCGCTCATTCCCCCACTCCAAGATGAAGCCAAAATCTCGAAAGGTGTTACAGGAAATTCGACAAGAGGAGAATGAGTCCCTCTGAGACTACATTGAGAGATTCAACAAAGAGGCTGCTCAAGTCCGGAATCTCGATGATTCTTTTCGACTTTACTTCATGGAAGTCGGTCTCCATGAAGGGAGTTTATTTCAAACTGACGTCGGAGTAAACCAACCCGAGTCGCTTGCGGAGTTCCTCCAGCGATCTCAGAAATACATTGACCATGAAGAAGGGCTCAACGCAGGAAAGTCACTTGCCGATCTCGGAGGATCTAAGCCTCGGAATGAGAAGGGGAGCCGAAACAATCCCAAATCCAGACCTCGCAACTGGAACGAACATTATTCCGAGCTTAATGAGACCAGAGCCCAAATCTTGGCAGAATGCTTGAATGCGGAATTCAAAGAAGTTAAGTTCCCCGATCCACTCCCGCATTGGCCGGGGCAGCGATCTAACAAATACTGTCGGTATCACCGAAGTAAAGGTCATGACACCAATCGCTGCAATGCTTTGAAAGATGATATAGAGGATCTTATCAAAAAGGGGAAATTGAGCCAATATGTGAAGAAACCGCCTAGGCAGGAAGGCGAGGTTAAGGAAGAAAAACACGACCCTAAAAATAAGGGTAAGGCTAGGCAAGAGATAGAGGAAAGCTCGGAGGGCGAGCAAGATTACTGGAAGTCTAAAGGCCGGCCTGTAATGATGGTCATCTCAAAAGGTTACCCCGACGAAGCCTCGGGAAAAACTATGAAAAGAAAGTGGAAAGAAATAATGAGTGCTGCTTCCACCTCGACTCCTCCCTCATTACCGGTCCGATCACCTTTGGTTTTCGGCGATCTGGACCTGCTAGATAGCAAACCCAACAAGCACGTTCCACTTTTGATCAGGGTAGTGATGGCTAACGCTGAAGTAAGGAGAATCCTAGTTGATCAAGGAAGCTCGACAGAAATCATCTTGATCGATTTCGTGAGAAAACTGAAAATTTCTGAAGAAGACTTCACTCCTTACAGAGGATCGGATCTTTCCGGCTTCAATGGATCACAGACCAAACCATTTGGCTATTTTGAAATGATGGTCACCTACGGCGAAGAACCAATGGTGAGGATCGTCAAGACCAAATTCTTGATTTTGTCGTGTCCTTCGGTCTACAACTGCATCGTTGGGAGGCCGACCCTAGGAAGGCTCGGGGCTGTGACTGCCACAGTTCATCTCAAAATGAAATTCTATTCTCTGTGCAACAAAGTTATTACCCTCGACGCCGGCTTAGAGTCCGCCCAAAGATGCTTCTATCTGCACATGAAGGCGGATAAGAAGGCTATGGAGGAGGGGGATCCCCCCGTTGAAGAGGAATATCAGAAAGATTCTGAGAAAAGAACAAAAGGCAAAGCTGCAGATATCAATGTGACAGACCTCGATGCGAGGTATGTCCCAGACAGCTTAGAAGAAGAGGGCGATGACGACCTGACCCCTGAATTTAAGAAGAAAATCAGGAGACCTCAACCAGATGGGGAATTTGAAGAGATCCACTTGGGAGATGACCCAGCCAAAACCGTCAAGATCGGTTCCGATCTTTCTGATGAAGTATAGGATAAACTCACATTGTGCTTGAGAGCTCACGCCGATCTTTTTGTCTGGTCGGCAGGAGACATGCCCGGGATTCCCCCAGAGGTTGCTTGTCACTAGTTAGCTGTCAACCCCGATGCTAAGTGGGTCTCCCAGTGCAAGAGGGCTCAAAGCGGAGAGAAGGCAGCAGCAGCAGCAGCTAAAGCCGTTGAAGATTTGATTAATGCTAATTTTGTAATGGAAGTCAAGTATACAACTTGGCTCTCCAACCCTGCACTGGTCAAGAAAAGTAATGGAAAATGGCGTATGTGCATTGATTATACCGATCTTAATAAGGCCTGTCCAAAGGACGCCTTTTCTGTTCCCAGCATTGATCGCCTAGTCGATAATTCTTCAGGTTTTCATTTATTGTCTTTTATGGATGCCTACTCCGGTTACAACCAAATTCCGATGTTCCCTCCCGACCAAGAGAAGACCGCTTTCATGACTGACTGCGGTAACTTTTGTTACCAGGTTATGCCGTTTGTTTAAAAAGTGCGGGAGCTACATATCAAAGAATGATGAACAGAGTTTTCTGAAAGTAGATCAGACGTAATGTAGAAGAATATCTCGATGATATGATCGCAAAAAGTGAAGGTGAGAGCCTCCACGTGGCCGATCTTGATGAGATTTTCGCAGAAGTTTGGAAGAACAAGATGAGATTAAACCTGGAGAAATGCACTTTCGGAGTCCGAGCTGGAAAATTCCTTGGTTTCTACCCCACAGAGAGAGGCATCGAAGCCAACCCGGACAAGTGTCGGGCTGTGACCAAGATGCGCACCCCAACTACCATGAAGGAGCTTCAAAAGCTTAATGGTATGATCGCCGCCCTATCTCGCTTCATTTCCAACGCTGCCTTCAAATCTCTCCCTTTGTTTAAGTTACTTAAGAAGGAAGCAAAATTTGAATGGACCCCGGAGCGGGACGAGGCCCTCTCCCAACTCAAAAAGGTTCTATCCGAGCCACCGATCCTAACTCGGCCAACCTCGGGAGAAACCTTATACCTGTATTTAGCGGTCTCGGAAGGCAATACGACGCCTAAGATCCGATCTTACAGAAATATTTAACCCGAGTGCGGGGATTGTTCGCTCAGTTCGTATTCGCGGAAGTCAAGCATGTTCCCAGAATGGAAAACACGAGAGCGGATGTTCTATCCAAGCTCGCTGTTGCGTTAAAAACACACTTAGAGCAAGTGTACTCTACCGCAGAAGTAGTTTAAAAGATTATCGTATCCACAGGGATTAATTAACAAGTACCAAACTAGTAAAGATTATATATTGTTTAGACGAATCAATAATTTAGTTGTAATGAAAACAAATAAAAAGAAATAAATAACAAGAATTGAAATACTAGACTTAATAAATGAGGAGAGGTCAAGGGTCACGGTTTCACTTGCAAGTTTCGATTCCCCTATGTCTAATCCTACCTGAATTCCCTTATTTTACTTAATTACCAATCCCTTTACTAAAACTATTAATCCGTTTGGTCATTCGCGATTAATATTCTTTTTTCTAAATTAACCCTCGTTTGGCCATGCAAGAATTTAAATTCAGGAAAAGCATAAAGAGCAAAAAGGTTGAATGATTTGTAGACTAAATTATGGTTTGGTCATGCCCTAATTATAGCCCCAATTATCCTATAGGTCCACCAACTAATTGCAGTACGGTCGCTGATCAACTAATTGATTATAAACATGCAAATGGTATATTAATTAAAATAAAAACAGGAATTCAAATCAGAAATTAGAACATAAAAAGGTATCTAAACATGCAAGATCCACCTAAGACCCTAGAAGAGGATTTAGCTATCCATAGTGTTCGAGAACAATAAAATAAAATTAGGAGTCATAAATTACAGAGATAAAAATAACCCGGAATAGAGAAATTTCTGATCCTGAGAATTTAATCTCCTTTTTCTGCTCCAAAGCTCTCTCACAGTGTCAAGAACGGGTACCCAAAACTCCTTGTCTCCACTTGCCGGCGCTACTTTTTACTTTCGTATGTACTGTGCGGCTGATTCTTTGAATTCCAATTGTGAATAATTCACGTTTTTTTCCTTCCGCGGCTACTGTTTCTATCCTTCTATTTATTATTAATTGAGTAGGTTTTGCGTGATTCAAGTTGAATTCATATATGCACATGGGCCTTTTTTTTTCTTTTGAACCGAGGGATTACTTTTGTATTGTTTCAAGCCCAATGCTTCTTTTGCTAATGACACTTCCATTTTGCTTCAAACAACTCATTGAAACAACTTCTTTATTTATCTTCTTTCCTACAAAATAAATAGCAATTTGAGTCACTTATTTATTTAGATAATAATAATAGCTCTAAAAATGACTCATAAGTGTCTTTGAAAATGCAATAAATTGGAGTTTATCAACTCCCCCACACTTAACTTTTGCTTGTCCTCAAGCAAATTTTCTGACTCAATAAAAGTTTCAAATAAGTAACAAGGACAACCAAATAAGTAACAAAGACAGCCAAATAAGGGACCCAAAATTAGAAACATAATGACTGACAATAGATAATATAGCATATATGAGGTGTCGAAAGGTTGCCCAATTAGAGGCTCATGTCACTGAAGAATATATTTTTGTGAACAAAGGCACTCGCTCACAATCTCTCTAGGTGTTTAGGGACCAGGGAAATATACACTCAAGTTTACACAAAATGCACATTACCATAAGCTTATAATTTGACCAAATCTCCACTAAATAGTTCACATGCATGCAAAAGATGGGATTTCATGGGTTATAATGGGGGCCAGGGTGAGTTCATGCAGGGTAGGAAATAAGAAGGAAGGGATAATCAACGGGTTAAAAACAACAAGCACATAGTAACATTTGAAATCAAATATGGGGCGCCTATCTATTTTACAATTTTTGTCCAAACTCCAAATTAATTTCACTTTCATTCTTCATTCTTCTTTTTCTTTTGAATCGGTTTTTTTTTTGGATTTGCCCTTTGGCTCTTTCATTCTTTTGATGTGCATTTTCCTCCTTCTTGCTTTCTTTCTTCTTCTTTTTTTTTCACTTTTTCATGAGAAGAAGGTAAGTACATGATTCACTCCTTTTTTTTCTTCATCCTTACTGATGAGAACCTAGGAAAGACAACCTTGGAATTGAGATTTAGATAATGATATTGACGCCACACTCAAGAAAAGATGAGAATGTGAATGATAAGTCATGGATTTTTGATCGCCACAAGTTGCCTTGATAAGATCAGATTTAGTTCTTTTACCCAAGAACACAAGGGAAGCTCTCACAAGTGGAGGAAACTCAATTTTCATTCATGATTCAAATCTGATTTTTACATTCTAGATAGGCACATATATATAGCCTTTTTGGGCAGCATGGAGATGTAAACAAAAGGTCACTTCTAAGTGGCATTATTCTTAATGATAGTCTTAACTATCTTTACTTAGTTGCTTATAAATACCTTAACTAAGTGACTAATCAAATAGAACTTATAAGTGGATATTCAGAAAGCACTAAACCTATCTAAAGTGTCACCAAGGCATGGAAGCCAAGGGTTTCCTCTTTTTATTACATAAATTAAAATAAAAACATTAAAATCTTCAGCAAAATTCGTCTTCACCATCCAGCCTGTTTTTATCCATGATAATAACCGAATCTGAAATAATGGCACGAATAAAAGTTGTAGAAATCTTTCTTATCTTTCCAACGCATCAAGAAACGCACCAATCAGACTTCTAGATCTCGAGAACGAATCAAAACAAGACAGATGTTTCATTGTTTAGTAAAATCAATTTTTCAACAGCTCCCATTTTTTCACCATATGAGCTTGATTTTATTTTTGTCAAGGGCATCTATTGTAGGTTGTCATCATTCTCTCCTTCTTTGAGAGAATTCGACCTCGAATTTTTAGCTGTAATACCTCCAGGGTCAAAGGTAAGTCTTAAGAAATCATCACACGTAGCTTTCACATTCCAGAAATTTGCAAGGTCATTGGAAAGATGTGTTTGCCCCACGTTGCCCTTGGATTCAAAAGCATATTTATCTTTGTCAAGCTCACGGAAGGCAGCCACTCGTAGGGAACAATCTCCTTCATTCACTTTATACTTTTCTTGACATAAGGAAGAAATGTAAGGCAAATGAATAGAATTAGATGAAACCCAACACTTGACTACACATACCAACTTAGAAGAAGGTATTAGTGTAGAGGAATGCCATGAATTCCCAAGTCCTTTTTCAAGTATTTTCCCTTCTTTAGTTGTCTTCAATCCATCATTTCCCTCTTGAAATTCTATAGGTTCTTGATGAATCATAGAATATCCACCAACTTCTTCCAAGTCTTGAGGTACGTGTGTCTTTTGAAAGCCAAATTTGATTTTATCAAATACTCTTGATTCTTCTTTTGAAAACACCTCTTCAAATTCTTTTGACAATGAATCATCACAACTAAACAAAGGATTAGAGTAAAGAGAATAACCAGAAGTAAATAAAGGGTTTGAGTAAAAATCTATGAATTCTTTCTCAAAAATACCTTCAAATTCTTTCTCTTTATCTCCCAAATATTTTACCTCATCTTTTGAAGACTTTCCTTCATTACTTAAACATTTTTCTTCCAATTGTGTAGATCTCTTTTGCACACTCTTGTTTTTCTTTTTCCTCACTTTTTTCTTTCTTTTCACTCTCTTTTTTCTTTGTACTTCTCTTCGGCTTTACGGAGATCCGCCCATAATATTTCATTACTAGCAGCAATCTCTCTTTCCATTCTCTCCTCTCTTCTCATTCTTCTTTCAATCTCTCTATCAACCCTTCTATTTTCTTTTTGTGTTTTCTCCTTTTCTCTATCTATTTTCTCATGTGTTTTCTTCAGCCAATCACCAGTCTTATATTTTTCAAGTGGAATTGCAACACATTCATCTTTATAATCCATGTATCTATATCTAGAATTCCACATGATGAAAAGAAAATAAGATAGATATTATTGAAAATAAACGGACCTTTCCAATTGCTGCATATTTCACCCGGATTAGGAAACCAGCAACTTGGCTCTGAATACCAAATGATGAGAACCTAGGAAAGACCACCTTGGAATTGAGATTTAGATAATGATATTGATGCCACACTCAAGAAAAGATGAGAATGTGAGTGCTAAGTCATGGATTTTTGATCGCCACAAGTTGCCTTGATAAGATCAGATTTAGTTCTTTTACCCAAGAACACAAGGGAAGCTCTCACAAGTGGAGGAAACTCAATTTTCATTCATGATTCAAATCTGATTTTTACATTCTAGATAGGCACATATATATAGCCTTTTTGGGCAGCATGGAGATGTAACCAAAAGGTCACTTCTAAGTGGCATTATTCTTAATGATAGTCTTAACTATCTTTACTTAGTTGCTTATAAATACCTTAACTAAGTGACTAATCAAATAGAACTTATAAGTGGATATTCAGAAAGCACTAAACCTATCTAAAGAGTCACCAAGGCATGGAAGCCAAGGGTTTCCTCTTTTTATTACATAAATTAAAATAAAAACATTAAAATCTTCAGCAAAATTCGTCTTCACCATCCAGCCTGTTTTTATCCATGATAATAACCGAATCTGAAATAATGGCACGAATAAAAGTTGTAGAAATCTTTCTTATCTTTCCAACGCATCAAGAAACGCACCAATCAGACTTCTAGATCTCGAGAACGAATCAAAACAAGACAGATGTTTCATTGTTTAGTAAAATCAATTTTTCAACAGCTCCCATTTTTTCACCATGAGCTTGATTTTATTTTTGTCAAGGGCATCTATTGTAGGTTGTCATCACTTACAAGATAGACAACTAAAGTATAGAACGAAATTGCAATTTTCAATAGTTGCTCCACATTTAATTCCAAATGGTTACCACAACAAAAAAAGAAAAAGTTATATCTGGGTACCAAAGAAAAAATATAACAAATAGACTCAAAGGGGGCAACTAATGGATAAATTCAACAAACAATCCTGAGGCCAGAAAAATACCTAAATTCCCCAAATCTTTTTACATGATGCAAATCAATTTTCGCCTTGAAATGGTCAAAAGACAAATTCTAGAATGTAGCAAATTGGGAAACACACTCATAGAAAGAAAAGGGGTAAATTTTTTCATTTAGTATCAGTCCCCTTATAAAGGCTCAGATCTCACATTTAGAAGCTAGTTCACAAAAAGTACTCAACAGGGACAAATGCTAATTCTCAGCTTCCTAAGGACATCCTCACAGTTACAATTAAGCACAAGTCTGTCAAATGAATCAATTATGGGGTCCCAAAAAGGCATAATCTCTATTTTTTTCAACTTAAGCATAATTCATGCAAAACAAGCCAGAAAAAATGCTATCAACATATTTAGTGGGTATGTGCATTAATAGAGACCAAGTGACAAAATATACTCTCCTCCCCCACACTAGCATGAAGCATGGTCCTAAATGCAAAATGATCAAATAGAAACAAAAGGAAATAAATGAAAGAGAGAGAGAGAGAGAGTAATAGTGACTTCCCTGAGAGAGCTTGTAGTCCGAGCTTATTCCTAAAAACAAAATGAAACAAATTAAAAGTAAAAAAAACTGAAAATAAAACACAGGTTGCCTCCTGCGAAGCGCTTGTTTAACGTCGTGAGCCTGACGATAGTTAGTGCTTAATCAGGTGGCTCTCCAAGAGCAAATTTAACATCTGACGCAGTACACCTTCTTAGCTTTCTAACAATGTGGTTCACATTATTCTTTCTTTTTCCACGTGGTGGATGAACTTCAAAAGATGGTGAAATTTTTATTTTATCTCCATCCACCATTATGCTAAGATCCTGCAAAATTAGACTTTTTTTCAAAAGGTCCTGCATCTTTAATTCACTAAAAATGTTAGTTTCAACCACATCATCAAAATAAGGAGAAGTTAAAGAAGAGAAAATTTCATTGGAATTTAAAGCTGTAATAACATCATCTTCTTTACCACTCCTCAAAGTTACCTTTCCCCGGTGAACCTCAATCACAACATCACCAATGGTTAAAACAATTTGCCCAAAAATGGGCGCTTTCTCCTCTTTCTCCAAATCTAGAACCAATGGATCTTTCTCATTCTCCTCACAACCGCTCTCATTAATAGGATCTTTTGTTTCAATATGACTCCCTTCAGTAGGAGCTACTATTTTGATTTGACTCCCTTCAGTAGGAGTCTCCTCATCTTTCTTGAGAGCTTCTTCCTCCAAATTATATTCCATGGAGACAACTTCATCTCTCGTAGGAATACTTTCTTTGTATTGCTCAGCTTCTTTATTTTGGGTCGACTTAGTTTGTGAAGGAGTTTCTTGGGCCTCTTGAGATAACAAAGCAATGAAACTTGAGATTTGACCATTCAGGCTTCCAAATTCGTTGTTCATGGCTCTAATTTGGCTCTCCAAGCTTTCAAAATTTTCATGTGTCTGCTGCATAAATTTGGCCAAGACCTCATTGACATCCGACTTTTCCTCCTCTTGCCTTTGCACTTGTAGTGACTCATAATTATCCCAGTGGGATGAATAAGGAGGTGGCTCATAGTCATCCCAATAGTCTGAATAAGGTTCATAAGGAGGAGGAGAAATTTGAATCTGGCATTGAGACATATACCAATATGACTTCTATAAATTTCTTTGTGCCTCTGCCTCTCTAATGTAGTCTCCAAGAGTTTTAACCATGATTTAAACTTTTATCTGCAAAAAAAGGTGAACTGCAGCGGTCTCTTGGGAAAGTATTAGCAGCTTTTTTTTTGTATTTTTTTTCAATAAGATAAATAAAAAAAATAAAACTAGTCATAAAAAAAATGTCTAAAGCAATAAAAATCTTTTTCGTTTAATATTGCTAAATTAATCCCCGGCAACGGCGCCAAAAACTTGATGCGTTAAAAACACACTTAGAGCAAGTGTACTCTACCGCAGAAGTAGTATAAAAGATTATCGTATCCACAAGGATTAATTAACAAGTACCAAACTAGTAAAGATTATATATTGTTTAGACGAATCAATAATTTAGTTGTAATGAAAACAAATAAAAAGAAATAAATAACAAGAATTGAAATACTAGACTTAATAACAAGAATTGCTCTTTATACTAATCCTACCTTAATTCCCTTATTTTACTTAATTACCAATCCATTTACTAAAACTATTAATCCGTTTGGTCATTCGCGATTAATATTCTTTTTCCTAAATTAACCCTCGTTTGGTCATGCAAGAATTTAAATTCAGGAAAAGCATAAAGAGCAAAAAGGTTGAATGATTGGAAGACTAAATTATGGTTTGGTCATGCCCTAATTATAGCCCCAATTATCCTATAGGTCCACCAACTAATTGCAGTACGGTCGCTGATCAACTAATTGATTATAAACATGCAAAGGGTAGCTAATCCTAATCATGTGATAAAAACAATAGGACAATATTAATTAAAATAAAAACAGGAATTCAAACCAGAAATTAGAACATAAAAAGGTATCTAAACATGCAAGATCCACCTAAGACCCTGGAAGAGGATTTAGCTATCCATAGTGTTCGAGAACAATAAAATAAAATTAGGAGTCATAAATTACAGAGATAAAAATAACCCGGAATAGAGAAATTTCTGATCCTGAAAATTTAGTCTCCTTTTTCTGCTACAAAGCTCTCTCACAGTCCCAAAACTCCTTCTCTTCACTTGCCGGCGCTACTTTTTACTTTCGTATGTACTGTGCGGCTGATTCTTTGAATTCCAATTGTGAATAATTCACGTTTTTTTTCCTTCCGCGGCTACTGTTTCTATCCTTCTATTTATTATTAATTGAGTAGGTTTTGCGTGATTCAAGTTGAATTCCAATATGCACATGGGCCTTTTTTTTTTCTTTTGAACCAAGGGATTACTTTTGTATTGTTTCAAGCCCAATGCTTCTTTTGCTAATGACACCCCCATTTTGCTTCAAACAACTCATTGAAACAACTTCTTTATTTATCTTCTTTCCTACAAAATAAATAGCAATTTGAGTCACTTATTTATTTAGATAATAATAATAGCTCTAAAAATGACTCAAAAGTGTCTCTGAAAATGCAATAAATTGGAGTTTATCACTCGCTAGCACCAAAGTACCTGGAAATCACCGTTCTATAATCCAGGAAACTCTAAGTGAACCCAGTGTTCTCCCTAACCCGGAGCTCGCCTCTTCTATCTATGTAGTTGAGGAAAGCAAAGGGTGGATTGCTCCAATCATGAAGTATATTGAATCGGGGGTTGAGCCCCTGGATTCTCGTGAATCCAAATTGATCAGGAGGAAGGCCTCGTCCTTCTCCGTGATTGACAGATCTCTTTATAGAAGAAGTCTCTCTGCACCATTACTAAAATGCATTGAAGGAGACGAAGCGGATTATGTCCTGGCCGAGATTCACGAGGGAATTTGTGGACAACACCTCGAAGGTCGGTCACTAGCTAGGAAATCCTTAAGGGAAGGTTATTTTTGGCCGACCATGGAAACTGAAGCTAAAAATCATGTTAAAAAATGCAAGAAGTGTCAGATCCATGTCAATATTCATGTAGCGCCTCCTGCCGAGCTTACTAGTCTCACCTCGTCATGGCCTTTTGCGTGGTGGGGGATCGATCTCCTGGGACCTTTTCCCACTGCCCCTGGCCAAGTCAAATACTTGATAGTAGCTGTGGACTACTTTACAAAGTAGACCGAAGCTGAACCACTAGCCCTTATCACTGCAAGGAATTGCATAAAATTCTTCAAGAAAAACATCATGATCAGGTTCGGGATCCCCGAGGTAGTGATCACTGATAACGGAACGCAGTTCACTGATAAAGGCTTCAGGAAGTTGATGTCCGATTTGAAGATAAAACATCGTTTTACCTCGGTAGAACACCCCCAGACTAATGGGCAGGCCGAGGCTGCCAATAAAGTACTCCTCAGTGGACTGAGGAAACGGCTTGATGAAGCTAATGGTAATTGGGTTGAGGAATTGCCCTATGTACTGTGGGCCTACAGGACCACCCCACAGAGCTCGATGGGGGAAACTCCATTCCGACTCTCTTATGGGAGCGAGGCTGTCATCCCGGTTGAAATTGGGGAGCTGAGTTGGAGAACACTCAATCCAAAATCGCAAGAGGAAAATAACCAGACATTGAGGGAGAACCTCGACCTCGTCGATGAGGTCCGAGGAAGAGCCTTCTTCAAAGAAGCATTGATTAAGCAAAGGATAGCAACCCGGTACAACTCGAAAGTTGTCCTGAGGGATTTTGAGGTCGGCGATCTGGTGCTCCGTAGAGCCGACGTCGGCTTAAAGAACGCCGCACAAGGAAAGCTTGCCCCCAACTTAGAAGGGCCTTACCGGGTCGTATCTAAGACCGGTAATGGTGCCTTTGAGTTGACGACTTTAGAAGGAAAAGTGATCCCAAGAACTTGGAATTTTACCAAACTGAAAAGATATTATAGCTAATTTTCACTTTAAGCCAAAAAGGCACACTGTATTCCGATGTTGTAATCATTCCCATCTAATACATCTTCATTGCTCTTCATTATTCTCCATTATCTTTGCCGATTTTAATCCGGGATGACGAGGTTGAAGCGATCCCTTTGGGAACGATCTCAAAATCACGTCGAGGTCCCTTACTAAACCGGAAATCAGTTCATAATATTCGAAACAATCGGCGACCGAGGTAGTCGCGAACCCTTCTTGAACGAGTTAAATCTAGGACGAGTCCCAGTAAACTGTCCAAAGGGCTTCAGAGATCTTTGGCCGAGGCTGCCATTACCCTGAAGGGAGAGTTCGATTTGGGCCGAGTCCCAGTAAACTTCCCTAAAGGCCGACATTACCCTAAAGTCATCAAGATTAATGGCCGAGGCTTCCATGACCCTAAAGGGCGAGTTCGATCTGGGCGAGTCCCGGTAAACTGCCCTAAAGGCGACATACATAACTTGAGCAAAATAAATGCAAGCACACAATATTAACATGCAAGAAATAAAGCATAACCAAGGTAAATTAAACCGGAAAAGCAAGCAAATTAAATGAGCAAAATATTATAGGCCACCCCAGATACGGCCGAGTCCTCAAGTTCGAAAGAGCTTTTAGTTACAGAGTTAAACACCGGTTCCACCCGGAGCCTGGAACCTATCCACAAAAAGTACTACCTTCCAGTAACAGGCTAAGCATCGCAAGGGCGGGGATAGACAATGGTACACTCTTTGGTGACAGAATTGGTCTTGACGATCCTATCTTCCACCACATCGTGGTCCACGTTGAATATCTCCTTGTCCAAAGGAAGTGAAGGGTGAACCACGGCAACTTGAGCAAGAGCTTTATCAAAGCCTTCCCCCGCCATCCCAAGAGGCATTTCTGCTATGTCGGAAGTTTCAAGCTCGGCTTTCCGAGTCTTCTCCTCAGATTGCCTCAGCTTCCATTCAAGCTCGGCAACCCGATCTTGGGGAGCTGAGCTGAGATTGATTCTCTCCTCCCTAGCCTTCTGCATCTCAGGCTCAAGCTCGAAAATCCTAGTCCTTAGGGTTGTGACCAACTCCGCAACCTGCTTTTCTTTGGCCTCTAGCTCGGTAATCTGAAGTTCGAGCTCTTTTAACTTGCTGCAAGCAGAGTCCCTCTCATTCACAAGTTCTCCTTTCTCCTGTCGGAGATCGGAGAGGTCCTTCTGATCCTTTGCCAGAGTGGAAAAAAGCGACTCATCTCTCTCTTTCAGGGCCCCTGAAATAAAAGAAAGAAAACAATGCATCTTGGGGATATCGTTAACAAAAGCAGTAAAAGAAGGAGGATGGTGGTTACCCATGATTACCTCTAACTCGGGCTTCATCTTCCTCCTTCCGCACCTTGGAGACGTCGGCCAGATGCCTAAAAAGTTTCGCCGCAGCCTCCACTGGATCGACCCGATACTCCTCAAGATTCTTCTTCAAGAAATCACCATCTATTGAAATGCTTGAAGATCGGCGCTTCTTCGACCCGTCTTTTTCATGGCGACCCTTCTTCGACGCCTTTGGGGAACCGCCTTGACCGGATCAGACCCTTTTTCCAGGGGCTTGAGAAGGGGAAGCTTGAACTGAGGGGAGATCCTCTAGCGCCAAATTTTGCTGGTGTCTCCGATATTGAAGGTCGCCAACCTGGTCTTCAACACTCGCAACAGTGACGATGTTAAGAGGTACAACTTGTATAGGCTCGTCCCGCCGAGGGGTTCCTTGAGGGATCGGTGGAGCATCGGAACTGCCTTGGAATAGTTCGACCCTCTTTTCAGCAGCTGCCCTCAAAATGGCGAACTTATCAGGAGCCATGTTATCTGCAAAACAAACAAATTTGAAGAGAAGATTAGGGATACCGCTCTTAAAGATGAAATAAAAGTTAAAAACATTTTATCAGTATCCGACCCTACCAAGCGCTTCTAGCACCTTTGACTTCGAGCCCGCCTCGACCAACTTTGCGGTATCAATACCGAATTTCTTAGGATCTTTCCAAGGGATCAAGTCAGCGAAGTTGGTCAGGATCGCCAAGGATTCATGGTCTACATCACTTAATCTGCTCCTGTTGACTATATAGGCGTGGGGTGGGTGATTGAAGTGAGAAAGGGACCACCCAATGGGAAATTTAGTGGACTCCAGAGATCGTCCATCGTTACTATACTTGCCGACATACTTTACGGCCTCGTCGTTTACAAGCTCGATGAAGAAGAATTTATCTTTTCAATTTCCCTTCAGAGAGTCGGTATAGGGCATGAAGACCTTGGTGAACCTTCTAGCTTTGAGGCTCACATGTTCCCACCGCTTTGTGGACCCCTCCTCGTGCCTCCTATTTAACTCGAATAGATAAAAGAACAAATTGGTGGAGACCGGCCTCTCTAAATGAATGCACATCAACTCAAAAGCCCGGATGAAGGCCCATTCACCACCCTTCATCACCTCAATACCTCCTGCTGAAGGGCGGTGAATGGGGGCGGATGTTCATGCTCAAGATCGTCACCTTGTACATGACGAACTTGAGAGCTTGCGCCCCAGCAATGGCGAGTTGATCTTCTCCCATGCCCCCCACATTCCATATCTGTCCTCTTCTCCAAGAAATCCGGTTAACAATGTGGCTCATATCATCTCCGACTTTATATAAGGATCGGATCGCCCTCAACGTCTCCGATACCCAGGAATATTCCCGTGGAATATTTAAAGGCATCAGCAAGGGAACATCGACCTGACTGATCCCAGTGGTGGAGTACCCATCGGAATCACCTTCATTGTTTCCGGGATCACCTTCATTGTTTCGGCTTTCAGCATAGCCCTCTACGTCGTCCTCTCCTTTGGTCTCACTATCATCGAAACTCCAGCTAGTGTCCACATCTCTCCATCTTATCATCATCCCTTGTTCATGTCCAGCCCCACCCCGACCACCCAGTGCATACTCCCCACACAACCTAGTTAACCTTTTGGTTTGTTCCCAATGATGAAATTTCACGAGCTAACACTTTAGGCCCCATGCAGGGGCAAATTTGTGATCACTAGATATCTTGTCAACATTGTTTTCCCTTGGTACAAGTCATTTACAAAAAAAAAAATCAAAAGGCCTGTTAGGTTGAAAACTCGCGAGAGCAGCCTAAAGCAAAAGTTAGGGCATATAACAAGAAATAATGAAAAAGAGTAGATATATAAAAATAAATAATTTTTTGCTCTTTAGTTAATTTTTGAGAAAACAAGCAATCACGATTTGAAATGAAGTCTGGTCATCTTCCCATATCCTCAAAAAAAAAGGCATAAAAAAAAAATACCCTTTGCTACCCGCTCCGAGCCAAAAAATCAAAAAAATCTCTCATTCACCCTAGACAAGGATCAATTCCACATCAAAAATGGTGTATCACTTTTATCAGCTCACTCTACTCAAAAGAAAGAGAAAGAAAAATCACCACAGAAAGAGTGAAATTCAAAAAAGGAGGATCGAAAAATCCTGAAAAAAAAAAGCAAAAACAGTAGAAAGTGGTGTGAGCTGATACATCATACCATCAAACACATAAAATACCCTTGTCTGAATAAACCCTCAAACACCTCCTTGTGCCAAATTATCATCTTTTTCACAAAACCCCTAACCATTGCCCACATTATAAATCCTTTCTTTCATAAACCCCTAACTATTAGCCACGTTACAACCCCAGCAAGTCCATTCTGATCAATGACTAACTGCTTTCATTTTCCCAAAGTTTTAATTCTAGGACAAGTAAGTTTATCTATTTACAATATATTTTCTCAAAAAAAAAGAAGAAAAAAAATTCAAAGGCTTGCACTGATACCAAGACAAGGTTTAGCGATTACCAGTTGAAATTTTCATCGTATCAGAACCCAGGACTATCATAGTCTGTGGGAGTCATCTTAAAAGAACCAAAAGTTTAGACTAGGACCATCACCTAGATCCCAAAGTGGGGCAATCCCTTCACCTTTCATGCTTCTCGAACTTGGGGAAATTTTCCAGCGTCCATCCCATTCATATACACATCCAATCCATATAGCCATACGACCAATTCCAAAAACCCATGACCCTAACTCAGACACCTTTCACAACCCCACTAAAAGCAACCATTTGAAATACCATTCCAAAGTGGGGCAATCCCGTCGCCATTCACTCCACCTAAAATCGGGGAAATCCACCCTACACCCATCTCATCCCCTTGTCATATTCACATCCATAAGACCATACCGGGGAAATTTCTCAACCCACCATCCTAAACACAGCCTTTCACAAACCCTAGTCAGGGCAACCTTGCCCTTGTCATAGTTGGGGCAACATCAAACACTATGGTTTTCGCCTGCCACCCTTCTTTCCAAAATCATGGAGTTCCCAGTTCATCATCTACTACCCCCCTGGCTGTTGTCACCACTAGACAGGGGCAAGTTATGCACTCACCGTCATCAACTCTAATTCGGGGCCGTCCTACCTTTCTCGGATTGGGGCAAGCCTACCTTTCCTGACTTTGGCAAAAACCTATCACGTGTCATATCTGTCATACCCTAGATCAAGAACCAAGTTAACTGACTCATTCATCTATATTTGCACTATTATGCATATTTGCTAAACAATGCTTCAAAGAGAGAAAACACAAGTTAATAATGTGAAGTTGGAAACTCACGTAGTTAACTTTGTGGACCTAAAATTCAGTCATCATGGGACACCATAACGAAAGAACAATGTGAAGGAGCTTGCAAATGCAATCAAATACTTTTTGTACATCAGTGTCTCGGAATAACAACCTTGAGATTACCAAAGTTGAATTTAAATCAAATCCAATTTTTCCAATAAATGATGATTCCAGAATTTTCACCTCTCTGCTTCTCGCATCAAAAGTCTCATTCCTCATCATTGCAAAAAATCTTTCTGTATCACCAATAAATCATATCATAAATCATTGCACCATACGTTCAAGCCATGCAGCTACCACAACTTTTGCATCTAAGCATTACATTCGCACATTCATTCGTTCATATACTTACATCATATATTAAAAAAACAGGGCAAAAAAGGAAAGCAATCATAACATAAA